>CM046396.1:43532500-44132500 GCA_025413875.1 Rhododendron molle
AACCGAATCTAAAAATCCAAACTTCGCTTAAAACAAACAAGTTCGTGTATACGTGAATCTGATTACCGATAAACGGAAGAAGGATGATCGAGCGAAGGCTTCCAGAGAAGTCACGAGGGGTGACTAGTGAGAGAGGTGGTTTCTCCCTCCGCTGTCAAGCTTCAGATCCAGAAAGACAGAAACGTAAACCGGGCGCGTGTCTAAATTCCGTTTTCCTGTTTTAACCCTGTGTAAAAGAAAGTTACCTCAACAACGAAAGGGTACGGTTGTCCTCTAAATTCCGGCGGCGGAGGCTTGGTCACATTGCCTGTTTCAAAAGAAAGACGGGGTGTTACGGTTTCTTAAAAAATAAAATTTTAGTAAAAGAAATATAATTTCAAGTTCAAAAATTATGTATTAAATGTAAATAATTTTCTTACCAATATAGATTTTGTTTGATAGATTTCATTGAGATCTTTTCAACGGTGCAAAAAAATTAAAAAAATTATTTTCCATTTTCATTATATTTGAGTTTGAAATTATTTTTTTTTTTAAGAAGAAAAGTTAAAAAAGAAAACGGAATGGGGTGTAGTATCGGATCAAAAAAAGAAACATAGTTAAATCCATGTTAAAAATAAAATAAAAAACATAGTAAGAAATTCATGGAAAAAGTTATTAGCACAATATTTTACACATTTTGTGCTCATCATATGTTGTTATTATTCGTAAATTCATAATATGGTATTTTACAATTACAACAATCTACAAGGTATTGAAGAAAGTCTTATCTTACGAGCTATTTTAATACTCCCTTCAAATCACAAACTCCAATATGTCTATGTATAGATGAATTTTTGTTGTAAGAAATTCGAAATATACAAATAATTACCACTTAATTCAGCTTATCTTATGAGCTATTTTAAGATCTCTAATAGTCCCCTCAAACTACAAAAGATCATATGCCCTTGTATTTGTGAAGGGAAATGATAATGCCAAAACCGTTTTTGTTGATGTCAAAACCATTTTTGTTAGTGTCAAAACTCTAGTGCACAAAAGACTTGTACCATTTGCAATGTACAAGACTTTTATGCACTTGAGTTTTGGCACCAACAAAAACGGTTTTGGCATTATCATTTCCCATTTGTGAATTCTTTGTTTTTGTAACGATCTTGATTTTTGGTAAATAAAAATTTCGTTAAATATTTGAATTTTTTTTTATTTGGATTGCTTTAAAAATTTCTTTTAAATTCTTATAATCCGTCATAATTAGATTTGAAACTTGTAAAATTGAATCATTTTACTCCGGACAATTTAGTCATTCTCTCATGACTAGTATACTTGTAAATATACTCGTATATTTTTCCTAGTAAGTAAATAATATCTTTAAATTATATTTCTCGGCTGGAAATCTTGCATGGCAAGCATAGTTAGCTTTTAACCGATTAGTTAGCAAACCCTAACTACCGTTTGGCTTAGTTACATTTCCCTAACCTAGAGCGTTGCATCGATGCCGGAGTGGTTAGTAGAAAAATTTTGGTCTTTGCCTTGACTGCTTTTGCTTTGGCTTAGCTAGGCTGCCTTGGCGTCGGGTCGCCGCCGAGCCTGCCTTGCCTTGGCATCGGGTCGTTGTCGCGCCTTGCTTTCGCCTCGCTGTGGGGCCTGCCTTGCCTTGGCGTCGGCTCGCTGACGGGCCTGCCTTGCCTTAGTGTCGGCTCCCTGTCGGGCCTGCCTCGCCTTGGCGTCGGGTTGCTGTCGGGTTGATCTGCCTTGGCGGCCATCAAGTTTTGCCTTGGCGTCGGGTCACGCCTTGCTTTTGCCTTGGCGTTGCTGGGCTGCCTTGCTCTGGCCTTGCCTGGGCTACGCCTTGGCCACCGCATTGGTAGCGGGCTACCTTGGCCACCGCTTTGCTAGCGGGCTGCCTTGGCCACTGCTTGGCCACCGCTTTGCTAGCGGGCTGCCTTGGCCACCGCCTTGCCAGCAGGCTGCCTTGGCCACCGCTTGGCCATCGCTTTACTAGCGGGCTACCTTGGCCAGGCTCACGCCTTGCCTTGGCCATCGCTTTGCTAGCGGGCTGCCTTGGCCACGCTCACGCCTTGTCACGACCCGGACCCACCCCTTGAGGTCCTAATCATGACAAATGCCAGTGATTTCTCACTAAGGCCAAATCCCTAATCAAATATCACCTAAACAGGTGCTAATCATAAAGGGCTAAAACATAACAGCGGAAGCAAAAGACGTTTCTCATTGATTACGAACCAAAGCCTTACAAAGGTTTTACAAACCAAAAGATAAACCTTTCAAGCTGTGCTTAATTACAAACCCAAAAGCTAGACAAAACATATACAAAGCTAAGTGTCTACAAGCATGACTTCCTTTCTATAAGCTTCCAAAAATACAACACAATCCAAAAGTAAACACCACGCCACCCTACGCGTCGTATCCTGAAAGGTGGAAAAGAAAATCCATAAGCCAAAGCTCGTGTGAATGGTTAATACTTAACTCACATGCCTTCCATGGACAATGCAAAATAATTTGATAATACTTCAAAACAAAGAATTCAAATCCATAAGCCAAATATAATGCACATTCCGCTATTCAAAATTCAAAGCTACCGGGCGTCCCCGGTAGTGGATAAGCCAGACGTCTATGCATTATCCCAAAACACACGCCAACCTCAAACACCCTTGCTAGCCATTAAGCCGTCCCCTAGCAAGACCGGACGTTGGGAATGCCATTAAATAGATTAGCAAATATTTCACAAATAGGTCCACCTTCCATTGTTATCCATGGAGTACACATTTTATAAAACATGTTCAAAAACTCGATAAGGAAAACAAGTTCAAAACCATGCAATTTAAGTATTAAACCACTCACCTCGGCTCTACGAACCACCCGAACCTCCTAAAACAATTAAGCAATAAAAACATGATTAGAGGATGACCAACAAGCCTATTTTTAATGAACATAAGGTCCTATGACAAGAATATGCAATTAATTAGATAGCTAGCATCAAGAAAACAGTCACAGAATCCGCAATTCCATAATCTTTAACCTAAAATCTGACTTTACACAGAGATAACTAAGGTACAAACTCCACATACTTTTTAAGGTCTATGAATCTAGTTTCCAAATCAGAAAACGGATCGCAATTTCATCGCGCGAGCTAAAAATTATGGCCGTTTCCCCAACACGTGTCTGTGCAGTCAGCACAGTCCGAAATTGCGTGCTGTGAGGTAACGAATTTCTACAGAATTTTACACTTTGAATCTGGTCCCGAAATTTTTACCATAGACACTAGACTCGTAGAGGAACTCTCTATAAAAATCTCATAATTTTTGGAGCTCAAGAACTGCCTCAAAAAAAATCCACAAAAACAGGACAGATTCAAGGTTTTCACTCCTGCAGATTTCTAAACCATGTAGTTCATGCTCTAAGCTCTTAAACAACACAAATGCAAGAGAGCATTCATTCAACTCACATCAAACCCAGCTTCTAATCCAATTAATCTTGAAATCAATCAACTAGGGCATGGAATTCAACATACAAAACATGAATTCAAGTAGGAGATGTAAGAATTACCAAGTTAATTCTTCAATTCCAAGCCAAACAAAGTTTTCCCCAATTTTCTTTCTTCTTTCTTCCTTCCAGTCGGTCTCTCTCTCTCTCTCTCTCTCTTTCTCGGTCGATAGAACCAAGAAACAAGAAGAAAAGAAGCAAGTCGAAACTTCTTTTTTTTATTTTGTTAGACTGATAGGGAAAGTTATTGAGTGTGTGTGTGTGCCATAACCAACTTATGCTCTAATTTCATTTTAGTTAGCAAATTAAGCCCAATAACTCACATAATAAGCCCAAAACACATCACATAATTAACTTAAAACAAAATTAAAGATTAGGGGTATTACACGCCTTGCCTTGGCGTTTGGCACCGTCGGGCTTTAATATTCCCTTTATTAGGCGATTTCCTACAAAATACAACCAAAATACCACTCGAGCAATGGAAGCCTAGATTAAGTGTCGTTAATCTTTAACCAATTAGTTAGATTAACCTGATTGCCAATTAGCCTAATCAATTCTTCTTAAACCTAGGTGAACCCTTTGAACCTTCCTATATGAACCTTGTGAACTCCTATGGAACCCTTTGGACCTTTGACTTTACCCATTGGTCAATAAAAATTAGAAAAACTTTTATCCATTGGACAATAACCGCTAGGGGGGCCAACCATGGGAGCTTAACACTTGGAGCAAGAAGAAGAGAGGAAGAGGGGCCAACCATGGGAGCTTAACACTTGGAGTAAGAAGAAGAGAGGAAGAGGGGCCAACCATGAGGGAACAACACATGGAGCTAATCCATGGGAGAAGAAGAGGGAGGGGGGGCCGGCCTTGGAGGGAAGAGGAAGAGGTCTGATTTTGCTTATAAATAGCAGCCCTCACTCTCATTCAACTCACACCTCAAAGCATTGCTCCAACTTCTCTCTAAAACCCATTCTGTTTTGCCCAGGCAGCCTACTGTCCTCCGAAAAACTCCATTTTTTCTCCGGGCGAAAGTCATTTCTAGGAACAACGTCCTCCACGAAAGTCGTAGAACACTTCGAGAGCTTCAGTTTAGACCCAAGAACCACTCCAAACGGTCAAGAAATGACCAAGATATTGCCATCCGAAGTTCAGTGAAATTCTCGGATTTCCAGTCCACACAGCTTACTGTCACCTCCTTATCACCATTTTTCTCCGGGCGAAAGTCGTTTTTAGGAACAACGTCCTTCACGAAAGTTGTAGAAAACTTCGAGATCTTCGATTTAGACTCAAGAACGATCCTATTCGGCTAGGTATTGACCAAGTTACTGCCATCCAAAGTTCGGTCCAGATTTGGAAGTTTTACCGCCCGTAGAATTTTTCAACTAGCTTATTCTGCCCCGACTAGTTTCAGATCAAGGTAGATTCTCCTTTACTCGTTAATCCTAAGTATATGTAGATTAATCTATACTCATCTTCCCTAGTATAACTTTAAGTTATGTTTGCTTATGATAAGACAAGTTAAATTATTAGAAAGCTTGTTTTACAAAAATCTTGAAATGAAGATACAATTTTGTAGACTTTTCCTATACTTCTTAATCCTAAGTATATTTCCTTCCTTAAGTATATCTCAAGTTGGTATGATGCTTGTACATCAATGGGCTTGTTAGTTAATAAACTTGTCTTGCAACTTGTTGAATAAACGATTTCCACGTCAATAAACATATGTTGTCTTTTTGAACATTCCACAAAGGAAGGAAATACGTTTTACTTTAAAGATAAAGTGTTGTTTTAAAAGAAAGTATTCTTATTTTGACCTTTGAATTGGTTATGAGCCTAAATGCATGTTTTGCTTGCAATACTTATGATTGTTTGAAAGCATAAGGATGGTGATGAGCTTATTTATAAGTCTGCTTGCATTACTTATGGTTGTTGATAAAGCATAAGTAATTTCCCCTCCAAGGGTGTCCGTACATGTGGCGTTATACTATAAATGGTGATTTGAGTATGATAGGTGATATAGAGTTGGATGATCTTGCAAATTTAGATTACAATGAATGATTTAAATGATTTATGATGAGAAAGTCCTGCCGCGGAATCTATGCATGAAAACGAGACACGAAAATCGAGAAATAGAAACATGACACCTAGGGTGTGATTGATATGGATAAAAAGGGTTAAAGACAAGGTGTGTTTTGAAAACACAATGTGGCCGGACTTGCCCATTGTGGAAATGCGTGTTACAAATGATGAAATATTTTCGAAACTACATAATGACCAAATGTGGGTGCATTATGTGAGTGTGTGTGTGTTGTGTGCCAATGGGAACCGGCGCGGCGGAACCATTGTGAGGATATTCGGGAACCCGGCGCGGCGGAACCGAGGTTGGGTGTGTGGCTTGGTTATCTGCGGAGAGGAGCCAATGCAAATGTGTGCCAATGGGAACCCGACGCGGCAGAACCATCGTGAGGATACTCGGGAACCCGGCGCGGCGGAACCGAGGTTGGGTGTGTTATAAATGATTTGCAAATGTGTGCCAATGGGAACCCGGCGCGGTGGAACCATTGTGAGGATACTCGGGAACCCGGCGCGGCGGAACCGAGGTTGGGTGTGTTAAAAATAATTTTTGTGAAATGAATGTTTTGTGTGCCAATGGGAACCCGGCGTGGCGGAACCATTGTGAGGATACTCGGAACCGATGTTGGGTATGTTAAATGTGATTTTCAAAATGTTGATTTGGAAGTAAAAAGGATTTTAGAAACATTGATGAATATGGTGACACAGTCTACGACGAGTCGCGTAGGAGAAACATATACAATGCAGACACCAACGTTAGACTAAGGAATGTGGATATGTCGTTGTTAATGCCTTGTTAAACATGTTTGTATTATTCAGCTGCTTGTGCAAGAGTTGGTATGCTACTCTTATACTCTGATATTGGTAAATTATGGGTTAGCGGGTAGAGGATTATTCTGCTGAGCTCTTGTGGCTCATGGTGTTACCTTTGGTGACCCTGACATATTATATCGGTGGCGACGCTGGTATAATGTGTCAGATTTTGTAGATGATCAAGATGAACAGTACACCTTGGAGGCTTTTGGAGCTGAGGAGTTGGCTAGGATGAAGCCGCAGGCGGAGCTGTAGTTAGGAACCCTAGAACCCTTCATTTGTATAAATATGGAACCGTAGTGGGAGTTATGATGTAATAATGAGCCAGACTCCATTTGATTTTATCAATGAAATGTTTATTTAACGTACCCAAAAATCAGGGGCGTTACAGTTTTACAGTAATAATTTTAGAACATGCAAAGAATTAGCATTTATTTCAACGGCTGAATGGACAATTGAAAGAATTGAAGATTCTAATGAGCAATTGGGAATTCCCAAATCGTCCTCATGAGTAGAGAAATCTTATCCTCAACATCTCTTGGATCAAGGGGTTGCCATTCGTGGTTAAGCCATGTGACTTATGTAGGGCTGGCTCAAGAGTAAGTCCCACAAGTCTGTCGGCTTGGGCGACTCCCTGGACTAGGACAACCACAAAAAAACAAATTTCATGTAAATATAAGTATGTATATATTTATATTTGAACGCAAACTCGGCATGAAGGATGGTGCTAGTTTGTTGGTTAGTAGGACATACTTAAGTTTCTGGTGTCCGCTATTGAGGTTTCATTTTTTCGATCAGTTCCTTTTAAATTTCTCTCTCTCTCTCTCTTATTTCTCCAGAAGTGAAAGTGCATATAGTGTCCATTTTTTATTTTGGAAGATACTTCTTTTACATCAACAATTAGGGTGTGTTCCACTCAAAAAAATAAGTATTTATTTTTTGAATTAAAAGTGATGTATTATGAGAGAATAATCTGTCTCGTAAAACGAAAAATAAGTACTTAAAAAATAAGAATTTTAACGGAATGTGGCAAACTCCTCCAAAAAAGAAAAGAAAAAAACAACTACTTGCATTCGCATACTCACATAGTGATGTATGCAAATATGAAAAATAAACATGCATATGTATATAATGTATGCACAGAACTCACCAATTTAAAAAAAAAAAAACTTCAATGAAAAAATTAACCATTTTTTAAGTCAGCTTTGTATTTTTTCAAGTTGGTCCGTAATATTTATTTTTTCAATTTATCATTAAATATAGAACAATGATCAAAATAAAAAAATGAAAGATAAAATAAATAGAAACCCATCATTTATTTATTTTTGAATCGAATCATGCTATATCATAAAGCAGTATATCCCGAATTCCATTTCAATTTTTTTTTTGATAGAATTCAAACTAAAAGCACAATGTGACCTTGATTTTTTTGCCTTGTATTTTTGTTAAAATTTTTTTATGACTTAATAATAAACGGGCAACCAAATTTGAAATCGGGCTTGGACAACCCAAATATCGGGCCTGGCATTGAACTTATGGACTTACTACCTGCTCAAGTTTCAACTGTGAAGTGAAATAATTAGACATTCGCCCACTTCGTGCGGGACTTGCTGACTTTAATTGAGTTCATACGGGGCCAAAACATGCCCACTCCCTGCTCAAGTTTCAACTATGAAATAATTACACATTCGCCCAGTTCGTACGGGACTTGCTGACTTTAATTGAGTTCCCTAACACTCCTAAGGCCCCATTCCCGAAAGGAAAATAAGTCCTTGTTTTTTAAAAAGGCATTTTCAAGCTCAAAAATCATATGCTTACGCAAATAATTTTTTTATCAATATGGATCTTGTTTGATAGATCTCATTGAGATCTTTAATACGGTATAAAAAAAATTGAAAATTTATTTTTTATTTACATTGTTTTTGAGTTTAAAAATATAAAATACGTATTTATTTTTTAAGAAGGTGTTCTGAAACGGGGCCTAATTATGCCCACTCCCTACAAGTGGCCCAACACATACAATGAGCGTGCAAGTTGAATTTGAACCGAATAAGAAAAAATTGTTGGGAAAATGATGGCCAAGGACGTGTTATGATAATTAATACCCGCCAAAAATATTTTTACCATTAATAAATGTTCTTAACTTGTCTTTAACATGTATTAATTATCAAAACACGTCATGGGCCCTCATTTTCCCCCTATGGCCCTATCCGTTTTTAATGGACCAAGTTGGTCCAAGGATTGACGGTCCAAACTCCAACACGGGCCAATAATTGGTCGGCCCAGTCTAATTTCCACTCTTCCACTCATCAGATTCAGCAGAAATGTTAACGTAGAACCGACGTAGAGACACCGGAGTCGAGACTCGCAGAGACTCGCGTGCGAGAGAGAGGGAGAGAAGATGTTTGTACGGATGGTAGCGAGGCCGTTGATGGCCAAGGTGAAGGAGACGACGGGGATCGTGGGGCTAGAAGTGGTGCCGAACGCGAGGGACGTACTGATAAGTCTGTACGGAAAAACCCTGAAGGAGATCCAGACGGTGCCGGAGGACGAAGGGTACCGGAAAGCCGTCGAGAGCTTCACGCGCCACCGCCTCAAGGTCTGCCAGGAGGAACAGGATTGGGAGACGATCGAGAAGCGCCTTGGTTGCGGCCAGGTTGAAGAGCTCATCGAAGAGGCACAGGACGAGCTCCAGCTCATCGCCAAGATGATCGGTTTGTACATTCCAATGCTCTTTCTCCTCTTTCCCTAGTTTTATGTATTTTATTTGTCTTTGCGTTGAATAATTTGGGGCCAATTGCGGTTTCTGGGACAATGTAGGAAAGCCGAAAGCAATAGGAAGACTCGAGTATTAGGGCTTGGTGGTGCAAGTTAATTTTAGCTAATTATGTTTTGTTTTTATCTTTAATTAAAGGAAACTGATAAACACTGGACATTCTCTCTCTCTCTCTCTCTCATTAGATGTCCTGGCACACGCGAGCAATGTGTGTTATGCAAAAGATTGAAATTGGAAAATCTTGAAATTGAGATTATTCTGTAATGAAATCTTGGATGTGAAAATAGAAACGATGGGTGAAGAAGTTCAGACCAGAAAAGATGTTTCCTTGTTTTTTTGGTAAGCCGTTATAGTAGTGAAAAGAAAATACATGGATTACAGATATACAGACATGTATTTTCTCTGTCTTTGCGCTGACAATGTAGGAAAGCAATAGGAAGTACGACTTGAGTCTTAGGGCTTGGTGGTGCAAGTTAATTTTAGCTAGTTATGTTTCGTCATTAAGTTATTTGCGAGTCTGTCATTAAGTTATTTGAAGTATCACTGTTACTGTAAAACATAGCAGAATTTGCATGACCCAGTTCTAGATTAGTTACCTGTTCTATCCCAATAATGGATAATGTAACTATGTTCTAAAAGAGATGCACAATCTTGAGAAATGCTTAACCATTGAACAATGCCCCATGAATAACTTCGATACAGGTGTGAAAGCACAAGTGCATAGAAACATGAGACGTGCATTTGAAATTCGAAGCTTTATGGCACTGTTCAGACTTCAACTGCTGCCTACTGAGCGGTGCTTAGCATAACCCTTCAAATGTTCTTAAGAAGTTGGTCTTGGAATTTTAAGCTGTCTAAAATTTTCAATCAAGTACGTATAGTTCTAAAATGACCTATTTCATGTTTTTGGGGAACCAAATTGGGGTTAAGATTGGATTGTATAGCAGTTGAAAAAGAAAGTCTGAGTTTGTAGTTTTGCCTTTGCGCTAGTTTTCCTGGCAGCGAAGAGTTACGGTTTATAGAAGTACTGTCGACTTGATATGGGAAGTGATCATTAGTGTGGGATTCCTGGCAAGCTTGCGTTTGATGGCTTTATTCCAAACCCCTGGTTTAGTAGAAGGGTGGGAGAATTTCTGTTCATCCAGGGGTTAATTTCTGTCATTAGGAACACATTTTGTGTAGGGATGATGCATCATGAGAGCGTTGTTTTGGTTGGTAAGTGAAGTGGACTTGAACTCAAGTCTCTTATTTATAGCAACGTAGCTATAATCTTTTGATATCAGCTATAATCCCCAATCAATGTTGTTCTGGTTTGAGATAGGATGCAGTTACCCGTCAAATACAAAATTGCATGCACTTGATGTCGGACAACTCATACAATTAACACTAATTCATACAGGGGCCGTTCCGCTCACACCCATTTTGATACCTATTTTGACACCTCACCCTTTCAAGTCTCACTATGCTATTCTGAACCATTGATCTTGTTTAAATGAGTAAAATAGAGGGCCCTCCAAAAATTCAGCTCATTTTGATATCGGTAAGGGTTTGATCCAAACAGTTTTGCAAACACCAGTTCCTGTCACAGTTTCTGTAAAACTGTTTGAATCAAGCACTTACGGATATCAAAATGAGCTAAATTTTTGCAGGGTCCCCTATTTTACTAATTTAAACAAGATCAACGGTTCGGAACATCACTGTGCGACCCGAAACAAAATCGGGTGTCAAAAAGGGTGTGAGCGGAACCAGCCCGATTCATATAATACGAAACCTCAGTTTCAAATTCTCTTGAAAATGGACACATCCCAGCAAGGAAGACCACATCACATGTATGTACCTCATCTTTTGATTCTTCTTAAGTCAGCTACTTCACATTAATGGATACAGCATAAGTGACAAAGTACTCTGAAAAATTCTAGATGTCTATGATTGTAACTGCATGTTGTGGAAGATGGAAAGATTTAGGTATAATAATATAAGAATACCATGTATATTATGTGGATGCTTTGATTGGGTTTACATCCTATACCTGGAAGTGTGAGAACTTGGAGTTACTTCTATTAGGTTCAGCCATCTGCAGAATTATGAGTTTTGTATATTGATGTTCGATTGCACAGCAGACTACTTTCGGACTCTTGGTTAGGATTGTCCAAGAAGTTTGGTGTCTAACACTCAGAAGACTACTTTTAGAAGTTTCGTAAAGTTTTGCATTTTCCCTACGATGAGCAGTTGTCATTGGCAAATCATGTTTTTATCTATTCCGAATTTCCAGAAGCTTCTTCAAGATCTTGATTCTCTTGTCCTATTGGAAGTGGAAGTGTTGGGAACAGATGATAGGTGTCATGGCTTAACTTTATCCTGATATCCTAAGCATGTGAACATATATGTTGCACAGATGTATGTAGCAAGATCTGCAAGAATATTGCAGCATTTTAACCAGGTTACAAAAATTCTATGCCTATACTTGGAAAGTAGGTACTAGTTCTGCGACTTCTGTCCTTTGGGTTGCTTAAGCATGTGGAAGTTTGTTTTATGGTACACTTGATTATATAGGTTTACGGAACCACCTTTGCTTTCGGTCCTAGAAAGAGGTTGCCAGTGCATGAAGTAAAAGTAGTGCACGTGTATAACGCAGGACGACATTTTGTCAAGCTCTCCTCTTCCAAGTGCGTTAACATTATGTATCGTTGTGTTGGATGGCAGAGTGGGATCCATGGGGTGTGCCTGATGACTACGAATGTGAAGTAATCGAGGATGATGCACCAGTTCCAAAACATATTCCCCTGCACCGACCTGGTCCTCTCCCTGAGGAATTTTACAAGACATTGGAGTTTGTTACTACCGGCACGTTGCAGGATATGATTGCACTCTCAAAAAAGGATGGACCTGCAATAACCTCTGGGGGGTCGCTACCAAAGGTGTAATACGATGCTTGGCACTCGTTCCAGATATTTAGAAGGAAGTTGTATCCTTGCCACCCTTTGGTTTTCTAGTTCTTGTTCCTAAAATATGTATGGGTTTGTTTGTTCTAAAAAGATTTGTTTGCTGTTAGGATCACAGCTTGAACCATTGGTTAATATAATAATCTACGCTTGAGCAGCTGTTGGGGAGAATTCTACCTTTCTTTCTGTTTTCAGCTCTTCTTGTTTTTTTTTTTTGTTCCTCTCGTGGAGATGAATAAACGAGTATTACTCGCTTTCTCGCCCCAGGAATGATCTTTTGTCATGCACGCAGGATAGAGGGCTGTCTGATTTTCTTCTCGTGTTCCTTGTGACTGCGTTCGTAGTTACCTCTATTCTGGTGCAGTCATTTTGGTTTTGATGTCGGAATATCCTAGTAAGACAACATCGGATGAAGTGTAATTGAGTTACACTTGGAACCAAATTCCAGGACCCTTGTTGTGGCCCTTGTGGTAGTGGGTATTTCGAGTAACGAATTGTTCTTGCTCCGGATCAAAAAAAAATAAAAATGTTCTTGCTATATTGTTGTTCCATCCACCTGTCTGGTTTGGGTTTTGCGTGGGGTTTACCGTGTTCAGAAATTTTGAGACCTCAAAACAAACGAGGCAAGATCTTTGATTCCATGCCCACGTGCCACCTGGTGCAATGGTAAAGAGCTAACAGGTTTTCACCATAATCAAACGGACCCAAAAATAACTACATCGGGCTTCAAATCTTCAACGAGGAGTAGGCTCAAACACTAGAAATTGCAAATAAATAAATAATAACACTTTTCAGATGTTAGATTAGAATAAAATAATACAGAATTATCGTTGCATTGATAAAGTTCTACAGTAATATTTAACTAAAAAAACATAAAAAGATCTTGAGACAAAAAAACACCCATAAATGCCCAAAAAAAAAACACTTTTAGGTAAAACTCATACCCAAAGTGCTTTGTAGATAATGCTCAAATTTAAAATTCAATAAACGTTTGGTTCCAACTCAGTTTGACTTTCCGAACCTATCCTCTTTCTCTTCTTATCCAATATCAACAAGTAATCTCTACGTCCTAGAAAGGGGAAAAAAAAAAAAAACTATATTCTATTGGAATATTGGTAATTTGGTAGTGTTATTTTCTAACTTTATTTGTAGTTAAATTTGTATGGCGTTTTTTTAATTGACTTTGGCAAAGTCTTCGAGTTTTTATTTTTTTAATCAAAGGAGAGTCTTCTACTAGTCGTCTCTCTCGCGCTCTTACGGAGTACTACTGTTCTGCAATTATTGCCGCAAGTCAAGAATTTTCTTCTCTCTATCTCTCATGGCGTCCGATCTCGAAACCAGGGCCAAAGAGGCGTTCATCGACGACCACTTCGAACTGGCCGTGGACCTCTACTCTCAAGCCATTGCTATGGAGCCTACGAACGCCGAGCTATTCGCCGATCGTGCTCAGGCCAACCTCAAGCTCAACAACTTCACTGGTATCTATTCTTCTCAATTTCGTTCATAAATCATACTTTTTTCGTCCGTTAAGTACAATAGTTTCGACTTGATCAAGCCGGTTCGTGGTACTTTGCTTAACTTGTACATACTCCACTGTTCTTTCGTCATTGGCCCAAATAACAGAAATCTCGCGAGTTGATAGTTTTTGCTTCTTTTATTTCTGTGAGTGTTCATGTGGGATATGGCTACCTCAAAAATCTTTTGATATGTTTTTTCTATCTCTGCGGTCAATGCTTGGACTGCAGAGGGCAGTACGTGGAATTTCAGCCGTCCTAATGGTTAGATTTTGTTGAAAGACTCTTCGTGGGAAGAATAGTTTCTTGTCGCGAAGAGTCTCTTTAAAATTTGAATCATTGATTGATGAACAGACAAGATGAGGCTTCAAAGGTTCTCTGTAACTCGATTGCAGAGAAGCTTGATCCTTTTTCCAACTCACTGTTGCAAATGAAGAGTTTTTGAGGTGCCGACAAAACCAGGTGAAAGTGAAGAGTCGTCCTTTGCAAAATCTTAAACTGGAAAGCTTTTCTACGTTGCTAATATATCTTTCCCGAGGTTTCCTTGCAATTTGGGAGTCTGGTTAAGCGTTGGTTTTGAACCATGGTTTGATATCCTCGTAGGGGAAGAGGGTTTTCACGAGTGAATTAGGATAAGGCTTTTGGGTAGAAATAGAGGTTTTCGATCTGTATGATGAACAAAATGTATGGCTAGCTAAATGACATGCTATTGCTAAAATTTGGCATCGAGCTCTGAAAAAGTTCTCCAATGGCTTGATAAGTTCACCAACCGGCTATCAGTACATCTTTTTCCAAATTTGGCACATGATTTCTCAATTGCTACTTTTAGCAAGACCACCTCTCTCTCTCTCCGTGCGCGTGTCCTAGCATGGGCCCTACAAATGGCCTCTAGTTTGGACATTTTGCCAACAAAATTCCAGTATTGCATTGAGCAACATTGCTAAGATATGGCGATTTGTCAATACTATTGCTAAATGATAGCATTAGCTAGTCTTCAAAAAGAAAAAATGAAACCCGGTTTGCTGTCTTGTATTGAATTTTATGTTTTGGCCTTTTGGTCACATCAAGGGCTGAATTTGGTACTCTGATGTGGGTGTTTACTTTATTTTTCTTAGGTTTTGGGCTTTAACCTGCAGATTTGAAAACATTTGAATTTCTTTTCAGCAGGTTTAAGATTTTGTCTCCCTATTTTTTTTTCACATGTTTGTATTTGGTTGCACTTTGTCAACTTTTCATTGGGCCATTACCTTATATTCGACATTCTTTCGTGCCTGTTTTCTTTTGGTAGTAGTACTATAACCATCTGCTAGTGATACTTGTACAAATTTCTAAGCCGGTTATTAATCCACTTTTTTATTTTATTTTATTTTTTATAAGCAGAGGCTGTTGCTGATGCCAACAAAGCAATTGAGTTCGACCCTTCATTGGCCAAGGCATACTTGCGTAAGGGGTGAGTTACATGCAAGGTTGAACTTTGTCGTAATGTTGATGGGAGCTGCTGTCCGCACATATATTTCGTGCTCTACTGCCATTCCTTTTGCCTGGGAAAAATTTATGGAACTGTTATGTATGCATTGGGTTGAATCTAAGGCCAAAAGTGGGATTCTGGTGAAAGCCATGTGCAGCCCTGTAGACACCCTATTCTGGACTGTCCAGATTAGTTTATAAGCGACCCTTGTTTCCCCTATGATGATTAATGGTCGAGAACATCCAAAGTCGATGATGTGTTTGAGCTCTGAGCGTCCGGAACCTCATTCAAACCCTTTCAAATCCCTTTTCAAACCCTTCGAGCCAGAACCATATGGCCTCAGCAAAACCATGATTCAAAGATTGGTGATCAATCGACGACGCTGGTTCAAGGTGCCGCGTGTCGATCATCGAGCACGAGCCCTCTTACACTGGCGCACGCCAGTCCCTAGGTGGCGCACGCCAGTCATTCCCAGTCAAATCACCTTTTTCGGGACCACTTGCCTGAGACTTTGTGGCCGTCCTGACGTGTGCTACAGCTCCCCTGATGATTGTTTCGCCCAGAAGTGTTCCCTGCACTCCCACAACACCTCTCAAGGCAAGTCCCATGCATTTAATGCATGGGAGGCTCCCCTCCTCTTGGAAGGCCAAACAAGCCTTTAGGATCCAACTGATCCCAGCTGACCAGCCTTCCTCTCCCAGCCTATAAATACCCCCTTGCATTTATTTGCAAGGGGTTACACACATCAATAGCTCTAAAAAGCCCCCCTCTTACTCTCTCTCTTATTTTCCTTGTTTTTCTTTCATCTATTGAAAGACATAGCAAGGAAGATCAGTCACACAACCTACATTTCCATCTTCACCTGCCGTCCATCCATCCATCTCAAGGCTCAAACCATCCATCAACCTCAAACCAAAGGTATACCACCTTTTGTTCTGGAATTTATTTCGACCCCTGAGGGGAGTTATCAGAGCTCAGGCTGGTAATCAATACCACGCCTGATCTCATAGCTAGCAAATAAGCAACATTGTAGGAGGAGAGGTGGCGCACGCCAGTCTCCCATAGCCGTGCGCCAGTCATGGTTGCATGGCAGGGCTGGCGTGGGGACCACCGATCACCCTTGTTCCATTTTCTTTTCATTCTGATCACCTTTCTGTATGCTAAGAACCAGTTTACAGCTTTCCATATCTTAGAAATGTGTAATTAGTTGCTGTTTTAAGCTGCGTGCGAGGCCTCGGGATTCTTCGGTCCTGTTCCGTAACCCGGAAGCAAAGCCAAGCACGGATACATTGACAAGGCGCACGCGGCCATGCATGACCGGCGCCAAAGATTGAGTCCCGTACGGCCCTGCTTCCTAGCTTAGATCGGGCCTTTGTTTAATCCCACTCGTTTATGGGGTTTCGGTCTATTTGTTTCTGCTTTGATTTGTTGCCGTATTCAAAACCATGAATATGTCGCTTTGCTATATCAGCGCGTGGTTTGTCCTGGTGTGCCTGGTCCATTCGAGCCCAGCAGGATTGAGTTCGAAGCCGTGAGTTTGGCGCACCGGCGACGCCGATCCTATGGTGGCGCGACGCATGTGGTCTCCTCGTGTGCGATGGCCTGGCCAGTGCAAACAGGTCACCTCCTGCGTGTATCACTCTGGTGTGTTCTAGTTTGTTCAAAATGCTCACGAAGCGCTTGTTCTCAATCTATTACATTATTCATAGTCCATACATTACATCGTGCCATGTAAATGCAACTTGCCATTTGTTAATCCCCATTAACTGTTCCCCCGCCCTAATTGGCTGAATAAATGATTAAAAGAGAGAAAATGCAAATGTTTTACAAAATGCCTAAGTAGAGACCGATCTTCGGATTGGGCGAGAGGGGTGCCATAAAACCCTTCCCCTCTCGTAATGTGGCTCCCGAACCTCAGATATCGAAGGTGACGACGGACCAGTCTACAAGCCTTTTCAAATCAAGCAAGCGTGAACAAAAACGTTTTTCAAAATCGGTTTCTTGGGTGTTTTCCGCAAAATCCGGGTGGCGACTCTCTCAAAACGGCATTTCGTCATGCTTTCAAACAAAAAGGGCGCAAACCTATCCCCCGCAAACCGAAAATGCGGGGATTTTCAGGGGCGTGTGCCCACACAACTATTGATTTCCGTTTTTTAGTAGATTATTTGACATACTACACTTGCCACCGTTCATTCTGTGCCTTGTTGAGAGTTATGACCCACTTCTGTCAGTTGCTTATCCTTGTAAACTAGATCTAACATTTTCTGTACATCACTTATTTATTTACTTTGGATCACATAGTGTTGATTTACTATGTTTGTTTCTATATTTTCCTCCTTTCATAATCCCTTGTTTCATCGTACAGCAATGCATGTATCAAGCTTGAAGAATATCAGACAGCTAAGGCTGCCCTGGAAGTAGGTGCTTCTTTAGCTCCAGGAAATGCAAGATTCACTAACTTGATAAAAGAATGTGACGAGAGCCTTGCAGGTTCTTTTTTGCTTATCCCTAAACATTGCTGCTGTCATATGGAACATTTATTCAATGACTTTTTTCCTAAACCCTTGTAAAAGGTGTGTTTTAAGTGCAAAATGGGAATGTTATAAGTCTTCTAATTATTGAATATTATGATCTCTCTCTCTCTCTCTCTCTCTATATATATATATATATATATGTATATATGTGTGTGTGTGTGTGTGTGTACAAATGTCTGAACATCGACATACTGTTATAGTAGATTAACCTCTGGAATCCCGTGGTACTATATAATATCAAAACATGAAGAGGATAACTAAATATCGAGCATTTCCTATGCATTGTTATGACAGTTTCTTTTGGAGGTCACACATAATATTCTTATATGTAAGAGACAGAAGGACAATTTAACTACTACTGCTTCTACTTAAACTTTTTTTTAAGTCCCATTGGCGGATTTTCATGCATGATCAGAGGAAAATGCTGAGATACCCAAGCAGTCTTTGGAAAAACCTTCAACTGATGGTGCAATTTCTCCTGCTTCTGAATCAATGGATAAAACTGTTGAAACTACACAAGATTCTAAGGCAGTGGTTTCATCTGCCAAACCACAAAAATACAGGTAATGGCTTCTCGTTGTGTTTACCTGATTTGTGCAACTTCTGTAGTTAGCCATAGATCTCGGTTCTCTGTTGCTTATTTGAAATTTCCTAGGATCTGAGTGCCTTCATACTTTCACAATGTTTGTGATGCGTTAAAACATCAACACTTGAGCTCCTTTTAACTGTTCAATTGTTTTACAATATGTTGCGATACAATTATGTACTGCAATTATAGATATTATGTTCATCCAATGAACAACCTTTCTGCAGGCATGAATTTTACCAGAAGCCAGAGGAAGCGGTGGTTACTATATTTGCAAAGGGTGTACCACATAGCAATGTTTCAGTTGACTTTGGTGAACAAATTGTACGTTGACATAGTTGATGATTTCCTTTCTTCATATGTTTTCTGTTAATAAAAAGCATATATACTACAGAGGTGTTTTCTTCTACGGTCTTTTTATTTAGACTATTGGAGTAATCATGTGCTGACATTGTGCAAACATTTCCTTCCTTTTCTCTTTACTGTTCTTCTCTTTGGTGCTTCGCAGCTAAGTGTCACAATTGATGTCCCTGGTGAAGATGCATACACTTTTGTACCTCGGTTATTTGGAAAGGTAATGCACGACTTTTTGTTGTTACTCCTTGGTCAATGCGGGGACTATGCTCAATTGAACAAAGTTTGAAAGCTTGTTGTAACAATGATAACAGTGTTTTCTACAAACTTAAATGAGGAATGCGGTAAAAAAATGTCTGTGTAGCAAGTTTATAATCTGCGTGGTGGCTTGTCAAACCCAGAGTAACTCAGACTCTGTTCGTTTTGGGTCTCAACACCCAACTCTTCTCTTTGTGCATGGTCCCCAATAAATTTTCTCTATCTCTCTCTCCCCTCATTTCCCTCGTTGACTATGATGTTCCAGCGAAGTATATATATAAATTTCCATGCATTGGCAGAAGTTGCACTCTTGATGACAGCCTTGTGTTTCATTGGACAGATAATACCTGCAAAGTGCAAGTATGAAGTCTTGTCTTCAAAGATTGAAATCCGTCTTGCAAAAGCTGAAGCCATACATTGGACGTCTCTTGAATTCAGCAAGGATATTACTGTTTTACAGAAGATAAACGTATCCACAGGTAGCTTAGCGCATTTGCAAATGTGGTAATCATATACCTGGACCAGATGTCAAAATAGGAGATGATAATTAATTGATCAACTGGTGTTGCCCAACATACATTGTTTATGACTGTAAGAATCCTCAGGATGTATAAGCTCACATGGTATTGCATATCTCTCATCTTGTGGGCTTTGCACCTGATGGATATGTAACTCTGACCGCAAAATTTTAACCAAAAATGTAAGATACGTGGTCACTTGGTATTTAGAGTCCAATCTGTTTTTAAATGCAGGTAACCAAACAGGGCCTAAAGATACAAAATTATTGGCATTGGTATACTTGATTTATTGCTAAATGATGACGTCATGAAATGCCAATAAATTTTGTTTTCCTAATTTTGTTATGGCTGAGCTAGGTATTTCTGAATCGGCCAGAAAAATATCAAAAATGAAGACTCCGTTCGTTTAAGGATTTTGGATTCTAATCATTATCCTATTTCCTTCCAATCATTACTCTCATTTTTCTCTCTATCTCTCTCCGATTATTACCCCTATTTCCAATCTATTACTCTATTTTTCTCTACACTCATTACTTTCAAATCCAAAATCCCAAAACGAATGGGGTAGAAAAGTCTAGGACCCTATCTGGTTAGGTTCGAAAAGGTCCCAGCATAGAGTCTAGGACTAATTGACTTCTTTAGCTCTTCCACTCTAAATCTCGGTCCCGGTTAAGGACTAATTGACTTCTTTAGCTCTTCCACTCTAAATCTCGGTCCCGGTTAACGAGCTGATACCACTTGCATTTTCTAGAAGATGGTTATTGGATATGTAAAGTTCTGTAATCTTTGCCTTCTGAGTTCTTGAAATTATAATGGGATTTCATGTTCATGCTCTGTCTTCCCCTCCTATTTCATTTATGTGCTTTTTGTTAGCTTTTCTCAATTGGCTTCTTATGCATTTTGTAGTCGCTCAAAGACCTTCTTACCCTTCATCAAGGCCAGGAAGAGTAGATTGGGATTCACTGGAAGCTCAAGTTAAGAAAGAGGTATGCCTGGTAACTTTTGAGGAAGGATGTCCTAAGGGGCTCTTAATTCAACACTTCTCAATTTTGTTAAGAGTTAAAATCCATCAATAGTAAGAACTTTCGAATTATGGGCATGACTCGCTGGTAATTTGCATGACAGGAGAAAGAAGAAAAGTTAGATGGAGATGCAGCTTTGAATAAATTTTTCAGGGGCATATATCAAGATGCTGACGAGGACACTAGACGAGCCATGAGAAAATCTTTTGTAAGACTTACAATCACTTTACATTAACATAATGTAGTGGGACTGTAGATACGCTTTATAATCTTCAAACGCAGAGTCATGAAGTGTTCTGCAAAATTGATTTCGAAAAAACTGCAACCAAATGAAACAATATTCCGTCTTGGATGATCATCACAGACCGGGTGCTTTCTATTCACTTTTGACAATCTGGTTGGCTATTCGACAGGTTGAATCAAATGGGACAGTTTTGTCCACAAACTGGAAAGAAGTGGGAGCCAAGAAGGTGGAAGGAAGCCCTCCGGAAGGCATGGAGGTGAAGAAATGGGAATATTGAACTCTTTCTCCAGTTTGATGCACTGTAATACTGGGGTGGGATATTTTTTGCCTATAATTTTTGTGAAGCTCTAGTGGATAACTCTATTAACCTTGGAAAACTTGGATGCGTGCCTATCATTTTTTGATTATATATTCGATTCATAGAGGGTTTGTTCTGTTGAGACCTCTGTTTTTCCTTTTTCTTTTTTTTGAGGAACGAGACCTCTATTGTGTGTGGAGTCTGTAGACAATACTTGTTTTTCCATTTTTAATCCGTTGATTAGCAGTGTGTTTAATCTCGTTCTTTCTCTCCTTTTCGGTCCGATTTACTTCAATTCCTGTATTTAGCTTCTTTCTTTTTTTTCTGGAGTACTATTTTTTTATATGCTTCGAGTGTGATTTCTCGGTTTTTCTTTCAATATGGAAAAAATCGAAAGATGCTAAAAAAAATACAGCTATATAAAAAGCCAAGATCTTGGGGAATAAGAATTTTCATTGAGGGGTTAAATAATTTTTTCCATTTGGAAATTTTAACCGAAAGAAAAAATGCAATAATATTGCACGAATGCGAGGTAAATTTTTTTTTTTTGAAAATAATCCTCTGTTGGACCTAAGTCACATTATGCACACGAGCGTGAAAAATATTTTTCAAAAATCTTTCAACCAACTAAAATCTGTGAGCGCGAGAATTGAGAGCTCAAGCGTAAAATGAGAATTGTTAACAGGAGTGAAAATCATTTGGAAGAATTATGTGACAAAGTGGGACTACCATTCACTCAATGAAAATCAAACAGAAGGAGAGCTTTAATTGAAACTTGAAGAAAGTGAGAGAAAGGAAAATGGGAGAAAAAAATGAGAGGGAAATGATACTATTCACACTTCTAGATTTTTCTATTTTCTCTCCTATTTCTCCCCAAACCAAACAATGGGAGAGAATTTTTTTTAATTTTTTAAATCTATTTATAGACTTTAAAAGATAAAATGACTAGTAACCTACTAGGAAAAGAGATCCGATTTCTAAACGAAAAGTAAATGCCGCTTGATCACTGACACGCATCGTCACATCTTTCAACTTTCTTTTATATAAAGTAGGACCTTCATTATTGACGCTTAGAGATATGTCTAAAAGTGGTTGTACCAAAAGCGGTTGGAATAATTGGCGTGGTTGACTGCATTCTGTTAAAAAAATTTCTCTCCCATTGTTTGGTTTGGAGAGAAATAGGAGAGAAAATAGAAAAATCTAGAAGTGTGAATAATATCATTTCCCTCCTTATCCCTCTCATTTTTTTCTCCCATTTTCCTTTCTCTGACTTTCTCTCACTTTCTTCAACTTACAAACAAAGAAGGGAGTTTATAAATGCAACTGCGAATTTACTGCATGTAACTTGTTTTTAAGTAAATAATATTCGGACAAAAATACCCTTATAAAAATGGACAAAAATACCCCTATTTTTATTACATACAACCACAAACATATAACTACATCCAAAATACATACCCCAGGCCATAACCCACCCACGTTCCCTCCATTTTTTTCCATCTCCTTCCACGTTCCCTCCATCTTCTTCTGGTTCTTCTTCTTCTGGTTTCATTCCAGGTTACCACCATTGTTGAGCTCCCACCATAAACTCAGTCGACATCTGCATCCGAACTCTCACCTCACACCTCTTAACTCTCAATGGAAACTTCCACTGCTTCCTCTCCTTCCATTGGTAGAGAAGAAGTCTTTAACCCAACATATGAGAGCAATGTGCATTTTGATTGGGGATTGGAAGGTTGTGCAATGGAAATGGAAGTTGACAAGGAAGAGGGAGCCATGGATATTGTAGTTTCAGAGCCGAGATCACAGCAAGAGATAACTCATCACTCCTGCATTTTTAGGCTGGTTCTGTCCCGACATTGTCATATTTTAAAACTTGAAATTACACCACAATTTCAAACTCTAGAGTTTGAAAATTGAAAATAATATCATATTCTAGAAATTGAAGTTGTGTTGGTAAAGACTGAGTGGGGGTTCGATTTGTAGAATCTGAAATGTTGGTACAACTTCATACTCTAGAGTTCGAAATTTACAAGGATTATCACATTCTAATGTATGAAGTTGATGTTATAAAGACTTGGGTTGGGTTCGATTTGTAGAATTTGAAATGTTGGTAGAACTTCGTACTCTAGAGTTCGAAATGTACATGGATTATCACATTCTAATGTATGAAGTTGGTGTCATAAAGACTTGTGTTGGATTCAATTTCTAGAATATGAAATGTTGGTACAATTTCATACTCTAATGTATGAAGAGAGCGTATGTTTTGAAATTTTGGCCGAAGTATTTGGTTGAAGTAGGAAGGATAATTTTGGAAGTTTACAGCTATTTTGAGGTTGTATGATAGCAAATTTTTATAAGATTTGTGGTTTAAGTTAGCAAAAGGCTACATGTAGTAAATTCGCAGTTGCATTTATAAACTCCCACAAAGAAAGCATCAAGTCTTTGTCAAGTCCGTCCGACGTCGTATTAATACATACATACATACAGTCGCTTCTTTTCCTCTCTTCTCGTTTGCACAGTTCGTAGTCTGAGCCATTAGCAAATCCTCCCGGTTAGCTCTCTCTCTCTCTCTCTCTCTCTCTCTCTCATATTTACAGGCGTTACCATCTTTCTTTGAATCGCACATCCGATTGATGTAGTTCTTGTAATCCAACATTTTTATGATTGCAAAACGTCACCAGAGATGGATCGAAATTTAGATTACAGAAACTATTATCAATCGGATCTCAAGTGAGTTTTTGATTAAACGGATATCCTCTTTATTCAGCCAAAACCCTTTGTTTTCCAGCTGCCGAAATCCGATTCGACAAAAAATCAGGAGAGAAATGCAATTCTTCGGAGGGTCAGAGATCAGTCCGTCGCCGCCGTTGCCGACGGCGTCGGGAAATAACGGCCACATGATGTACGTGTTCAATAGGAATGGGATATGCCTTCTTTACAGGGAATGGAATCGCCCTCTGCATACCCTTAATGCTCAGCAGGATCACAAGCTCATGTTCGGTCTGCTTTTCTCCCTCAAATCCTTGACTGCGAAAATGGATCCCACTAGGTTTGCTTTTCTTGTCCAAGCTTTTGTACTCAGAAAAATTATGTTTGTTGGAGTGTTTTGATTTTCGTAGGGACGTAAAATTCTCGTTGTAAGTGCAACTGAGTTGTTGAAGAAACTTTAGATCCAACCCAAAACCCATTGTCAATGAGTGGAGAGATCTGTCGTGTTATTAAGTGGTCTCCCATTCCGTACCAAAGCAATGTGAGATTATTCTCAAACACCCCCTCATGTGCAGCGGCATTTAGGTTGGTCACGTGTACCCACTTTTTGGTTTTAATTTGGGATGGAATGAACCCGCTCTGATACCATGTGAAAACTTTATATTGAACGCAAAATGAATTGAGAATGAGTAGAGAGGTCTCTCGTGTTATTAAGTGATCTTCCATTCCGTACCAAAGCAATGGGGCACTATTCTCTAACAGTTGTCACATAAAACAAAATATGGGATACCTGGTTAGCTCGAGTGGTAAGAAGGGTGACAACTCTCTAGTTCGACTCCCCCTAATATGGAAAATCCTTTGAGGCACCCTCTCTTCAATCAAAAGCTTGAGCAAAATGGCTGTCATAGGGTGCCCTGGATTACGGTGTGGTAATGCAACCTAAGGTTGCAGTTGGTGGGGCTCCGGTTTTTAAACGAAAGAAATTGGACTTGTTGCACGCATTAAAATAAACCGGAGACGAGCAGTCACGGAGCTGCATCCTTATTCACCTGGTCTGATAGATAGAAAATGGATAGAATGTTATTGGATATACTGCACCTGGTTTTAATGCCTAATGTGGTACGTAAGATCCTTTCTGTAAAAAAAATTTGAATGTTTCATGGAATGCCCAAACTTTAGTTGCAGGATCCTTCTATTTGGGCGAAGAATCGGCCCTGGATCCTCGCTCCCGTGCTTCCAAGACAGAATCTCGCTCCCATCTAGCAAGGAGCGCGCTCCCAACTAGGATAGAACCTCTCAAGCATATGAATCCCACTAGAAACAAAAGAAGAACTACAAAGCAAGAGAAAATATGTAAAACCATAGATACTAAAAACACATGAACTCAAACATTAACCATTTCTATGTATATTTGTTACTATGTATGTTTTATAATACATTAACTCAAACCTTAACCATAAATGAATGCAAATTTATGTTTTCAAGCCAAATAGAATGTTAACTTTGTTATATATGCATCTGTGTTTTAAATATATACGATATAAAAAATATATACATAGGCGCTCCCAACCTTAGGAACTTCTAGGTGCCTCCGCTCCCTAGCACCCGCTTCTGGCCCATACACGGTTTTCATCATTTTGTCGCATAGGTTGCTCTATATCTGTGCTTCAAATTGCACGTATTTAGTATTCTCTATATGAGTACTTTGTTTTGAGATGTATTAAAAATTTCGTGGCATCAGTTTAGGTGCAAGAAGAGGAGTGAAGTCTCATAATCCATTCATTTTTAAAACTTGTTAGGATCTGGGGCCTTTTCTTCATTGACGCGACAACGCTGTGCCTGTGATTTTGTTAATGAACTTTGTTCAAATTAATTGTTAGGTGATCGTTGTTTAATCTTTTGGGCAGTGTGGACAAAGGAAATCTTGGGGTGCCTCAGTTACCTGGACAAGGGTGTTCATTTCACAGTTTTCGAACCAATACTTACAAACTGAGTTTTATGGAGAGTCCATCTGGGATAAAGGTCAGTGAGTTTCAGTTGATTATGATGTCTTATCTTGCTACCGTTTATAGGGGAAGGTAGAATCTCAAATTTCAGTCGGGCTGTAATGTGCTCGTTCTTGAGAAAGATTTCCATTTTGTGGTGTTTAATGTTTCTGTTAAAGTACAACTCCTAGTGAATTATGTTGAGCTCCCAAATATGGATTTTGACTCTCACATGAAGCAGTTATATAGTGGAAGTCTTTGAAATTGTGCTCCTACAAACGTTACCTGATTTATTTAGTGCAATGGGGAGCCTGTGCCCTGGTTATCTTAGACGGTGGCTGAATGGGATAAAGGCTTATGCTCATTTAGATATATTGGTTGGGCATGACAAGTTAGTCCCTAACCGATAGAGTTTCTCTCCCCAAATCACGTGGGTCTTTTCACCGCCCACGGTACAGTAATTTTAAAATAATTTTTCGAGTGGCCATGTGAAAAATCAGCTCAATCGCATAAGTGTAGTTGCTTGATCGTCCTGTATTGTTTTTGCCCTCATGGAATATTTTTTTCCCCAAATTACTTCGGCCCTTCCTATTCAGACAAGAGATGAGAGGACAGTATAGATGAGTTACAAATGCCTAAGAAGAGAAGGCAAGGGTCACAAAGACTGCAGTTGATGTTGATTATCAGAAGAAAAAAAAACTGACTGCAGTTGAAGCATAATTTTACCTAATTCATTCATCCAGTCTCTCCCTTTGACCTTTATCAAACTTATTTGAGGCTTTACTGGCACGGATTGCCGCAATCTGCGGAAGAGAGTGAATATATTGATGTCAACCTATCAAGTAGAAGAAGATCAGCTCTGTTTGCCCTTATGGCACGGATTCATTTAAAGATAACGTTTGGGATCCCGAGGCCTCTTTCTGTTTGCACCTTTGGTATGGACGAGCGTGAATAGTTTAATGGCATAATTTTTCTTGTAATATTTGCTCCTTTGAGTGATTAGATTGTTCAAATGTCTCTTGCAGGACATTAAGTTCAGTACTTGCGTCACCACACAGGTTTCCCTTTATAATTTTGTTTAATTTGTCTGCAGATCATCCTTGTCACTCATCCTAGAACTGGTGATCTAAGGGAATCCCTGAAGTACATTTACAATCTCTACGTTGAATATGTTGTCAAGAATCCACTCTATACTCCAGGAACTCCGATTAGGTAAGTAAATCGTTTTTCCCCCATTGAGAAACGCGTATATGATGAACTTGTAAACTAAGGATTTTGATGGCTCGTTTCCACCTTGGAGATTTTCTGCACAAAATCAGTTAGCAAGGTTGTTTTAAGAGATCCATTTTTATGCCCGAGGGGAGTTTTGTTGATCCTAACCAGATTGTATCTGTACTTGCTGTGTGCAGATGTGAACTATTTGATTCAACGCTTGATCAGTACGTAAGAGGCCTTGGATAGGATGTCAAGGTTCTGCTCTGCTACCATTCTGGGTTTAAAAAATACCTGTTCTCTGTCGGGAATATTCTCTCGCTCTGGCCTTCAGGACATTTGTTTTACATAAAGGCTACCGAATCTACTTGTCAAACTCATTCCCCTTCTCAATTTTGTTTATTCAAAGATGTAGGATTTCATTCGTGAATGTGGGCTTATATTTTACCTTAGGCTGTATCTGGAGGGAAATCAACTAAAAAGTAAATCATGGGTGTTTGGATATGAAGAAAAACTTCATTTGGTACTTCTCCTTTTTATCCATCCCATTACATCACAGTGGATCTCTGTGTGCGGGTGTGTCTGGGCGCGCATGCTTGTGTGTGTCCCTAGCTGTCTAAGGCAATTAATACAAATGGGTTTCTGTTTTCCTATTTTCCAAGGTTTTATTTTTCAGAAAGTGCAAAATTACCACCACTGCTTTTCGAGGAAAATCTTTCTTTTGACAAGAGCTCTAAACTTCTACTAACAGTCAAGAAGAGCACAGACATAGATCTCAGGGACAGAAAGAGCAATGTAGTTCTGCTACTTCTATCTCATCATAACATAATAACATGGAATCCATGCACGGTTGTTTTCTAACCCAGTTTAGGAGTGAGCCACCTCTGATTCCCATGGTGGAGCTAGCCAAGCTCAGTCACTCACCACCCTTCCTTCTCTGTCACAATTCTCATCACCACCGCCACCAAACCAGATAACTCCACCGCCACAGACAATCAGTCGCGTCTCGTCCACCACTCCTGCCATCACCTTCCACCACCTCCCTCCCCTGACTCTACCCTCTGATTCCCCCTCTCGGTTCGAAGATCTTGAAGTCCTAGTCCCTCAACTCGACAACCCTAATCTCCACCAAGCCCTTAATATTCTCTCCCAAAATCGAAGTCTCAGAGCTCTTATCATTGACTTCTTGTGCAATGCCGCTTTTGAAGTCTCTTCTAGCCTTAACATACCCACAGACTTCTTCTATGTATCGAACGCTTGCAGTCTCTCTCAATGCCTATGTTTCCCTACCATTCATGAAACCACCACCAAAAGCATAAAAGATCTTGAAGTCACCCATATAGAGTTCCCTAGCATACCACTACAAAGATCATCAGAGCACCACCACCCCTCCACCACCACCACTTCACCACCACTACTACCGCACTTCCACTCTGCTACCACTGTTGGCTCAGACGATCTTTGAATTGGTCTACTTTCGATAAACCGAAATCTATTATTCTTATGGTAAAATCCCACCATATTTTAGTACTTTGAATACCCTCTTTATCCATTCTTTCAATCCAGTTTAGAGTTAGTGTGATTCAATAATTTTTTCAAAAATAATTTATTTTTCGATTTGTTGAGGGTAAAATTGTTTTATCCTTCGGTGTATAAATAATTTTGGAGTAAAACTAATTTAGTTAGGAATTAGTCTGGACAAGCTTTTCAACGGTTCAAACCAAGTGCAAATCGGAGTTTGAGAGTATCTGTGGCAAGACCGCAAAGTTTGGCCGGTTTTGAAATTCTGCACATGCGCCCCGGGGCGCAATGGATTGCGCCTGGGGCGCATTAATACTCCACAATTGCTAAAACTTTGCGTGTTTGTCCCGGACACTCCCGAACTCCAATTTTTGCAAGGTTTGAACCGTTAAAAAAGCTCATTAAGTCTACTTTCTAACCCAATTGGAACACTTAAACGGTGTAAAAAAATAAGTGTTCCAATTTTCGATCTGTTTGAACCGGTGCGAAAATCTTATTTTTTTGATCATTTTATCTTAGATGGTCGTAATGGATTTTTGGCTCTAAAACCTTTCAATGAGCACCCTAAGAGAGCTCTGAAACTAAATAAGGAGTCTTCGGATGCTCGTTGAAAGGCCTTAGAGCTAAAAATTCATTACGACCATCTATGATAAAATGATTAAAAAAATAAGATATTCGCATTGGTTCAACCAGATTGAAAATTAGAGTACTTAATTTTTTAATCATATTTTTCCGTTAATTTTATTAACGGTGGTAGCGATTTTACCAATTTGGAACGTAAAACAAACTACAGGGTTTATTTGGTGACAATTGATACTAGAGGGACAAAATTGAGACAACCGTAAAATTAGAGGGATGAATACGAAAATTTGCCCTAATTATTTTTGTACAGCTGTTGTGTTCAACTTCTCATCGTGCTATTTTTCTTGAAGAGGTCAGCGATAGATTGAGATCACACCCGGACACCCCCACTGGGAATTCTACTACACCAACGTGACACGGCAGGTGGGGAACTCTTCAAGTCTTCAATGGCTACTTACACAGCCAATCGAGGTAGGGAAACCAGCGCGAATTACCCTCTGGTGAATTTCTTGATGGCTGCCGAATCAGACTTTTCCATCGAAGCCTTGGGTTCCACTTGTTGCTTTCTTATAGACGGAATGAGGAACACGGGAGGAAAAGTCATGGCCGGCTACTTGAGTGTCAATAAGGTTCTGTATTGGCAGATAAAGAGTAAATACATAAAGCTGGCGGTTCCCCGAGTGTATAATGTAAATTGCAATTTGTCAGTTATTTTCTGTATATATGGATGTATCCTTTTTCGTATAGTGTATATATGTGTCGTATTTAGCAAACTGAATGCACATGAAATTACGTGCCAATAAACTGGGGATATCAAATGTAGTGTTCTACAGCCTATTTCCCATTGCCTAGGTGATTATCTTAATCAAGACAAAATCAAATGCACAAAAAGTAGAAACAGAAGTTGGT
Organism: Rhododendron molle; assembly: GCA_025413875.1. NCBI lineage: Eukaryota > Viridiplantae > Streptophyta > Magnoliopsida > Ericales > Ericaceae > Rhododendron > Rhododendron molle. The sequence goes on from CM046396.1 coordinate 43,562,314, forward strand.
AGTAATTCATTCTCCCTTCCATACAGGTATCCTCTGCATCTTGATCACTTGATCTGCAAGATGACATTTACACAAAAAAAAAAAAAGAAAAGAAAAACAAAAGTGCATTGTTTTATAAAGAGTTGTTCAATTTGTAAAACTATGTATTCTTGAATTTCATGTATGTAAGCTTACATCTACGATTATGTATTTCACATTTCTCATCTCCTTCAAAACAAGTCAAACTTTGCCGGTTCGTCCTGGACACTCTAAAACTTTGATTTGCGGCCGGGTGGTTTGAACCATTAAAAAGATTGTTGAATTTACTTTATAACACGAAGAGTTTGGATTCAAAATTATTTGTACATCAAAAGATATTGCCATTTTCTTTGCAATTGTGAGGAGATTGTACTTGAGGTAGTGGCGACAATACTGGTGGGGTGAAGCAGTTACCAAATGATGGTGGTGATGGTGGTTTGGGAGTTGTAGTGGTCAAGTGATACTATTGGTGGTATGTATTAGGCGAATCCTGATGCTTAAGTAGTTTTTGTTTGATGAAGTGTGAAAAGCCCTATAAACTCTCTTGAGCTTTTAAGAAATGAACGAATACCTTAGAACTAGGATTGCGAATACCGAATGGAAAATAGAATGAGTGAAAGGGCGTGAAAACAAGTTTTAGCTTGAGGGGCTAGAATGCAGTATTTTGCCAACTTTGAGAAGAAAATATTGGGAGTCAATGTTGCACAATCCATTTGGATTCTCTCGACTTACGCATCTCTTCGTTGTGTCATTTCTTTGTTCATTGACAACCATTCCCGCTGATCTCAAATGAAGCTATTATATGCCCAACTGAAATTAAAAGGTTTAGTCATATTAGATTGATATCTTACATTCAAAGATTACAACCTTTTCTCACGATACCTAAGTTTTTGTAGTAAATACAAACATTTGACAAATTTATGCATCTTTCTATCCATATTGAATCTCGTATCCTATTTTTGCATCATATATTTAAATTATACCAAACCCCACCAAACCTTAATTCCCAATCAATTGGGCCGGCTACATAATTTGTTTTCTCCATTGAGCGCATCCAGTTCCCTGATATTCAATAAAACATAGATCCTTTCGACAACTCACGCATCAAAAGGGTTGCGCCCCAGATTTGCCCAAAAGCTCATACACACACCCAATCTCACTGAACACAAGGAAGTTACGTGGTTCCTCGAAGAACGGGTACATCCACGGGAGGAGAGGAGTGTTTCACCATATGAGAAATACAAAAATGTTACATGGGGGTACCAATCAATCAACTTCTCAGTGTATCTCTCTCAACGCACGCTCTCCTGCCAGAGTGCCAAAGCCTTACTAGAGGAGCTCGGCTCCCTCCCAAAAGAGGAGCCCTCACACTACTTTGCTCTCTCCGCTTTATTATTACATAGACCTATAGCGACGGACTGAAGAAAACTTCCAAGAGCATTGAATGCTCTTCATGCATGATCTTCCCAGAGTGTCTATAATTTCTGCTCTTGGTCTTCCTTGACACCATGGTTGATGTCATCACCATTCCATCCCCCACTTGGGTGCCAAGTTGCCAACAAAAATTGAACTTTCTAGCCCTCCCCTCCTTAGAGGGTAGTGTTATCCGCTAAGGTAACCATATCGCTTTTCCTAACTATTGGATCGTGTCCTTTTCAAACTAAAGCCTCTGAAGTCAATTTCTACCCATCCCCTTCTCTTAATTGTTACCATCGACCGCAGCCATTTCGCTGTTCTTAACTACTCCATCGGCCCATAGTAACGTCCAAACCACCCTAACACATTCAAAATAAGCATTTTTTCCTCCAATTTCCTGCTATATTCTCTCGCTAAACAAACAAAGCTCAGTCTTCACTGAAGTTATCAAGTAACTTTTTTCCAAAAAGTAGGGGGAGAGAGAGAGAGAGTACCGATAGTGAGAAACCATGTCACATAGACTCGGCTACGAATGTTAAGTGAGGGTATGTCTTAGCCTTAGTAGCACAAAGCTGGACCGGGGGAGCAGAGGCACCTAAAAGCTCCTAAGGTTGGGAGCACCTAAAGTGCGTATATATTACATAAAAATATGTATATAAAATATCTTTAAATACTTAACGATTAAAGAAAAATGATACTTACTGAAAATTTTCCAGATCTTAAAGTGTGATTATTGGAAGTTATATATTCTCAATTTGCAAAACTTCTTGAATATAATTCACATATTCATATTTCCACGACAAACATAACTCCCTTAAAAGTAAGAGAATAACCGTCTCAACGGCCCGATAAGCTCCCATCGTAGTTAGGAGCGAGCTCTCGTCAAACTCCCATTTTGGGAGTGCCGATTCGAGCTCCCGTATAGGGATTGCACCCATTTCAGAAGGATCCTGCTACTAAGGTCTAAGCTTCTAATCATATAACTTCAATTCAAGGATACGAGGACATGTCGGAACTTTAAAAACACTCAATATATGAATTATATTTCGTGGCTTAAATGGTGTTTGCTTGTTGTCTTACACCCTTTAATGCGTGTTATAGCGGTTCTATACATAGTTCGTCCTGAAATTGAATTAGAAAATATGCTTGTTAAGTTAAGGTCCAACACCGCAACACGGACCCCATTCCCTTATCCAAGTATCGAGTGGCCCCCACAGATACTGTATACATTTTAAAGAAAACATGTAAAATAGGAGGGAAGTGAATGAAAATATGGAATAGTCTACATCCAAATCTACTTTGTATCATATCAACTGTAAACAAAAGATTAGAAATGATAGGTAAACAGGAGCACAATCCGATGAACATTGATACTAATAGGGTGGAAGTGGGCAGTATCCATTATTAATTTTGTCTCAAGTAGGACAACCCAAAATTGAAGTTCATTAAACAGGTCAAGTGCAATAATGCACCACTTATATGAGAAATCATCATCCGTCAATATCGTTTCATCACAGTGCTTAGCAGATTGATGCATTGTAACAAAGGAAGTTCATAAGAAAATAAGGCTTTGTTCCCTTGGGGTTTTCAAAACCATCTCCTATATCTTAGCATTGTTTTCAATAAGTTTTCACTCCATTTATACTTTCATTTTTCTATTCATCTCTTTCCACTTATTACTTCAAAAACCTCTTTCAAACAATCCCTAAGTTTTTCCCATTACTATATCTTCGATTCTAAGTTGATACCTCTAAGAACTCTAAGTGTGGGTAAATTGTTCTACTTCTCGTTATGGGTCTCGTGACGACCATGCAACATTACATACGGATTACGGACAACTTATATTCTAATGAACTGGTAAAATATTAGATATGGCGGGAGCGAAATCTTAGGATCTTCCAAAACAAATCCAGGGATGTGAATGGGGTGAGTTCCGAAATTTTCAACTCAGTTAGAGCTAAAGCAAGCTCTTGGTCTACCATCAAGTTTTCTGCCCAGAATCGTCAGATTTGTGATACTTGGTTGTTGGACTCTAGTATTTTTGCACTTAACAATTCTGTGCATGTTGCCTAGTTTTCTTAGGCCGGCTATTGGCTTTGCTTTCATTGTTTCGGGGGAATGCCCCTTTGTTCTTTTGTAGCTTTTTGCGCTTTTGGTGGTCTAATAAAATTTGCTTACCAAAAAAAAAAAATTAGATATGGTATCAGCTTAGATATAGCTTATCTACCATATCGCACCAAAAGATTCGTCCGATGATACGACATAGTAAAGTTGTACTCAAGAAATGTAAATCCACGGTCTGCTCCCACAGGACGCCACTTTCTCACTTCACTTGGGACTCGTTTCAACGTGCAAAAAGAGAAACAAACATGTTCCTATTCAGGGAGTAACGTTCAAACCCTACACCGTTAATCATGGATAAGCTCGATACCAGTGCTTAAACCTATGAAACAAAAACCTATAACAAAAAGATGAACATAAGAAGGACCACGGTACATAGGAATCTTGAAATCGGACCATGTAATGAGTTAATACGTACACATTTTAAACTGTTGGTTGCTAAGAAAATATAAGAATCAAGATTAAGAATCATTATCTACTGTTTCAATTCTAAAAGATGCAACAAATTCAAATTTCATTCTACATCGAATCAAATAAACAGAGAAAGCTAATTTGACCAGCATGCTATGGAAATCTACGAAAATGCCAGCTTTGGAGAGTAAACAACATGATAAACAGGGTGTGATGACTTTTCTAAGACAATTTCAATGTTTAGTCATCAATGAAAACCAAAGAATCAAACCTGTGAAGCACATATACTTCTATTGGAAAGGCACTGCATCCAGTATTCATGTTTTTGCGTCCGAAATCCGAAAATTATGTTTTCCCCTTTGAATATCGGATTCAGTTCGCATAGCTAAACTTCTACAAAATGGAAATTGACGCATTGATTGTATAGCATTAGAATGCAGTATTTTGCCTACTTTGAAAAGAAAATAGAAAGAGTCAATGTCGCATAATCCATTTTTTTTATATTCTCGATTGACGCATCTCTTCGTTGTGTCATTTATTTGTTCATTGACAACCAAATGAAGCTTTTATATGCCCCATTGAAATTAAAAGGTTTAGTCATATTAGATTGATACCATTCAAAGATTACAACCTTTTCTCACAATACCCAAGTTTTTGTAGTAAATAGTAAATACAAACATTTGACAATTTATGTATCTTTCTATCAGTATTGAATCTCATATCCTATCTGTGCTTTGTATATTTAAACTATACCAAACAAAGCAAAACCAAATGTTAATTCCCAATCAATTGGGTCGGCTGTCTACAATTGTTGCTATTGGCCTTCCTTGACGCCATTGTTGACATCATTACCATTCCATCCCCCATTTCGCTAAGGTAACCATATCACTTTTCCTAACTACCGCATTGTGTCCCTTTCAAACTAAAGCCTCTAGAGTCAATTTCTATCCCTCCCCTTCTCTTAATTGTTACCATCTGCCGTAGCCATTTCGTTGTTCTTAACTATTGCATCGGCCAATCTACCATAGTAGTAATGTCCAAACCACCCTAACACATTCAAAATAAGCATTTTCTTCTTTTTTTCCACCAATTTCTTGCTATATTCTCTCACTAAACAAACAAAGCTCAGTCTGTGCCGAAGTTATCAAGTAACTGAGAGAGAGAGTACCGATAGTGATGTCTTTGAAGCCTTTGAGAAACCAAAGAGGATCGAACCGCGGGAATTTGTTAGTCCCAATGCAATTCCAGCCCATATAGATATCAAAAACGTTGAATTTGTTAGTGGGGCTTCCTTCTACCACTACTTAACGATATCAAAAGCGTCGAATTTGTTAGTCCCAATGCATTTCAACCCCTTGTAGATCTCCCTGATCGGTTCGGAGTATTCTGTGGGGTTGAAGTTGAGGTTTTGATGGAGGAGAGAGAGAGAGAGTGGTTGTGTTTAGAGTCTCTCTCAGTGCCATGGGAAGGCGACGGTGGATGCTGAATTGAACGCATTTTTTTTTACTGAATTGAAAGCGTGTTTGTCAACCACGCATTCTAATCCACTGGCTATCATCTTTTCTTCTTTGGCCGCTAACAATTCCAGTTGGCCGCTAAAAACTGCTCGTGGCCGCGTAAAACTGCAGTTGACCGCTTAAAACTGCAGTTGGCCACGGAAAACTGCAGTTGGCCACAGAACAGTGCAGTTGGCCGCCTAAAACTAAAGATGGCCGCGGAAAATTGCAGTTGGCCGCTGAAAATTGCGGTTGGCCGCTGAAAAGTGCAGCTGGCCGCTGAAAACTGCTCTTGGCCGCTTAAAATTGCACTAGGCCGCTAAAAATTGCTCTTGGCCACGTAAAATTGTACTTGGCCGCTGAAAACTGTTCTTGGCCGCGAGAAATTGCTCGTAGTCCAATTTTATGAGGAAAGCTTGTTTGTCAACCACGCATTATAATCCACTGGCCGTGATCTTTTCTTCCCTTGTCGTGGAAAATTACTGTTGGCGGCTTAACATTTCAATTGGCCGCAAAAAATTGCACTTGGCCGCGAGAAATTGCTCCTTGTCCTATTTTATGAGGCAAGCGTGTTTGTCAATCACGCATTCTGATCCCCTGGTCGTGATCTTATATTTCCTGGCTGTGAAAAATTGCTCCTCGACACTAAAACCTACTCTTAGCTTGGCCGTTAAATATTGCTCTTGGCCACAAGAAATTGGTCGTAGTCCAAATTTTTTAGAAAAGGGTGTATATCAATAACGCCCTCTCTAATAGGAGCAAAATCAGTACTTCGTGGCCGCAAACTATGTTCCTTATTGTACACCCTCTGTCCCACTTTAAATGTTTTCTATGGCAAATCAGTACATTTCAAACTCCAAAAAATATAGTTCTCTATATATTTTTTATCGTTTTTTATACCAAATTAAGTAATTTGGTGTAAACAAAGTAATTTTTTTTTTCGGAGTTTGAAATTGCACGAATTCTCGTAAGGGACGTTTAAATTTGGATGATGGAAGTATATGTTTCTTGACGTAATTTTTCATTTCTTCCATGTTTCCCCCCACAATTTCCCTTTTCTTCTAAAAAAAATGACATTCTATGTTACTACACCCGTCCCATGTAATTGTCTTTTTTGAAAATTTGTACCACTTTTCAATTTGCTTACATCTTGTCATTCATAATGTTTTATGTGATTTTGAAAATATTGTCTAACAAACTAATTGAGATACACATAAAATAAGATCCATATTGGATGTAAAATTTATTAGTAATTTAAAAGTAGGTAAATGATTTTCACACCCCTTCACCTGGGACTGGTTTCAACGTGCAAAAAGAGAAACAAACATATTCCTATTCAGGGATTCACCTTCAAACCCCGCACCGTTAATCATGGATAAGCTCGATACCAGTGCTTAAACCTATGAAACAAAAACCTATAAGAAAAAGATGAACATAAGAAGGACCAAGGTACATAGGAATCTTGAAATCGGACCATGTAATGAGTTAATACGTACACATTTTAAACTGTTGGTTGCTGAGAAAATATAAGAATAGAGATTAAGCATCATTATCCACTGTTTCAATTCCAAAAGATTCAACAAATTCAAATTTCAGTCTACATCGAATCAAATAAACAGAGAAAGCTAATTTGACCAGCACGGTATGGAAATCCACGAAAACGCCAGCTTTGGAGAGTAAACTACATGATAAACAGGTTGTGATGACTTTTGTAAAACAGTTTGAATGTTTAGTCGTCAATGAAAACCAAAGAATCGAACCAATGGAATTTGTTAGTCCCAATGCAATTCTAGCCCTTATAGACATCAAAAACGTCGAATTTGTTAGTGGGGCATCCTTCTACCACCGCTTAACTATATCAAAAGCGTCGAATTTGTTAGTCCCAATGCAATTCAACCCCTTGTAGATCTCCTTGATCGGTTCGGAGTATTCTGCGGGGTTGAAGTCGAGGTTTTGATGGAGGAGAGAGAGAGAGTGGTTGTGTTTAGAGTCTCTCTCAGTGCCATGGGAAGGCAACGGTGGACGCTGAATTGAAAGCGATTTTTTCACTGAATTGAAAGCGTGTTTTTCAACCATGCATTCTAATCCACTGTCTATCATCTTTTCTTCTCTGGCCGCTAACAATTCCAGTTGGCCGCTGACAACTGCTCGTGGCCGCTTAAAACTGCAGTTGGCCGCGGAAAACTGCAGTTGGCCGCTTAAAACTACAGTTGGCCATTGAAAATTGCAGTTGGCCGCTAATAACTGCAGTTGGCCGTTGAAAACTGCTCTTGGCCGCTGAAAACTGCTCTTGGCCGCAAGAAATATAATTCAATAATCGTGGCAAATTACTCTTGGCCGCTTGAAATTGCACTAAGCCGCTAAATATTGCTCTTGGCCGCGTGAAATTGTACTTGGCTGCTAAAAACTGTTCTTGGCCGCAAGAAATTGCTCGTAGTCTAGTTTTATGAGGAAAGCTTGTTTGTCAACCACGCATTGTAATCCACTGGCCGTGATCTTTTCTTCCCTTGTCGTGGCAAATTACTGTTGGCGGCTTAACATCTCAATTGGCCGCTAAAAATTGCACTTGGCCATGATAAATTGCTCCTTGTCCTATTTTATGAGGAAAGCGTGTTTGTCAATCAAGGATTCTGATCCACTGGTCGTGATCTTATATTTCCTGGCTGCGGAAAATTGCTCCTCGACACTAAAATCTACTCTTAGCTTGGCCGTTAAATATTGCTCTTGGCCACAAGAAATTGGTCGTACTCCAAATTTTTTAGAAAAGGGTGTATATCAATAACGCCCTCTCTAATAGGAGCAAAATCAGTACTTCATGGCCGCAAACTATGTTCCTTATTGTACACCCTCTGTCCCAGTTTAAATGTTTTCTATGGCAAATAAGTACATTTGAAACTCCAAAAAATATATTTGTATATATATTTTTTTATCATTTTTTTATACCAAATTAAAGTATTCAAGTAATTTGGTGTAAACAAAGTATTTTTTTTTTCGGAGTTTGAAATTGCACGAATTCTCGGAAGGGATGTTTAAATTTGGATGATGGAAGTATATGTTTCTTGACGTAATTTTTCATTTCTTCCATGTTTTCCCCCATAATTTCCCTTTTCTTCTAAAAAAAAAATGACATTCTATGTTACTACACCCGTCCCATGTAATTGTCTTTTTTGAAAATTCGTACCACTTTTCAATTTGCTTACATCTTGTCATTCATAATGTTTTATGTGATTTTGAAAATATTGTCTAACAAACTAATTGAGATACACTTAAAATAAGAACCATATTGGATGTAAAATTTATTAGTAATTTAAAAGTAGGTAAATGATTTTCACACCCCTTCACCTGGGACTTGTTTCAACGTGCAAAAAGAGAAACAAACATATTCCTATTCAGGGAGTCAACTTCAAACCCTTCACCGTCAATCATGGATAAGATCGATACCAGTGCTTATACCTATGAAACAAAAACCTATAACAAAAAGATGAACATAAGAAGGACCAAGGTACATAGGAATCTTGAAATCGGACCATGTAATGAGTTAATACGTACACATTTTAAACTCTTGGTTGCTGAGAAAATATAAGAATCAAGATTAAGCATCATTATCCACTGTTTCAATTCTAAAAGATTCAACAAATTCAAATTTTAGTCTACATCGAATCAAATAAATAGGGAAAGCTAATATGACCAGCATGCTATGGAAATCTACGAAAATGCCAGCTTTGGAGAGTAAACTACATGATAAACTGGTTGTGATGACTTTTCTAAAACAATTTCAATGTTTAGTCATCAATGAAAACCAAAGAATCGAACCACGGGTATTTCTTAGTCCCAATGCAATTCCATCCCTTATAGATATCAAAAACGTCAAATTTGTTAGTGGGGCTTCCTTCTACCACCGCTTAACGATATCAAAAGCGTCGAATTTGTTAGTCCGAATGCAATTCAACCCCTTGTAGATCTCCTTGATCGGTTCGGAGTATTTTGCGGGGATGAAGTCGAGGTTTTGATGGAGGAGAGAGAGAGAGTGGTTGTGTTTAGAGTCTCTCTCAGTGCCATGGGAAGGCGACGGTGGACGCTGAATTGAAAGCGTGTTTTTTACACCACTCTTTCTAATCCACTGTCTATCATCTTTTCTTCTCTGGCAGCTAACAATTCTAGTTGGCCGCTGAAAACTGCTCGTTGTCGCTTAAAAGTGCAGTTGGCCGCGGAAAACTGTAGTTGGTCGCGCAAAACAGCTCGTGGGCGCTTAAAAGTGTAGTTGGCTGCTTAAAATTGCAGTTGGCCTCTGAAAACTGCTCTTGGCCGCTGAAATCTGCTCTTGGGCGCGAGAAATATAATTCAATAGCCGCGGGAATTTGTTAGTCCCAGCTTTGGAGAGTAAACTACATGACAAACAGGTTGTGATGACTTTTCTAAAAACATTTCAATGCTTAGTCATCAATGAAAACCAAAGAATCGAACCACGGGAATTTGTTAGTCCCAATGCAATTCCAGCCCTTACAGATATCAAAAACGTTGAATTTGTTAGTGGGGCTTCCTTCTACCACTGATTAACGATATCAAAAGCGACGAATTTGTTCGTCCCAATGCAATTCAACCCCTTGTTGATCTCTTTGATCGGTCCGGAGTATTATGCGGGGTTCAGGGCGAGGTTTTGATGGAAGAGAGAGAGAGTGTGGTTGTGTTTAGAGTGTCTCTCAGTGCCATGGGAAGGCGATGGTGGATGGTGAATTGAACGCGTTTTTTTAACTGAATTGAAAGCGTGTTTGTCAACCACGCATTCTAATCGACTGGCTATCATCTTTTCTTCTCTGGCTGCTAACAATTCCAGTTGGCCGCTGAAAACTGCTCGTTGCCGCTTAAAAGTACAGTTGGCCACGGAAACCTACAGGTAGCCGCGGAAAACTACAGTTGGCCGCTTAAAATTGCAGGTGGCCGCAAAAAACGGCTCGTGGCTGCCGAAAACTGTAGTTGGCCGCTGAAAATTGCAGTTGGCCACTTAAAACTGCTCTTGGCCGCAAGAAATATAATTCAATAGCTGCGGGAAATTACTCTTGGCCGCTTAAAATTGCACTTGGCCGCGATAAATTGCTCCTTGTCCTATTTTATGAGGAAAGGGTCTTTGTCAATCACGCATTCTGATCCCTTGGTCGTGATCTTATATTTCCTGGCTTCGAAAAATAGCTTCTCGACACTAAAACCTACTTTTAGCTTGGCCGCTAAATATTGCTATTGGCCACGAGAAATTGGTCCTAGTCCAATTTTTTTGAGAAAATGGTGTATATCAATAACGCCCTCTCTAATAGGAGCAAAATCAGTACTTCGTGGCCGCAAACTATGTTCCTTATAGTACACCCTCCGTCCCACTTTAAATGTTTTCTACGGCAAATCAGTAGATTTCAAACTCCAAAAAATATATTTCTATATATATATATATATATATTTATCATTTTTTTATACCAAATTAAAGTATTCAAGTAATTTGGTGTAAACGAAGTAATTTTTATTTTTGGTGGTTGAAATTGCACGAATTCTCGTCAGGGACGTTTAAATTTGGATGATGGAAGTATATGTTTCTTGACGTAATTTTTTATTTCTTCCATGTTTCCCCCCATAATTTCCCTTTTCTTCTAAAAAAAATGACATTCTATGTAACTACATCCGTCCCATGTAATAGACTTTTTTGAAAATTCGTACCCCTTTTCAATTTGCTTACATCTTGTCATTCATAATGTTTTATGTGATTTTGAAAATATTGTCTAACAAACTAATTGAGATCTACTTAAATTAAGATCCATATTGGATGTAAAATTATTAGTAATTTGAAAGTAGGTAAATGATTTTAACACCCTTCACCTGGGACTTGTTTCAACGTGCAAAAAGAGAAACAAACATATTCCTATTATGGGAGTCACCTTCAAACCCTGCACTGTTAATCATGGATAAGTTCGATACTAGTGCTTAAACCTATGAAACAAAAACCTATAACAAAAAGATGAACATAAGAAGGACCAAGGTACATAGGAATCTTGAAATCGGACCATGTAATGAGTTAATACATACACATTTTAAACTGTTGGTTGCTGAGAAAATATAAGAATCAAGATTAAGCATCATTATCCACTGTTTCAATTCTAAAAGATTCAACAAATTCAAATTTCATTCTACATCGATTCAAATAAACAGAGAAAGGTAATTTGACCAGCATGCTATGGAAATCTACGAAAATGCCAGCTTTGGAGAGTAAACTACATGATAAATAGGTTGTGATGACTTTTCTAAAACAATTTCAATGTTTAGTCATCAATGAAAACCAAAGAATCGAACCAATGGAATTTGTTAGTCCCAATGCAATTCTAGCCCTTATAGATATCAAAAACGTCGAATTTGTTAGTGGGGCTTCCTTCTACCACCGCTTAACGATATCAATTGCATCAAATTTGTTAGTCCCAATGCAATTCAACCCCTTGTAGATCTCCTTGATCGGTTCGGAGTATTCTGCGGGGTTGAAGTCGAGGTGTTCACGGAGGAGAGAGAGAGAGTGGTTGTGTTTAGAGTCTCTCTCAGTGCCATGGGAAGGCAACGGTCGACGCTGAATTGAACGCGTTTTTTTTACTGAATTGAAATCGTGTTTGTCAACCACGCATTCTAATCCACTGGCTATCATCTTTTCTTCTTTGGCCGCTAACAATTCCAGTTGTCCGCTGAAAATTGCTAGTGGCCGTTTAAAATTTCAGTTGGCCGCAGAAAAATGCAGTTGGCCGCTTAAAACTGCATGTGGCCACGGAAAACTGATTGTGGCCGCTGGAAACTGCAGTTGGCCGCTGAAAATTGCAGTTGGGCGCCTAAAACTTCTCTTTGCCCCTGAAATTGCAGTTGGCCGCTTAAAACTGCTCTTGGCCGCGAGAAATATAATTCAATAGCCGCGGCAAATTACTTTTGGCCGCTTAAAATTGCAGTTGGCCGCGATAAATTGCTCCTTGTCCTATTTTATGAGGAAAGGGTCTTTGTCAATCACGCATTCTGATCCCTTTGTCGTGATCTTATATTTCCTGGCTGCGGAAAATTGCTCCTCGACACTAAAACCTACTTTTAGCTTGGCTGCTAAATATTTCTCTTGGCCACGAGAAATTGGTCCTAGTCCAATTTTTTTGAGAAAAGGGTGTATATCAATAACGCCCTCTCTAATAGGAGCAAAATCAGTACTTCGTGGCCGCAAACTATGTTCCCTATAGTACACCCTCCGTCCCACTTTAAATGTTTTCTACGGCAAATTAGTACATTTCAAACTCGAAAAAATATATTTATATATATATTTTTTATCATTTTTTATTCCAAATTAAAGTATTCAAGTAATTTGGTGTAAACAAAGTAATTTTTATTTTCGGTGTTTGAAATTGCATGAATTCTCGCAAGGGACGTTCAAATTTGGATGATGGAAGTATATGTTTCTTGACGTAATTTTTCATTTCTTCCATGTTTCCCCCCATGATTTCCCTTTTCTTCTAAAAAAAATGACATTCTATGTTACTACATCCGTCCCATGTAATAGTCTTTTTTGAAAATTCGTACCCCTTTTCAATTTGCTTACATCTTGTCATTCATAATGTTTTATGTGATTTTGAAAATATTGTCTAACAAACTAATTGAGATCTACTTAAAATAAGATCCATATTGAATGTAAAATTTATTAGTAATTTAAAAGTAGGTTAATGATTTTCACACCCCTTCACCTGGGACTTGTTTCAACGTTCAAAAAGAGAAACAAACATATTCCTATTCAGGGAGTCACCTTCAAACTCTGCACCGTTAATCATGGATAAGCTCGATACCAGTGCTTAAACCTATGAAACAAAAACCTATAACAAAAAGATGAACATAAGAAGGACCAAGGTACATAGGAATCTTGAAATCGGACCATGTAATGAGTTAATACGTACACATTTTAAACTCTTGGTTGCTGAGAAAATATAAGAATAGAGATTAAGCTTCATTATCCACTGTTTCAATTCTAAAAGATTCAACAAATTCAAATTTCTTTCTACATTGAATCAAATAAACAGAGAAAGCTAATTTGACCAGCATGCTATGGAAATCTAAGAAAATGCTAGCTTTGGAGAGTAAACTACATGATAAACAGGTTGTGATGACTTTTCTAAAACAATTTCAATGTTTAGTCATCAATGAAAACCAAAGAATCGAACCACAGGAATTTGTTAGTCCCAATGCAATTCCAGCCCTTGTAGATATCAAAAACGTTGAATTTGTTAGTGGGGCTTCCTTCTACCACCGCTTAACGATATCAAAAGCGTCGAATTTGTTAGTCCTAATGCAATTCAACCCCTTGTTGATCTCCTTGATCGGTTCGATGTAATCTGCGGGGTTGAAGTCGAGGTTTTGATGGAGGAGAGAGAGAGAGTGGTTGTGTTTAGAGTCACTCTTAGTGCCATGGGAGGGTGACGGTGGATGCTGAATTGAATGCGTTTTTTTTTACTGAATTGAAAGTGTGTTTGTCAACCACGCATTCTAATCCACTGGCTATCATCTTTTCATCTCTGGCCGCTAACAATTCCAGTTGGCCGCTGAAAAATGCTAGTGGCCGCTTAAAATTGCAGTTGACCGCGAGAAACTGCAGTTGGCCGCTGAAAACTGCTCGTGGCCAATGAAAATTGTAGTTGGCCGCTGAAAACTGCTCTTGGCCGTGGCTAATTTCTGATAGCAACATAGCCAAATAATGAACGACCATTTAGGCCCATTACCTTTGTTCCACACAATATGGAACCAAGGTACTGTGTCTTGAGGATTCCTTGTAGCATTCCAAGCACTTTTAACAGAGTGAACCCCACTTGCACTTGGCAGCCAAATAGCTGAGTCAGGAACCTGCACTTGAGGAAGAAAGTCTGAAGGGTTACGATCCACAATTTACTGAATATGCCTATTCCTCTGCCTAGGTTAGTTCCAGGAGTCATCTGCATATATAGATGCAACTTTTGCTAATAGACCCTGCCCAAATTGCTAACCATGTTTACCCCAAAATTCTGGCATAGAGGGCCCAAAACATCCCTATTATCCTCCAATAACAAAGTATCTTTCACGTTGCCTATGACATTTGATCGATCAGGAGCTGAGCCCAACATCTAAGTTTGAAGAGTTTTCTCATTGTCCAAGAATAATGCTGAGGTAGAGATATGAACAACAAACTCTTGGACTTAATAATATACATGTGTATCCACTTGACCCATAGTGTATCAATCTTTCTACTCAAATCCCATAGATGCTAATCATTGTAGATTTATTCCATTTAAGTGCAAAAACGGAAAATTAACAACCCGCAGCATTTGGTATAAGAAAAATATTCCCAACCCCGGCCATGAATGCAAAATGCTGCGGGTAAGGATGTCAATGTATTCCATTTAAGTCCCTTACTCCTTTTTGTCAATGTAAGGATGTCTTACTGTTTATCTTCTAATGAATGGGAAACATTCATTCTCAGTGCAAGTCTCACATATTTCATTTATCTTCTTAGGACATGGTTGATTCTAAGATTTATTGAACTCCTGGTTAACACTTACGTCTCCTTTTGTAGGTCTTCTCGGCGGAAATGGATGTTGTGATGCAAACAATAAACAAGGGAATTTGTTGTGTTTGATTTGGTTCAAGGGAATTTGTTTTTACCTCGTATGGTTGTTGCTTGTATTCCTCGAAATTTGCTACATACTGTAAGTATTTGTAATCCCAGCTATTACAATGTGGGTTTCATTGTCGAATACCCCCCTATTTCCTTCAGGTGTAAGTGTCTCTCTCTTTGACTGCCTCGTCGCTGGCCAACCATTGTTGTGAACTCTGTAAAATTCTCACAAAAATTGAAGTGTTTTTACCTTGCAGTGTCGTGTCTCTTATTCCATGCATACGACTGAAAGTTGAGCGTTAAAGGTTTATTTCTTAGCTGGAACGAAACTTCCCATCGATCATAACACTTAAGCTGCCAGCGGTGCAGAACAGAACAAGCTAATACGCAAGTTTTCACGTGGCGAACTAAATGGAGTTGTTAACATGGCGGCTGGCAAGTTTGATGTGAAAGAAAACCAACCTCCTGGAACAGAGAGAATCGAACACATACACATGCAAAGAGATTCATCAGATAATCAACACTCTACTCCTATTATAAAGAAAGTAAAAACGATAGGTCTTGGTGATAAAGAGAGGCGATATAATGCAAAAAAAATTGCAAAAAAGAAAAGAAATCCAAGCACGCACCAAGAATCATTCAGCGGAAAATTGATGCCTGTTTTTTTTAATAAGTTGGAGTTACGACGCAGGACACTTAAAAAGGAACGGAGGGAGTAACTGTGTTATGGAGAGAGAGAGAGAGAGAGAGCAAAATCAACAAACAAGTTCTTGAAATTCCTTCCAAAAACAGCTTCAAATGTCAAGTTCCAAAACCCACCTTTCAGTCCAGAAAAGAAGCTCAAAACCCACACCGGGAAAGGTTTTTCCTGCACATGGGACGGTTGAATTGGTTGGAACGAATAGATCAACGGCGACCGAGTTTTATTGAGACCTTGTAGATGTCGGTTAATTTCACAAAACTATCGCATCTTGAATATGCGAAGTTGTTCAAATTGACATCACAATCATGAAAAGGTCCCGTCATTGGGGAAGCAAAGTGTAATTCGTCGATTGTGAACTCAATCCAAAATAAAAATAGATATGGCCACACTGGATCAAACCCAATGTTATTCTGGCGTCGCATTTCCAACACGGGAGTTTAAAAAACGATGCCGGTCCGAGTTCATAGAGACTTCGCAGGTTGAACCTCTGAAGTGTTTCAAAGCCTCTGACGACAGGTAATTGATAAATTGTGAACTCGTTCCTGACTTATTTCTTGATCGGAACTCTTCAATTTGTAGAACTTGTCAAGGAGATAAACCTTGTTAATGATCATGGTGATCGAACACCGATTAATACATAATCGAGGATGATCAGAGTGAGTTTCTTTTTATGAAAATGGATTTGACCACATTGGATTAAACCCATACATGCGAGGTTGCTCACAATGGCAATTCCAGCGGGCAATTGATAAATTGTGAACTCGTTCTTGACTTATTTCGTGATCGAAACTTTGAATTAGTCTACTTTCGACCAATTTTTGATAAACCAACATCTATTATTTTATGTTTCAATCCCACCATCTTTTAGTACTTTCAATACCTTCTTTATTGATATAAGATGTGTTTCAGTCCAGTTTGAAGTTAGTGTGACTCACTATTTTTTCCAAAATAATTTATTTTTCTACCTGTTGAGGGTAAAATTGTCCTATCTTTTGATGTATAAATAATTTGGAACTCCAACTAATTTGGTTAAAAATTAGACTAGATAAAATTTTCAACGGTTCAAACCATGTACAAATAGGAGTTCGGGAGTGTCCGTGGCAAGACCGCAAACTTTGGTAAGTTTTGAAATTCCAAAGATGCACCTGGGGCGCAATGGTTTGCAGCTGGGGAGCATGGAATTGCGCCTGGGGAGCATTAAGACTCCACAATTGCTCAAACTTTGCGAATTTGTCCCATACACTCCCTAACTCCGATTTTAGCAAGGTTTGAACATTTAAAAAACTTGTTAAGTTTACTGTCTAACCCAAGTAGTTTGAATCTTTGCTCGCATCTCCCTCTCATCTTAAATTCAAGCTAGACCTATTATGTATCGATAAAAAAGATTTTCAAAGTACTAAAAGATGGTGGAATCCAATCATAAAAATAATAAAGTTTAATTTATGAAATAAGATTTTCTCAATCTTTTTATTCTTGTGGTGGTGGAGGCGGTGGTAATACAATACACAAGCAGTGCTTATTTGTCTGCCACAAGAATAAAACTAAAATAATTTATTTTTGACCTGTTGAGGGTAAAATTGTCCTATCCTTTGGTGTATAAATATTGAAGTAAAACTAATTTGGTTAGAAATTAGGTTAGACAAGCTTTTCAATGGTTCAAACCACGTCAAAATCGGAGTTCGAGAGTGTCTGTGACAAGACCGCAAAGTTTGATAAGTTTTGAAATTCCTAAAATGCGCCTGAGCACAAGGGATTGCACCTAGAGAGCATGGTAATGCGTCCCGGTAAGTTTTGAAATTCCTAAAATGCGCCCGGGCGCAAGGTATTGCGCCTGGCGAGCATGGTATTGCGCCCCAGGTGCATTTGACTCCACAATTGCACAAACGTTGTGGGTTTGTCTTGGACACTTCCGAACTCCGATTTTAGCAACTGTTAAAAAGCTCGTTAAGTCTACTAACTAACCCAAGTAGTTTGAATCTTAAATTATTTGTGCAGCAAAAGACATGACCAATTTACCCTCAGTGCATGAGTCAAAAAGTAAATCATTTCAGTAAAGAGCTCGCATCTCCCTCATCTTAAATCCGATAAAAACCTATTATATATCGATAAAAAGGATTTTCAAAGTACTAAAAGATGGTGGAATCCAATAATAATAATAATAATAATAATAATAACAATAATAATAATAATAATGTTTAATTGATGAAAAGTTGGTAGTAAGCAGACAACTACCAAGATGATCAGAGAACCACCACCCATACACCTCCGCCAGCACCATCTTTTAGCACCACATAATCACCGCCCACCACCACTATTGAGGCGCCTCAGAAGGGGTGGTTTCTAAGATACAAATCTTGTGTCCCGTTTTTCATTGGACACACTCACAGTTTCCATAGAATAGTGGGTTCTGAGTGTGGGACACGCCCCTAAAAAATCCATCGTTTTCGGTTCGCGAAAAATTCGGTTTGCGCCCTTTTGTTTGAAAGCATGACGAAATGCTGTTTTTGAGAGAGTCGCCACCCGGGTTTTGCGGAAAACACCCAAGAAACCGATTTTGAAAACGCTTTTGTTCACGTTTGTTTGATTTGAAAAAGGCTTGTAGACTAGACCGTCGTCACCTTCGATATCTGAGGTTCGGGAGCCACGTTACGAGAGGGGAAGGGTTTTATGGCACCCCTCTCGCCCAATCCGAAGACTGGTCTCTACTTAGGCATTTTGTAAAACATTTGCATTTTTCTCTCTTTTAATCGTTTATTAGCCAGTTAGGGCGGGGGAACAGTTAATGGGGATTAACAAGTAACAAGTTGTATTTATGTGGCAAAATGTAATGCATGGTGAATGATTTATGAACAATGTATAATAGATTGAGAACAAGCACTTCTGTGAGCATTTTTAGACAACCGCACACGCTGCCCGGGATGGTGCACGCAGAACGAACTCAGATGTATCGCCATGCCTCTGCATACAGAGACAACCTGCGTGCGCCAACCTATCACTGGCGTGCGCCTGGAAGGCCTAAACCCACAGTTCCTGAACTCAACCTCTGGGCTCTGGAATGGACCAAAGGCACACCTAACAAAACCACGCAGCTTGATATAGCAGCATACATATGGTTACAGGGTACAAGAACAAATCAAACAGAAATAAATGGACTGAAACCCCATAAACAAAGTGAGGGAATCAAGCAAAGGCCAGGATTGAGCTAGGAGGCAAGGGCCAGCCAGAACTTAGGACAACTGGCGCACGCAAGTCATGAGTGACCGTGCGCCAGTTGACTGTCCAGTTCTTGGCTTTGCTTCATCTGAGCTCTGGAACAGGACCAGAAGGATGAGGCCTTAATACGCAGTTATAACAGATGATTAACTATACAGTTCTAAAATATGGATGTAAACTGGTTCTTAGCATGCTAAGAGGTGATCAGGAATGTAAAGAAAGAAAAATATGAATGATCGGTGATCCCCACGCCCCGCCATGCGACCATGATCGGCGACGGCTATAGGGATCGGGCGTGCGCCACTAATCCTATCACGATGTCGCTTATTTGCTAGCTTTGAGATCAGACGTGGTATTGATTACCACTGGCTCGCTTAACTCTCCTCGGGATCAGAATAGAGTATTAACAAAGGTGGTATACCTTTGGTTTGAGGTTGATGGATGGTTTGAGCCTTGAGATGGATGGATGGATGGATAGAGGGTGAAGATGGCAATGTGGGTGGTATGACTAATCTCCCTTGCTTTGTCTTTCAATGGATGAAAGAAAAACAAGGAAAAACAAGAGAGAAAGTGAGAGGGAGCTTGAGAGCTTCTTTATGAATGTAACCCTTGACTTGGTGAACCTTTTGCAAGAGTGAGAGAGGGAGTATATATAGAGGAGAGGGGGGCTGGTAACCAGCTTAGTTGGGGCTGGTTGGGTTTGAAGGGAAGGCTTCCTTCTCTTTAATGAGAGGGAAGGGTGATGGAGGGTGTGTAGGAGAGAGGGGGAGACAGTTCTGGACGATATAATCATCAAAGGAACTGTAGACCACGTCAGGGTGGCCACAAAAGTCTCGGGCAAGTGGTCCCGAAAAGGTGATTTGACTAGGAACATGTGGCGTGCGCCACTGATGGACTGGCGTGCGCCAATGGAAACTGGTTCCATGCTTGATGACTGACACGTGGCACTGCACCAGCGTGCGTCAGTTGATCACCAGCGCGCTGAAACAGGGTTTTGCTGAGGCCATTTGGTTCTGGCTCGAAGGGTTTAAAAAGGGCTTTGAAAGGGTTTGAATGAGGTTCGGAATGCTCAAAGCTCAAACACACCATCAACTTCGGACGTTCTCGACCTTTAATCATCATCGGGGAATCAAAAGACCGTAAGTAAACTAATCTGGACAGTCCAAAATAGGGTGTCTACACTGAGATACAAATATTGCATTCGTTTTTTATTGAACAAATGCCTTAAAACTAGAAATGCGAGTACCGAACAAAACATAGAATCAGTGGAAGGGCATGAAAACATGTTTTAGCCTTAGTGGCTCCGATAGTCTTTGAATTGGTCTACTTTCGACCAACCAAAATCTATTATTTTTATGGTTCAATCTCACCATATTTTACTAATTTAAATACCCTCTTTAACCATATAAAATGGGTTTCAATATGGTTTAAAGTTAGTGTGATTCAATGATTTTTTCATAATAATTTATGCTGTTTTCTCTTTAGTTTTCAAAAAGAATTTTTCAAAAATTTCCCCTAGATTCTCCCTACTTCCAACATTTCTCTCTCTATCTCTCTCCACTTATTACCCCTACTAATTTTTAAAAAACATTTTAAAAACCAAACCAAACACAGCATTACTTTTCAACCTGTTGAGGGTAAAATTGTCCTGTCTTTTGGCGTATAAATAATTTTGGAGTAAAACTAATTTGGTTAGAAATTAGGCTAGACAAGCTTTTCAACGGTTCATACCATGTCCAAATTGGAGTTCAGGAGTATTCATGGCAAGACCGCAAAGTTTGGTAGGTTTGAAATTCCTTAGATGCGCCCGGGCACAAGGGCGTGCGCCTTGGGAGCATGGTATTGCGTCTAGGGCGCATTAAGACTCCACAATTGCTCAAACATTGCGGGCTAGTCCCGGACACTCTAGAACTCCGATTTTTGCAAGGTTTGAACCGTTAAAAAGATTGTTAAGTCTATTTTCTAATCCAAGTAGTTTGAATCTTAAATTATTTGTGCAACAAAAGACATGACCAATTTACTCTCTATAAGGCGAAAAGTAAATCATTTAAGTAAAGAGCTCGCATCTCCCTCATCCTAAATTTGATAAAGACCTATTATATATTGATAAAAAGAATTTTCAAAGTGCAAAAGATGGTGGAATCCAATCATGGAAATAATAATGATTAATTTATGAAAAGTTTGTAATAAGCAGACCACTACAAAGATCATCGGAGCACCACCACCCCTTTTAACACCTACACCAACATCACTACCACCGTTACAGAAATATGCATAAGAAAGTCAATCATTTCTCCCTGCTAGTGGAAAAATTATTTGTAGATTTTTTAGCGCGTATGTCTTTTGTAGCATTTTTGTTGATCTGTCCATCTTCTTCATTTTCCTAATCTGGAGGTGATCATCCTTCAAACTATTCTATGACTTGAAGTGTTTTAGCTTCGAATTCTGCAAAAATAAAGGAAAAGCAAACTTGAGGGAATGAAATGATTTGGTTTTCCTTTTTTTGACATTTTTTAAGGTTTCAATTTGTCTACTGCAATAGCAAGGAGGTGAATCTCTGGCAATTTAAATGAACAATTGTTGATGTGATATCAAATGGATAGTACAATTAAACATACAAGAAGTCAGCTGTTCTTTTTTTCATATTTTTTTCCCAGATGACAGGATCAGATGAAGAAAACTATCCATTCACTAGGAAAGTGCAGCAAGAAATATGGATTCATCAGCATCCTAGCTCTTAACTGCAATGATCCTAATGTGAAGTTTCTTGTAGCTGACTGGGAGGCGCTGCCACAACTTGGCCATGGGAGCCTAGATTGCCGGAATGTGTGGAATTCTTGCTATTGCTATCAATGAAAATAGGGTCCTTTTTACAAACTACTTTAATCAGGCAGACCATGATGGGTGTAGACTGTAGAGGTATGAGTTGGTAGTAATTTGTTCATACTTCTTTTCCTTCCCCGACACTGATTTCAGTGATAGTATGGATTGCTCTTTGTGTCTGTGGTGATTTAGAGCCATCACGTTCCAGCTGTTCTTATTAATTCTTTCCAGAAACATCCCAAGAAAGTCGAGACCCTGCGTTGCAGCATGAGAAAAAGGAATCATAACAGGAAAAGACAACTATACGGAATTGCAAATATGATTTGGACGGGCTCCTAGGCAAGCTCCTGAACACATTCACTATTTCCTTCTTAACTGTAGACACAGAGTATGTGTTGTTGTGCAACGAACCAAACACGAGCGTGTGAGCACACACAATAGCACGAAGACTAAAACCAATCATGAGAAGGAAGCGTACACTCGCCATTTTATGTGTTTCCACAAGATTCGCTACATCCACTGCTCACCTGATGTTATAAAAAACCAACACGAGAGCAAATTCAGTGCTTTATCGATCTCACTCCGTCTAATATCTTGCAATAGGGCTTGGGGTAATCCTTGGATTCATTTACAGCCTACAACAGATATAAACGGAACACTGATTGGTTCTCATCACAAAATGGATACAAGGTGGCGGCGAGCCCAGGTATAGAAGTACTAATATTTGAGTTTCAATCGCAAATATGCTCACCCCAGTGTAGTGTACGCGACGAAAAGTCCACAACCTAAAGAATGGCTGGACGTTTGTCTATCTAGATTCTCATCCCGTTTAGTCACTAGGAAAAAGGGGCAGTTAGTATGATTCAATGATTTTTTTCAAAAAAAATTTATTTATCGACTTGTTGAGGGTAAAATTGTCCTATCTTTTGGTGTATAAATAATTTTGGAGTGAAACTAATTTGGTTAGAAATTAGGCTAGACAAGCTTTTCAACGGTTCAAACCATGTCCTAATCGGAGTTCGAGAGTGTTCGTGGCAAGATCGCAAAGTTTGGTTGGTTTTGAAATTCCTAAGATGTGCCCGGGCGCAAGGGATTGCGCCTGGGGAGCATGGTATTGCGACTGGGGCGCATTAAGGGTCCACAGTTGTTCAAACTTTGCGGGTTTGTCCCGGACACTCCCGAACTCAAATTTTTGCTAGGTTTGAACTGTTAAAAAGCTCGTTAAGTCTACTTTTTAACCCAAGTAGTTTGAACCTTAAATTATTTGTGCAACAATAGACATGACCAATTTATCCTCAGTAAGTTGAAAAGTAAATCATTTAAGTAAAGAGCTCGCATCTCCCTCATCTTAAATCCGATAAAGACCTACCATATATGGATAAAAAGACTTTTCAAAGTATTAGAAGATGGCAGAATCCAATCATACCAATAATAGTGTTTAATTTATGAAAAGTTGGTAGTATAAGGAGACCACTACAAAGATTATCGAAGCACCACCACCCCTCCACCACCCTCACTTCACCACCAACATCACTTCACCACCACTACCACCGCACTTCCACTCTGCTACCACAATTGGCACTACACCTCAACCCTACTGCCTCTACATTCATTTAACCCTACGACCACGTCAACACCACAACTATCACTCCTCCACATGCAACTCTACCACGACTACTACACCTCCAACAGCACCACCATTTTAGCACCACATAATCACCGCCCTCCACTCCACCACCAAACCACTATTGAGGCGCCACAGAAGGGGTGGGTTCTGAGATACGAATCTTGTTTCCCATTTTTCATTGGACACACTCACGGTTTCCACAGAATGGTGGTGTTTGAAATCATCTAAGTAACAACATAAGGATCCATATTTGAAGCAGGCCTTCGCTCATCAAAGTTACCCTTTGCCTGCTTTCATGGTGTCTCGGCCAGTCCTAATTGAAGCGCCACGGTTTGCAACCCCTCATAAGAAGGTGTTGACGACAGCGGTCTCATGTCGTCCAGTGAGACGATGCTCGTTGCCTTCACCATAGGCTGCAATATGTTCTTTGTGCCTCAGCCCAAGCTTTTCAATAGCCTTTTTGATTCTCTCATAACCTCCATCTTCACTCATCGACTTGGTGCTGTAATTGGCATCTCAGTCGGAGATGAGTACTTGTGGGTGGCACGCGACATCCTTAATATTACTGAGATTGCTGTGGTTTCTCTCAATCCCAAACCTAGTTTCTCTCAATCCCAAACCTATCGAGGGTAATTGGTGCTGTAATTGGTATGACAACCAGCTCGATCCATTCTTTTTTTCTACAGCACAAATCACCCCTGGATAGGTTTGGGATCGAAAGAAACCACAACCCCAGCAATTATCTCAGGAATCCTCTAAAGGATGTAGCAAGCCACCCACAATTCATCTCCCCATTAGCCTGACATCGTTTTAGTAATCATTTTATTTGTCATATTTTGGACTGTATCATCTGTACATTGATGGATATAAATAGTGGAACTGTGATCACATATTGTACTGCATTTGAGTAGCATCTCAAATGTGTGATTGTTCGTCATGCAACATTACTGTTGGAGATCAAATTTGGGAGTTAAGGTGTGATAATGAAGAACATGCATATATGCCTTTGGTTTGGTTTGGAAAGTTAGGTGAATAGACAGTTCAGTTTGGTTACCCAGGCCGATCGCATGGGCTAGGTTTGGACGTTACATTTCAAAATCCTGGTCCCTGTGGAATTTGGCCTCTTTCTGGCCTCATCGGGGATTCCATACTTGGAGCTGCAAATGAACCTAGCTACTGGAGCTCCAGGCTTGGCTTGTTTGGTCTCGGCTGGTTTAGTCAATTTGTACAATGTGAAGATACTTTAAAGCCCAATTACATTTTGATAATTTAATTGAATTCCTTTTGTTCTGCTTTTTTATGTTCGGCAAAGGAATAATATCTCCCATTTAGCCTGTAAGATTCGTTTTTCATTAAATTAAGTAAATGTGGTTGCCTTTCTTTTCAAAATTTCCAACAACACACAAAAAGAACTCTCATATCCCTTCTAGTTTTTGGCAAGTGGGCTAAAGCAATTGAAACCAAAGTACTGGTAGGGCCTTCCAGATTTAGGAGTCCTTTCTCTTCAATTTCTTAAAGCTTATGGTGATCAAACCCGGGTTGGCCTAACAGTCAAGTCCAGGACTTGGGGTTTTGTTCCTTTATGTTTCAGGTTCGAAACTTTCTTAAGTGTTATCAATTCCTTTATGTTTCAGGTTCGAAACTTTCTTAAGTGTTATCAATTCTTTTGGGGTCAGTCCATAGGGATCAGAGCTCTCCGCAAGTGGGCTATGTGATTGGGCCACATGATTAGTCGAGGTGCACGTAAGTTGGCCGAGACATATGATTTATAAGAAAACAAAAAAACAAAAGTTGGTGTTGATTGTGATCTCATTTTAGTTAGAGAGTTTGGACGCAGCAGTGTACACAAACTTCACCACCACTTCCACCGCACTTCCACTTTGCTACCACCATTGGCACCACACCTTAACCCTACCACCTCTACATTCATTTAACCACTACCACCAACACCACCACTTCAATGCCACAACTATAACTCCTCCACATGCAACTCCACGAGTGGCGGCTTCAGGAATTTGTGATAGGGTGTTCAAAAATTACCTTAACTCTACTAGCTGATATACTGTATTAACCAATAATATATGTACAAAATCTCATATAGTTGTATAAATAGTACAATAAAAAACATAACTGCTATTTTAAAAAAATAACTACGAGGCGAAATGACAATTAAAAACATATACTACTAGTATTGTTTTTAACCAAAAATTATTTTTTTGAAAGTTGTATTTCGTAGTAGGCAATGTTTCGAGAATAAAGAGTTCGAGAATGGAGGTGGTAAAATTTTAAAGTTGTCCTAGAGGAGTTTTCATATTTTCGATCAATGTTTAACCAACATATTAATCTACTAAAACCCTTTTGAATGAAATTATAGCGAGTACATTGGGTTTGACCTTCTAAAAAATATATGTATTTTAGGATGGCATGATGAGATTTTCTATTGTAGTCTTAATTTTGAAGGAATATTATTCAATTTAATAGGATTTGCCATGTAGTTGAATTTTTTTAAAGCTCTGTCCGTAATCTTATAAGCTAACTAGAAAATAAAAATAAAATAGTCATTGTCATGAATGCAAAATTAACACATTTATATCATCAACAATAAAGACGAAGAGAGAACGCATAGCATAATATATACTTACACAAATGGATTAATCGATCTTTTCACTTTCTTTTTACAATTTTTTTAATTATGATTACGAGATTTATTTGAGGTAATATGTTAGGTGTTCAAATATAAATTACCTGGATTGATGGACTGTAATTGGGTTGTGATTGAGTGTTTAATTAGTTTTGGGTTAGGTGTCCAATTCTTTTTGAGTAAGGTGTTCAAGACTTTTAGAATGGGGTGTTGATTGATATTTACGTTGGGTGCTCAAAGAAAGGCTAGCTCATAATTTTTTACATGTATTCTAAGAAAAAAAAAATTATTCTGATATTCAGTTGACCATGGAATGGTCATAATAGATCGAGCCGCCTCTGAACTCCACCATGACCACTACACCTCCGCTAGCACCATATTTTAGCACCACATAATCACCGCCCCCTCCACTCCACCACCACCACCACTATTGAGGCACCACAGAAGGGGTGGGTTCAGAGATACAAATCTTGTTTCCTGTTTTTCATTGGACACACTCACGGTTTCCACAGAATGGTGGGTTCTGAGATACGAATCTTGCACTCGTTTTTCATTGAATGAATGCCTTAGAACTAGGAATGCGAGTACCGAACAAAACATAGAATCAATGGAAGGGCATGAAAACATGTTTTAGCCCTAGTGGCTCCGATGGTCTTTGAATTGGTCTACTTTCAACCAACTTTAGACCAACCTATTATTTTTATGGTTCAATCTCACCATATTTTACTAATTTGAATACCCTCTTTATCCATATGAAATAGGTTTCGATTTGGTTTAAAGTTAGTGTGATTCAATAATTTTTTCATAATAATTTACTTTTTGACCTGTTGAGGGTAAAATTGTCCTATATTTCGGTGTATAAATAATTTTGGAGTAAAACTAATTTGGTTAGAAATCGGGCTAGACAAGCTTTTCAACGGTTCAAACCACGTCCAAATCGGAGTTTGGGAGTATTCATGGCAAGACCACAAAATTTGGTAGGTTTTGAAATTCCTAAGATGCACCCGGGCGCAAGGGAGTGTGCCGAGGGAGAATGGTATTGCGCCTGGGCTGCATTAAGACTCCACAATTGTTCAAACTTTGCGGGATTGTCCCCCACACTCCAGAACTCCGATTTTAGCAAGGCTTGAACCGTTAAAAAGCTCATTAATTCTAGTTTCTAATCCAAGTAGTTTGAATCTTAAATTATTTGTGCAACAAATGACATGACCAATTTACCCTCAATGAGTTGAAAAGTAAATCATTTAAGTAAAGAGCTCACATCTCCCTCATCCAAAATTTGATAAAGACCTATTATATATTGATAAAAAGAATTTTCAAAGCACTAAGGGTCTGTTTGGATGCGGGGAAAGAATTGTGGGTATTAGTTAATAAGGGGGGATAAGATTGTAGAGACCCGTATTTTTGGAATTTGTTTAAAGTTTTTATAAATGTTCGAATATTGAACAAATGTGTAAATTGTTGAGTTTATATGAATCGGGGCTAAAAGGATGGAATTGGAAGTTGAGGGAGTGTGTGTGTGATTTATAGATGTATGCACAACACACAACCAGGATCAATCACCATCCCCCATCTACAAAGTCTCTCCTTTGTAGCTAACCTCTTCAAGCAAGCAAACCATAAAATGAACGACAACCTTGAAACACTTTTGGAAAACCACACAATTGAAGCCCGCTAAACTTTCCCTCCTCTATACCTAAGAGCCTCTCAAGTATGCTTGCTTAGTATTGTATTGGCTAGTAGGGTAAATAACCCATATAACTTCATCCTCCCTGGCCCTTCGAGGTTAAATTGAACTAGGAATTGAATTCTTAATCTGTTGAATAAAGGAGGATCTTGGTCTTGGCCAATTCCATTATCCATCTTGATAGTAAAGAGTTGATTGGTCAAGTTGCTTCGATTGGTGATTGCTTGGCATATCTGGAACTCTCAGAATGATTTTATTTTTAAGGGGGGTTACTATATACCCTTTGGACACCATGGGCAGTGCTTGGGAAGCTCATATGGAGTTTCTCAATTTCTCGGTGAATCCTTCTGTCCCTGTGGCTAACCTTAGCTAAGGGCCTGAAAACTCTTTGTGGAAGGATCCAGACTTTATATTTCTCTCAAAATCAATTATGATGTTGCTATGGAGAAAGGATGGATTTGCGGGGATGGTGGCAGTAGTGGTGAGGAACCATGATGGGAAGCTGGTGGATGAATTAACCAAGTAGAAGAAGTTTGCCTCAAGTTTTTCAAGGGGAGGCTTTAGCAATCAGGCAAGCGTATTTACTTGTTCAAGCAAAGGGGATCAACCAAGCGGTGATAGAATCGAATTATAAGTTGGCGATTATGCTTTGCATTTTGGAATCTGTTCCACCATGGGAAGTAGCAGCTATAATTATGGATATTAGAGATTTGGCTCAAGAGCAGGGGATTTCTTTCGACTTGGTTAGAAGAATGGTGAATCGGATGGCGCATGAGGTGTCCTCCTTGGCAAAGATAGGCAAGCTTCCTCTTGACTGACTGAAGGGTTAGCTAATCCTCCTTGTTCAGCTTTGTCTGTTTTAAGCTTTGATAGCTCTTTTTGCTGGCCTTGAATGCATGATTGGTGGATTAAAAAAAAGAAGGGGGATACTAATGGATATGCTCTCTCACAAAAGCAAACTTTAATGCTAGTCTAGGGTTAAGCCCCATTCCAGTTTCTTTCGTAGAGTGGGGTCAAATAGTCCGTAAGATGGATGAGAGGCCCGACATCTGTCTTACGGCCATATTTGCTTCCTTTTGTATAAGTTCTAATGGCTGAAAAACATTGCAAGATACAAATCACAAATCCTATAATTTGTCTCTACGTTATACAATCGGTGGAAAACATGGATGCCAAGTATGAATTGAATTTC
The DNA here is from genome assembly GCA_025413875.1 of Rhododendron molle. Lineage (NCBI taxonomy): Eukaryota > Viridiplantae > Streptophyta > Magnoliopsida > Ericales > Ericaceae > Rhododendron > Rhododendron molle. Next base: position 43,591,293 of record CM046396.1, read on the forward strand.
CCATATAAAATAAAGGAGATAGAGAAGAGAGAACTTAAAATGCATTAAAACCAATGTGGATGGTCCTCAGTTATTTATTGAACTCAAAAAGCATTTTCCCAAGAGTCACGCCTGCAAAACAGTGGTGGTATGGACACCAAAATTTGGGGTTTAAATGTATAAGCCCTGTCAAGCGTACTTCTTAGGATTATCTTGATGATTAAGCAGTTCATATGTGCTTCAATGAATTGCGAAAAGCCTTATGAATTCTCTAGAACTCTTTTAAGAAATAAAAGAGTACCTCAGAGCTGGAATGAAAGTATTGAATGCAACTTAGAATGAGTTGAGAAGCGCGAAGATGTGTTTGAGCCTCAGTGGCTCCAACAATCTTTGAATTAGTCTCCCTTCGACCAACTTTTTATAAACTAAAATCTATTATTTTTATAGTTTGAAGCAATCATCTTTTAATACGTCAAATACCCTCTTTATCGATATAAATTAGGTTTCGGTCTGGTTTAAAATAAAGGAAATACAAACATTTTATAGAATGATTTATTTTTTTACTCACTGAAGGTAAAATAGTCGCATCTTTTTAGGTATGAATAACTTTTAATCAAAACTACTTGGGTTAGAAAATAGACTTAAAAAGATTTCTGGAGGTTCAAACTTTGAGAAAATTGGAGTTCGGGAGTGTCCGGAACAAGACTGGAAAGTTTGACAAATTTGAGTTTGAGGGCGCCGCGCCTAGGCGCCATTTCCTGCGCCCCGGGCGCAATAAGATGCGCCTCTTATGTGCTTTGATGAATTGTGGAAAGCCTTATGAATTCTCTAGAACCCTTAAGAAATAAAAGAGTACCTTAGAGCTAGAATAGGAGTGTTGAATGGAACTTAGAATGAGTGGAAGGGGCGTGAAAACGTGTTTTAGCTTTAGTGGCTCCGTCAATCTTAGAATTAGTTTACTTTCGACCAACTTTTTATAACTAAAATTTACAATTTTGTTGTTTGATACAATCATCTTTTGACACGTCGAATACCTTCTTTATCAATATAAAATAAGTTTCGGTCTGGTTTAAAATAAAGGAAATACGAGTGTTTTACAGAATGATTTATTTTTTCACTCACTGAGGGTAAAATAGTCCAATCACATCTTTTTATGTACAAATAACTTTGGATCAAAACTATTTGGGCTAGAAAATAGAATCAACAAGCTTCTTAACGTTTCAAATCTTGCGAAAATCGTAGTTCAGGAGTGTTCGGAACAAGATTGGAAAGTTTTACAAATTCTGGAGTTTGAGGCCGCCGCGCCTAGGCGCCAGTTCATGCGCCCTGGGCGTAGTAAGATGCGCCTCAGGCGCATTGAAGATCAAAAGTTTGTCCAATTTTGCGAGCTTCTCCCGAACACTTCCGAACTCCGATTTTCGCAAAGTTTGAACCGTCAAAAAGCTTGTTGAGTCTACTTTTGAACCCATGTAGTTTGGATCAAATATTGTTTGTATACGAAATGGTATGACTATTTTACCCTTAGCGAGTCAAAAAGTAAATCGTTCCTTTTGGATTAACGCTGGCATCACCTTCATTTTGAAATGGATAGAAACCTGGTATATATCGATAAAGAGTGTTTTTAAAGTACTAAAAGACAGTAGAATCAAACCATAAAAATGATGAAGTTTTAGTTTACGAAATATTGGTAGAAAACTGGCCACTAAAAAGATCATGAGAGCATTACCACCCCTCCGCCACCACCACACTTCCACTCTGCTATAATGGTGGCTAACTGTAATCAACTCAAAACATCCTAAAATATCTCAGTAGTTTAGATATGTATCTAACTTCTTGTTCTTTTCATCCCAAGAAACAACCTCACAAGATACTGATGCAGCGTAGCCTAATGACACGAACACGAACGTGCAAGAGAAAACACGAATAATAGATCGACCCAGAGGTACTCCCTCTTTAAACGATCAAAGTTGAGAATAATCTCGTTTTTCTTTATTCAATAACAACCAAAGTCTGCCGTAGGGTTTACAAGCATATAAATAGGGTAAAAGAAACCCTAATTAACTTAGGAAACCTTTAAGGCCGCTAATCAACCCTAAATACGAAAATTACCAAAAAAGGAAAGTTCTGATTTGACTAATAAATCAGAAACTAGAAAGAAATATAAGGTTGCCAAAACAAACGGCAAGTAAAACGGAGTTTCCTAACAAAAGTTATTAGCGATCTAAATATTATTATAAACGGCAAAATTGGCCTTTTCGGGCAGCGACGAACGCCCGAAATCCATCGTGCATCATCTTGCAAAGCAATATGACTATTGATCCTTGGGCCGATTCCTTTGGACCGTGTCAGCCCATTCTGACAACGTTGATTCTTAGGCCTTTTTAGGCCTACGTGGACGCAACCGGTCCATCCACGTTGACGCAACCCGGTCTGCATCATCCTCCCCAGCTTGAAAAGAATTCGCCCTCGAATCATCAGAAGATGAACTATCGCCCACAAATGGAATCAGATGTTTGACGTTGAACACATCCGATGTGCGCACGTGGCTAGGCAGATTCAAACGGTATGCATTCGAATTGATCTTCTCAAGGACCTCCAAAGGCCCAATCTTCCTGGCCTTAAGCTTGTTGTATTCCCCTTCCGGAAATCGATCCTTGGTCAGCACAGCATAAACAAAGTCGCCCACCTCAAATTCCACCAAACGACGCTTCTTGTCGGCTGCTTCCTTATACTTGGAGGTAGAGACCTCCAACTGCTTTCGAGTAGCCTCATGTACTTCCTTCAAATGTGCCATAAAGTCGTGGGCCTTCCAATGCACACGCTTCAAATCAGGCACCGGAGCGAGATCGACAGGGGATCGCGGATTGCACCCATAGACAATCTGAAATGGAGAACGACCTGTACTCCGATTCACTGAATGATTGTATGCAAACTCAACCTGGGCCAGTTTCAGATCCCATGACCCGAGTTGTTCACCCACCAAACTGCGTAGCATGTTGCCCAAAGAACGATTGACCACCTCAGTTTGGCCATCAGTTTGGGGATGATATGAAGTACTAAAATCGAGCTGTGTGTTTGCCAACCTCCACAAACAACGCCAAAAGTGGCTCAAGAAACGTGTGTCCCTATCGGAAACAATAGATACAGGCAGCCCATGCAAACGATAAACACTGTCAAAATACAACTGTGCTACCTTAACAGCATCGGTGGTCTTCGTGCAAGGAATAAAGTGAGCCATCTTCGAGAACCTGTCCACCACCACATAAATAGAATCCTTGCCTCGTTGGGTACGAGGAAGACCAAGGACAAAATCCATACTCACATCCGCCCATGGTTGTGTAGGAATAGGCAGAGGCATATAGAGTCCGGCGTTAGTGGCCCCACCCTTAGAAACACAACAAATATGACAAGCTTCCACAAACCGGTAAACATCCCGCCTCAAGGTAGGCCAAAAATATGATGCAGCCACCAAAGCAAGGGTTTTATCACGACCTACATGCCCCTCATTATGCAAGTCAGTAATAATTTTGAGCCGTAGACTCGACTCTGGAACACATAATGCATTACCCTTGAACAGAAAGCCATCATGAAGGTGAAACGCACTCGCTGCACCCTTTGAAAGATCATCCAACACATGCGAGAAAAAAGGATCCACAGCTAACAATTCACGAAAAGAATCGAAACCAAGTACCTCAGTGCGCATGAGAGTCAGCAAGGAAGAACGACGGCTGAGGGCATCTGCAACTCGGTTCAATGTCCCTGCCTTGTGTTTAATCACAAAGGTGAACTGCTGGACATAAGCAGCCCACTTAGCATGTCGATGGGATAGCTTGTCCTGACTATTCAGATGTTTCAGCGCCTCATGATCAGAATACAACACAAAGTCACTATGAATGAGGTAGTGGTACCAATGGTGCAAAGCACGCACAACTGCATAGAACTCCACATCATACGTGCTGTAATTCACCTTTCCCCCATTGAGTTTCTCACTGAAGTAAGCAACCGGCTTTGAATTCTGACTAAGAACAGCCCCAATTCCCACCTTCGAGGCATCACAATGTAACTCAAACGGTTGTGAAAAATCTGGAAGGATTAGCACTGGAGCACTAGTTAGCTTCAACTTGATCTCCCTGAAAGCCTCTGTTGCCTCTTCTGTCCATGTAAAACTTCCTCCTTTCATACACTCTGTGATCGGAGCCATAATAGTGCTGAAGTGTGGTATGAATCGGCGATAGAATGATGCTAACCCATGAAAGCTCCGAATATCAAACAAGGTCCGTGGCTCGGGCCATTGTTTGATCGCCACCACCTTTGATTCATCCACAGCAAGTCCATCCTTCGAAACAATGTACCCCAAGAATAGGACTGAGCCAGTCATAAAAGCACACTTCTTCAGACCCCCAAACAGCTTCTCCCTTCGTAGGACCCCCAGAACTTCTCTTAAATGCTGCATATGTAAGTCCGGTGTAGCACTATAAATCAAAATATCATCGAAATATACTACAACAGACTTACCAATAAACGGTCGCAGCGCTTGGTTCATCACACGCATGAAAGTACTAGGCGCGTTTGACAAACCAAATGGCATAACCAGCCATTCATACAAACCCTCACGAGTCTTAAATGCAGTCTTCCACTCATCCCCGGTCTGATCCGAATCTGATGATAGCCACTCCTCAAGTCCAGCTTGCTGAACACCTTGGCCCCTGATAATTGATCCAACAAATCATCTAAACGAGGAATGGGAAATCGGTACCTCACAGTGATTTTATTGATAGCCCGGCTATCCACGCACATCCTCCATGATCCATCCTTCTTTGGAGTTAATAAAGCCGGAACTGCACAAGGACTGAGGCTCTCTTGAATGAAACCCTTGGACAGCAACTCTTCCACCTGTCTACGCAACTCCTCATGTTCCTTCGGACTCATCCGGTAATGGGCTCGGTTCGGCAAGTTAGCACCGGGCACTAAATCAATGTGGTGCTGAATGTCACGTAGCGATGGCAATCCCTCCGGTAACTCTTCTGGAAACTCATCCCCAAATTCCGACAAAAGGGCATTGATCCTGCCCAATATCCTTCCCAACCAGAACATAAGCAACCCCAGATTCAGCGATCTCCTCTTCCATCTGCGCTCTTGCTAATAGATTAGGACCCACAGGGGCTGACTCCCTCGATGGTAATAGTTTGATCTTTGTACCACCGTAAATCAAACTGTAAGTGTTAGACCCTCCGTCATGCGCTACCTTACGATCATACTGCCATGGACGCCCCAAAAGCAGATGACAAGCATCCATAGCCACAACATCACACCATGCACTGTCCTTATATTTAGAGGCCATTGAAAAAGAAACTAAACAGCGCTTGGAAACTTTTACCTCATTACCTTTCTTCAACCAACTCAGTTTGTAAGGATTGGGATGCGCCTCTGTCTTCAAGTTTAATTTTTGCACTGCCTCTTCTGACACCACATTCTCACAACTGCCCGAATCAATCACATAGCGACAAACTTTGCCACCAATTGTGCAGGTGGACTGGAATATGTTGTTGCGCAACCACGACTCCCCTTCAGATTCTCGAGGCGCATAACACACCCTTTGCACCACCAATAGTGGTGACCCTGTGTCACCTGCACATTCTATCTCCTCCATCTCCCCATTATTGTCATCGTATACAGCATCCTGGCTATAATCCTCAGTTTCATCCTAGACAATCCCATCCTGATCTATGAACAAGGCCTTTCCTGGACGATCCCCTCTTCTGCGGTCCGCCATACGGTGACCTGGCTCGCCACACTTAAAGCATTTAAAGCCAGCAGTCGCCGTTCTGTTAGTTGTCGGCACTGCGGGTTGAGGAATAACTGCACGTACAGGTGGTGCAGCCCCCACAGTTGTTCGAACAGCACTATTCCAATTACCTGCTGGCCTTCTATTGAACCGTTTTTCTAACACCAAAGCCCTCTGATGGGCATCCGAAATAGAACACAAATCATACATCATTAACTCATCTTGAATCTGTTGACGTAAACCACCAACATACCTTGCAGTCTGCTGCTCCGTAGACTCTGCTAAATCGTTTCTGGCCACGAGTTGATAGAACTCTTCGGTGTAATCATCGACAGAACGCGTGTTCTGGCGAAGATTCTGCAATCTCTGGTACATGATACGGGTATAGTTATGGGGAAGGAACTCCACCCGCATCTTCTTCTTCAGCTTTTCCCAATCAGTAATCTTGGACTTCCCATTCCGACTCCTACTGATTTTTAGTTGTTGCCACCACGCAGAAGCTCTACCCCTGAATCTAGTCGCCACAAGAGGAACCCTCCTATCCATAGGAACCCCTTTGAAATCCATGATTTCGTCTATAGCATTCAACCAGTCCAGAAATTCCTCCGATGACAGGTTGCCCTGAAATTCTGGTAGGTCAATCTTGATACTTTTCTCCCACGAATGAGAGTCATGGGTTCTAGCCATGATTTCCCTATCCCTCCCCCGTTGATGGTAATGACCAGCAAAAGGGTTGGAACCTTCATCATCCGAAAAACCCTCCTCCTCCTGAGGATTAGGTCTAACAGGACGACGGCGAGGCGGATCCCCAACTTCTAGGGCCTCAAGGCGTTGCATGACTGCCTCGAGTGTCAACCCCATCCGCTGAAGCCCGTCCTCTATCCGAGCTTCTCGAGCGACTTCATCCCGCTCATAGACTTCGTCAAGAACAGCCGTACGGTTGCCTCGTCCACCCCGACCTCCAGCACGTCCTCTGGCAGCCATCTCAGGATTGCAGCTCTGATAACAACTGATGCAGCGTAGCCTAATGACACGAACACGAACGTGCAAGAGAAAACACGAATAACAGATCGACCCAGAGGTACTCCCTCTTTAAACGATCAAAGTTGAGAATAATCTCGTTTTTCTTTATTCAATAACAACCAAAGTCTGCCGTAGGGCTTACAAGCATATAAAGAGGGTAAAAGAAACCCTAATTAACTTAGGAAACCTTTAAGGCCGCTAATCAACCCTAAATACGAAAATTACCAAAAAAGGAAAGTTCTGGTTTGACTAATAAATCAGAAACTAGAAAGAAATATAAGGTTGCCAAAACAAACGGCAAGTAAAACAGAGTTTCCTAACAAAAGTTATTAGCGATCTAAATATTACTATAAACGGCAAAATTGGCCTTTTCGGGGCCTAAACAGCGACGAACGCCCGAAATCCATCGTGCATCATCTTGCAAAGCAATATGACTATTGATCCTTGGGCCGATTCCTTTGGACCGTGCGAAATTCAGCCCATTCTAACAACGTTGATTCTTAGGCCTTTTTAGGCCTACGTGGACGCAACCGGTCCATCCACGTTGACGCAACCCGGTCTGCATCAGATACTCATAATACATCTAATTTTTTTGTTATTAAGTCTAGATTATCCACTACCTAGTGAGTTGAGGTTAGCAAAAATGATATACATAAATTAAAAGCTAAAATGCATAACCAGGAAATGCATTTGAACAACTCATTGTTGCCTCAATTGTTGTTCATTTCTTCTTCACTTGACTTCTATTCTTTTTTTAGCATAAAATAGTGGAATCCACAACCAAATGTGGAAATTGATGGACTACATGCAAGCAATTCATCTGCTATAGGATTCAGGAAATATTCATCATCAATTATTTCCTTTGCTTTTTTATTGCATGTCACTACTTGAGAAGTTATGATCGAAGGTGTGTAAAAAAATCATGGCAACAAAAGAAAATCTTTTTAGAAGAGATTGTGGGCGGTCGGCTTTGTGTCTAGTTTGTAATGGAGCTTCAGAATCGATTGAACATTGGCTTTTTGATTGTTTGTGGGCGAGAGCAGCGTGGTTTGGTTCCCATGTGAATCTGTATCATGGATGGAGGCCTCCAACATCTGCTCTGAATTGGATCTTGATAGGGATGGGGGCCTCCAACATCTGCTCTTAAATGGACATCCCAAGTGATTGACTTGGGGAAATTTATAAAGGATAGTAAAGAGTTTTTTTTTTTTTTTGGGAAGTTGCGTATTTTATACCAACCAACCCAAAAACATGGGGAGATCAACCCACTGTACAAAATCTTTAAAAAGGAAACTCCTCACTACAATCTGCCCAAAAAACTACAGAATTATGTACCAATAACTTTGCTTGTAATATTTGATAAACTACATAGTCTTCGGTTCTCAAGGGAGTGGGGGAAATGCTCCCAAGTGCACACATGAAGTCTGACATTATAGATGCCAACACTGCATCAGCCCTTCTGCTTCTACCAACAAAAACTCGAGAGTTCCTTTCCATCCATTGATGGTAGACCCCAGCCGCCAAGACTAGCTTGAACAAAAAAGAACGAAAGCTCATAGCCTACAACGATCAATAGCCCACTTAATTTCACACTATCACACACCAAGGATTTCTCTGAATCTTGAATCTGTATAGGATAACCTTCCAAATGCTGCTGGAATAGCTACATTCAAAGAACATGTCTTGCAACATTTCATCACTTTGACGGCAAAACACACAACCAGGATCAATCACCATCCCCCATCTACAAAGTCTCTCCTTTGTAGCTAACCTCTTCAAGCATGCTAACCATAAAATGAACGACAACCTTGAAACACTTTTGGAAAACCACACTATTGAAGCCCGCTAAAATTTTCATCCTCTGTACCGAAGAGCCTCCCAAGTATGCTTGCTTAGTATTGTATTGGCCAGTAGGGGAAATAACCCATATAACTTCATCCTCCCTGGCCCTTCGAGGTTAAATTGAACTAGGAATTGAATTTTTAATCTGTTGAATCAAGGAGGAACTTGGTCTTGGCCAATTTCACAATCCATCTTGATAGTAAAGAGTTGATTGGTCAAATTGCTTCGATTGGCGATTGCTTGGCATATCTGGAACTCTCGGAATGATTTTATTTTTAGGTGGGTTACTATATACCCTTTGGACACCATGGGCAGTGCTTGGGCAGCTCATTTGGAGTTTTTTAATGTCTCGGTGAATCCTTCTGTCCCTATGGCTAACCTTAGCTAAGGGCCTGAAAACTCTTATTGGAAGGATCCAAACTTTATAATTCTCTCAAAATCAACTATGATGTTGCTATGGAGAAAGATGGATTTGCGGGGATGGTGGCAGTAGTGGTGAGGAACCATGATGGGAAGCTGGTGGATGAATTAACCAAGTAGAAGTTTGCCTCAAGTTTTTCAAGGGGAGGCTTTGGCAATCAGGCAAGCGTATTGACTTGTTAAAGCAAAGGTGATCAACCAAGCGGTGATAGAATCGAATTATAAGTTGGCGATTATGCTTTGCGTTTTTGAATCTGTTCCACCATGGGAAGTAGCAGCTATAATTATGGATATCAGAGATTTGGCTCAAGAGCAGGGGATTTCTTTCGACTTGGTTAGAAGAATGGTGAATCGGATGGCGCATGAGGTGTCCTCCTTGGCAAAGATAGGCAAGCTTCCTCTTGACTGACTGAAGGGTTAGCTAATCCTCCTTGTTCAGCTTTGTCTGTTTTAAGCTTTGATAGCTCTTTTTGCTGGCCTTGAATGCATGATTGGTGGATTAAAAAAAAGAAGGGGGAAACTAATGGATACGCTCTCTCACAAAAGCAAGCTTTAATGCTAGTCTAGGGTTAAGCCACGTTCCAGTTTCTTTCGTAAAGTGGGATGAAATAGTCCGTGAGATGGATGAGAGGCCCGACATCGGTCCTACGTCCATATTTGCTTCCTTTTGTATAAGTTCTAACGGCTGAAAACAATTGCAAGATATAACTCACAAATCCTACAGTTTGTCTCTACGTAATACTATCGGTGGAAAACATGGATGCCAAGTATGAATGGAATTTCCCATATAAAATAAAGGAGATAGAGAAGAGAGAACTTAAAATGCATTAAAACCAATGTGGATGGTTCTCTATTATTTATAGAACTCCAAAAATATTTTCCCAAGAGTCACGCCTGCAAAATAGTGGTGGTATAGACACCAAATTTTGGGGTTTTAAATGTATAAGCCCTGTCAAGCGTACTTCTTAGGATTATCTCGGTGATTAAGCAGTTTATATGTGCTTTGATGAATTGTGAAAAGCCTTATGAATTCTCTAGAACTCTTTTAAAAAATAAAAGAGTACCTTAGAGCTAGAATAGAAGTATCGAATGCAACTTAGAATGAGTTGAGAGGCGCGAAAATGTGTATGAGCCTCCGTGGCTCCGAAATCTTTGAATTAGTCTACCTTCGACCAACTTTTTATAAACTAAAATCTACTATTTTTATAGTTCGTAACAACCATCATTTAATACGTCAAATACCCTCTTTGTCGATATAAAATAGGTTTCGGTCTGGTTTAAAATAAAGGAGATACAAACATTTTACATAATGATTTATTTTTTTACTCACTGAAAGTGAAATAGTCGCATCTTTTTAGGTACCAATTAATTTGGATCAAAACTACTTGGGTTAGAAAATAGACTTAAAAATATTTCTAACGGTTCAAACCTTGCGAAAATCAGAGTTCGAGAGTGCCCGGAACAAGACTGGAAAGTTTGACAAATTATAGAGTTTGAGGGCGCCGTGCCTAGGCGCCATTTCGTGCGCCCCGGCACAATAAGATGCGCCTCTTATGTGCTTTGATGAATTGTGGAAAGCCTTTCTTATGTCTAGAACTCTTTAGCAATAAAAGAGTACCTTAGAGCTAGAATAGTTTTGTTGAATGGAACTTGGAATGAGTGGAAGGGGCATGAAAATGTGTTTTAGCCTCATTGGCTCTGGCAATCTTAGAATTATTCTACATTCGACCAACTTTTTATAACTAAAATTTACTATTTTGTTGTTTGCTATAATCATCTTTTAATACGTCGAATACCCTCTTTGTCAATATAAAATAAGTTTCGGTTTGGTTTGAAATAAAGGAGATACGAGCGTTTTACAAGATGATTTATTTTTTGAGTCATTGAGTGTAAAATAGTCCCATCTCATCTTTTTATGTACAAATAACTTTGGATCAAAACTATTTGGGTTAGAAAATAGAATCAACAAGCTTCTTAACGGTTCAAATCTTGTGAAAATCGTAGTTCGGGAGTGTTCAGAACAAGATTGGAAAGTTTTACAAATTCTGGAGTTTGAGGGCGCCGTGCCTAGGCGCCAGTTCATGCGCCCCAGGCGCAGTAAGATGCGCCTCAGGCGCATTGAAGATCAAAAGTTTGTCCAATTTTGCAGGCTTCTTCCGAACACTTCCGAACTCCGATTTTTGCAAAGTTTGAACCGTCAGAAAGCTTGTTGGGTCTACCTTTTAACCCAAGTAGTTGGGATCAAACATTGTTTGTATACCAAATGATATGACTATTTTACCCTTAGTGAGTCGAAAAGTAAATCGTTCCTTTATTTAACGCTGGCATCACCTTCATTTTGAAATGGATAGACACCTGGTATATATCGATAAAGAGGGTTTTTAAAGTACAAAAAGATAGTAGAATCAAACCATAAAAATGATGAAGTTTTAGTTTACAAAAAATTGGCAGAAAAAGGACCACTAAAAAGATCATGGGAGAACTACCACCCCTCCGCCACCAATAATATTGCCGTAACACAATACTTCCACCTCAATGATCACTTGACCACCTACACCACCATCACTTCACCACCTCTGCCACCACACTTCCACTCTGCTATAATGTTGGCCAACTGTAAGCATCTCAAAACATCCTAAAATATCTCAATAGTTTAGATATGTATCTAACTTCTTGTTCTTTTCATCCCAAGAAACAACCCCACAAGACACTCATAATACATCTAATTTTTTTGTTATTAATTCTAGATTATCCACTACCTAGTGAGTTGAGGTTAGCAAAAATGATATACATAAATTAAAAGCTATAATGCATAGCCAGAAAATGCATTTGAACAACTCATTGTTGCCTCTATTGTTGTTCATTTCTTCTTCACTCGATTCCTATTCTTTTTTAGCATGAGATAGTGGAATCCACAACCCAAATGTGGAAATTGATGGACTACATGCATGCAATTCATGTGCTATAGGATTTAAGAAATATTCATCATCCATTATTTCCTTTGCTTTTTTATTGCATGTCACTACGTGAATCTTGATTGTGGATGGGGGCCACCAACATCTGCTCTTAAGTGGACATCCCAAGTGGTTGACTTGGGGAAATCTATAAAGAATAGTAAAGAGTTTTTTTTTTGGGAAGTTTCGTATTTTATACCTACGAACCCAAAAATAAGGGGAGATCAACCCACTGTACAAAATCTTTAAAAAGGAAACTCCTCACTACAATCTGCCAAAAAAACTACAAAATCAAGTACCAAGAAGTTTGGTTGTAATATTCCTTAGACTGCATAGTCTTTGGTTCTCTGGGGAGTGGGGGAAATGCTCCCAAATGCACACACAAAGTCTGACGTTCCTCAATACAAGCATGCATTGCATCAACCCTTCTGCTTCTACAAGCAAGAACAAGAGAGTTCCTTTCCATCCATAGATGGTAGACCCCAGCCGCCAAAACTAGCTTGAACAAAAAAGAACTAAAGCTCATAGCCTTACAATGATCAGTAGCCCACTTAATTTCACACTATCACACACCTTTGGATTTCTCTGAATCTGGAATCTGTTAAGGATAACCTTCCTAATGCTGTTGGATAGCTACACTCAAAGATTACATGTCGCAACGTTTTATCACTTTGAGAGCACAACACACAACCAGGATCAATCGCTATCCCCCAACTACAAAGTCTCTCCTTTGTAGCTAACCATAAAATGAATGACCACCTTGAATCACTTTTGGAAAACCACACTATTGAAGCCCACTGAACTGGCTCTCCTGTTTGCCTAAGAGCCTCCCATGTATGCATGCTTAGTATTGTATTGGTCAGTAGGGGAAATAACCCATATAAATTCATCTTCCCTAGCTCTTCGACGTCGAATTGATCTAGGAATTGAACTCTGAATCTATTGAATCAAGGAGGATCTTGGTCTCGGCCAATTCCATTCTCCATCCTGATAGTAAATAGTTTAATTTATTGGTCAGTTTGCTTTGATTGGCGATTGCTTGGCATATCTGGAACTCTTGGAATGATTTTATTTTTAGGGGGGGGGGGGGGTTACTATATACCCTTTGGACACAATGAGCAGTGCTTTGGCAGCCCATATGGAGTTTCTTAATTTCTAGGTGAATCCTTCTGTCCCTATGGCTAACCTTAGCTAAGGGCCTGAAAACCTTTTGTGGAAGGATCCAAACTTTATAATTCTCTAAAAATCAACTGTGATATTACAGTGGAGAAAGATGGATTTGCAGGGATGGAGGCGGTAGTGGTGAGGAACCATGAGGGGAAGCTGGTGGATGAATTAACCAAGTAGGTGAAGTTTGCCTGAAGTTTTTCAAGGGAAGGCTTTGACAATAAGGCAAGTGTTGGAAAAGCAGTAAATTGGTTTTAACATGCTGCAAGGTGATCAGATCTAAGATAAACAAAAAAGAGTGATCTGTGATCCCCACACCAGTCTTGCCATGCAACCACAACTGGCGCACGGTACAGTATGACTGGCGTGTGCCACATCCCACTGAGTATGATCATTGAATCTTTGCCAGCTTTGGGCCAGGACTGGTATTGATTACCAGCCTTGAGCCAGCCAGCGCTCCTCAGGGGTCTGAACAGTTTACGAAAACAAAGGTGGTATACCTTTGGGTTGAGTTTGATGGATGGTTTGAGCTTGAACTTGGAATGGAAGGATGAATGGAGGATGAAGGTGGCAATGCAAGGTATATGACTGATCTTTCTCCCTTTGTCTTTCAATGAATGAAAGAAAGACAAAGAAAACAAGAGAGAGAAAGTGGGAGAGAGCTTGAGAGCTTTTATGGATGTTAACCCCTTACAAATAAATGCAAGGGGGGTATATATAGGAGAGGGAGAGTGGCTGATTAGTTGAGCCTTAAGGCATTGTTTGGGTTGCAAGGAAGGGAGCAAGCCTTCCATGCATTAAATGCATGGGACAAGGTGATAGATCTTGTAGGAGAGAGAAGGGAACGGCCCTGGACGATTACAATCATCAGCAGACTGTAGCACACGTTAGGGTGGCACAAAAGTCCCGGGCAAACGGTTGCAAAAAGGTGATTTGACTGGGCTTAACGAGCGTGCGCCAGTGAGTGACTGGCGTGCGCCACTGGAAATTGGTTGCATGCTCGATGACTGACACATGACAATGAACCAGCGTGCGTCAGTTGATCACCAGCGTGCAGGAGCAGGGTTTTGCTGAGGCCATTTAGTTCTGGCTCGAAGGATTTGAAAAGGGCTTTGAAAGGGTTTGAACGAGGTTCGGAACGCTCAGAGCTCAAACACACCATCAGCCTTGGATGTTCTCGACCTTTAATCATCATCGGGGAATCAAGGACCATATGTAAACTAATCTAGACAGTCCAGAATAGGGTGTCTACAGTTAAGCATGTGTTGCTCGATCTCCATTCCTAACTATCTGTCGTCGGTCTTTAGAGCTCCTCTTTATTTTCTGAATAAGATTAAGAGTGTGGCACTCTGGTTAGTTTATGGACAGTTTTCACTGCTTTATTCCAAGCTTTGTTGTTTTGACCACCGATCACCTCTAGCTTGTTCTAAACACTTTCAAATCACTCCATAACATGATTAATCATATTCGTTGAGTTCATGGAGTATCCGTGCATCTCTTGCCCGTGTTAGGTAGAATTTGACGTTGATTGTCATAAGAATCACAATTGAAATGAAATGACACATTAAGTGAGTATGAAATTCTTGGACACTTAATGACACAACGAGAATATTCAGGACCCATCGATGGGTGGGTGCCTGGCAGGGGGTATCGGGATCCCTTAATTGGCCTGGCAGGAGCAAAATCTCATATTGGTTACATTCAGGACCTACCGAGGGTATGGTGCCTGGCAGGAGGTATCGGGATCCCTTAATTGGCCCGGCAGGAGTTTTGCCTCATGACACATATGATGAAAGGATATTGGACACATGAAAGATGGAAATGATTCTAAGTTTGAGTTGCTTTATGATCGTATGATGGTTGTTGAACTCATTGACCTATGATTGTTGATTGTCCTGAGATCTTTGTTTGAATTCCTATCTTGGGTTCATCATTGCATTGCATTTCATTTGCAAATAATGTTTGTCTAGAATTTTCTATTGGACTAGTGTAGCTCAAGCCTTATATCATTTTCAGGTACTGACCTGGGACAATAGCTTGCATGATTGTATGCTTGGACGTGGACACACTTTTGGAAATCTAACACAGAAGAGTTACTTAGTCATCTTTGTAAATTTCTTTTGAAAGATGTGTTTGTAACTCTAAATTGTAAATCTTTTGACTATTGAACGATGTAACTCCTAACTCTCTTTCAAATACTCTATACTTATGTTAATTTGTGCCTCGGAGCCAAATATGTAATATTTTGGGAACTATTGGATGTTTGGAGCATAATTACGAAAATGAGAATTATTTTGGGGATCATACGGATTATGGCAAGGTTTATTTATGAAAATCATTTATATTTATGTTGAAAATCGAGGGCGTGACACCTATTTAAGCATTAGGTAAAATATTCATATAAGATAATAGGGAAGATTATCCCACAATTTCGGCTCCTATTTAGGCATTAGATAAAATATTTTTGTCTTCTTTTTTTTTTTTTGCTAACGTTTTTGGCTCCTATATACAAGGAAACTTATAATGAATATACCTTCTATTTAGGACTAAAGGAAATCTAAAACTTTCGGCCTTTTTATTGGTTCCCTGTGATTTCAGGAAACTTATCACATAAGATTTAAATTTTGAATATATCTTCTATTTAGAAGGTCCACGTTTTTTTGGTTTGTTTGTCACATGCATAGGTTTTCCACGTCCTCCAACCTCTGAACGACTATTATCGATAGTGAGGTAAGTTCGATTTTTTCAGTTCTCATGCAAGTTTGATTTCTTTGTTGAATGATTTTTAATCATATTGGGTTTCTTTTGTGAAAGCGACTTCTGAATGACCATTACCAATAGTGATGTAAGTTCAATTTTTTTAGTTCTCATGCAAGTTTGAATTTTCTCTTGAACAATTTTTACTCATATTGGGTTACTTTTGCTAAAAATTGGAAGTTTCTTGAACGATTTTTACCGGTAAGGGAAAATTGTTTCTACGACACCGGGGGGTGATCACATAATTTTTTTTCACAGGTAATTAAACTAAAAAATTAATCTACATAATTAAATTTGAAGTCTTAGGTTTCAAGGAACAAGTCACAAAAAATAAAATAACCTTTGTCGGAAAATTGCAAGGGATTCAAACATCGAAGGATTTTTTTTAGCTCTCATGCAAGTTCGATTTTTTTCTTGAACGATTTTTCTCATATTGGGTTTCTTTTTCCGAAAAATGGGAGTTTCTTGAACGGTTTTTTTAAGTTCTCATGTAAGGAATTCAAACACAGAAGGATTTTTTTGCAGTTCTCAAGAAAGTTCAATTTTTTTCTTGAACAATTTTTACTAATATTGGGTTTCTTTTGCCAAAAATTAAGAGAAAAAATATATGAGTGTAAGAGAAAGAAAAAAAAATTTCACAACCCTGGGTCTTTTACGTTAATCCTAACTTTGTTACGGAGTATTTTTTATACCATCTTCTTACTTTCTAATGTTTTACTGCAGGGGTGATCACATAATTTTTTTCACAGCTGATTAAACAATAAAATTAATCTATGTAATTAAATTTGAAGTCTTAGGTTTCAAGGAATAAATCACAAAAAATAAAAAACCTTTGTCGGAAAATTGCAAGGGATTCAAACATCAAAGGATTTTTCTCAGTCTCATGAACGATTTTTATTCATATTGAGTTTCTTTTGCCGAAAATTGGGAGCTTCTTGAACATTTTTTTTTCCAGTTCTCATGCAAGGGATTCAAACATCGAAGGTTTTTTTGTAGTTCTCATGCAAGTTCGATTTTTCTCACGAACAATTTTTACTCTATTATTTTTATGGTCTAATCTCACCATGTTTTACTAATTTGAGTACCTCTTTATCCATACAAAATAGGTTTCAATCCAGTTTAGAGTGATTCAATGATTTTTTAAAAATAATTTACTTTTACCTATTGAGGGTAAAATTGCCCTATCTTTTGGTACATAAATAATGTTGGGGTAAAACTAATTTGGTTAGAAATTAGGCAAGACAAGCTTTTCAACAGTTCAAACCACATCCAAATTGGAGTTCGGGAGTGTCTGTGGCAAGATCGCAAAGTTTGGTTGATTTTGTAATTCCTAAGATGCGCCTGGGCGCATGGTATTGCGCCTGGAGCGAATTAAGGCTCCACAATTGCTCAAACTTTGCATGTTCGTCTTGGGCACACCCGAACTCTAATTTTTGCAAGGTTTAAACTGTTAAAAAGCTCGTTAAGTATACTTTCTAACCCAAGTAGTTTGAATCTTACCTTATTTGTGCAACAAAAGACATGACCAATTTACCCTCAGTGAGTCGAAAAGTAAATCATTTCAGTGAAGTGCTCGCATCTCCCTCACCTTAAATCTGATAAAGACCTATTATATATCGATAAAAAGGATTTTCAAAGTACTAAAAGTTCGTGGAATCCAATTGTAAAAATAATAATGTTTAATTCATGAAAAGTTGGTGGTAAACAGACCACTACAAAGATCATCAGAGCAACACCACCCTCACTTCACCTCCTACACTAACCTCACTTCACCACCACTTCCACTCTGCTACCACCGTTGGCACCACACCTCAACCTTACCACCTTTACATTCATTTAACCACTACCACCAACACCACTACTTCAACGCCACGACTATCACTCTTTCACATGCAACTCCACCACGACTACTACAACTCCACCAGCACGATCATTTAAGCACCATTATTTGTAGGTTTTTTTTAGCGAGTATGTCCTTCGTAGCATTTCGGTTGATCTATCCATCTTCTTCTCTAATTTTATATACTTTTCAAAAGCAGCTAGAATGTTTGTTTGTGTTGACATATTTAATCACTTTGCAAGTCCAAAAAAAATCTAGATCTGGAGGTGATCATGCTTCTGCTATTCTATGACTTGCAGTATTTTAGCTTCGAATTCTATGAAAATAAAGGAAAATTAAACTTAAGGGAATGAAATGATTTGATTTGCCGGAATGTGTGGAATTTTTGCTATTTGTATCAATGAAAATAGGGTCCTTGTTACAAACTAGTTTAATTGGGCAGCCCATGATGGTTGTAGACATATGAGTTTGTAGTAATTCATTCATACTTATTTTCCTTCCCAGAAATTTGATTTCAATGATATTGCTAGATTGCTCATCGATACGGATTGCTCTTTGAGTCTGCGGTGATTTAGGGCCATCATGTTCTAGTTCGTCTTGTTTCTTCTTTCTAGAATCATCCCAAGAAAGCCGAGACCCTGTGTTGCAGCATGGGAAAAAGGAATCATATATAATAGGAAAAGTCCACTATATATACATAATTGCAAATATGATTTGGACGGGCTCCAAGGAAAGCTAGTTAACACATTCACTATTTCCTTCATATCTGTAGACACATGGAGTACGTACACTAGCGCGTGAGCACGCACAATAGCATGAAAACTACAACCAATCACGAGAAGGAAGCATGCACTACTAAAACAAATCATGATAAAGCTGTTTTGTGTTGTTCGATGAAGTGTAAAAAGCCCTATAAACTTTTTGGAGCTCTTAAGAGATGAACAAATGCCTTAGATTTAGAAATGCAAGTACCGAATGGAACATAGAATCAGTGGAGGGGCATGAAAACATGTTTTAGCCATGGCGGCTCCGACGATCTTTGAATTGGTCTATTTTCGACCAACTTTCGAGAGACCAAAATCTATTATTTTTACGGTTCAATCTCATCATGTGTTACTAATTTGAATACCTCTTTATACATACAAAATACGTTTCAATCCGATTTAAAGGTAGTGTGATTCAATGATTTTTTCAAAATAATTTACTTTTCGACCTGCTCGGGGTAAAATTGTCCTATCTTTTGGTGCATAAATAATGTTGGAGTAAAATTTGTTTAGAAATCAGGCAAGACGAACTTTTCAACGGTTCAAACGACGTTCAAATCGGAGTTTAGGAGTGTCTGTGGCAAGATCGCAAAGTTGGGTTGATTTTGTAATTCCTAAGATGCGCCTGGGTGCATGGTATTGCGCCTGAAGCGCATTAAGGCTGCACAATTGCTCAATCTTTGTGGGTTTGTCGTGAGCACACCCGAACTCTAATTTTTGCTCGGTTTGGACCGTTAAAAAGCTCGTTAAGTATACATTCTAACCCAAGTTGTTTTGATCTTAACTTATTTGTGCAACAAAACACGTGATCAATTTACCCTCAGTGGGTCGAAAGGAAAATTATTTCTGGGAAGAGCTCGCATCACTATCATCTTAAATCCAATAAAGACCTTTTTTGTATGGATAAAAAGGAAAGTTGGTGGAATCCAATCATTAAAGTAATGAAGTTTAATTTATGAAAAATTTGTAGTAAGCAGACCACGACAAAGATCATCGGAGCACCACCACCTCTCCACCACCTACACGAACATCACTACCAACTCACTTCTATGCAGAAAACATGCATAAGAATGTCAATCATTTGTCCTTGCCAGTGGACAATTTATTTATAGGTTTTTTTTAGTGAGTATGTCGGTCGTACCACTTCGGTTGATCTATCCATCTTCTTCTCTAATTTTATTTACTTCTCAAAAGCAGCTAGAATGATTGTTTGTGTTGACATATTAAATTACCGTGCAAGTCCAAAAAATTTCTAGATCTGGAGGTGATCATCCTTCTGCTATTCTATGACCTGCAGTGTTTTAACTTAGAATTCTATGAAAATAAAGGAAATTTAAACTTAAAGGAATGAAATGATTTGATTTGCCGGAATGTTTGGAATTCTTGCTATTGGTATCAACGAAAATAGGGTCCTTGTTACAAACTAGTGTAATCGGGCAGACCACGATGGTTGTAGACGTATGAGTTTGTAGTAATTCATTCATACTTCTTTTCCTTCCCTGACATTTGATTTCAGTGATATTGCAAGATTGCTCATCGTTATGGATTTCTCTTTGAGTTTGCGGTTGTTTAGGGGCATCACGTTCTAGTTCGTCTTGTTACTTCTTTCCAGACGTATGAGTTTGTAGTAATTCATTCATACTTCTTTTCCTTCCCTGACATTTGATTTCAGTGATATTGCTAGATTGGTCATCGTTACGGATTTCTCTTTGAGTTTGCGGTTGTTTAGGGGCATCACGTTCTAGTTCGTCTTGTTACTTCTTTCCAGAAACATCCCAAGAAAGCGGAGACGCTGTGTTGCAGAATGGGAAAAAGGAATCATATATAATAAGAAAAGACCACTATACATACAGAATCGCAAATATGATATGGACAGGCTCCAAGGAAAGCTACTTAACACATTCACTATTTCCTTCATATCTGTAGACACATGGAGTACATACACTAGCGCGTGAGCACGCACAATAGCATGAAAACTACAACCAATCATGAGAAGGAAGCATACACTACTAAAACCAATTATGATAAAGCAGTTTTGTGTTTTTCAATAAAGTGTAAAAAGCCCTATAAACTTTTCGGAGCTCTTAAGAAATGAACAAATGCCTTAGAACTAGAAATCCAAGTACCGAATGGAACATAGAATCCGTGGAAGGGCATGAAAACCTGTTTTAGCCTTACCGGCTCCGACGATCTTTGAATTGGTCTATTTTACACAAACTTTCGAGAGACCAAAATCTATTGTTTTTACGGTCCAATCTCATCATGTTTTACTAATTTGAATACCTCTTTATCCATACAAAATAGGTTTCAATCCGATTTAAAGTTAGAGTGATTCGATGATTTTTTCAAAATAATTTACTTTTCAACCAGTTGATGGTAAAATTATCCTATCTTTTGTTGCATAAATAATGTTGGAGTAAAACTAATTAGGTTAGAAAGTAGGCAAGAGAAACTTTTCAACGGTTTAAACCACGTCCAATCGGAGTTTGGGAGTGTCTGTGGCAAGATCGCAATGTTTGGTTGATTTTGTAATTCTTAATTAAGATGCGCCTGGGGGCATTGTATTGCCCCTCGGGCACATGGTTTTGCGCCTGGGGTACATTAAGGCTCCACAATTGCTCAAACTTTGCGGGTTCGTCTTGGACACATCCGAACTCTAATTTTTGCAAGGTTTAAACTGTTAAAAAGCTCGTTATGTTTTCTTTCTGACCCATGTAGTTTGAATCTTAACTTGTTTGTGCATCGAAGGACATGACCAATTTACCCCTCAGTGATTCAAAAATTATATCATTTAAGTATAGAGCTCGCATCTCACTCGTCTTATTCTTAAATTTGATAAAGACCTATTATATATCGATAAAAAGAATGTTCACAGTACTAAAAGTTGGTGGAATCTAATCATGAAAATAATAATTTTAATTTAAGTAAAGTTTGTACTAACCAGACCACTACAAAGATCGTCGGAGCATGACCACCTCTCCACCACCTACACCAACATCACTACCACCTCACTTTTATACAGAAATATGCATAAGAAGGTCAATCATTTGTCCCTGCCAGTGGCAAATTTATTTGCAGATTTTTTTTTGTGAGTATGTCTTTTATAGAATTTCGGTTGATCTATCCATCTTCTTCTCCAATTCTATGTACTTCTAAAAATCAGCTAGAATTATTATTCGTGTTGACATATTTATTGTGCAAATGCAAAAAATTTCCTTATCTGGAGGTAATCATCCTTCTGCTATTCTATGACTTGCAGTGTTTTGGCTTTGAATTCTGTGAAAAAAAAGGAAAATCAAAAAAAGGAAAATCAAACTTAATTTACTTGTCGACTTGTTGAGGGTAAAATTGTCCTATCTTTTGATGCATAAATAATGTTGGAGTAAAACTAATTTGGTTAGGAATTAGGCAAGACAAACTTTTCAATGGTTCAAACAACATCCAAATCGGAGTTCGGGCGTGTCTGTGGCAAGATCGCAAAGTTTGGTTGATTTTGTAATTCCTAAGATGCGCCTGGGCGCATGGTATTGCGCCTTGTATTTTGTATTGCGCCTTGTATTGCGCCCGGGCGTATGGTATTTTGTAATTGCTCAAACTTTGAGAGTTCATCTTGGACACGTTCAAACTCTAATTTTTGCAAGGTTTGAACCGTTAAAAAGCTCATTAAGTATTCTTTCTAACCCAAGTAGTTTGAATCTTAAATTATTTGTGCAACAAAAGACATGACCAATTTACCCTCAGTGAGTCGATAAGTAAATCATTTCAGTGAAGAGCTCGCATATCCCTCATCTTAAATCAGATAAAGACCTATTATATATCAATAAGAAAGGATTTTCAAAATAAAAAGTTGGTGGAATCAAATTGTAAAATAATAATTTTTAATTTATGAAAAGTTGGAAGTAAATAGACCACTGCAAAGATCATCAGAGCAAAAGCATCCTCTCTTCACCACCTACACTGACCTCACTTCACCACCACTTCCACTGCCCTTCCATTTTGCTACCACTGTTGGCACCACACCTCAACCTTACCACCTCTACATTCATTTAACCACTACCACAAGCACCACCACTTCAACGCCATGACAATCACTCAAGCAACTCCACCACGATTACTACACCTCCAAGAGCACCATCATTTTAGCACCACATATCACTGCCCCACCACCACTATTGAGGCACCACAGAAGGGGTGGGATTGGTTCTGAGATACAAATCTTGTTTTCTATTTTTCATTGGACACACTCACGTTTTCCACCGAATGGTGGGTTCTGAGATACAAATCTTGCATTCGTTTTTTATTGAATGAATGCCTTATAACTAGGAATGTGAGTACTGAATGGAACAAAGGATTAGTGGAAGGGCAGGAAAATATGCTTTAGCCTAGTGGCTCCTATAATTGTTTAATTGGTCTACTTTCGACCAACTTTGGATAAACCAAAATCGATTATAATTATGGTTCAATCCCACCATATTTTAGTAATCTAAAAACACTCTTTGTCCACATAAAATAGGGGTTTCAATCCGGTTTAAAGTTAGCATTATTCAATAATTTTTTGAAAATAATTTATTTTTCGACTTGTGGATAAAATTGTCCTATCTTTTGGTGAATAAATAATTTTGGAGTAAAAAGTAATTTGGTTAGAAATTAGGGGTTAGAAATTAGGGGAGACAAGCTTTTAAACAGTTCAAATCGTGTGCAAATCGAAGTTCGGGAGTGTTCGTGGCAAGACTGCAAAGTTTGGTGGATTTTAAAATTCCGAAGATGCGCCTGGGTAGCATGGAATTGCGCCTGGGGCGCATTAAGACTCCACAATTGCACAACCTTTGCGTGTTTGTCTGAACACTCTTGAATTTTGATTACGCAGGGTTTGAACCGTTAAAAAGTTGGTTAAGTCTATTTTTTAACAAAGGTAGTTAGAGTCTTAAATTATTTGTGCAACAAAAGACATGACAAATTTAACCATCAATGAGTCAAAAAGTAAATCATTTAGGTAAAGAGCTCGCATCTCACTCATCTTATTCTTAAATTTGATAAAGGCCTATTATATATCGATTAAAAGAATGTTCATAGTACTAAAAGTTGGTGGAATTTAATCATGAAACAAATAATGTATAAATTACGAAAAGTTTGTAGTAAGCAGACCACTACAAAAATCATCGGAGCACCACCACCTCTCCACTACCTACACAAACATGACTACCACCTCACTTCTATACAGAAATATGCATAAGAAGGTCAATCGTTTCTCCCTGCCAGTGGCAAATTTATTTGCAGGTTTTTTTTGAAGAGCATGTCTTTTTTAGTATTTCGGTTGATAAATCCATTTTCTTCTCTAATTTTATATACTTTTCAAAAGCAACAAGAATGATTGTTTGTGATGATATATCTATTGTGCAAGTCCAAAAAATTTCCCTATCTAGAGGTGATCCTTTTGCTATTCTAAGACTTGCAGTGTTTTAGCTTTGAATTTAGCGAAAATAAAGGAAATAAAACTTAAGGGAATGAAATGATTTGAATTGCCGGAATGTGTGGAATTCTTGCTATTGCTATAAAGGAAAATAGGATCCTTGTTACAAACTACTTTAATCGGGCAGACTACGATGGGTGTAGAGATATGAGTTTGTAGTAATTTGTTCATACTTCTTTTATTCTTTTACTTCCCTGAGATATGATTTCAGTGATATTGCAAGATTGCTCATCGTTACAGATTGCTCTTTGAGTCTGCGGTGATTTAGAGCCATCACCTTCTAGTTGGTCTTGTCACTTCTTTCCATAAACATTCCAAGAAAGCAGAGACCCTGCGTTGGAGCACGAGAAAAAGGAATCATATATAATAGGAAAAGACCACTATACAAAATCACAAATATGATTTGGGCGGGCCCCTAAGCAAGCTCCTGAACACAGTCACTATTTCCTTCATAACTGTAGACACATGGAGTACGTACACTAGCGTGTGAGCATGCACAATAGGACGAAAACTAATACCTATTATGGGAAGGAAACTAAAAACAATCATGACAAAGCAGTTTTGCGTTATTCGATGAAGTGTAAAAAGCCCTATAAACTCTCTAGAGCTCTTATGAAATGAACGAATGCCTTAGAACTAGAGATGCGAGCACCGAATGGAACATAGAATCAGTGGAAGGGCATGAAAACAATTTTTAGTCTTAGTAGCTCTGACGATATTTGAATTGGTCTACTTTCGAACAACTTTCGATCGACCAAAAATCCTTTATTTTTATGGTTGAATCTCACCATGTTTTAACAATTTGAATGCCTCTTTATACGTATAAAATAAGTTTCAATCCGGATTAAAGTTAGTGTGATACAATGATTGTTTCAAAAATTATTTATTTTTTGACCTGTTGAGGATAAAATTGTCCTATCTTTTGGTGCTTAAATAATGTTGGAGTAAAACTGATTTGGTTAGAAAGTAGGCTAGACAAACTTTTGAACGGTTCAAATCATGTCCAAATCGGAGTTCGGGAGCGTTTGTTGCAAGATCAGAAGGTTTGGTTGATTTTGAAGATCCTGAGATGCGCCCGGGCGCATGGGATTGCGCCTGGGGAGCAAGGTATTGCGCCTGGGGCGCATTATGGCTCCACAATTGTTCAAACTTTTCGGGTTTGTCCCAGACACTCCTGAACTCTAATATTTGCAACGTTTAAACCATTAAAAAGCTCGTTAAGTATACTATCTAAGCCAAGTAGCTAGTTTGAATCTTAAATTATTTGTGCAACAATAGACATGACCAACTTACCCTCAGTACGTCCAAAAATAAATCATTTTACTAAAGGGCTCGGATCTCTCTCATCTTAAATCCGATAAAGACCTATTATATATCGCTAAAAAGAATTTTCAAAGTATTAAAAGAAGGCGGAACCAATCATAATAATAATTGTGTTTAGTTTATGAAAAGTTCGTAGTATAAGCAGACAACTACAAAGATGATCGGATCGAGCACCACCACCCTCACTCTACCACCAACCTCACTTCAATACCACTACCACCACCTCTCCACCACCTACACCAACATCACTACCACCTCACTTCTATACAGAAATATGCATAAGAAGGTCAATCGTTTCTCCCTGCCAGGGGCAAATTTATTTGCTTGTTTTTTTTAGCGAGTATGTCTTTTGTAGCATTTCGGTTGATCTATCCATTAACTTCTCTAATTTTATATACTTTTTAAAAGCAACAAGAATGATTGATTATGATGATATATCTATTGTGCAAGTCCAAAAAATTTCCTTACCTGGAGGTGAACATCCTTCTGCTATTCTATGACTTGCAGTATTTTAGCTTTGAATTCGTCGAAAATAAAGTAAAATAAAACTTATGGGAATGAAATGATTTGATTTGCTGGAATGTGTGGAATTCTTGCTATTGCTATAAATGAAAATAGGGACCTTTTACAAACTACGTTAATCAGGCAGACTACGATGGGTGTAGAGGTATGAGTTTGTAGTAATTCGTTCATTCTTCTTTTATTCTTTTACTTCCCTGACATATGATTTCAGTGATATTGCAAGATTGCTCATCATTACAGATTGCCCTTTGAGTTTGCGGTGATTTAGAGCCATCACCTTCTAGTTGGTCTTGTTACTTCTTTCCATAAACATTCCAAGAAAGCTGAGACCCTGCGTTGGAGCATGAGAAAAAGCAATCATATATAATAGGAAAAGACCACCATACAAAATCACAAATATGATTTGGACGGGCTCCTAGGCAATCTCCTGAACACATTCAGTATTTCCTTCATAACTGTAGACACATGGAGTACGTACACTAGTGTGTGAGCATGCACAATAGCACAAAAAGTAAAACCAACTACGGGAAGGAAACTAAAACCAATCAAGACAAAGCAGTTTTGTGTTATTCGATGAAGTGTAAAAAGCCCTATAAACTCTCTAAAGCTCTTGAGAAATGAACGAATGCCTTAGTACTAGAGATGCGAGTACCGAATGGAACATAGAATCAGTGGAAGGGCAAGAAAACAGTTTTTAGCTAATCTTAGTAGCTCTGATGATATTTGAATTGGTCTACTTTCGATCAACTTTTGATAGACCAAAAAATACATTAATTTTATGGTTCAATTTCACCACGTTTTAAAAATTTGAATACCTCTTTATCCATATAAAATAGGTTTCAACCCGGTTTAAAAATAGTGTGTTTCAATGATTTTTTAAAAATTATTTATTTTTTGACCTGTTGAGGTTAAAATTGTCCTATCATTTACGGCTTAAATAATGTTGGAAAAAAACTGATTTGGTTAGAAAGTAGGCCAGACAAGCTTTTGAACGATTCCAATCACGTCCAAATAAGAGTTCGGGAGTGTTTGTTGCAAGATTAGAAAGTTTTGGTGATTTTGAAGATCCTGAGATGTGCCCCGGCGCATGGGATTGCGCCTGGGGTGCATTATGGCTCCAGAATTGATCAAACTTTTCGGGTTTGTCCCAGACACTCCCGAACTCTAATATTTGCAAGGTTTAAACCATTAAAAAGCTCGTTAAGTATACTTTCTAGGCCAAGTAGCTAGTTTGAATCTTAAATTGTTTGTGCAACGATAGACATGACCAACTGACCCTCAGTAAGTCAAAAAATAAATCATTTTAGTAAAGGGCTCGGATCTCTCTCATCTTAAATCCCATAAAGACCTATTATATATCGATAAACAGAATTTTCAAAGTATTAAAAGATGGCAGAATCCAATCATAATAACAATTGTGTTTAATTTATGAAAAGTTTTTAGTATAAGTAGACTACTACAAAGATGATCGGATTGAGCACCAGCACCCTCACTCTACCACCAACCTCACTTCACCACCACTACCACCACCTCTCCACCACCTACACCAACATCACTACCACCTCACTTATATACAAAAATATGCATAAGAAGTTTAATGTTTCTCCCTGCCAGTGGCAAATTTATTTGCTTGGTTTTTTTAGCGAGTATGTCTTTTGTAGCATTTCGGTTGATCTATCCATCTTCTTCTCTAATTTTATATACTTTTTAAAAGCAAAGAGAATGATTGATTGTGATGATATATCTATTGTGCAAGTGCAAAAAATTTCCTTATCTGGAGGTGATCATCCTTCTGCTATTCTATGACTTGCAGTATTTTAGCAATGAATTCGTCGAAAATAAAGTACAATAAAACTTAAGGGAATTAAATGATTTGATTTGCCGGAATGTGTGGAATTCTTACTGTTGCTATAAACGAAAATAGGGATCTTGTTACAAACTACGTTAATCTGGCAGACTACGATGGGTGTAGAGGTATGAGTTTGTAGTAATTCGTTCATTCTTCTTTTATTCTTTTACTTCCTTGACATATGATTTCAGTGATATTGCTAGATTGCTCAGCATTACTGATTGCTCTTTGAGTCTGCGGTGATTTAGGGGCATCACCTTCTAGTTGGTCTTGTTACTTCTTTCCATAAACATTCCAAGAAAGCTGAGACCCTGCGTTGGAGCATGAGAAAAAGCAATCCTATATAATAGGAAAAGACCACCATAAAAAATCACAAATATGATTTGGACGGACTCCTAGGCAATCTCCTGAACACATTCAGTATTTCCTTCATAACTGTAGACACATGGAGTATGTACCCTAGTGTGAGAGCATGCACAATAGCACAAAAAGTAAAAACAATTACGGGAAGGAAACTAAAACTAATCAAGACAAAGCAGTTTTGTGTTATTCGATGAAGTGCAAAAGGCCCTATAAACTCTCTAGAGCTCTTGAGAAATGAACGAATGCCTTAGAACTAGAGACGCGAGTACCGAATGGAACATAGAATCAGTGGAAGGGCAAGAAAACAGTTTTTAGTCTTAGTAGCTCTGACGATATTTGAATTGGACTACTTTCGATCAACTTTCGATAGACAAAAAATCCTTTAATTTTATGGTTCAATATCACCAGGTTTTAAAAATTTGAATAACTCTTTATCCATATAAAATAGGTTTCAATCCGGTTTAAAAATAGTGTGATTCAATGATTTTTTCAAAATTATTTATTTTTTGACCTGTTGTGGTTAAAATTGTCCTATCTTTTGGTGCTTAAATAATGTTGGAGTAAAACTGATTTGGTTAGAAAGTAGGCTAGACAAGCTTTTGAACGATTCAAATCACGTCCAAATCGGACTTTGGGAGTGTTTGTTGCAAGATAAGAAAGTTTGGTTGATTTAGAAGATCTTGAGATGCGCCCGGGCGCATGGGATTGCGCCTGGGGAGCAAGGTATTGCGCCTTGGGCGCATTATGGCTCTACAATTATTCAAACTTTTCGGGTTTGTCCCAGACACTCCTGAACTCTAATATTTGCAAGGTTTAAACCATAAAAAAGCTCGTTAAGTATACTTTCTAAGCCAAGTAGCTAGTTTGAATCTTAAATTATTTGTGCAACAATAGACATGACCAACTTATCCTCAGTAAGTCAAAAACTAAATCATTTTAGTAAATGGCTAGGATCTCTCTCATCTTAAATGTAATAAAGACCTATTATATATCGCTAAAAAGAATTTTCAAAGTATTAAAAGATGGCAGAATCCAATCATAATAATAATTGTGTTTAGTTTACGAAAAGTTTGTAGTATAAGCAGACTACTACAAAGTTTGTAGTATAAGTATGTCTTTAGTACCATTTCGGTTGATCTATCCATCTTCTTCTCTAATTTTATAAACTTTTCAAAAGCAACAAGAATGATTGTTTGTGATTATATATCTATTGTGCAAGTCCAAAAAATTTCTAGATCTGGAGGTGATCATCCTTCTGCTATTCTATGACTTGCATTGTTTTAGCTTTGAATTCTGCGAAAATAAAAGAAAATCAAACTTAAGGGAATGAAATGATTTGATTTGCCGGAATGTGTGGAATTCTTGCTATTACTATAAAGGAAAATAGGGTCCTTGGTACAAACTACGTTAATCGAACAGGCTACGATGGGTGTAGAGGTTTGAGTTTGTAGTAATTCGTTCATACTTCATATATTCTTTTACTTCCCTGACATATGATTTCAGTGATATTGCTAGATTGCTCATCATTACAGATTGCTCTTTGAGTCTGCGGTGATTTAGGGCCATCACCTTCTTGTTGGTCTTGTTACTTCTTTCCATAGACATTGCTAGAAAGCTGAGACCCTGTGTTAGAACATCAGAAAAAGGAATCATATATAATAAAAAAAGACCACTATACAAAATCACAAATGTGATTTGGATGGGCTCTTAGGCAAGCTCTTGAACACAGTCACTATTTTCTTCATAACAGTATACACATGGAGTACGTACACTAGTGTGTGAGCATGCACAATAGCATGAAAACTAAAACCAATTACGGGAAGGAAACTAAAACCAATCATGACAAAGCAGTTTTGTGTTATTCGACGAAGTGTAAAAAGCCCTTTAAATCTCTAGAGCTCTTAAGAAATGAACGAATGCCTTAGAACTAGAGATGTGAGTACCGAATGGAACATAGAATCAGGGGAAGGGCATGAAAACAGTTTTTAGCTAGTCTTAGTAGCTCTGACGATAATTGAATTGGTCTACTTTCTACGAACTTTCGATAGAAAAAAAATCCATTATTTTTATGGTTCAATCTCACCATGTTTTAAAAATTTGAATGCCTCTTTATCCGTATAAAATAGGTTTCAATCTGGTTTAAAGTTAGTGTGATTCAATGAACTTTCAAAATAATTTAATTTTTGACCTGTTGAGGATAAATTGTCCTATCTTTTGGTGCTTAAATAATGTTGGAGTAAAACTAATTTGGTTAGAAAGTGGGCTAGGTAAGCTTTTGAATGGTTCAAATCACGTCCAAATCGGAGTTCGGGAGTGTTGGTTGCAAGATCACAAAGTTTGGTTGATATTGAAATTCATGAGATCCGCCCGGGCGCATGGGATTGCGCCTGCGGAGCAAGGTATTGCGCCTGGGGCGCATTATGGCTCCACACTTGTTCAAACTTTTCGGGTTTGTCCCAGACACTCCCGAACTCTAATATTTGCGAGGTTTAAACCATTAAAAAGCTCGTTAAGTATACTTTCTAAGCCAAGTAGCTAGTTTGAATCTTAAATTGTTCGTACAACAATAGACATGACCAACTTACCCTTTGTAAGTCAAAAAATAAATCATTTTAGTAAAGGGCTCGGATCTCTCTCATCTTAAATCCGATAAAGACCTATGATATATCGCTAAAAAGAATTTTCAAAGTATTAAAAGATGGCAGAATCCAATCATAACAATAATTGTGTTTAATCAATGAAAAGTTTGTAGTATAAGCAGACTACTACAAAGATGATCGGATCGAGCACCACCACCCTCACTCTACCACCAACCTCACTTCACCACCACTACCACCACCTTTCCACCACCTACACCAACATCACTACAACTCACTTCTATACAGAAATATGCATAAGCAGGTCAATTGTTTCTCCCTGCCAGTGGGAAATTTATTTGCAGGTTTTTTTTAGAGAGTATGTCTTTAGTACCATTTCGGTTGATCTATCCATCTTCTTCTCTAATTTTATATACATTTCAAAAGCAACAAGAATGATTGTTTGTGATGATATATCTATTGTGCAAGTCCAAAAAATTTCCTGATCTAGAGGTGATCATCCTTCTGCTATTTGTAGTGTTTTAGCTTTGAATTCTGCGAAAATAAAGTAAAATAAAACTTAAGGGAATGAAATGACTTGATTTTCCGGAATGTGTGGAATTCTTGCTATTGCTATAAAGGAAAATAGGGTCCTTGTTAAAACTACGTTAATCGGGCAGACTACGACGGGTGTAGAGGTATGAGTTTGTAGTAATTCGTTCATACTTCTTTTATTCTTTTACTTCCGTGACATATGATTTCAGTGATATTGCTAGATTGCTCATCATTACAGATTGCTCATTGAGTCTGCGGTGATTTAGGGCCATCACCTTCTTGTTGGTCTTGTTACTTCTTTCCATAAACATTCCAAGAAAGCTGAGACCCTGCGTTCCAGCATGAGAAAAAGGAATCACATATAATAAGAAAAGACCACTATACAAAATAACAAATATGATTTGGACGGGCTCCTAGGCAAGCTCCTGAACACAGTCACTATTTTCTTAATAACTGTATACACATGGAGTACGTACACTAGCGTGTGAGCATGCACAATAGCACGAAAACTAAAACCAATTACGGGAAGGATACTAAAACCAATCATGACAAAGCAGTTTTGTGTTATTCGACGAAGTGTAAAAAGCCCTATCAATCTCTAGAGCTCTTAAGAAATGAAATAATGCCTTAGAACTAGAGATGCGAGTACCGAATGGAACATAGAATCAGTGGAAGGGCATGAAAACAGTTTTTAGCTAGTCTTAGTAGCTCTGACGATAATTGAATTGGTCTACTTTCGACCAACTTTCGATAGAAAAAAAATCCTTTATTTGTATGGTTCAATCTCACCATGTTTTAACAATTTTAATGCCTCTTTATCCGTATAAAGTAGCTAGGTTTCAATCCGGTTTAAAGTTAGTGTGATTCAATGATTTTTTCAAAATAAATTATTTTTTGACCTGTTGAGGATAAAATTGTCCTATCTTTTAGTGCTTAAATAATGTTGGAGTAAAACTAATTTGGTTAGAAAGTAGGCTTGAAAAGCTTTTGAACGGTTCAAATCACGTCCAAATTGGAGTTCGGGAGTGTTTGTTGCAAGATCACAAAGTTTGGTTGATATTGAAATTCCTGAGATGCGCCCGGGCGCATGGGATTGCGCCTGGGGAGCAAGGTATTGCGCCCGGGGCGCATTATGGCTCCACAATTGTTCAAACTTTTCGGGTTTGTCCCAGACACTCCCGAACTCTAATATTTACAAGGTTTAAACCATTAAAAAGCTCGTTAAGTATACTTTCTAAGCCAAGAAGCTAGTGTGAATCTTAAATTGTTTGTGCACCAATATACATGACCAACTTACCCTCAGTAAGTCAAAAAATAAATCATTTTAGTAAAGGGCTCGGATCTCTCTCATCTTAAATCAAATAAAGACCTATGATATATCGATAAAAAGAATTTTTAAAGTATTAAAAGATGGCCGAATCCAATAACAATAATAATTGTGTTTAATTTATGAAAAGTTTGTAGTTTAAGCAGACTACTACAAAGATGATCGGATCGAGCACCACCACCGTCACTCTACCCCCAATCTCACTTCACCACCACTACCACCACCTCTCCACCACCTACACCAACATCACTACCACCTCACTTCTATACAGAAATATGCATAAGAAGGTCAATCGTTTCTCCCTGCCAGTGGCAAATTTATTTTGCAGGTTTTTTTTTTATGAGTATGTCTTTAGTACCATTTCGGTTGATCTATCCATCTTCTTCTCTAATTTTATATGCTTTTCAAAAGCAACAAGAATGATTGTTTGCGATGATATATCTATTGTGCAAGTCCAAAAAATTTCCTGATCTGGAGGTGATCATCCTTCTGCTATTTGTAGTGTTTTAGCTTTCAATTCTGCGAAAATAAAAGAAAATCAAACTTAAGGGAATGAAATGATTTGATTTTCCGGAATGTGTGGAATTCTTGCTATTGCTATAATGGAAAATAGGGTCCTTGTTACAAACTACGTTAATCGGGCAGACTACGACAGGTGTAGCGGTATGAGTTTGTAGTAATTCGTTCATACTTCTTTTATTCTTTTACTTCCCTGACATATGATTTCAGTGATATTTCTAGATTGCTCATCATTACAGATTGCTCTTTGAGTCTGCGGTAATTTAGGGCCATCACCTTCTTGTTGGTCTTGTTACTTCTTTCCATAAACATTCCAAGAAAGCTGAGACCCTGCATTGGAGCATGAGAAAAAGGAATCATATATAATAGGAAAAGACCACTACACAAAATCACAAATATGATTTGGATGGCCTCCTAGGCAAGCTCCTGAACACAGTCACTATTTTCTTCATAACTGTATACACATGGAGTACGTACATTAGCATGTGAGCATGCACAATAGCACGAAAACTAAAACCAATTACGGGAAGGAAACTAAAACCAATCATGACAAAGCAGTTTTTTGTTATTCGATGAAGTGTAAAAAGCCCTATAAATCTCAAGAGCTCTTAAGAAATGAACGAATGCCTTAGAACTAGTGTTGCGAGTACCGAATGGAACATAGAATCAGTGGAAGGGCATGAAAACAGTTTTTAGCTAATCTTAGTAGCTCTGACGATATTTGAATTGGTCTACTTTCGACCAACTTTCGATAGACAAAAAATCCTTTTATTTTTATGGTTCAATCACACCATGTTTTAACAATTTGAATGCCTCTTTATCCGTATAAAATTGGTTTCAATATGGTTTAAAGTTTGTGTGATTCAATGATTTTTTAAAAATAATTTATTTTTTGACCTGTTGAGGATAAAATTGTCCTATCTTTTAGTGCTTAAATAATGTTGGAGTAAAACTAATTTGGTTAGAAAGTAGGCTAGACAAGCTTTTGAACGGTTCAAATCACGACCAAATCGGAGTTTGGGAGTGTTTGTTGCAAGATCACAAAGTTTGGTTGATTTTGAAATTCCTGAGATGCGCCCGGGCGCATGGGATTGCGCCTGGGGAGCAAGGTATTGGCCTGGGGCGCATTATGGCTCCACAATTGTTCAAACTTTTCGGGTTTGTCCCAGACACTCCCGAACTCTAATATTTGCAAGGTTTAAACCATTAAAAAGCTCGTTAAGTATACTTTCTAGGCCAAGTAGCTAGTTTGAATCTTTAATTATTTATGCAACAATAGACATGACCAACTTACCCTCAGTAAGTCAAAAAATAAATCATTTTAGTAAAGGGCTCGGATCTCTCTCATCTTAAATCCGATAAAGACCTATTTCTTATTGATAAAAAGAATTTTCAAAGTATTAGAAGATGGCGGAATCCAATCATAATAATAATTGTGTTTAATTTATGAAAAGTTTGTAGTATAAGCAGACTACTACAAAGATGATCGGATCAAGCACCACCACCCTCACTCTGCCACCAACTTCACTTCACCACCACTACCACCACACTTCCACTCTACTACCGCAATGGGCACCACACCCCCACCCTACCACCTCTACATTCAATTAACCCTTCCACCACTTCAACGCCACAACTATCACTCCTCCACATGCAACTCCACCATGACTACTACACCTCCAACAACACCATCATTTTAGCACGACATAATCACCGCCCTCCACTCCACCACCAAACCACTATTGAGGCGCCACAGAAGGGGTGGGTTCTGAGATACGAATCTTGTTTCCCGTTTTTCATGGGACGCACTAACGGTTTCCACAGAATGGTGGTGTTTGCAATCATCTAAGTAACAACATAAGGATCCATATTTGAAGCAGTCCTCCGATCATCAAAGTTACCCTTTGCCTGCTTTCACGGTGTCTCGGCCAGTCCTAATTGAAGCGCCACGGTTTGCAACCCCTCATAAGAAGGTGCTGACGACAACGGTCTCATGTCGTCTAGTGAGACTCGTTGCCTTCACCATAAGCAGCAATATGTTCTTTGTGCCTCAGCCCAAGCTTTTCAATAGCCTTTTTGATTCTCTCATAACCTCCATCTTCACTCATGGACTTGGTGCTGTAATTGGCATCTCAGTTGGAGATGAGTTGTGGGTGGCTCGCAACATCCTGGAGATTACTGAGTTGTGGTTTCTCTCAATCCCAAACCTAGTTTCTCTCAATCCCAAACCTATGGAGGGTAATTGGTGCTGTAATTGGTATTACAACCAGCTCCATTCTTTTATTCTACAGCACAAATCACCCCTGGATAGGTTTGGGATCGAAAGAAACCACAACCCCAGCAATTATCTCAGGAATCCTCTACAGGATGTGGCAAGCCAGCCACGATTCATCTCTGGCCGAGATGTCAACGGATGGTCAAAGTTGAAACCCCCACTAGCTTGGCATCATTTTAGTAGTCGTTTTATTTGTCATATTTTGGACTGTATCATCTGTACATGGATGGATATAAATAGCGGAACTGTGATCACATTTTGTACTGCATTTGAGTTGCATCTCAAATCCGTGATTGTTCGTCATGCAACAATACTGTTGGAGATCAAATGTGGGAGTTAAGGTGTGATATGAAGAACATGCATATATGCCTTTGGTTTGGTTTGGAAAGTTGGGCGAATAGATGATTCAGCTTGGTTACCCAGGCCAATCGCATGGGCTAGGTTTGGACGTTACATATCAAAATCCAGTTCCCTGTGGAATTTGGCCTCGTTCTGGCCTCATTGGGGATTCCATTCTAGGGGATGCAAATGAACCGAGCTACTCGATCTCGAGGCTTGGCTGGTTTGGTGTCAGCTGGTTTAGTCAATTTGTACAATGTGAAGATACTTTAAAGCCCAATTACATTTTGGTAATTTAATTGAATTCCTTTTGTTCTGTTTTTTTATGTTCTGCAAAGGTATAATACTATCTCCCATTTAGCCTGTAAGATTCGTTTTTCATTAAATTAAGTTAATGTGGCCGCCTTTCTTTTCAAAATGTCCAACACCCAAAAAAGAACTCTCATCTCCCTTCTAGTTTTTGGCAAGTGGGCTAAAGCAATTGAAACCAAAGTACTGGTAGGGCCTTCCAGATTTTGGAGTTCTTTCTCTTCAATTTCTTAAAGCTCGTGGTGATCAAACCCGGGTTGGCCTAACAGTACGTCAAGGCCCAGGATTTGTTCCTTTATGTTTCAGGTTCGAAACTTTCTTAATTGTTAATTCTTTTGGGGTCGGTTCATAGGGAGCAGAGCTTTCCGCAAGTGGGCTGTGTGATTGGGTCGCATGATCAGTCGAGGTGCACGTAAGCTAGCCGAGACACATGATTTATAAGAAAAACCGAAAAACAAAGGGTGGCGGTGATCGTGATCTCACTTTAGTTGGTGAGTCTGGACTCAGCAGTGCACACAAACTTCTTTGGATCCTCTCTCTCTCTCTCATCCCTATTCCAAACTCGACTCAACAGAAAGAACCCAAACAACAAAGCTCAAACTACTTCACCCATAACTACCCCACAACACAATGAACAAAACCCACAAATGCCTGTTGTACATAGTAATCGGAATCATTCTCCAAACAGCTATCATTCTCATCTTCGTCCTGACTTTCATGCGGGCTCGGACCCCGAAACTCCGGTTCGGCTCCGTTTCCGTCCAATCTCTCACCACCAACTCCTCTGCTTCCTCCCCTTCCTTCACCATGAAACTTAACACCCAGATTACCGTAAAAAACACCAACTTCGGCAAATTCAAATTCGGCGATTCCACCGCCACAATTTTTTACAAAGGATTCCCTATCG
Organism: Rhododendron molle; assembly: GCA_025413875.1. Lineage (NCBI taxonomy): Eukaryota > Viridiplantae > Streptophyta > Magnoliopsida > Ericales > Ericaceae > Rhododendron > Rhododendron molle. The sequence goes on from CM046396.1 coordinate 43,628,158, forward strand.
GCGAAGTTGCTATCGGTAAAGGGAAAGCGAAGGCTCGGTCGACCAAGAAAGTGGATGTCAGTGTGAGTTTGAGCTCGAAAAAGGTGACATCAGGGAATTCGAATTTGGAGAGCGATTTGAAATCGGGGAAATTGAGGTTGACTAGTCAAGGTACGTTGAAAGGGAAGGTGCATTTGTTGAAGGTGATTAGGAGGAAGAAAACTGCGGAAATGAATTGCTACATGGATGTTAACACCAAGACAAAGGCGGTTGAGAATTTGCATTGCAAGTGATGATTTTTTCTCCTGTCTTTGTGGAGTACAAAAGTGCGAGGCACGAAGAAAATATATTCCGATATTACCCCGAATATACTTTTAGAGGTATTTATGACCATTGATAGACTTTTATTAGCGACAAGAAATCCCTGTTCTCTGAGTGATTTCGGGATATATTTTCTTTGTAAACCTAGGATCTCTTTTATTGGTGTGTTTGTTGGTTTGGGTTTTCTTGAGGTTTGGGTTTTCCTGAAAACATGAACCCTTTTTTAGTGTTTGATTTTAGTTTCTGGAGAGAGAGAGGAGATGACAGTGTTAAACCAACACTCTCCCATTTGAAAATTCGTTGTAATATTTGTTGTTGTGTTCTTTCATGTTGAGCAGGCATGCACTTAATGTTTCTTTCATATTTCCACTGCAACATCTCATCTTTTGAACAATTTGATGCTACGCTTCATGCTTGGTATTCAAGTTTACGTTCTTCTTCTTCTTCTTCTTCTTCTGTTTTTGCTTACTAACTAGGTGTTCGGGTTTTACTTCGACTGAGTGGCGGAACCAAGATTTTCAAAGAGGGGTGCAGAAAATTAAAAATTCAACCACGAATCTTACTTCACTAGTGCATATATGGGGTTTGGGCTTTCCATGTGGGGGTGCCAATTTGTTAACGTTCTCTAAAATGTAATTACATTTTTGCAATACATATAAATATATGGAGGGGTAAAAGCCAAAGAGAGGGTGCTCGGGCACCCACCCTTGCAAGCAGTTCCGCCCTACAAATGAGCGGTGAAATTAGTCCCTCAAAATCAGTCGAGGTGCAAACAAACAGACGTGAGATATGGGCTATAAAAAGAATGTGTAAGACAGTAGGAGTAACGTGAACTGAAAAGGAAATGTGAAGACAAATGTCTGTCCACTTGCTGCTTCTGATCCTCCAAACTGTGAATTCCTCATGATCACGTTTCTCTTTTTCTTTATGCACATGACATGATGTGCTTGAGCACCAAGATATTATAAGTTACTCCTTTTTTTGGTTCCTTTTGTTTTGCTTGCTTACTTTTTGAGTTTAGATGGTTCTTTTTTTTTTTATTAAGAAGTGGGAACAGAAAGAACCACTATCCTACAAGAATCACGGTATAACTTCAAACGAACAAATCCTAAGTAGCATCAATATATTTCACTGCAGTTGGATACCGCTTTATATACGTACCCTGATATTCGATCCATTCACTACAGCTAAACCAAACCGAACCGAGTCTTATGTCTCAATCACTTGGGGTCGGCTGGATACCAATTTCACTACCTTTTGTCTTTTTTGAATTTTCGTTAGAATCATGTTATATTTTTTGAATTAATCATTCGTCTCGTCAAGAGAAGTTTAAAAAGAAAAAAATAATTACATGAAGCAAAAAAACAAAAAAAGTTTGCTATAAGGAGAAAAAAGATCAAACAGCTGGTATTTTTGACTTTACTATCATCTTAATTATATGATTTTTTCTCAATTTCGGTCTACTTTTATATATATATACATACTTTATGATTTCTCTCGTCAAGACAAATGGTATATCTCAAAAATTGTGACGAAAAACTAAATAAAAATTTAGAAAATACATTTAAAAAATTTAGGAAGAAGGGAGGTACTCCCCAACTTTCTATTTGAAGGTGTATTTTCAAACTCCAGACAACTCATACTCAATCGAGAATTGCTATGTGTACCGACCATTTGTAGGGAAATCGTACCGACGGCCGCGCCGAGCCATATTCGGCCACCGGACGATCGATCCAAGCTGTCCAAAAATTCTAAAAAAAATAAGGTGTTTAGATCAAGCATCCTACACACATTAAATGCCGTTGATTTCCGCGTAAGGCCCCCTCGGTTTTTTTTTTATAGAATTTTTGGACAGCTCGGATCGGCCATCTGGTGGCCAGAGACGACCCGGTGCGACAGTCGATACGATTTTCCTACAAAATGGTCGGTACACATATCATTTCGTACTCAATTTTATTGAGTTTGAAAATACACCTTCAAATAGAAAGTCAAGAGGTTTCTTTTTTGCTTTTTCTTTGTTTTTTATTCTAATTTTTTGGTTTCGTTTCGTCTGGATGTTTAGGCAGGTTTCTGTCCGGATGTTGGGTCTGATTTCTGTTCCGGCGGGTTTTCTCCCGCGGTTTTGTTCCGGTCTGGGTACTCCAGATCTGGTACCTGATTTTATCGGATTATAAATATGGAGCTCTGCCATCCTGAGGCATTTGTTGTCTAGTACTACCTCCACCTAAGCCGATCCTTGTTGATAATGGTGTGGAATGAGCCATAGCTCTTGCTTAGGCACTAGACATCAGTATCGTGTCTTTTCCTTAGTATTAGGACTTGGTTGTATTTCTGTATTCGGATAAAAACTGTAGTTGTTTTATGGACTGATCTGTATTCGGTACATTGAGCGGCTCTGATAATTTGTTTGAAGGTCCCATGCGGGATTTCAAAAAATCTATTGTCAAAAGTATTGTCAAATGTATTGTCTCTAGAACCGGTCTCATTTATTTAAATGGATATATTTCTTCCGTTAAAAAAAAAAAAATGAGTATCCTTGGGAGTTTTTCCCATCCAAATGGACCCACTAGACAAGAACATTAGTAAAACAAAAGCAATGGATAGCAATGGATAGGGGCCCCACCTTTTAGGTAGTCCATCAACGGAGACAAAAGAAGGTTCGAATGGTCCGACTTTGACAATTTTGAGTCAAATAAACGCGCAGTAAAATTGAAAACTTTCAACGCGCTCCTGATTTATTGGACTATTTCACTTCCACCCCTTCACATTGCTCAAATTTTATTTTATTTTTTGATCCTCCTTCACATTGCTCAATAAACGCGTCAAAGTGTACTACACCACCTTCTAGGATCTCACGCATCTGTGTATAAATAACCCACTCCCATCCTCTCAACTTCCCCACTCCAAAATCTATCCCCTTTCACATCCTCAACAATTTATCTGGCAAAACACTCTCTCTTTATCTCTCTCTAGCTAAATGGCAGACAACGAGCAACAAGTCCACCCAATGCCCCCTCAATCTCACAATCCCCGATCCAAACACGACGTAGAGACTGCCACCACCGAGCAGTCCAAAGAGCTCCGCCACCAGAAGCAAAAGAAGTGGCTACTCTACGGTATTGCCTTCATCATTTTCCAGACGGGAATCATAGCCCTTTTCTCCCTAACAGTTATGAAGGTCCGAAATCCCAAATTCCGCGTGAGGTCCGCCACGTTCGACACCTTTGACGTCGTCCAGACGACCAACCCTTCGTTCAATTTGAAGACCAACGTCGCACTTGGGATCAAGAACACCAATTTCGGCCCCTACAAGTACGACAACAGCACAATGTATTTCTACTACGGCGAAACTGAGGTTGGGAGTGTTGTTATTCCCAAATCGAAAGCCCAATTCCGAAGGACCAAAAAGATTACCATTGCAGTGGATCTTGCTTCGACCAATCTAGTGGGAAACACTCAATTTGCAAGTGATATGGATTCAGGTATTGTGCCTCTGAGCAGCCGATCGAAACTGAGCGGGAAAGTAGAGCTGATGCTGATTTTCAAGAAGAAGAAGTCCGTGGACATGGATTGCACCATGGATGTTAATATCTTGACAAAGGAGCTCCAAAACCTCAAATGCAAGTGATAGATGTCGGTTTGAAATTGTGTTCGTAGGAGTTATATATGTAGTTTTTGGTTGGGACATAGTATGTTGATACCATACACATATAGTCCCATATGTTACGGCTATTCTTTAATTCTTGTGTTACAATATATTGATTTCTTTATGCTCATTTTCCTTCTGTTGCTGGTTAAAATGCTTCCAATTCTGTGTCTTTCCTAATGCAATAAAACTTCCAACCACCCTCTATTTCTTACTTTCTAAACACATAAACAGGGAGAAAATAGAGATGGAAACCAAAAATGGATCTAAGTGATGCCCGGTATAACTTCAGTAAAGTTAAGGACTGCTTGATTGGCTGGACTACACCAAAAAAAACAAAACAAAAACAAAAACTAAAAAAAATTACTAAAAAAAAAAGATAAACTTTTGAGCTTCTATCTTGGCGATTTGTGGTCGAAATTGAGATACCCTGTACAAGAACTCTGTTTTTTACTAATTTATAAACCTACCTTTATATTTGGATGTTGGTGCAGCTCACATGTTGCATCAATCGATCGAGAGCTAGAAGGTATTGAGTTTTTTTGAAAAGTACTTGTGAACTCAAAAATCATCCTCGGAGTTTTTTTTCTTAAACATGCACACTGAACAAGACTAGAATATTACTTTAATTTCTCCCTATCATAATTTATTAATTTCAGTTTCTTTTTACAAGCCGTTCTATTTTTTAAGTTAAAAATAAAGAAATAAATTGGACTATAATCATTGGTGTAAGAAATTAAAGTCAAAGAATTGAAAATATAAAATTGGGGGCGGTTCCGGGGACAACAAATTTGACAACAAAAAAAACGACACAAATCTCAATCTCATAGTTCCCGATCAAATTTTTATGATCCGAACCGTTCAATGTGTGCAGAATGTGATTTTATAGGTACCCGCAAGAAATTAGCAAAAAATATGACCGGAAAGTGTTTGTTTTGAACAGTTTTTAATTGAACCGTTCATAAATCTAAGCTAAAAACTGCTTAGATCAAGCCCTTTCCGGTCTTTTTTTTTTTGCTGATTTTTAGCGGGTATCCTTAAAATCACTTTCTGATCACATTGAGCGGCTCAGATCATTAAAATTTGATCAAGAACTATGTGTTGTTTTTTTTGTTGTCAAATTTGTTGTCCTCGGAACCGCCCCCTATAAAATTATGTAATGAAAGGAGTGAGAAACGAAAGCATTGGTAAGACCCCACCTGGAGGTAGTCCGTCCACACGCAGAAGGTCCACTAGCATTATCGACACCAACCGATACAATTCTCGTGTACAAATTGTCAAATACAATAGCAACTCAAATAAACGCAGCACCAAATTGACAAAAGTGAAGTCATAATCACGAGAAAATCTTATTTCCGGAGAAGCCGTAAACAAGAGTTTACAGTGCTCAATCACGACCGCCCAAAAGTGTTTTGGACAGGTCTGGATTTTAATAAAGCTTTTTTAGAGAAGAGTTAAACTTTTCTCCGAAAAATTTAGTTTCATTAAAATCCAGAACGTCCAAAACACTTTTGGACGATCGCGATGGACTGTTGTTGTAAACAAGTTGTTTCCAGCTGCTCCGAAAATAAGTATTTCTCCATAATTATTTTCGAAGTTTCTTGCAATTCAAAAAGAAAAAAGAAAAAAAAAAGTCATGATTGTTTTCTGATAAAATAAAAAATTCATGATCGTTTTCTGTTAAAAGAAAAAAGTTTGAAATCTCTCACTAGGCCTCATATTCGATTCCCTTTACAAGTAATTTTTGGGATCTTTTAAACCCCCACGCGTAAGCATGTAAAACGGTTGTGAGAAAGGCTGCAGACATTAATTTGAGATGCGCGCAAACTAGACCAGAACACTTTGCATTACTCATAAAAATATAGTCATCATCATTCGATCGGCTTTTCAACACTCGGCATTACTCATAAAAATAGAGTCATAATCATTCCATCGGCTTGTCTCAAAAATTTTCCACGCCCATGATTTATCGAACTTAGGCCCCATTCCGCTAAGGTTTTACTATTTTTTAAGTACTTATTTTCCGTTCTATGAGCCATGTTATCATCTCACAATCTACCACCTTTAATTCAAAAACCTCTGTACTTATTTTCTTTAGCGTACAGAGCCTAAATTCCACTTTCAGCCCTTAACATTACCCTAAAAAAATTCTTGAACATACCTTCTGGGAAGGCGTTGCTTAATTACGTTAATAATGTAATATCACCTTCTAGAATCACACGTTTCATATCTTCCTCAGCGTATATGAATAGCCCGTTACCATCTTCTCAACTTCACAACTCATAAATCCATCTCCTTTAATTAACATCCTTGGCAATTCAACCAAAACTCTCTCTCTCTTTAATCTCTCTCTAGATGGCAGAGAACGATCAACAGGTCCACCCGATGCCGCCTCAATCCCAACACGACGTGGAGACTGCCACCACCGAGCAGTCCAAAGAGCTCCGCCGCCAAAAGAAAAAGAAATGGCTGCTCTACGGTATAGCCTTCGTCGTTTTTCAGACCGGAATCATAGCCCTTTTCTCCCTAACTATAATGAAGGTCCGTAATCCCAAATTCCGTGTGAGATCCGCAACGTTTGACACCTTTGATGTTGTCCAGACAACCAACCCTTCATTCAATTTTAGGACCAATGTTGCACTTGGGATCAAGAACACCAATTTCGGACCCTACAAATACGACGACAGCACCATGTATTTCTACTACGGCGAAACAGAAGTCGGAAGCGCTATTATTCCCAAATCAAAAGCTCAATTCCGCAGAACCAAAAAGTTTACCGTCGCGTTGGATCTTGCTTCGACCGACCTAGCAGCGAATTCGCAATTGGAGAGTGACATAAATTCAGGAATCGTGCCTTTGAGCAGCCGGTCGAAACTGAGCGGAAAAGTAGAGCTGATGCTGATTTTCAAGAAGAAGAAGTCCGTGGACATGGATTGCACCATGGAAGTCAATATCCTGACTCAGGAGCTCCAGAATGTTAGATGCAAGTGATCGATCGATGGCTATTTGATCTTGTGTTTATGGGAATTATGTATTTTTAGTTTTGGTTGGGACAGAGTTTCTTGATACCATGTATAGTCCCCATGCGTTATGCCTATTCTTTAATTCTTGCTTTTACATTGGTACATTTGTGCTCGTTTGATTTTTCTTCCGCTACTTGTTAAAATTAATGCTTTTAATTCTTTATCTTCCTGATGCAATAAAAATTTTGCCCATTCCACAAACTCAAAAAAGTACTTATTTTTAAACAAGTATTTTTTTTTTTTTTGCAATTTTCAACCTTAAAAATAATGGATTTACTAAAATTTAAAAATATGCAATATGGATCTGATCTCGATGAGATCTTTCAAACGATGCAAAAAATATTGAAAAATTATTTTTGTAAGCCCAGTATCTTTAAGGTTGAAAATTGAAAATAAATACTTTTTACGGAGTATTTTTTAAGAAGGTTTAGTGGAGTGGGTAAATGCGCAATAAATTTCCCATCCCACCCTTTCTTACGTTTTCCTCCGAAACCAAAAAATTGTTCATTCCTGGGTTGAGGGCATATCGATCAAACGAAGGAATGTTATTAAACAGGTTGTAAAAGCGTGATCAGAAAGCTTATCGAACCAAACAAGGAATGAAAATAATTTGGAACCAAGTATATATAATGTCTCTATTTCTACAAATGTGGAGTACTGTCAGCTTGCTCCAACCAAACTCAAAACGAGTATATATATGAGAGAGAGAGAGAGATGCGATTTTGAATACGTAGAACTTGCTCAAAATTTATTATTACATTTTTTGGAGGGTTCCATCCTAAAATTAATTGGCAATAGGTGGAGTAATCTCTAGAATATATTAACCAGTTTGGGTGACTTAAATGAGCAATATGGGACAAGTCTAACACTGCCTCTCACGTGCAGCCCGGATGCACGCGGAGGTGACAGACCAGGAGACCTCGCGCTGAGGGTTCGACTCGGGTGATAGAGATGATAGAGACTAGCTATGATACCATGTTATGAAAAGCGAAAGATATATTATTGATTGTGTACAAACCATAATCCTAACACGTCTTTATGTAGGCTACAGGTTTTGGTGACTAAAAAACTAATCAATTAGGAAACATGAATAATAAAGAAACTTAAACCAACTAGGAAATACTCATAACATGGAAATGTAGATATTTACCTAGCTTAAATAGGAAACATAATATTGAAACCTAGAAAATATGGTAACATAATATTTCCTACAGTAATATTAATCTATGTTTCTTAACATAATATTTCCTAATAGTGTGTTAACATTTATGACGAGTCTCTGTTTGTTTTTTTGCCATAACATTTGCAACTTTCATAATTTAGGTCCAATTACTAAAGTAAAATTGGTACCACTAAAAAAATATAAGCATCAAAGGATGGGTTAATTACTTGTTACCCCCTTAATTTATACACGTTTTTCACTTTACCCCTTCCTACTATAGAATGCTACAACCTACCCCCTTTATCTTCCAATTCCTAACACATAAGGTCTACTGTTAGTTTGAGATCCAAAAAATGGTCAAAGGGGCATGTGCATGTCATATGATCTGTAAAAAAGAAAAAAAATTAAATGTTCTAATTTTCAATCAGTTTGAATCGGTGTGAAAATCTTATTTCTCTGATCATTTTATCCTAAAGGATCATAATTAATTTTTGGCTCTAGGGCTCTCGTTAGTTAACTCTAAAAGATATTTGGTTCTACTACTTTCTTAGAACTAATTAACGAGAGTTTTAAAGTCAAAAATTAGTTATGCCCTTTAGGATAAAATGATCATATAAATAAGATCTTCTCACCCATTCATACAGATTTAAAATTGGAGCACTTCATTTTTAATCGTATTTTTTAATACATAAACTGCCTCTGAAAAATTAAGTACTCCAATTTTTAATCCGTTTGAACCGGTACAAAGATCTTATTTCTCTGATCATTTTATTATAAAGAGTTATAATTAATTTTTGACTCTAGAGTTCTCGTTAATTAATCCTAAGAAAGTAGTAGAATCAAATATCTCTTAGAGCTAACTAACGAGAGCCCTAGAGCCAAAAATTAATTATGATCCTTTAGGATAAAATGATCAGAGAAAATAAGATTTTCGCACCCATTCAAATGGATTGAGAATTAGAGCACTTTTTTTTTTTTTTTACAGATCATGTGACATGCACATGCTCCTTTGACGATTTTTTGGATTTTAGACTAATGGCAGGCCTTATGTGTTAGGAATTGAAAGATAAAGGAGGTTGATTGTAGCATTTTATAGTAGGATGGGGTAAAGTACAAAATGTGTATAGATAAAGAGGGCAACAAGTAATTATAGAGATGAATTTTGGGTAGAGTTAAAATGAAGGGTGGTGTTATTCGCAGCTACGTATTTTCTCCCACAGCCCGCTATATTTCGGTAGGTAGTTGTTGAAAATCATAAATAACATTTCGGTAAATAGCTGTTGAAAACAAAATTATATTTCGGCAACTGCATGTCGAAAATATGTTCAATCTTCGGTATGCAACTGCTAATACATACATTTCGGTAAATAGCTGTTGAAAAAAAGATTATATTTCGGTAATTGGGTGCTGAAAATATATCTCAATTTCGGTAACTAACTGTCGAGTATAGTTGGAAATTTTTAGCGGACTATGCGAGAAAATACGTAGCTGCGAATAACACCACCCAAAATGAATTGCAACTAACGGTCTTTGATACACCTTTTAAAATTGTTAAGTGCAAACTATACGTACGTTGGGTCCATATGTCAGAGATCTGAGCTCGAAATGCTGATCAATGTAGGATTTCCATATTCCATATTTGTTTTAGAGAATAAACACTATTAGAAAAATGAAAAATGAAAAATGAAGAGAGAGAGAGAGAGAGAGAGAGAGATTTTTATTTTAGAGAACAAGAGCACTAGAAAAAAAAGTGAAAAATGGACTATGCAGAGAGAGAGAGAGAGAGAGATTTTTATTTTAGAGAACAAGCACTAGAAAAAAAAAGTGAAAAATGGACTATGCATTGATCAGCACACACTTTGCTATGTCTTATTGTATAGATTGAATTCGGAGGGACAATTTATACTCGTAAGATTTTTCATGTCTTTTAGTACTCCGTATCATTTATTGCTGATATCAATTTATTCTGTTATTTACTTACACCACATAAAAAAAAAAAAAAAAGCTTCAGCCGTAGTTGTCATCGCCATTTGAAAATAATAAAACTTGTTAAACTTAATTTTTAATTGATAGTTGAATTCAAGTGTAGAAACATACTAGTAGAAATTAAAGAAAAGCTCACTAATATTAACAAAGTGACTCCGTGGGACTCAGAACAATAACTATAATATACGTAATACATCACGGGAAATGCTACGGTATACATCCCGTATCATATACACCGGTATAACCAAACCACTAAGAGTCGTAACCAAACCATTGAGAGTCGTACGTAACCAAACCATCGAGCTAGAGACGTAATCAAATACTTCTTTTAATTGTTATGCCTATTTTGTAAAATGTTACATCTTTCAGTGGTTTGGCTATGTCTCTCAATGAGTTGGTTACTACTCTTAATAGTTTAGTTATACGGGTGCATATGGTACGGAGGTGCATACCGTAGCATGACCCATAGATCCATATATAGCAGTGTGTAAAAATGGCATCTAAACATCTAGAAGGCTGAAGATTTGCCAATTTCAACGGGTACATTCAAATAATGGAGACGCATCAAGTTGACAAAGCAGTGGACCTTATCTTTTCCACACGCCACTGATTCATGGGACGCGTACGTTGCCAACTTGGACTTCATACACACCCCTCGGGCATCACATGTCCTTCTCCTATTAATTAATCATCTTCTAGAACCTCACCGCTCGAAGAGTAAGTCCAGTTGGTTGGTGGGTTCGCTTTTCGATCTACACAATTGACCAGGTTTGATTCTTGGGGTCAGACTGCATATATAATTTCTCGTGAATTTTCTAATCCTGGTACGAATGACCTATTTTTGACCAGACGAGAAGGGGGTTAGTCACGGTGCAAATAAACTGGCCCGACACCCCTCACCGTTGGGAAAAAAAAAGAATCACAACCAAATCTTCTTCTGTAGTAGTAGTATGTAGGTATTTTTTTCTCCTTATATATAGCCCATGGTGGTATGCTCTCAACTTCATAACACCAATACCATCATCTCCTTCACATTCAAGCAATTCAATCATCTTCTCTCTTTCTCTTCTCCTTGAATTTAACAACAATCCGGCACTTAGATGGCAGAGAAAGATCATCAGATCCACCCAATCCACCCTCAATCTTATAGTCCTCAATCCAAACGTGACGTAGAGGCTACCACCACGGAGCAATCCAAAGTAGCCCGCCGCCAAAAGCAGAAGAAATGGCTACTCTACGGAATAGCCTTCGTGATTTTTCAGACCGGAATCATAGCCCTCTTTTCCCTCACAGTTATGAAGGTCCGTAATCCCAAATTCCGGGTTCGATCCGCCACGTTCGACACCTTCAATGTTGTCCAAACAACCAACCCCTCGTTCAATTTGAGGACCAATGTCGCACTTGGAATCAAGAACACCAATTTCGGCCCCTACAAATACGACAACAGCACCATGTATTTCTACTACGGCGAAACGGAAGTTGGAAGTGCTGTTATTCCCAAATCAAAAGCCCAATTCCGGAGAACAAAAAAGTTTACCATTTCAGTGGATCTTGCTTCTACCAGTCTAACTGGGAATTCACAATTTGCAAGTGATATGAGTTCAGGGATTGTGCCTCTGAGTAGCCAATCGAAATTGAACGGGAAAGTGGAGCTGATGTTGATTTTCAAGAAGAAGAAGCCTGTTGACATGGATTGCACCATGGAAGTAAACATCGCTGCAAAGGCCCTCCAGAATATCAAGTGCAAGTGATAGTTTTCTATGTCAGCTACTTTTGTGTGTATGGATTGTGTTTTGTAGGATTTATGTGTTTTGGGAGTATTTGATAGGGACAGTTATACCATGGTCCCATTGGTTATGCCTATTCTTTTATTTGTTTTTCGAGTTTTGTGTGTACTTATTCAAATTTAATCCTTTTACCGGTTAGTTTTCTATTTCAATTTTTCCTAGAAATTGAGGCATTAAAGATATATTAACTATTGCCATTAGCATGCAGTCAAATAATATAGCGGAAAGGCACCTGGTGACATTATACTCTGAATTGTTTTCTAAGTAGTTGAAAGATCATAAAAAAATTGTTGGATCACTGTATGAATTATGCCTCCAACAACCTTCGCAATTGCGACTGTAATTGGACAACATGTGTATGTGACATCACATCATTAGTATATGGATGGATGGATTGTTATCTTTTTTGTCTTTCATCGTGAGGATATTGTGAAAATTGTTGTACAATATGATAAATGTTGTGTTGTTAGTGTATCAATATATCATATAACTTCCTAAATTTCTTCACACTCATTAATTGACTACTTTACTAGATATAAAAAGATGGACAGCATTCCGGAGACACGAACAAAAACACACACACACACACACACAATAAAGACACTCCATCTCAACCAATGGCTAAGATTAGAGGTTCACGAAGAATTATTTCTGGCAGCTAAGAATTACTCTTGGCCGTAAAGAATTGCCAGAAGTAGTTATTTGTGGCCAAGAGTAATTATTAGCGGCCGTCAAGAGTAATTATTAGCGGACAAAGGTAATTTTTTGTGGCCAGGAGTAATTCTCTCTAGTCAGGAGTAATTTCTTTGTGAACTTCTAATCTCAGCCATTGGTTTCAATGGTTGAGATGGAATGTCTTTTTTGTATTTTTATTTGTGTCCGTGAAACGCTCCCCTGTAAAGATGATACTGGTACAGTACACTAATTAAAATTTTCAATTCTAAAAGTTGATCATGGATGGTGTTTTTTACACATGATTCCTAACTAAATCGTAGGGTAAAAAACCCATTGAATTTAGGACTTGTTCGATTCCTGACTAATTAGTTGGACAAATATATTCCAATTAAGGAGACAAAGAAATACTGTTATGACACAAAATGCAGACTAGCTCACTTGTCGTAAAAAGTGTCTGTACTTTTGTACCTGTATAATTTCAGCTACGTGATTACACAAATTAAAGTATTTTAGCTACGATCCTGTAGCTAAGATACTTTTGCACAATCCCTTGACAATATTGTAAGAGAACAGAGCTATACAATTTTTCGGTACGAAATAGGGGTATTTGACCTCTATTAAATGAGAGTCCCAAAAATTGCTAGATATGGATTATTCATAAATGGTCATATGGTATATCTATGGCCTTGTTTGGCTAAATAATCCATCCTGAATTATTTTTTGTCCATATTTTTTTTTCATTTTGTTAGTTCTTCGTCATTTTTTTTAGGATTATTATTTTGTCATGACTTAGAAATCTAAGAAGTAAAAAATTATGACCAAAACTCATTTTTTTTGAATAAAAACAAAAATAAGCCACTTCTTTTCGTCTTATTCAAAAGAATTTGAATTTTGATCATAATTTTTACTTTTAGATTCTTTTTATCATGACGAAGTAATAATCTTCAAAAAAATTGACGAAAAATTAACAAATGCAAATTTTTTTTTTGAATAAAAACAAAAGAATCCTGGATGAATGGTTTAGCGGAACAACCCCATAGCCCACCGAATATATTATTGTATCTTCCATCAGGTGGCATTCCAGGTCCCCCAAAATGCGAAATATTTGACTAAAACTTTGGGATAAATTACATCTAGAAGACCAAAGAGTAAAGACTTGCCAATATATTGACTTTGAATGGGACACCACATGGGACCAAGTGGAGAAACCACAATTATACACATTAGCCAACCACTTTTTTTTCTTTTTCCCACGTGGCAACCATGTTTTATCATTGACCATTTCCACATAGAAGGTTCCATGACTATGATAATTTAATGAGATGAGTTTTTTTTATCATCAGAAATTAGAAAACCTTATAAGAAAAAATCCAAATCACTAGGACCAAACTATCATATGCTGCAAAGCAGATTGAACATAATTCGGGTATGTTCGTAACCAAACAATAAGAAGACGAACAAGCTCCAACCGAAAAACAGATATCAAAAATAAAAATCCTAAAAACCCTCCCATGGGTCATGCCCTAGAAGGAGTTTTACTCCCGGGAAATTTCCGAAAGAGAAAAAAGAAGAAGAAGAAGTTAAATAAGTTATGTTGAATAAGGCTTTATTTTTTCACTACCACCTACTAACATTCTCCTTCACAATAAGAACAAATTTTCTAATTCCCTTCACAACTTTCGCATTCGAATAATTCAACGAAAGAAAGAAAAAAACAGAATCTCCCAAACAAGTCATAAGGCAGAGGAGTACTACAAAGCAGGCTATCCGTTGGCACCCGCCAACGATTATTCCCTGTCGGGGTTCGAATTATCGGGAACAGATCCAAGGCTCAGGTTGGCTCCCCCTCCTGCTGCTTCGTGCTTCCGCCGCCTGAGACCTGCACTAAGTCACTAGGGGTTGGACACCCCAGTGACCCTCCGACGATCAAGTTAGATCTCAGGAAGGGGAAATAGGTCTAGTTTTATGGTAGAATAGCGTACCTCTTTAGGTTAGAGTCCCTTCGTATTTATAGACCTAGGGTTGCTTGGACTCCAAGCTAGCGCGTGGAGTATACGCTCAGGTAACCGCTTCGGGTGACATCATAGGTGACGGGAGGGTCGAAGCGGTTACGGAGCACATGGAGGAGGTGAATCCCAATGATTACATTCGTTGCATGATCTTCGTGGGGACCGCATGGCGTAACAACATTCTGTTGATCGTCTCAGGAATATCTTCAGGAGAGTCGGGACAGCTGTCATCAACGCAACATGCGGGAAACTAACTCAGAGGGAAGCACCGAGGAATAAACCGAAGTGTGGAACCCGCACGACGCTTCGGCCTAGGGTTTACTGAGTGCCGGAGTCACCACATACGGCCCGGTTACCGAGTTTGAAACCGAGGCCACCACATTCCCGGAGTGACCAAGAGGCGTTCGGAGCTACTTCCTCCCAGCGCTGTCGCAAGAAGCGGAAGAAATGGTTGTTGTACGGCGTGGCCTTCGCCATTTTCCAAACCGGAATCATCATACTCTTCACTTTGACGGTTATAAAAGTCCGAACTCCCAAATTCCGGCTTCAATCCGCTAATGTTTTTAATGTTCAAACAACAACCACCCCCTCATACAATCTGGCGATGAACACTGTGCTAGCGATCAAGAACACCAATTTCGGCCCATATTAGTACGATAACACCACAGTCTATTTTTACCACACGGGTGTTCAAGTCGGGAGTGCATTTATCCCGGAATCGAAGGCCAGTTTCCGATCCACCAAAAAGGTCAGGGTTGCAGTAAACCTGGTCTCGCCAACCAATTTAGCCAGTAACTCCCAAATGGCAATTGACATAAGTTCTGGGGTTTTGCCTTTAACCAGCCAGTCTGAATTGAATGCAAAAGTGGAGCTAATGCTTGTGTTCAAAAAGAAGAAAGCTATAGACCTGAATTGCACCATGGACGTCGTCGTATCATCGCAGGAGCTCCAGACTGTGCAGTGCAATTGATAAATAATGTCTGCTTGGACTTAGTAATTTGTATGCATATCGTGATCTCGTACCGTAGAGTGATTTGATCGCTGGAAATTAAAATGCTTCCAAGACTCTGTCTTCCTGATGCAATAGAACTGTTTTTGAATGCTTCTAAAACTTTCAGTAACATTCACCAGCCAACACTTCTCGCTTCTTGAAAACACAGGAAAAAATGGCTTATCCTTTCCTGGGTAGGATTCAGATTAAATTACCAATTTGATAACTTTTACGATTCAGAATTTCAGATTATGTATGACTCATAATTGCAGGTTATTAAAGGCAACATGGAGGTCGAACTGGTATTACCTATAGAGAATGGACTTTCGCGTTTTGGCTCCCGCTTATTGTACAAAAATGCGAAGTCCTCTGAACTAGATGTTGTGTGAAACAGACTTTTATGCTCGCATATTAGTGAGATGGTAAAAGTTTATGTGTTAGTGTGTTAAGGAAACCATGGCAATTGACCAAACAATTGTGTAGTTGTACTTAGTTACGGTGAGGTTGTGAGTTTTAACTCCTGTAAAGAGTGTGGTGGCGTGGTGTTTGATCGTGTCTGTCTAACTCCTCGTGGACCTTGACTAAATATCAACGAGATGAAAGGTTAACTGCTGTTGAAGATCATCGGTCCAACTAGGTCTGTCAAAGGGTCGGATCCGACCCGCATCCGACAGATCCAAATCCGATAAGACTCGAATCCGATAGTGGTAATCCGGATCCGATCCGAAAACTTTTGTACTTCAAAAATTTTAGCAAAAAATACAATTTTTTTTTCAAAAAAAAATATTTTCCCAAAAAAATTTAAAAATTTAAAATAAAAATACAACTTCTTAAACATTTTTTTTCGAAATAAAAATTTACTGTTTTTTTTAAAAAAATTAAAAAAAATAGTTCGGATTCAAATCGATAACGGATTTAATCCGATTCGATCCGAATTTGGATTACTGGATTCGGATTATCGCATCGACATTATCGAATTTGGATCGGATTTTTCGGATTGGATCCGGTCCATTGACAGGCCTAGGTCCAACGATCTTCCTCTTCTCTCCGTTGCGGAGGGAAAGAATTAACGAGAGAGTGAGAGGAAGAACAAGAGAGTGGTAGGGAGGAGAGAAAAAAATGTAACCATATTTTAGAGTATTGCTATGTGTACATATGCAATGTACATATGGATTTTGTGGAGCCTACCTTGGATCCCATAAAGATGATTCGAACCATCCAATATTTTTAAAACAATTTTTTATGGAGTCCTGTAAAAAATCAGCTCAACCCGATATCGCTAAAGATTTTTCTGAATTTGTAAGAGCAAAACTGAGCAGTTAAGCAGTTTCGCATATATATATATATATATATATATATATATATATATATATATATATATATATATATATATATATATATATATATATATATATATATATATATATATATATATATATATATATATATATATATATATATATATATATATATATATATATATATATATATATATATATATATATATATATATATATATATATATATATATATATATATATATATATATATATATATATATATATATATATATATATATATATATATATATATATATATATATATATATATATATATATATATATATATATAAATGTGATCAGAATGTGATTTTAAGGGTAACCGTGACAAATTAGAAAAAAAAATGACCGAAAAAGGTTTGATTTGAGCAGTTTTTAACTTAGATTTAATGAACGGTTCAATTAAAAACTGCTCAAAATAAGCACTTTCCGGTCATATTTTTTGCTAATTTCTCATGGGCACTCTTAAAATCACATTCTACACACATTTAACAGTTCGGATTATAAAAATTTGATTGAAAACTATGAGATTGAGATTTGGGGTATTTTTTTTATATATATTTTTTTTGTGTTCCTTAAACCGCTATGTACAAACTCATATGTACCCATAGTTTTATTGGATATTTTAATAGATACCTGCTGAACGAAGAGTTTTTCGGTGACGAGCGGATATTGTTGACGTACAGTGGCGGACCCAGAAATTTGACATAGCGGGGGCACCAATTTTTTTTTTTTGTAACTGTAATATATAAGTTACAGTTAAGCACATTTACTCCAAAATAATTTTAGCATTTATGATAAATTAACAATTTTAAAGTATATATGTATTTTAATAATTAGTTACTTGGACAAATTTGCGCACCTTAACTATATGCATTATCACATGTTCATCATCTCTTTTTCTATTACTAACTCTACTACTACAATTTTGGAGATAAAAAGTATACAAATGTAATATGGGGGTAGATTTGAACCCATAAATAGTATGAAAATCAAGATACGCACTACTATTTTCTATTGCCTTTTGAAAAAAAACACATTTTCTACCATGCCTTTTGAGAAAACGGCAGATTTTTCTATTGCCTTTAGCCAAAAACAAAAACCACATTTTCTACTCTGCCTTTTGGATGGGAAAAAGGTAGAAAGAAACCCCCGGGCAGAGTTCAAACCCACCACCTCTTGGTAAGTTAGAGAATTCTTTGCCACTGCACCAGCAATCAACTCCTTGCAAGGATTCAACATAAATAATATATATTCAAAACCGAAATTTTTTTTTTTAAGGGCCAAGCGCGGGCGGGGGGGTGGTGCACGTGACCCCCTGTGCCCTATGGTGGGTCCGCCCCTGCCGACGTAGCATCTGCTCGGCGCATCTGAGCCGTTCGATTCACTTTTGGACGGCTCGGATTGAAACATTCTCTCTTCTCTCACCCCAACACTTTCTCTCTCTAAATCTGAGCCGTTCAAACACGAAATAGACGGCTCGGATGCACGAGCGGACACCATGTGGTATCTGCTTGGCACTGAAAAATTTTCCGTGGTGAACAGTTCTTCGGTTCGTGTAGCGAACTACTATTCATAAATGTAACACCTACAACCTCTTTGCGGAACCTGCTGCAACTGAGATTCTTGGTTTTGGTTAGCTATGGTGATGTCCATTTTGCTAACCTGCTGTACATGCTCAAACTGCATATTGGATAACATTAAACTTTAATGATTAAAGTGTGCGCTAGCATGGGTTGAGCCAACGTAGAAGATTTTAGTAATAACTTGTAATCAACAACTTATTATTGTCAACATTCACGAAATTACTGAAAGAATGCTAAAATATGGCTATTATTATCTATACGTTGTTTTCCGTACTACAAACCTCCAACCGTTAGAATTTTCGAAGGATACAAAAACGAATAGAAATAAAGCGACCCTTGCGTAGAGAGTAATGGATGTTATTTTCACGGCTCAACTTCTTATCGCGTAGGGTAGGAACATGATCTAATAGAGCGTGCCTAGGCCTATCAACGGGCCGGATCGGGGCCGGATCCGATAGATCCGAATCCGATAAGACTTGGATCCGATCCGAATCCGATAAGACTCAAATCCGATAGCGGAAATCCGGATCCGATCCGAAAATCCGAATCCGATCCGAAAACTTTTTTACTTCAAAAATTTTAGCCAAAAAAAAATATTTAAAAAAAAAATACAACTTTTTTTTAAAAAAAAAATATTTTCCATAAAAAAATAAAAGAAAAAATTGAAAATAAAAATACAACTTCTTAAACATTTTTTTTTCAAAATAAAAAATTTACTGTATTTTTAAAAAAAATTTCAAAAATTTATAAAAGGTTTAAAAAAAAATAACGGATTCGGATTGATAACTGATTTAATCCGATCCGATCCGGATCCGATAACGTTACCGGATTCGGATTATCGGATCGACGTTATCGGATTCGGATTCGGATCCGGATCGAATTTTTCGGATCGGATCCGGTCCATTGACAGGCCTAAGTGTGCCTTCTTTCGGTATTTCATTGACTCGTTCTTCTTGAGAACAACCATCATTCTTGTTGCGGTATTCCTGTGCTATGCACTTGCTTCTTTTGGTATTATCGTGTTAGTTTCCAAATTAAAAACAGGCCTGGGAAGAGCGAGTAGTGCAGTTCTAGGTCTTGTGCTGGCCTTGTGCGGGCGTGCCAGGGCAGGATTGCTGTCCAAATTTGTATCAAGGCCTGGAAGCCTCAATCCAAGACTGGATTGCAGTCCAATTTCGTGCTAAGGCTTGGATGCCTCAGATCTGACTTCGTATCGAGTGATTGCGTACGACCTAAAGGGTGAGGCCGTATGGTAGTTCATTGTTTGCCTTATCGGGATAAGGACTTAGTATTTTCTAACCGTGTGAAAAATGGAAAGAAAAAGAAAACAGGACTGAACGATAAGGTAAATGAACTTCATTAACGGTTTAACGAAGTTTAGGTACAAAGAAATGAAAGGAAATAAAATCTACGCTGGCTAGATTGGATTGAAAGATAAAATACTTTGCGGGAAAGTAAAGAAATGGAAATGGAAATGCATAAGCTGTGAGCTTTGAGGTCGTGGACCCTTGGTAATGCCTTCAAAACTGGTATTTATAGGAACTACATGCCTTGAACTGCTTCAAAATGCCCTAATGCATGGCTGCCATGTGGCCTTCCAACAGAGGTCTGGGTTTGAGCAGCTTCAAAATGCTCCAATAAGGAGCCATTCTCTGAGCAAAACGTGTCTTTTACTCTAAGAAAACGGCAAAAGCCTAAGAAATCCTTCTTTTTGCACAAAACTTTCTAGAAATGGCAACACTCAAGCTATTGTTTGAATGGGCTTTTTTCCGGGCCCACCACCGATTTTTTCGGGCTTTTCCATCATTTTACTGGACCTTGTATCTCTTGTGGGCCCTCAAATCTTTTGGGCGTGACTCCTTATGGAAGAAGGATTCAGAAACAAAAAATCAAGCAGGCTTGGGTGAGTTGCTTGTGAGCAGCTTGCTTAGGTCTGCAAGAGTCATCTACTGGCCTTTCTAAGGGTTGCATGCACGCCACTTGTCTTTTGCCTCATGCTGAAAAATGGGGTCCCACCGGTCCAGACCTTGAGCTGCTTGTGAGCAGCTTACCCAGATCTGTCCAGCAGGAACATTCTAGGCTTTTGAGCTGCTTACAATCACCATTAAGCAGTTTGCTAGAGAGAACCTTCTAGACCTTTGAGCTGCTTGGGATGTCTCCATGCATGGCTGCCACATGTCCCAAAGCTTGCTTCAGCTGAAGGATGGTGGCCATCCAGACCTCGAGCTGTTTGTAAGCAACTTACCTAAACCTGCGTATTGAGAACATTCTAGGCCTTGGAGCTATTTGTGAGCAGCTTAAGGCCTTTTCCTTCCAGTTGAGGCATGTATGCAATGTTTCTAAGAAGCAGACCCACACAATACTTGGGCCTAAATTTGAGGTGCAAGATAGGCTTTAGCCCATTGTAAGCTTCGTGAGCCCATTGTAAGCCTTTTGACCCGAAGCTTGGTGAAGAAACCCAGGTTTTAAGTGATTTGGACCTATTTGTAGGCCTTGTTACTTCTAAGAACTGGGTTAGGCCTGGATAAAAATACTCAAGCCTATGAGTCAACTCAAGACCTTGGCTAGCCCTAGGCCTGAATTTGCGAAACGAAATTTTGGGCATTAATGTGGCCCAGGCCTTTGCAAACTCAACTCGATCAGTGGCGTTCAAATTGACCTGATTTCATGGATAACCGATCATGAGGCTTTTCAAGACCTGAGACCACCATTCAAAGCCTTCTTCTGACCAATAAATTGATTTTTTGAATTTTGGCCAAAAATGAGTGTAAACATATCGATAATTTTCCCCGTAAATCTCGAGAGTGATTTTGTAAATTATCAGACGACCTAACTACTTGTCTCATTACCAAAAAGGATTAGTTAGTTTTTTTTTTTTTTTTTTTGAGCGCCGCAAGACACAACCACGTTCCTCTTCGCGAAAAGTCGCTTTGCAAAAATATATAAAGATAGATAATCTCATCTACGTAATGTGCAGATATTTTACCTAGTCACTATGTATTGTAATATAGAAAACATTGGTATCATTCCGTTAGCTTACATCAGAGTCATCAGACCATTACAAAAATAAGCTTAAAATCGAGCTTCATAGCAGCAAGACTCGTTTGGCAATCATAAAGTATTGAAATTATTTCTCTTCCCTTTTGCCTCCTGTTTTAACCCTTTTCCGAGGGAAGGTGATTTCTGTCCGAAAATTTCCCTCTAC
This sequence comes from Rhododendron molle, assembly GCA_025413875.1. Taxonomy (NCBI): domain Eukaryota; kingdom Viridiplantae; phylum Streptophyta; class Magnoliopsida; order Ericales; family Ericaceae; genus Rhododendron; species Rhododendron molle. Next base: position 43,649,868 of record CM046396.1, read on the forward strand.
ATAATACCACTTCTCCCAAACCCTTTTCACTACCACCAACGAAATTCTCCTTTCATTAAGAACAAATTCGTTAATCCCTTCACAGCTAACTCATTCAAGTTAATCAATCCAAGAAAGGAAAACCCATCTTCCCAGACAAGTCATATGGCTGAGGAGAACAAAGCAGGCTATCCAACGGCACCACCGGCCGACGGTGATTCCCGGAGCGCTGAAGAGGCGGGCGAAGCAACCTCTAATGAGCTCCGCCACCAGAAACGAAAGAAACTATTGTTGTATGGCGTAGCCTTTGTCATTTTCCTGACTGGAATCATCATCGTACTCATCGTACTCTTCTCAACGACATTTATGAAAATCCGAACTCCCGAAATCCAGTTTCAATCGGGCACGTTTGGCTATTTTAATGTTCAATTTTTTGATGTCGGTAATGAAAGCAAAAGCCCTTTGGTTAATGTGTCAATGAACGCTGTGCTGAGGATCAAGAACACCAATTTCGGTCCGTACAAATATGATAGCACTACCGTGTATTTCTACGACTATGGTATTCCAGTGGGGAGTGCAATTATCCCGAAATCGAAAGCTAGTTTCCGGTCCACTAAAAAGATCAACGTCCCGGTAAACCTGGTCTCGCCAACCAATTTATCAATATCTTCCTTCATTGGAATTGAGATAGGTAGCGGGTTAATTTCATTAACCACCCAATCCGAATTGAATGGACAAGTGGAGCTAATGTTTGGGGTCAAGAAGAAGAAAACTATAGACCTGAATTGCTACGTGGAGATCCTTTCAGCGGCACAGGAGATCGAGACTGTCATATGCAATTGATATCTGCACTAAGTGTTAAGTTTTTAGGAATTATTATGTCGTGTTTTGTATCTATAGCTGCAACGTCTCATATATGCCATTACTTGTTCGGCTTTAGACACAAGGATCGATGTCCGTGTTGTTCGAGGTACTTGGACCTGTGAAACCGCAGTAGATTAGGTAAGGCGGCCGAGCGACCGAGGGAGGAGCGGTGCTCGTATTGGTAGGCTGTAGCAGACAATAGGCGTCTACTAAGGAGAAGGGCTGCAACGCGTCTACTAATTAAGGAAAAGGGGCATGCAGCATCAGAGCCCACCGTTGTGAAACAAGTTTACAATTATTTTTTCTCTACTTTTTGAAGTCTGTGTATTTATTTTCCCACAGTGATTTGTTACAGTACTGGTTGTTAACCTAATATTAGAAAATATTATGTTACCTTATTTTGTAATCTTTATTATTATGTTTTCTATGATAGGCTGATTGTTATTTATGTTTCCTAATTAGTTTAGGTATCCTTGTTATGTGTATTTTCTTTTTTGGTTTATTGTATCTTGGTTACCAAGTCTTTGTAGCCCATATAAAGGCATGTTAGGGTTATATTTCACACGCAATCAATAATTAGTCCTGCTACCCACACAGATTTCTGTGCACAGATTTCTTTGTGGGGCCCAGCACGGGTTCCACACAAATCATCCGAGCCGTTCATCAAATGTAAAACATTTTTTTGAAAGTCCCCGTAAAAAATAAGCTCAATCCGATACCTATAGATGTTTCATCCAACCATCTAACTTTTCATTCAGATTTCCGGATAATGAAAAGTTATATGGTTGGATCGAGCACATATATATATCGGGTTGAGCTTATTTTTTACGGGAATCTTTGAAAAAATGTTTTACATCTAATGAACGGCTCGGATGATTTGTGTGAGACCCGAGGTGGGCCCCACAACACAATCTGTGCACAGATTGTATGTGCAAGCAAACTTTCTGATCAATAATACATCTTTTACTTTTCTTAACAAATTAAAATGATTCCAAAACTCTGTCTTCCAAATGCAATATTAAGGATGCCAAATAACTGTGAGAGTAGCGTTATAAATAACCGTACATTGCATTGGAAATTTTTTCATGAATTAGACCTTCCAAGTTTGTTTGTTATTATTGAACCAACAGGCTAGGGTAAGGTTTCTTTTAGACTTGGCCGGATTCAGTTGCCACAATAGCATGGACCCATACAATTGGTAAAAGATACCATACCTTATGATTCGACCATAAAATATTTAGGAAAAGGTATTTCGATCAATACGTACGTACAAGAACATGGTTTGTATTCTTTCTATCTGCAAAACTTGAAATTAATTTTATCAACATAAAGGATAATTGCACCGCGATAGGCAAATTGGGACTGGATAGATATCTACCCAGCATCATTGTTACTGGAGCACATCCAACTAGGTTGCTAAATCGCGAGAAGACTCAAATGCATACGCAATACATTAGAAGAAGAAGGCCGGCATCACGCCAACCAGCTAATGGTTGACCTGGAAAATGCGTAGGATCGAGCCTATCTCAATCAGCTGTGCTAGTTGCGGTAAAACTCAAATGCATACTTAATTAATACTCCAAAAGAAGAGCATAACACCACTTGGCCAACATTGGCCTAGAAAAGCATTTTTGTTGGAAAATGCAGAAATCAAATAGGATCCACAGATTACAGAAGCATGAAGGTACATAATCGATCATACGGAAAGCATGAGTTCACGTAGATCACTCAATCAAGCCAACGACCACGGTTCTATGACTATTTTAACATGATGCAAAATAACACAAGGTTTACATCAGAATTGTCTTACGCTACAACATATACAAGTATCTTACACTACTTATACGATAACATTTACAAGTATCTTATTTTCTGAACATTGACATATACAAGTATCCAAGCAAAAAAAAAAAAAAAAAAACATATACAAGTATCTTAAAATACATAATTGTCTTACGCTACAACGTATACAAATCGTACGCTACAACATATTATATAGATGTATCTATCTGTTATGCGTATGATATAGTATTTTCTAAAGTCCTGTAAGAATTGAATTCGCAACACGTATTGGTTTTCAGCTCCAAATTACATTACAAATACGATATTGTACAGCTGATGAACTTACCAATGGCCCACCATTGCAGGATCGGGTCTATAAATTTAGTCTATATAGTGGGCACCTAATTAATAATGATCGTGAAAATTTATTTTTCCAATCGTATTTAGATCTTACTATATAAGACATGCATTACTCAATCATGTAAATATTCAAAACTTTATTTAGCTTGCACACTTGTATATATCTTGAAAATAAATCTATTGAATCAATTTTATGCTTCAACTTTCATCGCATGGTTTATAAATTGCTTGTTTGTTTGGAGCTTTTATTTCTTAATTCTTTTTATTTTTAACCGACGCATATATATAAAATCATAAAATGAAGTCAAAATAAAATCATCACAACTGTTCCTCAGATTACGAAACCATGAAGATACATTATCACACTGAAAGCACTAGTTTACATAGATCACTCAATCAAGCCAACGCCCACCATTCTATGACTATTCAACAGGATGCAAAATAACATAAGGTTTACATGAGATTGTCTTGCGCCACAACATATATGAGTATCTTAAACATGAGATCCGAGCCGTCGGATGCACTATTCAAGGGCTCGGAGGTGCGCAGCACAGTGCTGCGCATACCACTGCACAACACCATCCCCCAATTGTGAGGCACCTTATTAATTATGATTGAGAAAATTTATTTTTCTAGTCAACCATATTAGATCTTACCATATTAAGACATGCATTACTTAATAATCATGTAAATATTCGACTCTATTTAGATTGCACACTTGTATATATCTCGAAAATAAAGCTACTAAATCAATTTTATGCTTCAACTTTCGTTGTATGATTCACTTATAGTTATTGGTTTATAAATTGCTTGTCTGTTTGGAGTTTTTATTTTTTAATTCTCTTTATTTTTAATCAACGCATAAAAAATCGTAAAATAACGTCAAAATAAAATCATCACAACTGTTCTAAAAAACAGTTTGTGTCAAGCTGAAATACTAATCTTAAAAAAACTTCGTCTTGGATTTTGTTCTCATTTTTTGATATCGAAAGTACTTCTTATAAACTTTTGTAGTCATTAATGCCAAGAGTGAACTTACGGAACCCTTGAGAAATAATTAAGAAACACAAAAAGTGTTGAAACTGAAATTTCTATGGATGCAAAGTATATGCTCATGTTCATTTACTAACTTAACCAATCAAGCTATAATCAACCATTGCCGAGACTACGAAAAGACCACGAGCAACTCAGTTTGGTTGCAGCCCTATCTACTGTATATGTCCGACTTCTGAAAGGATCCTATAACAGCAATGAAAGACATTGATTGTGAAACATTCAATCCCAGGAAATCATATGTAAAATGCCAATCTTATGATTCAACACACAACTGAAAGAATATCCATAAGTGACCAACATGGGCTGTAGTAGGCTAGTCGCCGATCAAAAAGCGAAAACAGGGGTTATTACTTAATCCGTTAATCGTATCGAACATACACTATCAATACAAATTAACACCACTGCACTGGACATTCTGGAGCACCTTGTCCACGATATCAATATCCATGGCACAATCCAAATTAACAGTTTTCTTCTTCTTGATAATGAGCTCCACCTTTCCGTTCAAAGTCGATCGGCTAGTCAGAGGTAGAAACCCTATAGTCAGATAGTTTTCCAATTGGCTATTATTCCCAGCTTGGTCTGCCAGGCTTACTGCAACATTGAATATTTCGGTAGATCGAGAACCGGCTTTTGAACCTGGGATTTCGGCACTCCCAACTGGCGTACCGTCGAAGAAGAAGTAGATAGTGGAGTTTTCATATTTATAAGGGCCGCGATTGGTGTTCTGCACTGCAAGTACGGCATTGATCCTTGCAATGAATGAAGGCGTGGTCGTGTTTTTTCTGCAAGGAATACAATTTCCCCGGACATTGATAGTGGAGTTGATAGCATCAACCGTGGCGGATCTAAGCTGGAATTGCGGAGTTCGGATTCTCAGAACCGTCATTGAGAGGACTACGATGATTCCGGTTAGGAAAATGACAAAGGCCACACCGTAAAGCAACAATCTCTTTCGTTTCTGGCCTCGGAGCTCAGATGAGGCAGCCGAGGGATACCCTGCGCTAAACTCCCTTGCCATTAAACTTGTTTGGAAATAGATTTTTGTTTTCCGGGTTGCTTAGAAAGTATAGAAGTGAAGGGAATTTTGATACTTTCTTTGCGAAGGTGACGGAAATGGTGGTGGTGGAAGTGAATAGGGTTTAGGAGCAGTGGAATATATAGAGGGAAATTTTCTGATGAAAAACACTCCTCTATGAAATGGAGGGAAATTATTAGGGGGAAATACTTTATGGTTGCTAAAAGCATCTAAAAGGTTTGATCATGAAGAAAGACAGACTGAGGGGCGGGTGAGCTGGGTGACCGTCCTGCTCACGTTTTTATTCTTAAATAGAATTATCATACTAGCTAGTTTTATTTGAAAGGCTTGGAAATTATGTAAGTTTGCCGGCCCAAGATTGTTTTGAAGGAATCCAAGGCTCACCCAACCAAGAGTTTATGAAAAACCATGTTAATTATTTTTAGCAATATTTGTATTCTTGTTACGTTATTTTGCTTTTTTCGGTGGATAGGAATACGCATGATTGTATTCACTTAAAATCATAGATGACCATATTTAAGTAATTGAATAGGTTTATTGGAAATAAATAAATACATATACACACACATATATATAAAGTATAAACACATACACACACACACACACACACGCACCATATAAATACATACACATTTGTGTTTATGTGATCATATTTTTACTGGGATTTTTACGATTTGTATTGGCAAAAATAATATTGCCTTGCATATGTTGTAACTGTTTTCTAATGTTAACCCACTAAACGTTAAAATTCTGCTTTCGTTTCCTGAGCACAGATTAGACCCAAATCCTATACGACTTTAGCCAACGAAAATTCTGCGTTCGTTCCTGAGTAAATTGAGGTGGGTTGATTGCGAATTGCAATGGAGTGTATATATATATATTCTGAGGTAGATTACAATCAATGGTTCCACGTAGCATCACGTCATTTAGTTTCAGATTGTTATTTTCTTAAATTTGATTATTTTTAGATACTCGAAGCTAGTCCAAATGAACTCCAATAAATAATAATCCCTCCCTTCTACAAATTTAGTTTATTAGGAAAAGACATGCAATATTCTAAATAAAATAAATAAATTACTTCCATTCATATTTTCACTGGTGGCTACAGTTGAACACCCTAATTTTTATTGTTTTTTTGAATTTTAGTGGCAATATTTTTAGTTTACGTTTTATTTGAGAAATCAATTAATACATTATAAACACCCATAAAACCCATAAATTTAGGTAAAACATGTATGAACACCTAAAACAGTAGCTTAAACAAAGCTCACACTCATTTTGAAAGAGATGTGTAAAAAATGGGAGAAAAAGAAGAATTTTTTATTGGTGTAGATATCGTGCTCTATGTCCATTGCCGATGGGCAAAATGTATTAATTTCGTATTCATAAAGTTAACTGCATTAAATTTCTTTATTTGTGTAGCTTGTGGAATCATGGACTAGCTAAAAAAAAATCAACTACATAAAGCAAAACCCTGTGAACTATAGAAAAATTAATCTTTCTTCGAATCCAAGACTCCGATAAAAATTGTCGCCATACCATCCTAACGAAGAGCATATGTTCAAAAAGGTCTGTCTCCACCTATCGGCACAATTTCTTTCCAAAGAATATTAGTAAATTAATACGTTGGTTTAACATAGGCGTATAATTAATATGAAACACTACAAGAAAACGTGAATGTCAGTGACGGCTCCAGAAATTCTGACAAGGGTGTTCAAAGATCTCTACTGCCTCTATAAATCACAACTATATATGCATAAATTTACCATCTATTACTTGGGTTGTATACCTTGGATTGATTTGTTGGCTAAATTTTGGGTTGGATGTTCAAATATTTTGGATAGGGTGTTTACGTATTTTTGGATTAAAAAATTTCAAGGTGTTCAAGTGACCACCCCTGACAAAGGGTGGAGCCGCCACTAGTGGATTTACCGGCATTTTTTCCCGGGCCATTTACTGGCCGGTCCAAAAAGAAGAATGAAAACTCCATGAGCTCCAAGTCCAATCCAAAATGCACGCATAAGGACACGGACTAAAAAGTTGGCAAAAATACCCTCGAAATAAACTACGCACGACCGACCTCTGAGATTACCCGCACTCTCGTCTTCTTCGTCAATAATGAAACGCCTCTCGCTCCGCATACCAGAGCTGGATCCGGAGCACCAGCCGGCGCTAGCGACGGAGACGTCAAAGGCCCTGGCGCCGGAGCCGGAGACGTCCAAAAGAGCTCCGGCAGAAGAGCACGTAGTCAACGATGAAGATGCAGAGGCGGTGCATTGATCACGGTGGTGGCGATTTGCTACGCCGGAGCTGGAGACCTCGAAAAGAGCTCCGGCGGAAGGAACACACTGTCAACGATGAAGATGCAGAGGCGGCGCGTTGATCACAGTGGTGGCAACTTGCTGCTCAACGGCAAGGCGTACGACATCGGAGCGGACGGCAACGGCGGAGAGCGAGTCCTCTGGTGCGCCATCAAGGTCATCCAAGAGGAGCAACCCATCTTGACTGGATCGTGGTGATGATGCCGGGTCTACTGTTCCAGATCCCGATTCGTGGCGTCGAAGAAGTAGTACTTGTGCCCATCGCAGCTCCTCCTCCTCGTCGCCGCTCTCCTCCCGGAACGACGCCGATCTCGACAGGTTCTTCGGTCGATCTGGAGGAGTTCCGGTCGGAGATGAGGAAGATCATTGTTAGAGATGATGATGTTCATTGTTTTTTGGTTGACGTATCCAATTTATACAATTGTTTGTTTCAAAATCCCAAATCTTTACTCCGCTTGCTGTGTTTTGTGAAATTTGAGCACCACCAAGACCACCCCAAATGAATAACATCAGCTTTTTCAATGATCTGGCCACTTTGAGCATACTCTGGAGCCAAATACCTAAAATAAGCATGATAATCAAATTAGTAAATTCATAGCAATGGTCTGAGGGAAGTTAGGGATCAATACGCCAAGACATACCCAAGAGTTCTGATTACCCTTGTTTCGACTCCTGTTTCTCCATCAGGTTGCCATCTTGCCAAGCCAAAGTCTCCAACCTTGCAAACGAAGAGTAGGAATAATTATGATTGCAATTAATGACACAATTTCTATTGCTTGCTGCATAAGAAAATCAATGCAATACATAAGAACTAATGACAGAATTTCTATTGCTTCAGCTACATTCTTGACAATCACGGCAGTTGATTTTCAAAGATGAGAAAAGAACTTGAGAGGAATCGAGTCAACATCTTTTCCATAAACCAGTAAGTGTTAGAGGGAACTGGAAAGTTTGTAAATTTACGACCATGGGTGGTGTTTTAAACAATTTCACATAGCCACAGGGGTATGCGAATTTCACAAGGGTGTGTGAAATTGTGAATTAACGGCCGTGGGTGGTGTTTTAAACAATTTTACATAGCCACAGGGGTATGCGAATTTCACAGGGGTGTGTTGAATTGTGAATTTACGGCCGTGGGTGGGGTTTTCAACAATTTCACATACCCCCAGGGGTATGCGAATTTCACAGGGGTGTGTGAAAATGTGAATTTAAGGCCATAGGTGGTGTTTTAAACAATTTAACATACCCACAGGGGTATGCGAATTTCACAGGGGTGTGTGAAATTGTGAATTTACGGCCGTGAGAGGTGTTTTAAACAATTTCACATACCCACAGGGGTATGCGAATTTCACAAGGATGTGTGAATTTGTGAATTTATGGCCGTGGGTGGTATTTTAAACAATTTCACATACCCACAGGGTTATGTGAATTTCACACGGGTGTGTGAAATTGTGAATTTACGGCCGTGGGTGGTGTTTTAAACAATTACGGGTGTGTGAAATTGTGAATTTACGGCCGTGGGTGGTGTTTTAAACAATTTCACATACCCACAGGAGTACGCGAATTTCACAGGGGTGTGTGAAATTGTGAATTTACGGCCGTGGGTGGTGTTTTAAACAATTTCACATACCCACAGGGGTATGCGAATTTCACAGGGGTGTGTGAAAGTCACTAACTACGACCGTGGGTGGTGTTTTAAACAATTTCACATACCCCGGGGTATGCGAATTTCACAGGGTGTGTGAAATTGAGAATTTACTGACCGTGGGTGGTGTTTTAAACAATTTCACATACCCACAGGGTATGCGAATTTCACAGGTGTGTGTGAATTTGAATTTATGACCGTGGGTGGTGTTTTAAGCGATTTCACATACAAGCGGGGTATGCGAATTTCACAGGAGTGTGTGAATTTTTGAATTTACGGCCGTGAGTGGTGTTTTAAACAATTTCACATACCGACAAGGGTATGCGAATTTCACAAAGATGTGTGAAATTGTGAATTTACGGCCGTGGGTGGTATTTTAAATTATTTCACATACCCACAGGGGTATGCGAATTTCACAGGGGTGTGTGAATTTTTGAATTTACGGCCGCGGGTGGTGTTTTAAATAATTTCACATACCCACAGGGGTATGCGAATTTCACAGGGGTGTGTGAATTTTTTGAATTTACGGCCGTGGGTGGTGTTTTAAACAATTTCACATACCAACAGGGGTATGCGAATTTCACAAGGATGTGTGAAATTGTGAATTTACGGCCGTGGGTGGTGTTTTATGTTGTGAAATTTTAATGTACTCGCAAGCGCACGAATCGTACCGAAATATAGTAATGCAAGAGCGAGGTCGTACCCACAGGGACTTGTGATTTTTTTATAGGAAAAGTAGATAAACTTAAATCGATTAAACCGTAACCTAGTTGATAAAATTGTGATTGATTTTTAAACTAAAAGTAAAAAGTAAAAACAATGAACTAAATTATTAAAGACGAGAAATTTAAAGCTTTCTTTTTAACCAAAGGAGAAAATACTAGGGTTTCGGAATCCACACCCATTAACTCATATCATTATATATTCATGATCATTGACCTTACCCAAAATTTCTTCATGATAATCTGAAAGCTAATTCTGTTACCATGGAAAATATCATCGTGAAAGTTCGTCAAAAAAAATCTAATGTTTTTTCCTCTCCGCTCGCAAGTATAAAACCAAATCATTAATTGTATCCGCTTTTAACAAATCACAATAAATATCCAGTTTTATAGTTAACGATGAAAAACCAGCGTTCAATGCAAAAGACAGTTCCAAATCATGAGAAAAACATGATTGAACTCATATCCAGAATCTATCCCTAACAATTGATTTGGAGTAAGAACAATTTAATCATATTCAACCCAAATATTCGGGTAAAATCAAATTTCATAAATATATAAATAATAAACGTTAATGGGGTTTCATCCTCAACCCTAGTTGAAAAGTTTAGCCACTCATGAAGTCAAAACACATAATCGTATAATAAAAGAACTCCATGAAAACTTACAAAATTAAAGTAGTATTTTTTCCTTCCCTGTCCTTTCCTCTGCCGCAGCTTTTGTCCGAGATATGCCGTGATGGTGATGGTGCTACTGTTGCGTGGTCATATGAGAAGGTGCTCTCTTTGTGCGTGGAAAAGTGATCTCCTCGGGTGTACTCCTCCAAAACCCCACTGCCCCTTTTTTTTAAATAACCATCCGTCATTTATTTCCTTAGTAAGGAAATCCTTATTTCACCCAAAAAAAACCTTGTTACTTGGTCCACACCCATTGAAGTTTCCTTTTCCTAAAATATTGCCTAAGCTAATTACACCTAATTTCCTTAATCTTCACAGGCAGAAAATTCTCAAATATGGGTGACTATAGACTTCTTTCCAAACCCACAATTGGCAGATTCCCAAAATTCCAAATCTGACTTCGGCTTTATTATTCCAACAGGTAAATAAATAATGTTATCACATTTTCCTGCAAAAATCAATAATTCATTGTTAACGACAAACAAGACAATAATATAGTCAATTATGCGCAATTAAGGGCTAACAACATGTGATATTGGGGCCTCTAAGTGTCAATATTTTGTACTAATCAAATACCCCCAAACCTACATTTTGCTAGTCCTCGAGCAAAAGAAATAAAATTAAGACAAAGAAAAAGAACAATAATAACTAATCCTTTTTCGGAGGAGTCCGATTGCATTTAGCATATGTAACAAGCCTTTAAACCCCTAGGTTGCCCTAGTGGACGAGTTATAGTCTCGTGAGGGTTTGCCGTGAATATACCCACAAAATTCCCAAGAAAGATATGGCACTTGATCAAAATCTCAAACGTAGTATTGGCCTCTCAAAGTACTAGTATGAGTATAACGCAAATTAGAGGCAAGATATTTCATTCATTAATAAAGTTAAACAAGTGAACATTCTAATCCGAATTAGCACGAAAATGGTTCCTTTCACATATATCTCGATAGAAAGAAATCACAAGACATGCGTGTAAAGTGAAAAATTGCACAAAGATTTTCATTTATCTCGAAAACAATACACGCACCTTCAATACCTCAATACTCATCAAAATGCTCACATGAAATTATAGCCCCTCCCCTTATTCCAATTTTCACTTTTTCTTTTTCTTTTGCTATATTTTTTTTTTCTTGTGGTCATACAATGCCTTGGTCCCTTAAGCTTTCCAATTGACCCTTGTAGCGAGTTTTAGGCCAGTGACACCCAAATCAGACGGCTTTAGGGCACTAGATGTAGAGAACACCCCAACGGACTTAATCACTCGAGTCAAAAAGGCTACGAACCCGAGCTAACCACACATGACAATCGCGGAACTCTCCACCGTTTGACCCGAACACTCACTGCTTACTGAGGCAAGAGGCCCGGTTACTAAGTGAAAAGCCCGAAAAAGTATGCATTTTTATTCATTACTTTTTTTTTCTTTTTGGGGAAAGGGCATTACGCATTTGAATAAGACATCTGACTCATACTGAGGCATCAAAAATATATGTACGACCCTCGAGATCAAATCAAAGTCTAAGTGTGACAGTGCTCGTGCAAAGGCATGTATACGAGTGATTAATCGCTATCCAAATATAGGTGATACAAATCAACTAAGTGCCTCTCTTCAATACAGGTGTTCACAAGTTTAACTAAACCAAATGAATTCATATCAAGACTCCAACTTCGGCAACAATCAAACTAGCACTAATTGAAAACCAATAGCCATGTCGGAAATCATAATCAAGTATCCAAAATAATTTTTTTTAAATTTGACACAAAAAAAAATGCAGTACGAAAATAATAATAATAATAATAATAATAATAATAATAATAAAATCAGCAACAGATAATTTTTTTCAAAATAATAGTCCCTCCCCCAAACCTAAATGATGCATTGTCCTCAATGTAGCAAAGAGAGATACAATCATAAAAAGTTTAGGGAGTTACCTCACTTGAAGAACAATTGTTACTAGTATATATGGCCTGCAATGGGTTAACGACAAAAAGAAAACAAAGAAAAAGAAAAAAAAAACGAGAAAGAAAGAAAGAAAAAAAATGACCGAGAACAATTAAACAGTATTAGAAGCGAGGAAGCAGAACAATGAAACCATTTCCTTTTATTCTCTTCTTGTAATTAACTATGTATGGATCATCCCAACAAAAATCATACGACACAACCAAAATTAATTTAGCAAATTGTTTAATCATGTGTGTCAAGAACAGAGCAAAAATATAGGCAAGATCAGCATACCATGGAAATATTTGTTTGAATAACAATGTTTGCATCAAAATTTTATGAGTATGTTTGGGAGTTTCAGTTCCAAAAACAAAATCCCATTCCACAGTACTATTATCTCTACGGTGGTCAACTTTACTCCATGCACCAGCTTGGTCACAATGACTATGAATGCCGATTTGATTATCCTCCATTGGCTCCAAAAATCGATCTATAGGCTTATGTGATAAAGATTTCAGCTCACAGTCCGGTGACTCCATAACAAATGGGTGTAGTGGTGACAAATAATGTGGAGGACTAACCCCTTTAGATATCCACTGATCAATACTCGACCATGGAGCAAAGTCTACCAATGTGCGAATTTGTTCAATCTCATCAGTATTGCAATTACTCGTAAAGTGATCTAAGTCCTCATGATTTGACTCGGTGAAAGTCCCTTGACCCAAACATACATTATCTTTTTCTGACTCTGCTAAAATTTTCTCCACTGACATACTCACTGGCTCATCAATTACCCTAGACTCAAGTGTGAGAGTAGATTCAATATGTTCCTGCTCATCAGAAGAGTAAGCGGTGTTACTTGCGACAACCTGCCAGTTTGGATTAACTATAGATCCATTATAAATGTCCTCTTCCTCAATCTCCCTCATTCGATTAGCCAATTGCTCCAATTGATTTTCTAATTTCGAAAAGGCTTGAGTCTGAAAATGATTAAACTCTGCTATGGATTGATATTAGTCATGAGGGTGCTATTTTTAATTTCAGCCATCAATGCTTTAATAGTGACCTCTAAAGATGACTGTTGTTGTGGTGCAACAGATTGAAAATTCGGTTCATGAGACACAGAAGCTTGAGCATATAGAGGCTGAGACTGAAGAGGATATGACTGTGTAGGGTATGACTCAATAGAATGGCTAAAATTCGGGAAAAATTGATCATCATGTGAATGCAAAGGTTGCCCACCTATATGTGTAGGAAATTGATTTTGTGTGTAAGAATAATTAAAATGATTTCCCATGTTTGGATTGTACATCTCATGAAAAGAATGACCAAATGGACCTTCAAAATTATTTCGTGCATTAGCTTGCTCATAATAATACGTAGGACAAGTTTCTATTGTATGCCAAGTACTATAACATATAGAGCATGCACGATTATGAACTTGATTGAAAAAATCCATGCTTTAACTAATGAAAACATTATAAACTAGAAAACTAAACTAGTAAAATTAATGCAAATAACTAGTCAAAGAGGAAAAGAAAAGAAATTTAAGATAATAGGAACAAATAATAAAATTCTAAAAGGAAAAGGATCAAGGAATTTGGCCGAAACCGGAGTTACCTGGAGCACCTTATCCCGCCGCCAAAACACCACTGACGTTTTGGCAAAAGTTAAAAGTAGAACTAGGGAACAAAACGAAAATACTAACACTAATTTCAGTTTTTTTTTTTTTGAAACAAAACAGATTCTTCTGAACAACTTCTAAATTAATATTATCAGTAAAGAAAACATGCGAAACGGAACACTCATGTTTTTTTTTTTAATTAATGACAAAACAGCAAAAAACTTACTAACTTGAAGGAAGCTCGGCCGCTCGGAAAAACGGATGGAAGGCAACTGTGACTAACGAGACAGCAAACACTTAAACAATTAGTAATAAAAGCAACTACTACTAACTAATCACATGCACGTAATGAAGAGAATAGTTTTTTTTTTTTTTTTACTACAGTAAAATCCTAACTAAACTAGTAGAAGGGAAAATCAATTCAAATTAATCTTAAGATTTCCTACAAAAATAATAAGTCCCCGGCAACGGCGCCAAAAACTTGTTGTGAAATTTTAATGTACTCGCAAGCGCACGAATCGTACCGAAATATAGTAATGCAAGAGCGAGGTCGAACCCACAGGGACTTGTGATTTTTTTATAGGAAAAGTAGATAAACTTAAATCGATTAAACCCTAACCTAGTTGATAAAATTGTGATTGATTTTTAAACTAAAAGTAAAAAGTAAAAACAATGAACTAAATTATTAAAGACGAGAAAATTAAAGCTTTCTTTTTAACCAAAGGAGAAAATACTAGGGTTTCGGAATCCACACCCATTAACTCATATCATTATATATTCATGATCATTGACCTTACCCAAAATTTCTTCATGATAATCTGAAAGCTAATTCTGTTACCATGGAAAATATCATCGTGAAAGTTCATCAAAAAAAATCTAATGTTTTTTCCTCTCCGCTCGCAAGTATAAAACCAAATCATTAATTGTATCCGCTTTTAACAAATCACAATAAATATCCAGTTTTATAGTTAACGATGAAAAACCAGCGTTCAATGCAAAAGACAGTTCCAAATCATGAGAAAAACATGATTGAACTCATATCCAGAATCTATCCCTAACAATTGATTTGGAGTAAGAACAATTTAATCATATTCAACCCAAATATTTGGGTAAAATCAAATCTCATAAATATATAAATAATAAACGTTAATGGGGTTTCATCCTCAACCCTAGTTGAAAAGTTTAGCCACTCATGGAGTCAAAATACATAATCGTATAATAAAAGAACTCCATGAAAGCTTACAAAATTAAAGTAGTATTTTTTCCTTCCCTATCCTTTCCTCTGCCGCAGCTCTTGTCCGAGATATGCCGTGATGGTGATGGTGCTACTGCTGCGTGGTCATATGAGATGGTGCTCTCTTTGTGCTTAGAAAAGTGATCTCCTCGGGTGTACTCCTCCAAAACCCCACTGCCCCGTTTTTTTAAATAAACATCCGTCATTTATTTCCTTAGTAAGGAAATCCTTATTTCACCAAAAAAAAACCTTGTTACTTGGTCCACACCCATTGAAGTTTCCTTTTCTTAAAATATTGCCTAAGCTAATTACACCTAATTTCCTTAATCTTCACAGGCAGAAAATTCTCAAATATGGGTGACTATAGACTTCTTTCCAAACCCACAATTGGCAGATTCCCAAAATTCCAAATCTGACTTCGGCTTTATTATTCCAACAGGTAAAATAAATAATGTTATCACCTTTTCCTACAAAAATCAATAATTCATTGTTAAAGACAAATAAGACAATAATATAGTCAATTATGCGCAATTAAGGGCTAACAACATGTGATATTGGGGCCTCTAAGTGTCAATATTTTGTACTAATCAATTAAACAATTTCACATACCCACAGGGATATGCGAATTTCACACGGGTGTGAAATTGTGAATTTACGGCCGTGGGTGGTGTTTTAAACAATTTCACATACCCACAGGAATATGCGAATTTCACAGGGGTGTGTGAATTTTTGAATTTACGGCCGTGGGTGGTGTTTTAAACAATTTCACATACCCACAGGGGTATGCGAATTTCACAAGGATGTGTGAAATTGTGAATTTACGGCCGTGGGTGGTGTTTTAAACAATTTCACATACCCACAGGGGTATGCGAATTTCACAGGGGTGTGTAAATTTTTGAATTTACAGTCGTGTGTGGTGTTTTAAACAATTTCACATACCCCTGTGGGTATGTGAATTTCACATGGGTGTGTGAAATTGTGAATTTACAGCCGTGGATGGTGTTTTAAACAATTTCACATACCCACAGGGGTATGTGAATTTCACAGGGTGTGTGAATTTTTAAGAGTTTGAAAAGAGAATGGGATGTAGACAAAATGAAACCTAAGGTGCCCTTAACTCTAGCCTGTTGGGCAGGTTAGAGTTATAATCGTTTGTGCATCCCTTCTAT
The DNA here is from genome assembly GCA_025413875.1 of Rhododendron molle. Lineage (NCBI taxonomy): Eukaryota > Viridiplantae > Streptophyta > Magnoliopsida > Ericales > Ericaceae > Rhododendron > Rhododendron molle. The sequence continues at coordinate 43,666,279 of CM046396.1, forward strand.
TTTCATTTGAAAGTTCAGATTCTCATGACCACTAAAATTCATATAAAATACAGATGAAGCAAATTGCATTGATTGTTTTTAATTTTTATATCGCGACCCCATCCAATCCATGACATAACATAAATTCACAAATTCACATATCCTTGTGAAATTCACATACCCCTGTGAAATTCACATATCTCAGCGAATTTGTTTAAAACACCACCCACGGCGTTAAAACAAATAAATCCCTGCAAATTTGTATAAAACACAACCTACGGCTGTACATTTGCAGTCAAACACAAAAATTGTAGTATTTAAACACAAATAACTCTTTCAGAAATAACCATGAACAACTAGTGAAATTCACTAGCTTTGAGCAGATTGTAATATGCAGCTAGAACACCTTCCGCTGGACAAATTTGAATGTAGATTCAAAGATGAGATCTAAAGCAGATTGTACAACAACAAAATCAAATAGCAGAATTCAAGAATTTATCGCCCTAATTTCTCCATTTTCCCCTTTCAGCGTTTCAAACGAAAAAGAAAATTCAAACAATACATACACATATACATATACCTAGCCCTTGTTCCCTTTCGGCGTTTTCGAAGGGAAAAAAATTGAAACAATCCATACGCATAGAGATATAGCTACACAATCAGATCGGAAGAAAGAGATAAAGGGAAAAATCTCAGGGGAGAGAGAGAGAGTAATTTTTCTAGGAGAAGTTCCTCCAGGAGACAATCAAGGTCAGCGGCTGGTGCACTAGGTGACTGCGTCACCGTCACTCGCGAGATGAACAAGATCACCGTCACCTCTGGTAAGGTGATTAGGGGTCGGCGGCAAGGCTTCTTCTGGAAGCCGCGGTCGGGTATGATGCCGGTGATGATGGAGAAGAAGTCGTTGACGCCTCGACAAAGAACTCAAAGAGAAGGCATGGTACGGCGCCGGGGTGGGATCGAGGAGAAAGTCTCTGAATTTAGGGAAGAAGAGGAACAGTGGGATTATGATGGGGATTATGATCGAGGAGTAAGTCTCTGAGTTGAAGTTACACGTGAAAATAAAGGGGATAAGGGTAGAGCGGTAACTTCAACTCCAATTTATCCTTCCACGTAATTAAACAGATTCTCCATCCTTGGTGGGAATTAGGAATCCAAAATTAGGACCGGCTGGTAATTTTCTGAACAAAATATGAGCGTGAGTGTAACAAAATGTGCAACAATTGGGTCCTGTTGTTAGTTGAGCGTGAGCGTAACAAACAAACAAACAAACAAGGGCCCAACAAACAAACACAAAAAAGTTGAGACAAGCAAATTAAATCTCAAAATTCCAAATTTAACCTTCCCCTTTCTACCTCATTCCTCCTCCATTTGAAAGAGGATTAACTATTTCTATTCACTCTCTCTCCATTTCCTTAACAGATCCGGATCTTTTCTAGTCGTACAGTTGGACTAGAGGGGTCAGTTGCGATCTGGAAAGTCCGTTGAAAGATTCAACTGCTCGGATTTTCGGTTGCGTTATAATACTCTTACCGGTCAAAGAACGAAATACATCCCAACCGTTGATTGCAGCAAATGAACGGCTCAGATCGCGACTGTCTCATCAGTCAAAACAGTGGTGGACGAGAGAGGATCCATTTCCTTTTTTTAAATGTGGTCAACAAATAAGTAAGGAATTTTATTATTTGAAGCAAATCTACATATTGTGTACTAATAAACCTCCCATACCATTAAACAAACCCCCAGCTGCCTGCTGCGTGTTTGGGATTTTTCAGGGATGGGGTGAGAAAATTGACATTGGAAACGATAAAAACCCCCGCTGGTTTTTGACTTTTCGTATCCAGTGGGACGAATGGCTTGTTTTACTCTCTTGCCCGTTGCTGGCTTGGATTTGTCTGCCAGAAAGGGCACTTGATTTTTGCACGCAACGACGCAGCATTGAGGGGCAGCAGAAGTTGTTGTGCTCAAAGCACACTTAATCCGATCTTCGTGTAATGACATTTGAGTGTGCAGTTTCTATTTTTGATAGACATATTTTAATTGGTAGTAATGGTGTGCTTTTCCCCTGTAATCTGTCTAGTGTTAGTAGCCTGTGACAGCCCATTGTGCTACACATGTTAGTAGCCCTGTGATAGACATGAACTGTGTGAATGATGAATACAGAGCAATGGCATGATATTATTTGTAAACATGTAGCAATTGCAAATCTGTCTTATTTTTGTTTAGTAAGAAACATATAAATCTGTTTTTTTTTTTTTTTGTAGTAAGAAACATATAAATTAGTTAGGGTTTTTTGCTTATTTTTTTATTGCTTTTTTATCTGGTTTATTTATCAAAGCACGTATTGCATAATTTTCTATTTGGAATTTTGAAATGAAAAACTAAGATATCTGTAAATTCGCATGTACTTTTATATAGGATTATGAATTTAGGAGGAAAGCTATATATATATAACTAATGTCTTCAAGGGTCCACGCGGAAAATGGTCCGGACATTTTTTTGACGATCCGAGCCGTCCAATGTGTTCTGAAGGTGTTTTCAAAAGTCCACATGGAAAATATTCAAAAAAAACACCCGGAATGGCTTGATCCAAGCAGTTTTTCGCAAAACTGTAAGCTTGGATCAAGCCCTTCCGGGTGTTTTTTTTGGAAGATTTTTTGCGTGGACCCTTGAAAACACCTTCTAAACACATTGGACGGCTCGGATTATGCAAAAAAAAAAAAATTTAAACGTTAAAAACGCCAAAAGAACCCCTGTCCGGGGGTCCTGACTCGAAAATCCTCCTATATATTGGTGATCTGAGCATTTTTTTTACGATCCGAGCCGTCCAATGTGTTCAGAAGGTGTTTTCAAGGGTCCAGGCAGAAAATCTTTAAAAAAAACACCCGGAAGGGCTTGATCCAAGCAGTTTTTTATGTTTCTTACTACCCTAACTAATAACTAATGTCTTCTATTTTAAAAAAAAAAATAAGATTTTCATTGTCAAAAAAATGACAATGCTGTAAATTTGCATGAATGGGCTTCAGGTGTAAAAGGTGTTACAGACCTCTAGTTTAATCTGTTCCTTTTGTTTGAACTCAACGTACTTGTGTGTATTTATTATAGTTGTATTCTTTTACCATCTCTTATGTGATCATGCAAAGTTCTACTATTGCCTTCTATTTTCATATAATTTAATTATATATCATAAAAAACAATGACAATGTTGTAAGTTTACATGAATAAACTTAAGGAGTAAAAGCTGTTATATTTAAATTTTGAAGTGCAAAAATTTGTCAAGTGCAATCCAAGTTAAAGTACATATGCATTCTTTTCGTATAGCTATCAATATATTAATTTGTTCAAACCACACTTCTATTAGAAGAGTGAGTAAAACTTTAAGTGTTTTTAAGACTACTCTAACAAAATTTTCTAGAGCCGCCACTGAAGCAAACAAACCCTATAGGATGGATGAAGGCAACGCAAACGAAATGGAGTGAACAAATTATTACCCTAAAAATGTGCCGAGCTTTTGATAAACAAGGTAAGTTATAACTAGCTCTAGCTCAGCTACTAATGGGCCAAGCCCAAAGAGAGATGAGTCGATTATTCTTACGTAAAAACCAAATTAGTTACGTAAGAATAAAAACCAAATCAGTTGAACAACTATCGATAACCCAACAATCTAACAATATTAGTCTTGCAGCATCATCGACAGCAATCAAGTTGATTTTGAGAATTCATTTTCGAGGTAAACTTATTAGAATACCTGTAATTGTACTTGAATGTAGAAACAAGAGAAAATACATATATTAAACAAATTGTCCAACGGATTTAATGTATCCAGATCTTGCGGCTCACCCCTAACATGAAGGACTCAAATCACAAAAAGCCATTTTGAAAACCGGACAAGTCAATTCTTCCATTCCAGTAAAACCTATCAAACGTTTGGCAAAACAACTACATAAATCTTAACTGTTCGACCTAGTTTTGTCTACCTCTGTTACGCCTATTGTAGACAACTGTCCATCCATCTTCTGCTTCCTTGGTCTGTTTGGCCCTTGGTTCATCAACCGCCATGTCCATGTGACTGGCATTTGATAAGACAACTGGAGCATCAAGTATCATTTCCGAAAGAATTATCGTCCCCTACGCTCTCGTCATCGTCATCGGAATCAACAACGAGAACCTGATGCAAAATAAGGGGCAAGGAACAAAAGATTAACATCGCCTATTATGTAGAGTGATATCTCCATTCCAACAAGTTTCCAATTGTAAAGTTTGATATGTTTGTAATATGCCATGTCAGCGAGTTGGACATAAAAAACTAACTTTTCATTCCCTAGTAAACATGGTTCTAAAAGTTGCTAGCCTGGACCGACTAGTAGGGCAGCGGAGTGGCCACCTAGACCGACTAATAGTCAGTACCTAGAGATTAGTTGTTTCAATAACCGAAAGAAAAATTCCCCCACCCCAAAGTTTGAGTAAGTAGAACTTAGAACAAAACAAAAAATAACTTCCAAGATGAAAACATCAAACATTTATCCACTTTCCATCCATGAAAAGCAATAACTTTAATGTTTTGTTTTGCACCTATAAATTATTATTTTTTATTGTGAACCATAATGAACATTTCACCAAAGTGAACATCCATTTGTTGAGCTGCTTCGTTCTTTTTAGTCAAAATTTTCACTTTAACAGATATTTGCGTTGCTGCGATTTAGGTTTGCGTTTGCGGCCATTAATTAATGTTGATTGCCAATAAAACTCAGAAGTCATTGCATGTGTTTTGGTAAAAATAACACGACACCCTTTATACTATTACATATTTAAAATCTCAATTCAAACAAATTGCAAAATATAACTAATCGCAGACTGATCCCACCTAGCAACCAATTATTAATTGTCCTACCGCCCAATGTAATGCCTTGACATTTCAGCGGCGCCCAGGCCAACATTTTAGGACACTTCTATTAAAACGACTTGAGTCTTGACATACTTCAGATGTGATTTGTTCCCGATATATACAAAATATGAACGTGTCCCCTACAGTGCCCGTCTACTGCCAAACAAGCACTCAACAGCATCCCTCATTCCAGCCACTAACACACGCAACAAGTCGGCAATTTTAGTTATTTTTCTCTAGACCTATATCATGATTCCAGTATCTACATACCCTACATGCAGAACAGAAATAAGACAATGGGCTCAGCAGAAACAGTGAATTTATATCCTTTAATGAGCATAAAACCTTAAACAAGTACAGAAGAGAGAGTATTCTGATAACCTGTCTTGTATAAGGAACAGATCCTCTTGGGGGATTGGTTTCCCTTAGTCGTTGAATCGACATAAAGTTACCTTCCAAACACTCTTCATGCATGATCATTAACTTCAGTGCTACCTGCACAGAGTTGTTTAGAAATAACACCCCAAAGCAGGCATTGAGCAGGGAGTGCACGATCAGTGTAAAAGCCATAATTGGCGAAGCATGCAAATAATTTCAGGGATTTAACTGAGCATATAAACATGAGAAAAATCAACCATCACCCAGCGCTGGTGAAGCCTATTCCACTTTTACCATATAACGAATAGCCAGAAACTGGCTTTAATTTCATCAAATGCTCCGACAGTTTTGTTGATAAAAGGTTTGACCATTTCAATAATGATAAGCCCCTAATGTTGTATATAGCCGGGCTAATCTACCTTGTTTTGCATACACGTTTGTGCTTAAACTAATTGAATTGCTTGATATTGCGCATTGGTATGTTTTTGGTGTGTTTCAGGCGAAACCATGGAATAAGCGCATTTGAAGCATTTCAGGATGTATCCCGAAGAGCTGAGGGCTAAGTGCCCCATGGCGTTACACCACCGAGCCTCGAGAGCCAAGAAACGAAGATTTGGCTAGAGCTCGGGAAGTTCAAAGGTCACAAGATCAAGCTGGAAGGCTAAAGCCGTGACCAAGTCTCACCAAGATTCCCGGTGAAGTCCGGGGGTATTCAAGCGCCAACGAGACCAAGTGTCATCCCTCCCGAAGGCCACACGAAGATTCGAAATGCTCTTGAAGAAGTCCGAAAGCACGCGAGGCCAAGGGGTGACCAAAGCAATCAAAATCAAGCTAGAGGGAAGTGGATCGATCCACTATAGCCATTTTTCTCCATCAGACACACCTGGATCGATCCAGGTGTACCAGTGGATCGATCCACTGTCAGCCAATTTTTCATCAGACAAAGGTGGATCGATCCACCCTTCATGGTGGATGGATCCAGATGGGTTCCGGCCAGTTTTTGACAGCTTCAAGTGGTTGCTTTAATACTTTCCATTTATGGAAAGTTATGCTTTTTAACTTTTTAGATATTTTGTGAGAGAGAAAAAGTTGTATGGGTGTATATATAATCTCCTCTCTCTCCTCCTTCAAGTCTCTCCTTCACTTTAGATAGTTTTTACTTTTAGTCTAATTTTCTCTCTCCTCCATTTTTGCTCTTAGTTTGAAGCTTAATTGCCTTCATAAACCTTAGTAAGTGTTGCTTGTATTTCCTTTTCCCGTGTTTTAATAGCTCTTGTAATCATCGGATCTACGTATAAATCTAGTTTATTTGCGTCCTCATTGGTTAAATCTCTTGTCTACTTTTCTAGCTTTTTCCTTTGAAAACTCAAGTAAGTAGTAGTTGTTTGACAATTTCTCAAATCTTAATGTATCTTTACATAAAATCAGATTTTAGAGTTCTACGTCATGTTCTTTATTTCCTTCAAATTTCTAGTCAAGTTTTATACTATGTTGTGTGAGTAGTTTACTTAGGCTGGGTCATGACTTAGGTTATTTGCTCTCCTCACCATTGTTGCAAACATCGTCATGTTGAACAAAGAAATAGGATTTATTTCATGTACCAAAGCTCGGGTTTGTTAATCTCTTTGATCGCACGTGGCCAAGGGTTTATTCACTTGGCACGTGTGATGCTTAGGGCGATGTCAATTCGGCTGTTTGCCAGTTGAACAAAAAATCCTAATCTTTACTAAACACCATTTCAAGTTCAAAGTTGAGTTTAAAATCTCAATCTTCTGTTCGGGGATGTTTAACGATGGCCCCGAGCCGGTTATTTTAGAGGAGAGTGAAATGGCTAAGTCATGGGTGTTATCATCCCCTAGACTTAGTCTTGCTTTTAATTAGTCTTTTACCCTTCCGAGTCGGTCACGAAGTTAAGTGAATTCCACCCCCAAATCACAATTTCAAGTTTGCCGCTTCAAGGCTAAAACCATCACGCGCAAGTCAATTTTCACGCACGGTACGCTCGGTCCCTGTGGATTCAACTCGGTATTTCCGATTATCATGCTACCCCCGACCTAGCCCTACCCTTCGGGCAAGCCTACTGAATAACGCAAAGTCGGGTCCAAAGCAAATAGATTGTCTTGCAGAAATGTTTTGGGATGCCTATCACGTTATCTAACACCCTCATGTATTAGCCAAAACTACACTTAGGGATGGCAATTTCCACCATATCCAATGGATACCCGCTCCGCCCCGGTCATACGGAAGCGGGGTTTATCCAAAAATTTCTCCAATAGTAGCGGGTATGATGGGATTTATAAAATACCCGCTCGGGTATGGAGCGGCTATAATCTTGTTATCCCCACCCCCGAATCCCCTTACCCACCCCGTACCCGGTTATATATACTATATAAATTATTTCTATATATGTGTGTGCATATATATAAAAGTCAAAAAAAATCTTGAGTATTATTTACTTTTAGAAATAAGTATATGTAGAGAAAATCATGTCAATTACTACCTATTATAACTACTTAATATACTAAGAATATTATTACAAATTCTAATTCCTAAAAGGAATCTAAAAAAGTCTAGGTTAATTTAGGTTTTCCATACATATTAACTACTTAATTGTCACATACCCATTGTTAGGGGTGAAACCGGTTCGGTTTGGTCTGGTTCTTTCCTATTTTTTAGAGAACCGGATAAAACCGGTTCAGGAGAAACGTAGAACCAAGAACCGGTTTTTATAAGTCGGTTCGGTTCTTGGTTTAGTTCGGTTGGTTCTCTCAGTTCACAGGTTCGGTTCGGTTCTCAATCCATTAAAAATGTTTTACCTCATTCACACACATCTTAGACCATTCTTAGCCCATTTAAACTCATTTGAGCTCATTCAAAATTCCAAACACATTTTCAGCCCATTAAAACACATTTTTCAACCCATTAATTTCTAAGCCCAATTTTAAAAAAGAGAAGCAGCAGCAGCCGGACTAAAATTTCCGAGAACCGAGAACCGAACTGGTTTCAGTTTTTTCAAAATTTTCTCAACCAAACCGAACCGGTTGAAGAAAAGACCGGTTTGGTTCGGTCCGGTTCTTCTTTTTTTTTTTTTCAGCCCTACCCATTGTCATTAGACTAATGGAAACTAAAACTTGATTTGTGCTTCCTGGCTTCTTGCGGCAATTTGACAATTAACAAAAGGTGAGTGTGCTCTTGTTTTAAGTTTGAAATTCTAACATGATTAAATTCAGTTAGTTTAATTGTTTAAACTTATTGATTTTTTTACTTTATATTTTTGTTGGTTTCATTATTGACATGTTATTTGTTTTGGTTTGGATATGGGTATATTTGGGGAAACCCCGCTATCCAACGGGATGTGGGTTTGGTACATTTTCTAATATCCCCAGTGGGGATTGGAGCGGGGATGGTAAACAAATCCCCAATTGGGGATGGGAGATAGAATAGGGTCCCCCGATCCATACCCTACCCATTGCCATCCCTAACTACACTCCATATGCCTATGAATGAGGACTCCCACGCAGAACTTTATCAACACTTTGTTAGACTACATTATGCTATATAACGTTCAACGAAACTTCATTTAGCCGGGATTAATAGCTCTAAGCCTCTGAAGTCAACTCAGCAGAAGGCATTTCCGGCTAAGTACCCCCGGCGGAGTGCCTCTAACTGGTTGCAATAACAACAGGTCAGAATTTGGCCCACTCAAAAGAAAGAACATAACTTTAAGAATCCGCATGCAAAAAACCTAGAAATCAGCATGCAAGGAACGTACAACCATTCCCCAATAGTAAAAAGTAAACAATTTCAATTGAAAAATTATCCAACTACAACCAAAATAGTCCATCAAATAGGTTTCTCCATACAATAACCTTAAGATAAGATGACACTAACCTAACAAGGTTCTCAATAAAAATGCACATAACTAAATCATCTAGATGATCTCTTTATGTGATTACCATATACTAAACCAATAAATAAATCCTCCAAAGATAAAATTCCATACTCCGTTTGGTGATCTCCTTCTTATTCCAGATCAGTTTGTTTAAAAGATTTTACTGTTAACCAAGTCACCCAGTCAAACTCAAAATGACAGATTCAATGAAGTTAGATGCGTCTGCAATACTTTTGCTGAACTGAAATGCCATAATAAGACCACATAATTGTTGAACACTGTTGGGATGCCCATAATAGACAAACAGATATAAATAGAAAAAGAAATAGAACACATAATTTCATAGCCGTGTCCTATGATGCACCGACACGGACACGGACACCGAAACCGACACCGGGACACGGGAATTCTAAAAAAATGGGGACACGGACACGGCGGGGGACACGCCACGTGTATATTTATTTATTTATATATATATAAATAAATAAATAATTATATTTTAACTCCCAGAAATTTTTAAAAAATTATAATTTGGTCCCCAATTTTTTTTTAAAAATTACAATTTGACCCCCAATTTTTTCAAAAATTACAGTTTGGCCCCCAAAATTTTAAAAAAAAATTGCAGTTTAGCCCCTGCCGTGTCCCCATCGGTGTCCCCGCCGTGTCCCCATCGGTGTCCCGCCGTGTCCCCCTCAAAATTTAATATTAAATTATGGGACACGCCCCGAGGTATCCCGCCGTGTCCCCAAGGTATCCCGCCGTGTCCCCGTGTCCTGACACCGCGATTCTTCGACCTCTAGAGGTGTCGGTGCTTCATAGGCCGTGTCCCATTAGGTTAGCACGAAGTTGTCCTCCCACAATATAACAAGAATCGTACTACCAAGCCCCTGTTTTTGTCTCTGAGTCGCACAACCAAACTCTCTCTCTCCCTCCCTTTGTCTCCCTCCCTCTCCCCCTGACCCGTCTCTAACACCAAAGAAAGAGGAGGGAATAAGATTTGAGATCTTTTTGTATATACCCCTAGGGAGGCATAGATATGAGCAAAAAAGATTTTTCAGTATAGCCACCAAAAGTGTGAATGATCTCGAACAAGGGAGGCAACCACCCAAAATCCCAAGCAAGATCTTGAATTTGATAATGGTATAACTGTTCAGAGACTTCACCACATCTAGTCATCCACCCTCTTACGAATTTCTCTCTTGTCGAAAAATAAAGATAAGGATGTCGAGGAAGAGAAAAGTGGCATGAATTATACTCCAATTATCTCTCTAACAGCCATTCATTCTATATAGACTATAGGGTAGTGGTCATTGCCTTAGTTGCACGAAGCGGGGGCGGTTGAGCAAAGGTTCCTAGAAGCTCCCGAGGTTGGGAGCGGCTATTCGTATTTATAATATTTTTATCTTTCTTATCTATATTATACAAAAAATTGATACTATAAATTCTTTAATATCATTTTGTTGAACCATAGTAGTTTTCTTTCCTTGGTAGATTAATTTTGTTAATTAAAAGAGAGACTTTGTATGAGACTAATCTTCTCAAATATGAATATAAAAAAAAGAAGATAATTCATAGATATTATTTGCCGTGATTTTTTTTATCTGATTTGCCTTGAAAAGGCCAGTGCTAATGAAAACTAATAGCATTCCCGTGACACACCTAAGACAAAAAAAATTAATTAAAAAAGACAAATGTTAAAAGTAAAAAAAAAAAGTACTGTGAAACTTTATTGGGTGGAGTTAATTGAAAAAAAAAATGCACAGAAGATGATGGCAATGGCGAGTCGGAGCTCCCGTCAAGAAATCTCTCCCTCCCTCCTGCCTCTTTCGAGAAGCCCCCATCTCCCTTGGGAGCGCGATCCCATCTCAAGGGAAACACACATAAAACACTAAGAGAGAGATGAACACTTAAGTGTAACGTGTCTAGCACAAAATTTCCTGTTACCGTGATGTAACAAGTATAGACAGAGAGTCAGCATCGATATCATGCAGAAACTCCAGGAAGTTACCCTGACGTAACAAATATAGATAGAGAGCCAGCATTGATATCTTGCAAAAACTCCTAAAATTAAATTGACAAAATTAAAACTATGGGGTCTAATTTGTAATGAGGTTAAACTCTGGGCTTATTTTGTAATTTTACAACGTGATATTAGTAAAGGAAAATCTAGGGTTGCTGGTTAAGTAGAACATACCTCCTCAATGCTGCCATCTTGAGGTATAAGCATCAAAGAAGAGTCCAAGAAGTCAGAAATCATATCTTCCAAGTCACAAATGTTCAGTATCGCTGAAAACAAAAGAGAATGCAGATAGTTCAGGAAATAAAAAGCTTAATACAATACCCATCAGGTAACTTTTCCCTCTACACGCAGGGACAAGGGTGAAGGGATGTTAGCCATTTTGGGAATCAACATGAACAATCTAGAAGTATTCAAGCCGCAAAAGGTGACCAAAGAATAAAGTGATTAGCTGCCACAAGTGCAGTACGTTAGGGGGACACGGAAAAACCAAGAAAAAACAAGTTACAAGTACGGAGAACGTTAGTCCGTAGACTACACTAATTGTTCAAAAAGAAGTACTCTGTACAACATTGACGCATACATAGTTCAAAAAGAAGAAAGAATTCAGCAACAAATAGAAGAGTACTTCATCTTGGTCTGCAGAATCATCTACTTTAGAACAGTCTTAGGTCTCTTCCCATTTTTATATGAAGATTTGTCTTCTTATCAACTATACCCTAATATTCTGGAAAGAAATGAAGAATACAAAATTGTTATTGACTTATTGTCAAGCCGAGAAAATATGTTGCTAGGTATGTTTTGATTTCTCATTTGAAAGCTTAGTTTTTTTTCAAAAATTCGTTAATTTATATGTGAATACTAACTACCACAAATACAAGCACAAACGTGTGAAAGTAGTAGAAAGAAAAATGTTAGGGACCATTTTGTAATATAGTATTATCTGTAAGGGTAATTTTGCTATTATGTTTTCTAGGGTTTTGCATTTAAACATTGCCTCTCATTTGAGATACGTAGAACGAGATATTGAAGTATTGGTCTCGTCTCTCTCTCTCTTCCTGTGTAAACGCTGCTTTCTCTTAATGTATTTGTATCAAAACGCGCTGAGCGACACATACACGGGACATGGGGATTATCAAAAATTGGGAACACAGAAATGGAAGGGAACACAACATTTTTTGTTAATGGAACTCTAGTCATGGAAACCTACATTGTAACCACTAAATATTCAGAGTAAGGCTCCGATAAAATGCATTGTCGACTGCTGGTGTATGCCCACATATGTACACTTTGTTCATATTATAATTTTGACCCAATACGTTGGAGTTATAAGCATACACCCCTCAAGAAGCTTTTCAAATTTCCAAAATCCATCTGCATGTCCCTACGTGTCCCTGGTGTGCCCCATCAATGAGGCATTATAATTGAATGGACATGCCAGAAGCAATGTCCAATAGGTGTGTCATGGGTCCCCGGGGCGTGTGACATGGTTATGACAAATCTCTAGGTGTGTCGGCGCTTTATAGAGTGTATTTCAATATATTATTTCTAATTACATTCAATCACGTATCAGCATGTCTGTGCCCGCATTCGTTCTTCTTAAACTAGTACTTGTGAAAATATTGACACATTTTTTTTTAGAAAATATTGAAACATAGTAAGAAAATTTTGAGAAAACAAGAAGTTAGATTAGTGTGTGTGTGTGTGTGGGGGATTAAAAACACTTAGCAAATATCGAAGGATCTTGTACAACAAAAATTTGAAATAAAACCAAGCATACCTGAGGTTCTAAAAGACACTAGTCGGTCCCAGGTCAACCGGGTGCCAACTAGCGACTTTTAGCCGACTAATCGCTAGTGACTTTGGGTGGCTGACTAGTCGGGTTTCGATCAAATATCGAAGGATCTAGTACAACAAAAATTTGAAATAAAACCAAGCATACTTGAGATTCTAAAAGACGCTAGCCGGTCCCAGGTCAGTCGGCTGCCGGTTGTCAACTAGCGCCGACTAATCGCTAGTGACTTTGGGTGGCTGACTAGGCGGTTTCGATCAAAACGGGGCACCTCCGACTAGTGACTTCGGGCCAACTAGTCAGCCGACTTGACTGATTTGTAGAACACTGCCGAGCCGTACCCACAACATTACTCGTTCATGTACCCATGGCGTACCATTGTCTACAAAAATGTGCCTTTTATGTTCATCTTGTCATGGGGCCCTACTTGGTTTCTCATACAACACTTTTAGAGGCCCGCGCTTCATGGTAATTAACAATGGAAACAAGCAATTTCCCTCTTTAAAATATGCTAACAATAATCACACTTTCCGAATTACCGGTACGCGGAAATCTCGTATCAATGATGAAACAAACGCTTCGCAATGAAAAGCACAGAAACCACTTCTCAAACTATAAACGAAAACAAATTGACCAGGTTTGCATGGGAATGAAAAACATATACATTAGCGGGAAGAATCCAAAAGGTACCTTTGGATTGGGTGAAACAGGAAAAAATTCCAGGGGCGAGATCTTGAGATTTGAGTCTGGTGTGGGGGCCAGCAAAATTGTTGTCGATGGCATCCTGAAGAGCCGTCCACCGAGAAAGAACCAAACTTATGCCTTCTTCAAGCTGAGCAGCGCCCTCTGCTGAGAGCCGAGTCACCTTCCCAGTAGACATTGGATTTGGTATCTCTCGCTAAAACCCTAGCCGAAGAAATACACTGTTCCCCAGAAGTTGATAGTACTTAATTGACGGATTCAGGAAATCCCAATAGTGGAGGCACCAATTTCTACTACTATGAACAAAAATTTATCGTCAAGCGCAATAATATTAAACCAAACTTCGCAACATGTTCTATAATATTTGCACGCTTCCAAAAGTTCGTAGACATAAGCACAATGCTTTCAAAAATTCATAAAAATAAAAGCACAATGCTTCCAAAAGTTCGTAAACATAAAAGCACAATGCTTCCATAAAAGCACAATGAGAAACCTCCATGGGTGATTTTCGTTTGAAGTATTTCTCCATAGTATATACTGTTACAAAGATAAATAGAACATACGTCTCAACAAAGGTATCCGAAAAGCCCTAAAATCAGTATAAAAAGCCCTAATTGAAAATCCCTAAAATCAGTATAAAAAAACCCTAATTAAAATCGCACATACATCAGAACAAGCCCTAATTGAAGCAAAAGCCCTAAATTCAACGTATATAAACATCCGAATTAAAAATTCCTATGTAAATGGGCCTGTGAGTATATACTATAATATATGTATCAGTGTATCACACATTCACATCTCAGTATAAAAAATTCCTATGTATCATTGACATCACCACCCACCCGACTGCGGACTGTCCGAGACACACACAGAATACATATGAATATATGACATGTATATATATTATATATATAAATATATACAAAATCTGGTCCAGTGAGAGTCAGAGAGACTGAGAGAGACTTCACTCCTCAGTGATGGCTTCCTGCTACGGCGCTGCCTGGTGGGTTGGGTCGGCGACGGACGACGGCGATCGGTGACGGTTGGGTTGGATCAAGCGGCTGCTCGCCTGCTCCTTTTCTTTCTCGAACGAACGAGAGAAAACCAGAGGTAACCCACTTTTTGTTTGTTTTCCACTTTTTGCTTGCTCTCTGTAAAAAAAATTTTTTTTTTTTTTTAAAAAAAAATTGACTGGGGGCACGTGACCCCACGTGCCCCTGTGTCCGTCCGTCGTACTTATATGTTTCGGAACTAAAACGGTAAAATATACCATTGCCCTTTCAACTATTCAATACTTGTTTATTGATGAGTCTTTCAATTACCGGGCCATTTACTGGCCGGTCCAAAAAAAGAATGAAAACTCCATGAGCTCCAAGTCCAATCCAAAATGCACGCATAAGAATCGGACTAAAAAGTTGCCAAAATGCTTCGTCCCAACCTTGCCTTCGAAAAAGGTTGAATTACCCCGAGCGTAGGGCTAGGTCATTGTCAGCATAAATACCGGAAAGTCCGGATCGTTCCCACAGAGAGAATCTCAATAGCTTGCTAGGATTTTTAGAAGTATATGGTTTGCGGCGTTAAGACGGCCAACTTTCGGTTTAACTTTGAGAATTGATAAACACTTAAGGAAAAGACTTGGAAATTGGTTTTAGCTAGGTTAAACAAGCGGCGTGGCAATGGAACTATTAACGCCCATAACTTCGGCTATCGTACCAATCTCAACGAAAACACGGTTGAATCGCACGGCTTAGGCTATCAACCGGAAGATTTAACTTTGAAACTAAAAAGACAAGTGATTTAGCATGAATAACAAGCGAATTCTTTTATTCTTTTGGCAAACACAAACCGAGACATCGCTCGCGGAACCATATGAGCGGACATATGATCACCGGAGATTAACATCAGCTAGTTCTGTTACATAAAAATGAACTCGCCTTATTTCTCATACGAAATTCCAAGCCATGAGTTGAGAGAAGCACGATAAACCTAAATCACGAGGCGATAACCACCCCACGGCCAAGCCTAATTGACTACTCGCTCATAACGAAGAGACTAGAAAGCAAGCAATAAATGGCAAACATTTTTAACCGAGAGAAATCGAAATAAACTTGATTTATATAAAGATCAAAACCATACAAACAACTTTAATGCTCGAGAAAATAACGTAACGCAAATACCTTAAGGTGTTCTTGAGAAATTACAACTTGAAAAGCTTGAAAAGCTATGGAGGAATTCTTAGATCTACCAAGACTTAAAGTGGTTTTTTTTTATATCCATGAATGAGAGAGAGAGAGAGATATTTATACAAAACAAGCTCTCCTCTCACAATAAATATCCCAGAATACACCAGAAGTGGAAAAAAAATTCCATAAATGGAAAGTTGGAAAAGTGAATAAAACGGGTGCACATCTGGAAAGTAGGTACCGGTACTGGCCAATTCACAGTACCGGTACCAAGGTGGCAGGTTCTGGCTTTTGCTCTGCCTTGGTCTGCAATGCCCGACGACCACCCGATGGCTTGAGGAACTTCATCTATCACCCGACGGGAGTTGGCGGGGAGCCGCCACATGACCTTGGGCACTTGAATGCTTCCATGAGCAATCTTTGGCGATAAAAACCGCCCTAAACCACGTTCAACCTGAAACTTGGCAAAAGCGAGCTTACGCGCAAAATGGAATAAAAACGGTAAAATGGACACACACACACTACAATTTAGGAAACTTTAAGCTCCAAGATTATGCAATCTTGGTCGCTTATCACAAAAATACCCTCGAAATAAACTACGCACGACCGACCTCTGAGATTACCCGCACTCTCGTCTTCTTCGTCAATAATGAAATGCCTCTCACTCCGCATACCAGAGCTGGATCCGGAGCAGAACCAGCCGGCGCTGGCGACGGAGACGTCAAAGGCCCTAGCGCCGGAGCCGGAAACGTCCAAAAGAGCTCCGGCAGAAGAGCACGTAGTCAACGATGAAGATGCAGAGGCGGTGCATTGATCACGGTGGTGGCGATTTGCTACGCTGGAGCTGGAGACCTCGAAAAGAGCTCCGGCGGAAGGAACACACTGTCAACGATGAAGATGCAGAGGCGGCGCGTTGATCACAGTGGTGGCAACTTGCTGCTCAACGGCAAGGCGTACGACATCGGAGCGGACGGCAACGGCGGAGAGCGAGTCCTCTGGTGCGCCATCAAGGTCATCCAAGAGGAGCAACCCATCTTGACTGCATCGTGGTGATGATGCCAGGTCTATTGTTCCAGATCCCGATTCGTGGCGTCGAAGAAGTAGTACTTGTGCCCATCGCAGCTCCTCCTCCTCGTCGCCGCTCTCCTCCCGGAACGACGCCGATCTCGACAGGTTCTTCAATCGATCTGGAGGAGTTCCGGTCGGAGATGAGGAAGATCATTGTTAGAAATGATGATGTTCATTGTTCTTTGGTTGATGTATCCAATTTATACAATTGGTTGTTTCAAAATCCCAAACCTTTACTCCGCTTGCTGTGTTTTGTGAAATTTGAGCACCACCAAGACCACCCCAAATGAATAACATCAGCTTTCTCAGTGATTTGGCCACTTTGAGCATACTCTGGAGCCAAATACCTAAAATAAGCGTGATAATCAAATTAGTAAATTCATAGCAATGGTCTGAGGGAAGTTAGGGATCAATACGCCAAGACATACCCAAAAGTTCCGATTACCCTAGTTTCGACTCCTGTTTCTCCATCAGGTTGCCATCTTGCCAAGCCAAAGTCTCCAACCTTGCAAACGAAGAGTAGGAATAACTATGATTGCAATTAATGACACAATTTCTATTGCTTGCTGCATAAGAAAATCAATACAATACATAAGAACTAATGATAGAATTTCTATTGCTTCAGCTACATTCTTGACAATCACGGCAGTTGATTTTCAAAGATGAGAAAAGAACTTGAGAGGAATCGAGTCAACATCTTTTCCATAAACCAGTAAGTGTTAGAGGGAACTGGAAAGTTTGTAAATTTACGACCATGGGTGGTGTTTTAAACAATTTCACATAGCCACAGGGGTATGCGAATTTCACAAGGGTGTGTGAAATTGTGAATTAACGGCCGTGGGTGATGTTTTAAACAATTTTACATAGCCACAGGGGTATGCGAATTTCACAGGGGTGTGTTAAATTGTGAATTTACGGCCCTGGGTGGGGTTTTAAACAATTTCACATACCCACAGGAGTATGCGAATTTCACAGGGGTGTGAAATTGTGAATTTACGGCCGTAGGTGGTGTTTTAAACAATTTAACATACCCAAAAGGGTATGCGAATTTCAAAGGAGTGTGTGAAATTGTGAATTTACGGCCATGAGTGGTGTTTTAAACAATTTCACATACCCACAGGGGTATGCGAATTTCACACGGATGTGTGAAATTGTGAATTTAAGGCCGTGGGTAGTGTTTTAAACAATTTCACATACCCACAAGGGTATGCGAATTTCACACGGGTGTGTGAAATTGTGAATTTACGGCCGTGGGTGGTGTTTTAAACCATTTCACATACCCACAGGAATATGCGAATTTCACAGGGGTGTGTGAATTTTTGAATTTACGGCCGTGGGTGGTGTTTTAAACAATTTCACATACCAACAGGGGTATGCGAATTTCACAAGGATGTGTGAAATTGTGAATTTACGGCCGTGGGTGGTATTTTAAACAATTTCACATACCCACAGGGGTATGCGAATTTCACACGGGTGTGTGAAATTGTAAATTTATGGCCGTGGGTGGTGTTTTAAACAATTTCACATACCGACAGGAATATGCGAATTTCACAGGGGTGTGTGAATTTTTGAATTTACGGCCGTGGGTGGTGTTTTAAACAATTTCACATACCCACAGGGGTATGCAAATTTCACAAGGATGTGTGAATTTACGGCCGTGGGTGGTGTTTTAAACAATTTCACATACCCACAGGGGTATGCGAATTTCACAGGGGTCTGTGAAATTGTGAATTTACGGCCGTAGGTGGTGTTTTAAACAATTTCACATACCCACAGGGGTATGCGAATTTCACAGGGGTGTGTGAATTTTTGAATTTACAGTCGTGGGTGGTGTTTTAAACAATTTCACATACTCCTGTGGGTATGTGAATTTCACATGGGTATGTGAAATTGTGAATTTACGGCCGTGAATGGTGTTTTAAACAATTTCATATACCCACAGGGGTATGTGAATTTCACAAGGTGTGTGAATTTTTAAGAGCTTGAAAAGAGAATGGGATGTAGACAAAATGAAACCTAAGGTGCCCTTAACTCTAGCCTGTTGGGCAAGTTAGAGTTATAATCGTTTGTGCATCCCTTCTATTTTCATTTGCAAGTTCAGATTCTCATGACCACTAAAATTCATATAAAATACAGATGAAGCAAATTGCATTGATTGTTTTTAATTTTTATATCGCGACCCCATACAATCCATGACATAACTATAAATTCACAAATTCACATACCCTTGTGAAAATTCACATACCCCTGTGAAATTCACATATCTCAGCGAATTTGTTTAAAACACCACCCACGACATTAAAACAAATAAATCCCTACAAATTTGTATTAAACACAACCTACGGCTGTACATTTGCAGTTAAACACAAAAATTGTAGTATTTAAACACAAATAACTCTTTCAGAAATAACAATGGACAACTAGTGAAATTCACTAGCTTTGAGCATATTGTAATATGCAGCAAGAACACCTTCCGCTGGACAAATTTTAATGTAGATTCAAAGATGAGATCTAAAGCAGATTGTACAACAACAAAATCAAATAGCAGAATTCAAGAATTTATCGCCCTAATTTCTCCATTTTCCCCTTTCAGCGTTTCAAACGAAAAAGAAAATTCAAACAATACATACACATATACATATACATATACCTAGCCCTTGTTCCCTTTCGGCGTTTTCGAAGGGAAAAAAATTGAAACAATCCATACGCATAGAGATATAGCTACACAATCAGATCGGAAGAAAGAGATAAAGGGAAAAATCTCAGGGGAGAGAGAGAGAATAATTTTTCTAGGAGAAGTTTATTTAGTAAAAATTAGGGTTGTTACAGGTGCACTAGGTGACTGCGTCACCGTCACTCGCGAGATGAACAAGATCACCGTCACCTCTGGTACGGTGATTAGGGGTCGGCGGCAAGGCTTCTTCTGGAAGCCGCAGTCGGGTATGATGCCGGTGATGATGGAGAAGAAGTCGTTGACGCCTCGACAAAGAACTCGAAGAGAAGGCGTGGTACGGCGCCGGGGTGGGATCGAGGAGTAAGTCTCTGAATTTAGGGGCGAAGAGGAACAGTGGGATTATGATGGGGATTATGATCGACGAGTAAGTCTCTGAGTTGAAGTTACACTTGAAAATAAAGGGGATAAGGGTAGAGCGGTAACTTCAACTCCAATTTATCCTTCCACATAATTATACAGATTCTCCATCTTTAGTGGGAATTAGGAATCCAAAATTAGGACCGGCTCGTAATTTTCTGTTTTTTCCCAAGGCGCCACAAGGCCAACCAAAGATGACGTTTCTAAAACACTGGATAACCTATCTTCCAAACCTACACGGCTTTAAGTTGACTCCGTTAGCTTCCCAAGGGGCCGGGACACTCGTCTAAGTTTACAACAGTGTAAGTCTACAGCTGCCCATCTCTATCTCCTTTCTCTATAAAATTACATTCCCTCCATCTCAAAAGATTGTCAACCATGCAAGGCGAGAACTCATCATTTATCTCTCAAACACTACTCGTATTACAAAATGCATTCTGCACATATTTCTCAAACACTCTATAGATTCAATAATACATTCTAATTATAATCCAATAAGCCAAAGAGTCAAAAAATTAAAAATGAAAAGTTGAAAAATAGCCTCCCAAACCCCCCAAATGAAAGCAGGGCCCTTAATCTAGTTTGGCTCTTGAAGTTTATTGGAGTATGTGGGTATTCTAGCCTCCCAAACACTCTACATTTTTTAAAAAAATTTTGGATAGTGCCGGGTGTCTCGGGCCAGTTTGTGCGCACTTCGGACTAATCCTTACGGCCCCTTCCATAGCCGTTTTACACGCTTATCTATGGGGTGAAGTGACCCCAGAGTAGTTGACAAAAAGAATCAAACCTGAGATCTTAGGATGAAACAAACACTTACGACAACCACTTAGCTTTCGATTCAAGATTCAAAGGTAAGGTCCCTAAGGAGTCAAAAGATTCGAACCCCATGGCCATGTACCTCACCCCAACTCGACTACCATGTTTACAACTACAATGACAAAACTCAGCATAACAGGTTCCATACCATTACTATATTTTTGATAAGTAGGCTCCATTAATAATGTTAATAAATATTGCATATAAATCAGTACGTTTTTGTTGAATTGAACAAAACTAAGCTCAAAAGTCAAGCTTCGGAACCAAGGCCCAGAGACGCGCTTTTGGCAACCATAAATTATTTCCCCAGACCAGTTCAAAGAAGGTGTTTTTCATCATCTGAAACTTTACCTCTATAAATACTCCTATACAACTGCTCTCAAACCACTGTCGCTACTACTTCAACCAACAATATTTCCTCCACATTCACACACAAAAAAACCCCATTTCCCGAACAAGCGCAATGGTAGAGGAATACAAAGCAGGGTCTCCCTTGGCACCTGCCAACGGTTATTACCGGAGCGACCAAGAGGCGAGCAGTGCAACCTCGTCTGAGCTCCGAAGCCAGAAACGCAAGAAATGGTTGTTGTACGGCGCGGCCTTTGTCATTTTCCAAACCGGAATCATCGTGCTCTTCTCATTGACGGTTATGAAAGTCCGAACTCCTCAATTCCACGTCAGGTCCGGCGTTCTCACTGTCCAAACAAACGGGATGACAAACCCCCCTACGTACAACCTGATGTTGAACACCGTACTAGGAGTGAAGAACTCCAATTTCGGCCCTTACAAATACGAAAACTCCACTATCTACTTCTTCTACAACGGTACGCGAGTCGGGAGCGCTGAAATCCCAGATTCAAAAGCTGGTTTCCGAGCAACCAAGAAAATCAATGTTGCGGCAAACCTGGTTGACCCAGCAGCTGCAGGGAATAGTACCGAATTAATGTTTAATATTTTGAATTCAGGGATTTTGCCACTGATTGGCCAATCGACTTTGAACGGAAAGGTGGAGCTCATGTTCGTTTTCAAGAAGAAGAAAGCTATTAATTTGAATTGCACCATGGATGTCAATATCCCGACGAAGGAACTCAAGAATATCCAGTGCAATTGATGCTAGCTAGTGTTAATTTTTCTATTGATACTACGTGTTTGATACTGTATTAATTTTTTTTGTTCTATTTTTGATCGGCTACTATAGTCCTTGTATGTTGGTCACTTATGGATGATATTCTTCCAGTTGTGTTTTGAATAAACTAGATGGCATTATACATTTGATTTTCTGGTAATGGATGTTTCAGAGTCAATGTCCTTCATTGCTCTTGTCGGATCATTTCAGAAGTTTGATTTGGCCAGGGTTCATGACGGAGCCAGGAATTTCACTATACGGGGGCGTCCATGTACGGCTGTACGCGAGACAAAAAAAAGAAAAAGAAGAGAAAACGTGCATAACAACGTGAATACATTAAAACTCAAAAATGTACAAAATAGCAACACTCCATACTTAATTATGTTTTTCATAAATTAACATATTGCAAAAGCATTAACGACTTACCTCAATCTATTTAGTAAAATCAGACATCTTCAATTGCACTCACACTATTTCATGTCATTAAAAGCATCGATGATAGAATCAATATCAAACCTTTTCGCAATATCCTTCTCTATGTAAGTGATTTATAACCTGGCTAAAAATTTATCCCCCTTCGTGTTGCGGAGTCTAGTATTTACACATTTCATAGTAACAACTTAGATTTCACCAAGATTACTTTATAGTTCCCGAAATCTCTTCTCCTAGTGTTCTTAATTTCTCGAAACTGTCTTCAAAGTCTTGACGAAGTGGGATTTTTGTGCGGAGAGAGAGAGAGAGGGGGTCTGGTGTGCCATGGAGATTTTTTAGGCAGAGAGAAGAAAACGTGTAAAATCCTCTTAACGATTGGGAATTTTTGTGGGTAAAAACTGGCTGCTAAATAATTGAGTACTCACTATGTTAACCCTCAAATTTTATGTTTAGTTATATTAACCCGTAACGTTTACAACGTTGGTATCTTGTACTTCAAAGGTTACTAACTACTTACTATCATTTGATTTTTTTCCCCAAAATACTAGAGGGGGCGAACCTCTATACTTTCATAGGAAATTTTTAATTTACATATAATAAGTAGAGTTTTTTTTTTCTTCTTGCAGGGGCGACCGCCTCTACTGGCCCCTCCCTGGCTCCATCCCTGGGTTCATTGTACCTCAGTTTGCTAAGTTACCAAATTTGCTCGAGCCAACATTTTAAGCTCATTTGGTAAACTAGAAGAGCCCCAGTTGTTAAAGTTCGGTTGAACATCTTCTCTCTCGATACACAACTCTCATCGTCGTTGTTTGAAAAGTGATTGGACAAGAAAGTTGCTTTCATTCATGTATCATTGATTGCCTTTAAAACATAAACCTTGCATTTCTTAATATAAGCTACATGACTTGGTGATTAAGAAACTTGAACCAATTAAGAAACATGCATTATAAAGATACCAAGACTAACTTTAGGAAACGTGAATAATAAACTAGTACTAATTAAGAAGCATGAAAAATAGAACCTAAAACACATGGTAACATAATATCTCCTAATATTATGTTAACAGGTCATCATCTGCACGACCTAAGATCTTGGCTAGCTGAAGCTCAAATCGGTTTTCATTATGTATTGAATGTAGAAAGAACACATATTAATTATATTCGTTGGGTATGGCATAGTTTTATATCCTATTTGATCATTTGCATCTCAAATTACCGTAATACCTGTGTTTAGGTCTTAACTCCAACATTATCGGTGAAGTAGCAAACCAAGATTGAATTAGATTTCACAAACCCAGAAAATTACCCCAATTGTTGGCGTAATGTGAAGACAACATATAGGATCCACATGAAAGGATCGGAAAACGATCATTTAAGGATATATTATTGCATGTGCACGTACAACATGCTAATGTGACATCTTTATATTTTGTAGTAGGCCGAACATCACTGACCAAGCATGATTGTCACTGACCAAGCATGATTGATCCGTGTTCAGCGAAGCAATCGAACCATCTTGCCAGACAGCTCTGGTTTGCCGAACATAAAGGTCCGACAGGCTGTAAGTGGCAACATGCGTGCTCGGCAATACTAACTAGGGGCTGATTCACCACGATTGAGAACAAATACTTAGCACTTGGCACCATGTGCCCGACAGATAGGATCGGGTACAAACGAAGTGCTAGCTCATCCACGTGGTTGCAACCGCCTCGATCGTGATGTCATCCGAGCGGTTACACAATCAGATAATCATGAGCACACATGGGGGTGCCAGCTCATATTCCAGATGCTTAATCCTGACGTCAGAGTGACGTCGACCGACTCGTGTGAGGCACATGTGCTTGATTGGGGAGCAAGCAACAAGCACCCTATAAATATCAATTGATGACAACCCTGGAGAGGTACACTCTAACTTACACTAAAACCCCTAGAATACTTTGTCCTCTCTCTGCACTTTCTCATCCTCTCGCCGGAGGTTCCGGCCATATCCTTTAGACGTGCGTTGCTTGTGCAGACTAGGTCGAAGGGCTAGGACACCAACCATTCATCTTATCTACCAAAGAGGAGCTCGAATCCGAGATCATGCCGCCTACATATTTATCGATATATAATTAACCAAGAATGACGGTACCCACATCGATATCATATACGTGCATGACTGCATGTTTTTTTTTTTTTTTAAATAGGAGTATATTAATATTCAATTTCTTAAAATATAGTCTTACTATGTGCGTTAATTAATACAGTTCATCTATCTATATATAAGACTCGTGTGCTTCATTTAAGTACCGTAGAAGGATATTTAAGGAGACTTTATTAGAGGAGACCGTTTCCTCTATGCTAATTTTTGTTTAGTTATTGTATTTGTGAATAGACAATGTAACTCTTTTTCAACGAAACCAATAATAGTATATAAAAGGTGGGTACTATATATAAAGAGGGGGGAAAAGAAAAATAGCGAACAATTTGACCACAAGAACTTCTGGCCGGTAAACTATATATGGAAGGACTTGGCAATCCCTTGACTTCGAAGTACATCATAAGAGGACCCATATATTATCTTAGTGACGCAGCGGGATTCGAGAAATTAAGAGATAAACTTTGAAAATATTATTGATAAAAAAAATTAACTGCATAATGTGATTACAATCCCTTTTTATAAGAAAAAAAAGGCCCTAATCCTAGAAAAACTACAATTAAAAAAAAAAAAAAGAAAGTAAAACTAAGAAAATTGGAAACTAGAATGGATACAATTTTGGAGCAAAACATGTTCGGCGAATCTCAGCCGTTGATTTGCGAGATCAACGGCCGAGGGGATTCGGACAGGCGAGTGGGACAGGTGATCTTCGGTCGGCGTTGATCCTTGCGTTGGATGAAGGCGTGGGAGGTGTTGTTGTCGAGAAACGAAGTCCGGGCATTGATTGCATCAACCGTGGCGGATCTAATAAAGCTGGATTAATTGTGGAGTTCGGATTTTCAGAACCGTCACTGAGAGGAGTAGGATGATTCCCGTGACAAAAATGACAAAGGCCACGCAGTAAAACAACAATTTCTTTCGTTGGTGTCGGAGATCGGATTAACTCCCTTGCCATTAAACTTGTTTGGAAATACTAGGGCTGTGTTCGGTTGCAATTTCCGGCAATTTCGGGAAAACATTTCCGGAAAAAGTGTAATCATTACCCCTATTCACTTTTCTCTTATTCCAATCATTACTCTTTCATACAATCATTACCCCTATTCTCTTCCAATAATTACCCCTATTCCCCTCTCTATCTCTCTCCAATCATTACCCTATTTCCAATCATTATCCCTATTTTTCTATCAAATCATTACTCCAACAACCATTTCTAAAAACCAAACCAATCACAAACTCAAAATTTTTTTTCCAGATCATTACCCAGAAATTGCAACCGAACTTAGCCTAGATTTTTCATACTACTAGATTACAATCAATGTTCCTACGTAGTATCACGTCATTTAGTTTCAGATTGTTATTTTCTTAAATTTGAATTTTTTTTTTATATATATAGATACTCAAAGCTAGTCCAAATGAAATTTAAATAGTACTCCCTCTATTTCACAAATTTAGTTTAGAGAAAAATTCAAAATACCCCCCAACCTTTAGACTAAAATTCAATTAAGCTCCCAACTTTTTAAAAACTTCAATTTTACTCCCAACGTTATCTTCCGTTATTCAAAACGCCCCCTTCCGTCAGAATGTCTAACGGATTTCGTTAAAAGCTCCGTAAAATAGCGTTCCGATCGAACTTTGATGATCCGATCAGCTCAATGTGTTCAAAACGTGATTTTAAAAGTACCCGTAAGAAATCGGAAAAAAAAATGACCCGGAAGGGCTTCATCTAAACAGTTTTTTATTGAACTATTCAATAAAAAACTGTTCAGATGAAACCCTTCTGGGTCATTTTTTTTGCCGATTTCTAGCGGGTACACTTAAAATCATGTTTTGAACACATTGAGCGGATCGAATCATCAAAATTCGATTGGGAAAGAGGAGGTGCGGATTGATCCGGATTTTGTTCAAGTCTGAACGTCCGGATTTTGCTTCGGTTTACACCTCCCTTTTTCTGATCGAATTTCGATGATCCAAGCCGCTCAATGTGTTCAAAACGTGATTTTAAGGGTACCCGTGTGAAATTAGCAAAAATAATGATCGGGAAAGGCTTCAATCTGAATAGTTTTTTTTATTGAACTATCAATTAAAAACTGTTCAGATGAAGCCCTTTCCGATCATTTTTTTTGTTAATTTCACACGGGTACCCTTAAAATCACGTTTTGAACACATTGAGCGGCTCAGATCATCAAAATTAGATTGGGATGATATTTAACGGAGCCTTTAACGGAATCCGTTAGTCATTCAGACGGAAGGGGGCGTTTTAATTAACGGAAGATAACGTTGGGAGTAAAATTGAAGTTTTTAAAAAGTTGGGAGCCTAATTGAATTTTGGTCTAAAGGTTGGGGGGTATTTTGAATTTTTCCCTTTAGTTTATTAGGAAAAGAAGACATGCAATATTCCAAATAAAAAAAAAATACTTTTGTTCATATTTTCACTGGCGGCTGCAGTTGAACACCCTAAGTTTTTTTTTTTTTGGGATTTTTGTAGCAATATTTTTAGTTTACGCTTTATTTGAACACTCAATCAATACATTATGAACACCCACATATTTAGGTAAAACATATTTGAACACCTAAAACATTAACTTGAACAAAGGTCACACTTATTTTGAAATATATATATGTGTGTGTCTGTAAAAAATGCGACAAACAGAATTTTTTTTTTTTATTGGTGTAGGTATTGTTGACTCCGTTAGCTTCCCAAAGGGCCGGGACACGCGTCAGAATTTAGAGCTGTGCCATCTCTATCTCCTTTCTTTGGAATGAAGCTTATGTTTTCAAAGGTACGGTCCATAATAAGGAGTTAAGATTCGAACCCCATGGCTGTGTATATATGTAACTCGACAACCATGTTTACAAGTACTACTAAAATGACAAAACTCAGCGTAAAAGGTTCCATATATACCATTACTTTTATACTATTTTTGATAAGTACTGTATTAATTAAGTAGGCTCCATTGATAATTAATGTTATTATATAATAAATGCAGACAAATGTTGAATTGAACAAAACTAAGCTCAAAAGTCAAGCTTCGGAACCAAGGCCCGCCCTCAGACTCGCTTTTGGCAACCATATATTATTTCCCCCTGACCAGTTCAAATTAAGAAGGTGTTCTAATTTTCAACTGAAACTTTACCTCTATTTATACAACTGCTCTCAAACCATTGTCACTACTACTACCCCAACCAACAATATATCCTCCACATTCACGCACAAAAAGAAAACCCCATTTCCCAAACAAGCTCTATCTACATATGGCACAGGAATACAAAGCAGGGACTCCCTTGGCACCCGCCAACGGTTGTTACCGGAGCGACCAAGAGGCGGGCAGACCGACCTCATCCGAGCTCCGAAGCCAAAAACGTAAGAAATGGTTGTTGTACGGCGTAGCCTTTGTCATTTTCCAAACCGGAATCATCGTGCTCTTCTCACTGACGGTTATGAAAGTCCGAACTCCTCAATTCCACGTCAGGTCCGGCATTCTCAGTAGTGTCCAAACAGACGGTACGTCGACAAATCCCCCTTCGTACAACCTGATGTTGAACGCCGTACTAGGAGTGAAGAACACCAATTTCGGCCCTTACAAATACGAAAACTCCACTATCTACTTCTTCTACAACGGTACTCGAGTCGGGAGCGCTGAAATCCCAGATTCAAAAGCTGGTTTCCGATCAACCAAGAAAATCAATGTTGCCGCAAACCTGGTTGACCCAGCAGCTGCAGGGAACAGTACCGAATTAATGTTTAATATTTTGAATTCAGGGACTCTGCCTCTGATTGGCCAATCGACTTTGAACGGAAAGGTGGAGCTCATGTTCGTTTTCAAGAAGAAGAAAGCTATTAATTTGGATTGCACCATGGATGTCAATATCCCGACGAAGGAACTCCAGAATATCCAGTGCAATTGATATATGCTAGTGTTAATCTTTCTGTTGATTGATATTAAATACATACAAATTATATGGACGTTAATTTGCTTTCCCACAGGGGATACTACGCGTTTGATTCTATTATTATTATTATTTTCTTTTTTTTGATCGGCTAGTGGCTACTATGGCCCATGTACGTTGGTCACTTATGGATATTCTTCCAGTTGTGTTTTGAATAAACTCGATTTTTGGCGTAATTCTTCGTTTCTTTTTTCTGGTAATTGATGTTTATGTATCAAATCTCTCTCTCTCTCTCTCTCTCTCTCATTTATCTTCACCCTCGTCTAACAACGAAGCATCTTCACCCTCGTCTAACAACGAAGCAACGAAACCTGTATAAAGCAGCCAAACACCGACTCCTCTCCCGGCTGCCTACGTCCGTCCCTTCTTGCTGCCGGTACAAGCTCATTGCGGTCTGCTGTGCTATTCGTCCAATTTACTCACTCGCACGGCCCAACCCTCTTTCTCGCTTGTTCAACATCTTCCTTCACAGTACACAACTCTCATCGTCCTTGTTTGAAAAGTGATTTGACAAGAAGCTTGTTTTCATTGTGTATCATTGATTGCCTAGCATTTTTTCATATCGGTTACATGGCTTGATGATTAAAAAACGTAAATCAACTAAGAAACATGTATTATAAAGATACCAAGACCAACTAGGAAATATCAATAATAAACTTACTATGAAGCATGAAGAATTAGTAGAACCTACAAAATATAGTAACATAATAATATCTCCTAATATTATGTTAACAACGATCACCTACAGGGCCTGAGATCTTGGTTGAAGCTCAAATCAGTTTTCATTATGTATCGAATGAAGAAAAAAGCACGTACGTATTATATTCGTTGGGTATATATGGCATAGGTTTATATCGTAATTGATCAGTTTGCATCTCAAATTATCGTAATACCCGTGCTTAGGTCTTAACTCCAACATGATCGGTGACATAGCAAACCAAGATTGAATTAGGTTTCACACAAACCAACAAAAATGGCCCAACTGTTGGCGTAATATGAAGATGTGGGATCCACGTGGAAGGAAAACGATCAATCAAGGATATAATTATTGTGCACGTACAACATGCTAATATGACATCTATATATTTATCGGTATATAATTCAGCAAGAATGACGGTACCCACATCGATATGATGTACGTGCATTATTTTTAAAAAATAGTAGTATGTTATTATTCAGTTTCATAAAATATAGCCTTAGGTCATCCACAGTGGTATAATCAAAAAATGATAACCAAAAGTTGACACATCAGCTTTTGATTATTCACTTAAGAGGTTATTAAGATTAACAATGTTGAGTTTCACAATGGTCACTTCTAGTCCATAACCAAAATAAGGGTCCACTACAATTTCACTCTCTCTCCCCTTCTGTTTCCTGCCATTCACTACCCTCTATTTACATTTTTTTTTTTGGCAAAAATATATCGATTCCCTCTCTTAATTTTGGAAAAAATTGGTGACTTTATTCCCTCCTATTATAAATTTTTTGGGGGAAAAAAAAATGAAAAGGGAAAGAAGAGTGAAATATCTTAATCTAGCGATGATGGGTTGTGTTAATGTAATTGGCGATTTCCGGATGCGACAAACCGCTGGAGTCTGTATTTATTCTTTTTCCATTTGGGTTTGGGAGGTGATTTTATTTTGTCTAGATTAGATACTCCGCCCGTTGGTTCAAGAGTTGATCCCGAAGGCCATGCCGTGCATTTTGCTTGGAAAGATATATGCATGTCATGTGCATTTAGCTTAATATTTTTCATGCATCATTAAAGCTATTCAATGTCTTAATCTTTTATGAAATATCATTTATGGACTAACCTTATATCATTGGCCTTGTTTTATTTGATGGGATATTTTGTCTAAGGCCTTTTAAGTGCTTGCGCCTTAGTAGCGCCTTAGCAGCGCCTTACCAGACTAAGGTCCTTGCACGCGTGTTAAGAGCGCCTTAGTAGTGCCTTAGTAGACTAAGGCCTTTGTGTGCGTGCTAAGAGCGCCTTAGTAGGGCTCTCCAGGATTTTCCCTTGCTTGGTCATATATAAACATGTTTTTCATTATTCTAGGGTAACAAGAGAGATACAATAGCCCACTTTAGAGAGAGAAAGCATTATCTCTTTTGTTCTTGTGCTTTCATTTGCATTTTGGATGAATTGAATCTAGTATTCAATCATCCTTGTTCAATCTAGAGAAATACTTTGATGATCCATGTATTCTCTCTAGGTTGATTCTTTTGCATAAAAAATCTTCATTTTCAATATCCATACTTTCATGCCTATGAATCTACATGGCCGGATATTGCCGGAGCCGTTTTAGAGCGGAGATCGAGATGGTGTTGCTCGAGGAGTCCATGGAATCAAGAAGGGGCACGGGGTGCTAGGCAAGAAGTGGAGTTAGGTGTGATTTGGGGTAAAAGTCGGTAATTCCTAACTTGTAGTCTTTTTGCCTAACCTTTTGATTTATGGAAATTTGAGTAGATTAGGCCGTGGTTTTATGCTTAGGGTGCATTGACCCTAAGTAGTTTCCACGTATATCTCGTGTTTGCGTTCTTTAGTTTTATCGCTCTTTACTTATATTGTTGAATTGAATAGTTTGGCATGAAGATTGGATAGTTGTTTAAGTTGGTGGTTGAGTTAATTTTAAATCGGTCGTCCCATTCACCCCCCCTCTGGGACTCTGTTGTGCATTAGATAATTTCAGGTTGGATTGTAGATGATCGAGAGATATGAGCTTCACTTTTTGAGGTAAAGAAAGAAATAGTTTGTGAGTGAAGTGAAGAAGATATAGAGTACGCGAAGAAAAGAAAAAAAAATACCAATTGAAACATGTGTGCATACAAATTTTGAAACTAGTTAACTTATGTGGTGTGGAATCCACAAATTTTGATTATTAAAAAAGATTGCTTGTTTTGGTTATCCAAAACCTAAAATTTCATTATTTCTAAGAATGTTGCTAAATTTAATTATACCATTCTGAGTCATCTTTTATACTAACATTGTTAATTTTAAAAATAATTAATTTTTTATTATACCATTGTGGATTACTATCCGTTAATACAGTTCATATATAAGACTGTTTCCTTTATGCTTTTTGTTTATTTATTGTATTTGTGAATAGACAATGTAACTCTTTTTCAACGAAACCCAATTACTATATAATATATATATATAAGGTGGGTACTGGGAAAAAGAAAAAGAGCGAACAATTTGACGACAAGAACTTCTGGTAAACTATATATGGAAGGACTTGGCAATTCCTTGACTTCGAAGTACATCATAAGAGGGCCCATATATTATCTTAGTGACGCAGCGGGATTTGACAAAGAGATAATCTCTGAGGATATTATTAATAAAAAATTGACTGCATAATATGATCAATTACAATCCCTTTTACTATAAGAAAAAAGCCCCAATCCAAGCAAAACTACCATTAAAAAATGAAGTAAACTAAGAAAATTGGAAACTAGAAAGAAAAATAAAACTTTCCTAACTAAAACAGAACTATACGTTATGAGTAATTGAAGTTCTGGATATTTTCTAAAACGGCAAAAATTTAAATTGAAATGAAGGAAATCCACAATTTTGGTTCAGCCCACCGAATTTGGGCCGGATTCGAGCTCGTCTATAATTTGCCAATTCAGGCAATCCGCAATATTAAGTTGTTTGGACTTTCGAGGCTTCAACCGATCCAATTGATCAAGGAATTCAGCTGCTACTTGTTCTACATCACTTAGCATTGTTAGGTACTCCATATATATATATGTTATATATATGTAAAGCATTCGGTACACACTCTCTTTTTGAATTTTCGTGGCTTATTTTACAAATTTCCTGTTTAGTATATTTTATGATTTTTTTTTTGTGGCGCTTTTTATTTTTGAGCGTATGGCACACTCTTTACGAACTTTGTGGCCCGAGAAATGAATTTTGTCATGGTTTATTTTATGAATTTCTGTTACTTTTTTCAAATTTATTGGGTCTAACTTTTATACTAGTATGTGCTTTTGCAACTTTGTTTGTCGCATCTTAAGTAGTAGTTTATTTGTCGGAGAATTTACTGGGTTTTTTTTTGTAATTTGCTGGTCAAGGCAATGATATTGTTTTTATTTACTCCCTCTATTCCAAATTTTGAGTCTATTATTCTATTTTGAGTTGTTCTAAAATAATGGACCCTTTTTCAAAAATAAAAAGAAAATTTTTGTGATTTTTCAAAAGTGTCCTTCAAAGATGAATATAAGTGTTATAAAATAGATAGAATATATAGATAATGGTGGAAATAATAGATATTATAGATGTAATCATTGCATATCTCCTTAAATATAGTTAGAATCCCAAAAGAGACTCTCCATTTGAGAGCATCAAAATACTAAAAGATTCCAAACAACTCGACGGTCTTTTGTCTTGTTTATTGTGAATAGACCAAGTCAAGAGAGTGAGAAATGAAATATATATATATATATACACACACAATTGTCCACATTCGAGATTCAATTAAATATAAAGGATTACAACTCGAACTCACGCCGTGAATATTATAATTAACTAGAGAGACGTGACACTTAGCCCATCTGATTGTACCTTTTGGCTTTCAGAGGGGAGGTCTGGAGTTCAAATTCGTGGAAAAACATTGAACCCCTTTGATTGTTAACTTATTAATTTTTCAGTAATCCCCAATTATGTATACAATATTGACAAAGAAAAAACAAATAAAGATATAACCAAAAGTCTACCCTTACTGTTCTCATACTCACAGTTCAACAGTGTTTTGGACGGTTCATATTAAAAACAAACAATTACCAGTCAAAATTTAAAAACATATCTCAACTATTAATCGTCGAGAAAGACGGTTAAATTGAGCAAGCGGTAAAACAGAACGGTAAAATAGAGCGGTAAAGATAGCCGGACTGAAGATATAAATATGCTTTTGTTGAATATAGATATTGATACCAGTCCATCGGTCCCTGAACAAAACCGGTCTCAAAACTCAAGCTTCAAACCTTTCAGTTCAGACGCTTTCGGCAACCATAAAATATTTCCCCCAAGCAATTTCCCCAGATTAAACCCCACTTCCAATTCAAACAAGATGTTTAATTAATTTCCATCTGAAAATTTCCCTCTATTTATAAACCACTGCTCCCAAACCCTTGTCACTGCCACAACCAACATTTCTTTCACATTCACAAAAAAAAAGAAATAATAATAATAATAATAATAATAATCTGAATTCCCTTCACTACTCTCTCAATTCAACCAGCAAAACAAAAACCAATTTCCCAAAACAAGTCCTATGGCAGAGGAATACAAAGCAGGGTATCCTTTGGCACCTGCCAATTAACGGTTATTACCGGCGCGACCAAGAGGCAGGCAAAGCAACCTCATCCGAGCTCCGAAGCCAGATATGTAAGAAATGGTTGTTATACAGCGTGGCCTTTGTCATTTTCCAAACCGGAATCATCGTACTCCTCACAACGACAGTTATGAAAGTCCGAACTCCTCAATTCCGGGTTACTTCTGCCACGTTCGGCGCTTCCAATGTCCAAGCAACCACCCCTTTGTTCAACATAACGATGAACACTGCACTGGTGGTCAAGAACACAAATTTCGGCCCTTATAAATATGAAAACCCCACTGTCAATTTCTTCTATACGGGTACACCAGTTGGGAGTGCTAATATCCCAAATTCAAAAGCCTTTCTCCGATCCACCAAAAACATAATTGTTGGGGTAAACCTGGTTAGACAAGCTGGGAATACCGAGCTGGGTAATGACTTGAATTCAGGGATTTTGCCTCTGACTTGCCAATCGACTTTGAACGGAAAGGTGGACCTCATGTTCATTTTCAAGAAGAAGAAAGCTACTAATTTGTATTGCACCATGGACGTCAATATCGCGACAGGGCAACTCTAGAATGTCCAGTGCAACTGCTGCTAGTGTTACATGTTTACTATAGTCACCCCCCTCCTTTTTTGTTTGATTGGCTACTATAGACCTTGTTGGTCACTTATGGATATTCTTTCAGATGTGTTACGGATTTTGAGATTGAAATTGAATGTTTCGGGAGTCATTTTCCTTCATTGCTGTTATATAGGATCGCTTTAGAGATTTGATATAGTTGATAGGGCTGCAAACACATGGGACCGCTCCTGATCTTTTCGAGGTTTGGTTAGGGGTTAACATGTTCAATTCGTTGCGTTGACAAATTAATGAGCCCGAGCAAGGATTTAGGACCATTTGGTAAATAAGCAGAGCTTGAGTTTGTCGGAGTTCGACTCAAAGTGACTTAGTGAAAACAAAATTTGAATATGCAATCTAGTTTTCGAAATATATGTCTTTGTTATAAACCAAAACAATGGGGACGGATCCAGTCCAGTCTTATCCAAAAGACCCCGAACAAATCTGAGTCATCCAAAAGTGACGGGCAGGATGCAAAAAACTAGACGAAACTGATTGGTAATGACTGGACATGCAGGATCCGACCCCGATTTACATTCTCAAGTTGATTTTTCCGAAGGAGAAAATGTGTTAAAAGTCGAGGAAAAAGGTACTTTACTAAACATATTGGATTATTCGGACGCTTTCTTAGGAACTAGTTCTTTTTCTTATGTTAATAGCAGCAAGAAGTCGTTTGTGACGGGAATTTTTTTTGTTTGATTTCTCCAACGACTAAATTTTGGTCTTGACTCTTGACTGGAGAAGAGCTATTTGCGTTCTCATTTTTTTCTTGGGCAAAGTCCACTTATACCCCTTTAATTTGGGCCATGTGCGGATACACATCTTCAAATTCAGTTTTGTGCATCTGCACCCTGCACGTTTGTGAGAGGCTGCTCCTAGAGCACTAAATAATTTGCGCTAGTTCTGGACTTGAATTTGATTAGCTTTTTTTTTTTTTTTTTACCTCGTTCGTAGTCAGATTATTGGCTTATTGAAATGCAACAAGCCCACACGTAATCCAAAATCAATGCAAATAGTATCTGGTTGAGACTAATGAATTCAAAGAATCGAAATTTTATTGCATTTC
Source organism: Rhododendron molle (assembly GCA_025413875.1). NCBI lineage: Eukaryota > Viridiplantae > Streptophyta > Magnoliopsida > Ericales > Ericaceae > Rhododendron > Rhododendron molle. The sequence goes on from CM046396.1 coordinate 43,701,730, forward strand.
ATACCCAAAAAAAAACAGAGATATTAAATTATCTACTGGTACAAATTCGAAGTACGAAAAGCAAAATGTGAAGAAATCCCCAAACAGAGGCATTAGTAGCAAATATAAAACTCAACCCCTCCGAGGAACAATCGAACGAACACTATAATTTTTCCCATTCTGGCCAACTGAAATCCAAACTGATGATGACTGTGTCGTTTCTACTTGCAACTGATATTCTGGAGGGACTGTGTTGCGGTATTCACTTCCATTGTACAATTCATGTCGACGGCCTTCTTCTTCTTGAAAATCAACATCAACTCCACTTTCCCGGTCAATTTCGATCGGCTGCTCAAAGGCACAATTCCTTTGCTTAGATCGTTTGCCAGTTGCGTCTTTCCAACTAGATCGGTCGAAGCAAGGTCCAGTGTAACGGTAAACTTTTTGGTCCTTCGGAATTGGGCTTTCGATTTGGGAATAACCGCACGCCCAACCTCAACTTCGCCGTAGTAGAAATAGATTGTGCTATTGTCGTACTTGTAGGGGCCAAAATTGGTGTTCTTGATCCCAAGTGCGACATTGGTTTTAAGATTGAAGGAAGTGTTGGTGGTTGGGATATCAAACTTGTCGAAGGTGGCGGATCTGACCCGGAACTTGGGATTTCGGACCTTCATGACCGTCATGGAGAAAAGAGCTATGACTGCAGACTGAAAAATGACGAAGGCTATACCGTAGATGAGCCACTTCTTGTACTTTTGGCGGCGGAGTTCTTTGGCTTGGGTTGCCGTGGCTTCTTCATCGCTCCGATTGTAGCCGTTGGCTGCAGCCGGGTGGTAGGCCTGCTGCTCCTTGTCTGCCATTTGAAAGGATTGTTTTGATTATCCTAGAGGGAGAAATGTATTGCTTTTTGTTTTACTAAGTGGGATTGAAGAAAGTGGTGATGGTGGTGGACGAGGGTATGGTAATGATCCATATCTATATAGTGTGAAGATTAAGGTGTGAAAAGTGGGACACCTTTTTTGAAATTTTGATGAAAAACGCCTTGTTTGAAGTCTTGGGATAAACAGAGAGTGAATTGGAAGGGAGGACTTGCTCGGTTGAGGGATGGTTCCTCCCAAACGTGTGGGACAGGTTCGATTTCTAGAACAGGGGATGGTTACCAAGAAGAGGTATTCTACGCGGAATTATCAAATAGTAATGGATGCATCTATATATTGAAAGCGATGGCTTCAAGTTAGGGTCATTTTAAGGATGATAACAACTGTCCGAGCCAGTTTGCATGCACGTTAAGTTTTTGAGATCGTGAAGCTAATGATCCGACAAATCTTCGAGTGGCCCCAAAATTTTAAATGGTTAACTTCTGTGAGGTTCAAACATATGATCTCCTGCAGTGGCAGAGCCAAAATTTTGACCCAAGGGGGGCCGGCTCAATGGACATATATTTTTTATCGGAATGTGTACCTTATTATGACATAAAGTTTTTTGTTTTTCAATACATTACATTTGTATATATTGAAATGATTCTAGCCTAATGCAGTTAAAGTACACCAATCATTTTGTTTTTTTCTTTAAGCTACTTCAATAGTCACATGCTTATTTTTTTTATTTATGAAAGAAATTGAGAAATGATAATGTAAAAGAATTGATTTTTTTTATCAAATCATACCAAAATTATTATGATTATAACTATCTATACATGAATAATTATCAATAATATTTCAAAATCAAGTATATAAAAAATTAAAAATTAAAAACTCAGGAGGCTTGGGGGGCCAGGGTCCTCCCAGCCCCAACATAGCTCCGCCCCTTGCCTCAGGAAATATAAGCACTTATTATTTTTCTCATTTTCACTTGAAAAAACCGCACATTTAAATTATAAACTCTACTACCATGAAGAATTGCATGGGTGTGTGTCATTTTTATGGTTAAGTTACATAATGTCGGTGTTCGATATTGTTATAAAAACATGTGAATGCGTGTTGATTGACCTAAAATAGAGAAAAAAATTCTTTCCATCTTAGGAAGAAATCATGGGGATTCCACCATGCATTGTGGGCTCCGCCGTGTATTTTTTCAGTAATCTGGACCGTTCATCTTGTAGGGTTCGCATAGTAGTACATTCACACAAGAAAATCATATTTATCAAATACCAATAGGTATATTAAAAATTAAATCTTAGTTTATAAAATAGACTGCTATGGATAGTTTAACTTTAAACTTATCTACTTAGATTTTTTAAATCAAACTTCAATTTTTTATATACCTATCCACGTCTGATAAAGCTGATTTTTTGTGAAGATGTACTACTTTGCGAGCCTACAAGATAAACGGTTCAGATTACTATAATATACGCACAGTGGGGCCCACAATTAATAGTGGTGGTTGGGTTTTCTACCTAAGGTGGATGGAATTTACACTCCCTAAAATTTACAAGTGAAGTCTTTCTTTAACATTGAAGCATTTTAGACAAGACACTCTGACAAATAAACTTCCAAAATAATTACACTATTGATGTCTGATTGGAAATTTTTAAATATTCATCCTCTTTAGTCATACTACATAAATATACATTCCGTCCACTTTTTCTGCTTATGTTTTAACCCTTTCAATAATGTGTGAATTATCCTTCTTACCCATTTGTACTATTTATCGTGATTGCTATTTCCCTTGGTTTCCTGTAACATTCTCTTTATGGCGATTTCCAACCGCAATGCGATTTCTTCCTCACCGGTGTTATGGGGGATTATAACAAGATGTCTTGCTCTTGCAAGTTTCTTGATGATTTTGATGCTCGTAGCATTTTTCTGTCTCTTGAGATGCTTTATGATTCGATTGAGTACGAGACTTTTAAATTTTTTGTCTATCTATCACGAGGGGGCAAGATGGTGTGGCACGTCATAAGAAATGAAGATGATTGAGAAAACATGAAATATTTGCGTGTAGAGAGAAATGTTTTGTTTTCCATCAAAGATGTGATTTCTTCGTCCCCGAACATGGTATATTGTGTTCTTATTCTAGTGTTGCTTCTTCTTTTTTAAAAAAAAATAAAATAAATAGATGGTTTGTAGGTTAATTTCGATCAAGGATAAAGATTTAGCTTTAGTTTTATCAATTTTTTTCATTGATTTGGGGCATAGCATTTGTTTTACACATTTTTCATGGGATCGTAGCCTCCCTATCGATCACCCGCGATTACACATTTTCCATGGGATCGCAACCTCCCTATCGATCACCCGTGAAAAATTGCTCCTGGCTACACAGTTTTGGTCCTAGCTACACAGTTTTGCTCTTGGCGGCAAAGTTTTGCCCTTGACCGCGAAGAATTGCTCTTGGCCGCAAAGAAATTACTCATCGCCGCGAAGACTTACTCAAGGCTGCAAAGAATTGCTTTTGGCCGCGAAGTTTTGCTCCTGGTCATGATGAATTGATCATGGCCACAAAATTTTGCTCTTAGCCGCAAAGAATTTCTCCTGGCCACAAAGATGTCTCAGGGTTTGATTTAGATCGTCTCGTTATTACTTGCATCAGTTGCATGTCCTCACCTAATCTCAAGTCATGAAGAAAGTCTCTCAGGTGGCATACTCTGAAATATTCGACTCCTAACAGTTTCGTATACTTTTGTATTGGGTTTTCCCTCAAATAAATTCTACGTTTACATACCAAAATCCCAAAATCAATGCAAAAATACAGTATTTGGTTGAGACTGGTCTAGTCTATTCAGTCCACTAAAGACAAATGAATTCGAAGAATTGAAATTTTATGGCATTCCATACAAAAAAAAATAAAAGAACAGAAGAGTAATTATATTCTAGTCCAATACCCAAGTACGTAAAGCAGAACGTGAAGAAATCCTCAAACAAGGGGCTTTAGCAGCAAATGTCAAAACTCCACCCCTCTGAAGAACAAATTGAACGAACACTATAATTATTCCCATTCTGGCCAACTGAAATCCAAACTGATGATGGCTGTGTTGTATCTCTACTTGCAACTGATATTCTGGAGAGACTGTGTTGCGGTATTCACTTCCATTGTACAAATCATGTCGACAGCTTTCTGCTTTTTGAAAATCAACATCAACTCCACTTTCCCGGTCAATTTCGATCGGCTGCTCAAAGGCACAATTCCTGTGCTTAGATCATTTGCCAGTTGCGTATTTCCAACTAGATTGGTCGAAGCAAGGTCTAGTGTAACGGTAAACTTTTTGGTCCTTCGGAATTGGGCTTTCGATTTGGGAATAACAACACTCCCAACCTCAGCTTCGCCGTAGTAGAAATACATTGTGCTGTAGTCATACTTGTAGGGGCCAAAATTGGTGTTCTTGATCCCAAGTGCGACGTTGGTTTTAAGATTGAAGGACGTGTTGGTTGTTGGGATATCAGACGCGTCGAAGGTGGCAGATCTAACCCGGAACTTGGGATTCCGGACCTTTATGACCGTCGTGGAGAAGAGGAGTATGATTCCGGTCTGGAAAACGACGAAGGCTACACCATAGAGTAGCCATTTCTGGTGCTTCTGCCGACGGAGCTCTTTGGCATCGAATGTCGTGGCTTCTTCGCCGCTGCGGGTGTAGCCGTTGGCTGCAGCCGGGTGGTAGGCCTGCTGCTCCTTGTCTGCCATTTGAAATTAAGGATTGTTCTGATTTATAGGGAGAAATGTATTGCTTTTTGTTTTACTATGTGGGATTGAACAAAGTGGTGGTGGTGGTGAATAAGGGTATGGCGATGATCTATATATATATATGGTGCGAACCTTGTGAAAGTGGAACACCTTTTTTGAAATTTTGATGAAAAAGGCACGCCTTTTTGGAAGTCTTGTGATAAACATTAGAGAGTGAGAATTGGAAGGGAGGGCTAGCTTGCTGTGTTGGGGCCGGGGATGCTTCCCATACGCGTGGGGGATGTTTGGCAAAAAGAGATATTCTACGCGCAAATATCCCATACACTGTAATGGATCGATGCTTCTATTGGAAAGCGATGGATTCGAGTCATGACTTTGGTTTTCAAAATTTAAATTTATATACTCCAGTATAACCTCTACGCTTTTTATAGCCCGATGTCTAGTCCAGCTATGCGCACCTCGATTATTTTTCAGACCCAAAAATTAATGAGCGGGTAAACCCTCCAGTGGTCCTAAGATTTAGAATTTTTGGGCCTCCGTGCAATGCCAACATGCAAGCACTTAAATTCCTATGGGTTAATTATATAACCTCTACTGCCACGCAGTGAGTCACTTTTATTGTTACGTCAGGATTTTAGATAAGATACTCTAACAAGTAAACTTTTAAACTACACATGTAGTTATCGATATTTGATTGACATGATAATCCAACCTCCATCTTTAATTGGAAGAAGGAAAAAAAATGTCAAAAGAATCTCATTGAGGAGGCAGCTAGGGGTTTTTTTTTTTTTATCCGAGGAGGCGGCTAGGTTAATCGATCATTTTATGATATGGTAATTCGCCCGGGCGGTGAAGTTTTCTGGCATGGGGGATTAATTTTCGATATTTTATAGACACGGCCAATTTGTGTAAGTTTTTCAAAGCTTCTAGAGGAAAACAAAATTAGCCGTCGACGCTTTTACTTGCAGGGGCTATCTGTCCTCTTTAATTAGACTAGAAAGGATACAATTAGGGATCTGTAGGAAAAGAGAAATGTTAATTAAATTGGGTTTGACCATTTCCCATGGTATGGAACGAGAATACTAGTAATTGGGGTTCACATGCGGCAGAAGATGTAAACCTATATAAACGCTTCGTCCTTAGGGCTGTAAATGAACCGAGTAGCTAACGAGCTCAGTTGGGCTGGGCTGGGCTGGGCTCGTTAATGCTCGGCTCAGCTCGACTCGTTTAGTAAACGAGTTGAGTTCGAGTGAATAAAAGCTCGACTCGTTAAGGGAGGCTCAGCTCAATTAAAGAGACTCATTTAGTATTAAGCTCGGCTCGTTAAGACTCGAGCTTCTTCTTTTTTGACTCGTTTAGTAAACTAGCCGAGCTCAAGCTCGTCAAGACTTGGTTTGGCTCAGCTTGTTAGCAGCCCTAATGTTCCCATGCATTAGGTGGTGGTTCAAGTTTCACCTGGCCTAGTCCATTACCAATCCCTTAAGATATAGAAGAATCTTGCCTTTTACACAGACAAAAAGAAGCATATGGTACAGTGGAGTGCCTGTTTGGGTTTACCCTTAAAAAACCTTAAACAGGGGAAGTGTTTCCTTAAACTTCTGTTCGTTTTAGGGTATGCAAGGGGACTAATCCACTTACGTATCTCGACTAATCTCAGGAGACCACTTCCATTATTTGTTTTGTCCAGTAAATGAAAAAGAATTATTTAATCTCTTAAAAACAGGTTGGAGATCAAAGGAAAGCAAAAGTACGGTGGCATCAAAATGAACGCCACCTAAACCCAAGAAATAACAGGTATACTTTGGCCCCTCAAAAATTAATAGCTTGACATAAGACCTAGAAAGGAGGCCAACCCCAAACGGAAAAGCAACCATTATTACATTATGGGCGAGGTTACTTTGGGGGGAAATGACAGATATAATTCACATTTGACAATGTCAAGCCATCATCTTCAAATAGAAGCATCCATCCATCTAAATCCAAAATATTGAGAAGAAAAAAAAATACCCTGTGGCTGCCGCTAGGGGAGAACCTTCTGCCCCAGATAACAAATGTTAAAATACACATCCGACGACGGGGAAAGTCCTCCCTCCATTTAAGTCCCTTTCCAGGAGACTTTCAAACAAGGCGTCCCTTCATCGACCGTAACATTATATATAGTCCATTTCCACGCCTTTAATCACCACCACATCGACTTCTTTCAATCCCACACATAGATCAAGAATCCCCCTATCTCTCCCTCTTTCTCTCTCTCAATTCAAAAAAAAAAAAAAAAAACAATCCCAAATGGAAGACAAGGAGCTTCGTCGCCAAAAGCACAAGAAGTGGCTCCTCTACGGTATAGCCTTCGTCATTTTTCAGAGCGCAATCATAGCCCTCTTCACCCTGACTGTTATGAAGGTCCGGAATCCCAAATTTCGGGTTAGGTCCGCCTCCTTTGAGAATTTCGATGTCCAGACGGCATCGAATGCTTCATTCAATCTGAGGACCAACGTCGCACTTGGGATCAAGAACACCAATTTTGGCCCCTACAAGTATGACAACAGCACCATTTCCTTCTACTACGGTGACACGGAGGTTGGAAGTGCCGTTATCACCAAATCGAAAGCCCAATTCCGAAGGACCAAGAAGTTTAGCGTTGCAGTGGACCTTGCTTCGACCAATCTAGCAGCAAATTCGCAATTGGCGACTGATATAGGCAATGGGATCGTGCCTCTGAGCAGCCGATCGACACTGACCGGAAAGGTGGAACTGATGCTTATTTTCAAGAAGAAGAAGTCCGTCAACATGAATTGCACTATGGAAATAAATACCAGAACACAATCACTCCAGAATATCATGTGCAAGTGATATATCTATGTTTCATGTTGTGTTTGTATTTCGATTACTTATTTGATATTACCCTGTTGTGATTATTCTTTATTTTGTTACGTACTCATATTTGTACTCTAAACATTTCTCCTGGTGATTAATAAGATCAATATTTATTTATCAGAAAATCCGCTCTTCTAGTGTGTGTATGTGTATGTGTGTGAAGTTGAACTTTATAAATTTCACGCCTTTTTTGAGATTTTGAAAAAGACTGAATTGAAGTCCGTATTGCGAGAAACAATGGTTCGCCTTCTTCTTCTTGAAAATCAACATCAGCTTCACTTTCCCGGTCAATTTTGATCGGCAGCTCAAAGGCACAATTCCTGAGCTTGGATCACTTGCCAACTGCCTATTTCCAACTAGATTAGTTGAAGCAAGGCTGACCGTAACGGTAAACTTCTAGGTCCTTCGATATTGGGCTTTCGAATTTGGGATAACAGCACTCCCAGGACCCAACCTCAGTTTCGTCGTAGTAGAAATAGATTGTGGTGTTGTCATACTTGTAGGGGTCAAAATTGGTGTTCTTGATCCCGAGTGCAGCGTTGAAGGATGTGCGAATCACAACCGTCATGGAGAAGAGGAGTATGATTCTGGTATGGATAACAACGAAGGCTACACCGTAGAGTAGCCATTTCTTGTGGTTTTGGCGAGAGCAATCACCTGTACACTGTACAGTAGAATCCACAATTTCCAACTAGCTCGATCCAGCTAATGCAGTGTGCGTGATAACCTCATAATATATGCAGGTTCACATTTGTCATAGCATTCCTTCTGCTACTGACAGGTGCAGCACTCAATGATCTTGTCCCTTGCAAGTGTGATTCTTGGCATTTTCTATTATCTTGTCTTGAATTTGGCAAAGAACAACACCAATATGATTCATGGGTTGGGCCTACTGCTGCTCCTAATTAATCAAGGCGGCATTGCGATGGGACAGCCACAATTTCCTCCACCAAACACCCAAGCTCCAGATTTTGTGCATGAAGATACTTGTATGAGGCTTCAATTTACTTGGTTACTCTCTAGCTAGTGAATGGTGTTTGGAATTGTCATCCCAAGATACCTTGTGGATGCAAAGAAGATTCGTTTAGGGTGTTGGGGTAGGGGTAGGGATGTTTAGGACGGTTTCTTTTTTCCCCCTTTTTTGAAAGGCTTCTGGTGTTTAGAATGGAGTTCGTTTGTTGGCACGATTAAGATTTCCGCCATCCTAACGCAGCGTAGTAGTGGGCAGCGTAGTAGCTGAAGAGAGACTATATATCGTTCTAATGTACGAGCTCTTGAATTCACAAGAAAAAGATAATCACCTTGCGCACAAGAAAAATAAAAAGAACTCTGAATTATTATTGAATAATTAAATAGATTACAAGGAGAGTTGAACCCTTATTTATACTAGTAGTAGCCTGGCACGCTTTTTAGTTAGCAGCTAGGAGGCTTTATTAATAGGATAATACTTGGCTACCAAATGATGGAGAATGGAAACAGCTTATCATTTAAGAAATTGATATATAGTTTTATTATTTTGGTAATAAATTATTTTTGAAAATTCCGTTTTAAATGTCGTTTGTTTTGGCAAGTTTGCTTTTATTCTCTAGTATTTAGATTTGAGAATATCTCAAATCTTTTGATTTTGATAATTATTGAGTTAATTAGCTATTTGCCAGGATTCAGCTTCTTATTTTGTTGATTCCTTTTCGGTCTTAGTTTTATAGTATAAATTAAGTTATAGGGTGACATTAAAAGTTGGTCGTTATTGAATTAAAGAAAAATTGAGAGTTTTCTCATTATCGTGTGTTCGAAGAGAGAATACATCTAGTTCATACCTATTTGTGTTTATGTTTCAAAGGGAGAACCTTTAACATAAGTAAGTTCGTGATCTCTTCTTGCAACTAATTTCGTAAAAAGAAGCTGCGCTGCATCAGAATAAACTTAAGAGTAGGGACCAGGCAAAACACAAAACAAGGAAATAAAAACTAAACACTCCAGAAAAACTAGAATCGTGCTAAACAGGCAGCACTACAAAAGTTCTTCTACTAATATTATTCCCTAATAAAAATTGTCAAAACAAGTGGTAAAAATTAAAAAGAAAATTATAAAATTCAATTTTTTTCATAAATGGAATATCTTTGTAATACTTCTTCTTTGATTTGACCCTATCAAATCTTTCCACAAAATCAGTAGCGATTTTGTTCTACATCAGTTCCACTTAGCGAATACGGGGCTCGTCGAAGTGTGACTCTGGTGCAGGGTTGGCCACTCCAGGAGTCCCAAAAACATTCCAAAATCTCAGTTCATCCCCTGCAGCAGATGCTACTGTACATCCATCCGGGCTCTGAATCAAAGAACCAGAAGGATAAAAACGCAAAATGAGAAAAACAATTCACAATTGGGCAATAACTCGTTTCAAGAAACCTAAAATCTTTCAAATTACATCAATGAATTGTACCTGAGCCATGGAAAGAACTCTGGAATCATGGCCAGTGAGCTCAGTTACTTTCACCATTGATGGGTACTTCCAAAGTGTAAGCTGATTCTTTGTAGGACCATGAGAGCTAAGAAGCTCACTCTCATTCTTGTTCCACAGCAGAGCACAGACCTGCGAGCCGGTGTCAATTGAGTTCTTTCGAGCCCCCGTGCGGGTGTCCCAAAACTTGATGCACTTGTCACGGCTCCCTCCACCAGAGGCCAGTAAGCTTTCCTGGAATGGACACCAAGCAACGGCTTTAACAGCCGCAGTGTGCTCTTCAATCCTGTAAAGCCACTGTGTTCGGGAACGAGATCTGTCGTCCCATACGTGGAGGAGGTTATCGTTTCCCCCACTTGCTAACTGTTGCCCCGAAGCCGACCATTTTAACCCACAGACTTCTTCATGGTGCCCTGTGTAGGTTACGGCAGTATGTGGGCTCACTCTTACATCGTTGTTGATGATCTTACCATCCCTTCCTCCAGTTGTCAAAACATGATTGTTCTTCCAGTCAAGAGATCCGACTCGTGATTGGTGGCCACCTCTCAAGCTTTCTAGCTGCAAGAATTAAGTTACTATTAAGCCACTTTTTATTCACCACAAATTGAAAAGAAAAGCCAAGATGACGAGAGAACTTGAGAGACGTATATATGTAAGCAACAAATTAATTACCCATCGATTATCTCTAGAATCCCAAAGCTGGACATCAGAATTGTCGAAGCCGATGGCAATGCGTCGACCATCTGGAGCCCACTTGACACTGGTCACAGGGCCATTTGCGTCGTTAGCAGTGCCGAGTTGAGATGTCTCTCCATTAGCAGCATTCCACAGATACACGGTGTTTCCAAGAGCAATAGCAACAAAATTGCTGCTACCCCAGTCTAGTAAGTTCAAGTAGTAATCATCTTCCAAGCCAGGAACATCCAACGTTCTCTCAGAAGTCTGAAAGAATGAGACGACACTGAAATTAATACTTGAGAATTTATTTATATATAGATAATAACAAATGGGAAAGAAAATTAAACAGCATACAATTGTCTTAATGGTGAACACCAACCATAAATATAATCAAAACCCTAAAATAGAATATCCATGCACCTGGGGAATGTGTCGACCGGGTTTTGTAGGTTTTGACTCCTGAGTTGCTGAGTAGTAGTCGTTTGGGTTTGCTCTGGCCCCAGCTGGCCGGGTGGTAGGTTTGTTCTTGAAAGCCAGTATCCGAGACTTCTGATCTATGTTGAGGGCTCCTGCCAGTAGCTGCCGGTATGCCTTCCCGGGTGGAGAGCTCTCGGCTGAATTCTCTTTGTCTTCAGTCAGCTTGGAACGCGCATTATCAATGTCTGGTCGGTTTGGAATGAATCTATCCAACTGCGGGCAACAATACGGCAAGCAACAGAGAAAATGAAAATAAGAATCACTGAGGCATTTGAATTTGTAGGAATTGAACTATGCACTACCTGCCAAATACCCAAATTCAGAATACTAATCAATCACAAACCCTAGTGCCAAATCAAACAAATAGAAGGGTCCTAACCATAGAACCGAATCACCCCATTACTCGAATTGATAAAGCTAGTCAAGCAGAAACTGCAGCATGCATCAAATCAAATAAATGGCAAACCCTAACGCTAGAACCGAGTCGAGAAGAAACAAAACCCTTGTTTCCCGAACCTAATCAGCTAGCTGTATGGGGAAGGCTATCTACCAAGGATAAGTTACATTCTTGGGGGGATTGTCTTTGAAAGCAGGTGTGTGCTCTATGATGGTGTATTGAGGGTCATGATCACATATTTTTTAAGGCCATTTCTCCTTTTGTGTGTGAGCAGTTGAAGTCCAGGAATAATGTCTGTCGAGTCCCTGGTTGCTTGATACTGAAGATGGAGTGGTCCGTTCAGAATAAAGGGGGTGATGGCCTGAAGAATTCTCTCTACAAGCTCTCTTTAGCTGGCACGGTGTATTAGGGGTGGGCATCGGGTGTTCGTGTTCGTGTGAATTCTCTCAACTCTAACCTGACCTGTTTAACTATTCCTATTATCGTGTCGTGTCATATTCGTGTTTCGTGTCAGGAATAGCTGACCCTATCCCGTTAACTTCGTGTCGGATTATCGTGTCCTTTCATAACTTCTCGTGTCGTGTCGTGTTCGTGTTGTGTCATATTTGTGTTTCGTGTAAGAAATAGCTGACCCTAACTTGCTAATTTCGTTTCGTGTCGGAAATTCCCACCCCTAGGGTGTATCATCTGTGGAGGGAAAGAAATCTCAGAGTTTTCCAGAATAAGATAGAAGATCCAGCTGGTGTTGTGCAGAAAATTATACTCCATCCGATTTAGTGCCTGGAAGAATTTGAAGAGCTCTCCTACGAATCAAAGTATACGCATGGTTTGGAATGTCTCTTGTAATGTTCTCTGTTGAGATTTGGGTCTTTACTGATTTTGTCTAGAGATGGTAGGTGGGTTGTGTTGGTGTCTGTTTTTGTAATCTGTTCTTACGGGATGCCCCAACCACGGAGTTGTTTTGGGGCTCGGGGCTGGTATCTCGAGCTCTTGAGTTTTAAAAATTTTATTTAGTAATACATTCTTGATTTTAATATTATTGATAATTATTTGAGTATAGCTACCTATTATCTTAATAATTGTAGTTTCATTTGATAAAAAATCGGTTCTTTTACATTCTCATTTATCAATTTATTTCATAAATACAAAATAATCACGTAACAGTTGAAGTCACCTAAAGAAAAAATACAAAATGATTGGTATAATTTAACAGCATCAGGTTAGAATTATTTCAATGTAAAAATATATAATATATTAGAAAACAAAAACTTTATGAGTAATAAGTATACATTCCGATAAAAAAAAATATATGCGTATGCGTCTACTAAGCCGGCCCCTCGGGTTCACAATCCTGGCTCCGCCCCTGCCTTGCCCCTTTTTTGGTTAATAAAATTTTAACTCACCCAAAAAAGAAAATTTGAGGAAACAAAACAAGCCGAAATTCTGGGCGAAAACATGAGATTTACAAAGTACTCGCATGCGAGAGCAGTCGATGAACTATGATAGATTTCATACGTTTTGTTTGGAGCTTTTTTTCGTGGCATCTTCTTTGCTTCGGGTGGAGCCGCTGGCTGGGGCTGGGTGATAGGCCTGGTCCTTTCCTTTGCCTTTGCCTGCCATTTCGAAGGATTTTTTTGATTCTAGCTAGAGAGAGAGAGAGAGAGAGTTAGAGAGAGAGAGATGTATCGCCTGTTTTTAACCAGGTGGGATTGAAGAAAGTGATGGTGGTGTTTTTTTGAGGGTATGGTGATGATCTATTTATAGCGTGAATATTAAGGTTTGAAGTTGTGAAAATGGAACGCCCTTAATTGATATTTTGCTAGATAGGCTTTGTTGACATAATGGCAAACATGAAGTGGAAGGGAGGACTTGCTCTCTGTTGGGGGATGGTTCCTAAACACGTGGGAAACAAAAAGTCTAAGGCCACCGCAACTTTTGCAGTTTCGCTATTGCGAATTCAGAAAACATACTTACCAATACTCATTATAGTTGATTTTTTACAAGGTCCTATAAATAAATATTTAAAAATTTATGAATTTTTTTTTTATTTTTATGAGTACCGGAATAGATCCCACACGATGTGCGATAAACTTATGCAGTGGTTTGGTGCGGTGGACGTAACAAGTTTGCGTGGGAAAATGAGTCCGATTTCTTGAACAGGGGATTTTTGTTGGTTTGGCCAAAAACTACTACTACAAGGGATGTTCGACGCGGAAATATCTTTGATATTAATGGATGCTTCTTTTGGAGAGCGATGGCCTCGATCAAGCAGGGCGGCTCTACTACGTTAAATTATAGTACAATAGTTTGGAATTATCGTTACGTGGTGCTTCGAACAACTTAACAATCATTCGTTCTCGTGTGGTCCATACACTTTGTAGTAAATCCTACAGGAATGTGTAGTTATAAAATAGTCTGGAGTATCACGTGGTGCTTCGAACAACTTAACAACCATTCGTTCTTGTGTGGTCCATACACTTTGTAGTAGGCCCTACAAAAATGTATAGTTATAAAATAATCTAGAGTATCACTTGACGGGTACTCCCGAATTATTAAATAATTGCTCCTCTGCTACTGTTTGAGGATTGAAATACAGGAAGAAGAGTTCAATAATGATTCTTTTGTCGGTACAGCCTCTTTGATAGGATGAAGTCGCAAACAGGATCACCGGAACCTCATTGCAAGACACGTGGGGTTTAGATAAGGTAACGTAGAAGAGACCATTCTGGTCATGTATTAGTAATGCTCCTCACTGACTCACTCACCATTAATATTCACCTTCCAAAATAGAAAAACAAAATCTAGATACTCCCAAACTAAAGGGGAAGATGCAACTAAAGGGGAACTTATGGCTGGATTGAATCCTTCGCGATGGAAATGCCCTCTTACCTCAACTAACATATGGGGGCTAGCTTCTGCTGGTGGCGGGCGAGCTAAGGGTTCAAAGGACACTGGACACGTAGTCAGGGGCGATTTCCACCCGTTAGCATTTTTGATCCAAGATAAGGAATTATTCCGTTAGGTCTTTTTGGTCCGAAGCCAGTCGATATATATTGGACATACTTACCTTGCTTGTAGACTAGCTGCAGTGCTAACCCTTGTTCTATTGGTTGGGTGGTTGCCAACAGGATGGTTTTTTTTATACCCATCAAAGGATAGCGGGGGGAGAGAAAGAGAGAAAAAGAATATCAATGATATAGAATTTCGGTATGTAAGGTATATGAGTCATCTCATAAAAAGCAACGTAATAAAGTATCAATATTGGGTTATTGACACAGAGGGATGAAAAAAATTGCAGAAAATTAAACAATTATACAATATTTGCCTTATGTAACTCATTCGGATTATTTAGCTACTATATTTACAAAAGCCATAACCAGACAGTATCAGACTCTATACATCGTGTTACCCGGGGGTAGCGACTGTTTAGTCCTTAGGCATTTCATTTCTAGATTTGACATCCAAGAAATGCATTACTAAAATTTATATATTTTCAACATACAATTTGAATTTTCTTTAATATTGTCTGCACTGAATCATCTGTACGCAGCCAAAGTATGAAAAATTCACTTAAATTTATGACTAAGTAATATAGCTCAAGTGCTCAACAAAACGAGAAATAAATCAAGCCCAATAAAGAAATATCTGATTATTATAAGGTTTTGCAAAGAAAAATTTTCTAAATATTTTTCTCACCGCTGAATCAAACTCCTGGATCCACCCTCTGACTTCGAGATAGACAAATAAATTATGTAGTTATTGATGTTTGATTGATGTGATATTTTCCATGGGTGTATTGCTCGACGAAAATCAGTCAAAACATCTTCAAAAAAAAAAGGTTAATTTTAGTCCAAAGTCCACCTTTATTTTTAAAAAAATGTCGAAAAGATTCTAAAAGTGGAGGCGGCTAGATATTCTTCGATTTTTTGTGATATGGTTCGCCAGGTGTAGAAGTTGATGTTTCATAGACACAGTCAATTTGTGTAAGTTAGCTTCTTGAGGAAAACAAAAATACGTCCGATCTCCGACGCCAACGAAAGAAATTGTTG
This sequence comes from Rhododendron molle, assembly GCA_025413875.1. Classification (NCBI taxonomy): domain Eukaryota; kingdom Viridiplantae; phylum Streptophyta; class Magnoliopsida; order Ericales; family Ericaceae; genus Rhododendron; species Rhododendron molle. The sequence continues at coordinate 43,717,259 of CM046396.1, forward strand.
TTTTACTGCGTGGCCTTTGTCATTTTTCTCACCGGAATCATCCTACTCCTCTCGATGATGGTTCTGAAAATCCGGACTCGACAATTCCAGCTTAGATCCGCCACGGTTGATGCTATCAATGCTCGGACTTCGTTTCCAGGCAACAACACCTCCCACGCCTTCATTCAATGCAAGGATCAACGCTAGCTGTAGTTGCAGTGCAGAACACCGCAATCACGGCCCTCAAAAATATGAAAACTCCACTATCTACTTCTTCTTCGATGGTACGCTAGTTGGTGGGCTAAACCAGAATTGCGTTGCGGTCAAAGACTCACCACCCTAAAGTCATTGTGGATTTTCTTCATTTAGGCTTTCAATTTAATATTTTTCAATTACTCTTAGCGTATAATTTTGTTCCAGTTGGCCAGGGAAGTTCTATTTTTCTTTCTAGTTTCCAATTTTCTTAGTTTACTTCATTTTTTTATGGTAGTTTTGCTAGGATTAGGGCCTCTTTTCTTATAAAAAGGGATTGTAATCACATTATGCAGTCAATTTTTTATCAATATTAATACTCTGAGAGTTTATCTCTTTCTCGAATCCCGCTGCGTCACTAAGATAATATATGAGCCCTCTTAATTATGATGTACTCGAAGTCAAGGGATTGCAAAGTCCTTCATAGAATCATAGTTTACCAGAAGTTCTTGGGGTCAAATTGTTCGCTCTTTTTCTTTTTCCCAGTACCCACCTTTTATATATATATATATATATATATATATATAGTAATTGGGTTTCGTTGAAAAAGAGTTACATTGTCTATTCACAAATACAATAAATAAACAAAAAGCATAAAGGAAACAGTCTTATATATGAACTGTATTAACGCATAGTAAGGCTATATTTTATGAAACTGAATAATAATATACTACTATTTTTAAAAAATAATGCCCGTACATCATATCGATGTGGGTACCGTCATTCAAAGAGATTTAGCTAGGAATGTATTGCACACTACCCGGTACCTTAAAATATGATCGCAGCCGTAAAAGCATGGATCTCATTTGTATGGACAGTAAATTAAGAACTCATCACCACCGAATTAACTCATCATCTAACTGCTATATGGACGTCTGCTAAGTCTCAATTTTATTCCTATTAAATGCTTCAGAGTTCAATCTCTATTTATATACCTAGTGATGCTTGTCATCAAACTACCACTAAGCCCACCTTCATGAGCTCCACGTATCAGTTTCCCACAAGGCACACAAGTACATCATAGGTCCACATGCACTACACATAGCACAAGGCACCGATTGAATCCTTTTATTCTTTATTCTTTATTTTTATTTTTATTTATTACTTAATTAAGAATATTACCGTTTAAGGAAATACAGGTTGTTACAGTCTCCCCACCTTAGGAAATTTCGTCCTCGAAATTTAGCATCCACATAACCTCAAAAATTTAGACGTCCTAATAACCTCAAAATGTTCAGTGTCCTATCAACCTCAAAGATCAGCATGAATTCTAATGACCTCAAAGATTATCCAATCCGAAATAATCTATTTCCAAGACCTCCAAAAATCGACATCGTAATAGCCTCAAAAATCTCGACTACGCTTCCGCTGCGAACTCTGATAAACAAATTTTTCTATAACCTCAAAAGTCACATACCCAACAAGCCCCATATAAGACATATTCCCTAAGCTCTTATACCAACTGTGACGACCTGAATTCTTACACTGCCTCAAAATTAGTACATCTCCAATAATTACAAATCCTCAAGATAAATACACATGGTGGACTCTAAAAACCTCCAAATGATATAGATTTCTAAAGCTAAATCTTTCAAATACTCCAACTCGGGTCCCCACTTACTTGCTCTGCACCTGAAAAATATAAAACGCCCGGATAGTATACGCAATACGAAGACAATAAACATGGCTAGCAATAAGTATAAGCCCAATAAACGAGGATAGCAAATCAAGTCGGATCATTCTGAACGGCTTTCATTTGTAGCCTCTACCCGGCTCATCTCGATAACAAGCCAAGCACCACCCAGGTCTAAACTCTGTATTAGGTACATGGGCCCCATAACATTGTAGACTCCCCGTGGGGTAGTCCATCGTACATCTTTCATAATTTTGTGACACGATGGACTTAAACAGGTACCAATCTATTCCATAGCTTTCAGCCAAATACTTTATATGTCACGATAGAAGGAGTGACAATATTTGAATCAAGAAACTTAGATATCAAAATGAGTACAAATATGAGAGAATCAAAGAACACTCTTTTCAAAGAGATTTAACTAGAAAATGTATTGCACACTACCCGATACCTTAAAATATGATCGCGGCCGTAAAAGCATGGATCTCATTTGTATGGACAGTAAATTAAGAACTCATCACCACCGAATTAACTCATCATCTAACTGCTATATGGACGTCTGCTAACTCTCAATTTTATTCCTATTAAATGCTTCAGAGTTCAATCTCTATTTATATACCTAGTGATGCTTGTCATCAAACTACCACTAAGCCCACCTTCATGAACTCCACGTATCAGTTTCCCACAAGGCACACAAATACATCATAGGTCCACATGCACTACACATAGCACAAGGCACCGATTGAATCCTTTTATTCTTTATTTTTATTTTTTTTAATTACCTAATTAAGAATATTACCGTTTAAGAACATACGGATTGTTACAATTACCAAATGAGCTTAAAATCTTGGCTCGAGCTAATTTGGTAACTTAGCAAACTGAGAGTTACAATATATGAACCCTGGCCAAATCAAACTTCTGAAATAATCCTACAAGAGCAATGAAGGACATTGACTCTGAAACATCCGTTACCAGAAAATCATATGCATAATGACATCAAGTTTATTCAAAACACAACTGGAAGAATATCCATATGTAAGTGACCAACATACATGGGCTATCGTAGCCGATCAAAAAAAGAACAAATAATTTAATAGTACCAAACGGATAATCTGTATTGAATATCAACAGAAAAATTAACACTAGCTAGCATCAATTGCACTGGATATTCTTGAGTTCCTTCGTCGGGATATCGACATCCATGGTGCAATTCAAATTAATAGCTTTCTTCTTCTTGAAAATGAACATGAGCTCCACCTTTCCGTTCAAAGTCGATTGGCCAATCAGAGGCAAAGTCCCTGAATTCAAAATATTAAACATTAATTCGGTACTATTCCCTGACGCTGCTGGGTCAACCAGGTTTGCCGCAACATTGATTTTCTTGGTTGCTCGGAAACCAGCTTTTGAATCTGGGATTTCAGCGCTCCCGACTCGCGTACCGTTGTAGAAGAAGTAGATAGTGGAGTTTTTATATTTGTAAGGGCCGAAATTGGTGTTCTTCACTCCTAGTACGGCGTTCAACATCAGGTTGTTCGAAGGGGGATTTGTCGTCCCGTCTGTTTGGACACTACTGAGAACGCCGGACCTGACATGGAATCGAGGAGTTCGGACTTTCATAACCGTCAGTGAGAAGAGCACGATGATTCCGGTTTGGAAAATGACGAACGCTAAACCGTAGAGTAGCCATTTCTTGTGCTTCTGGCGACGGAGCTCTTTGGCATCGAATGTCGTGCCTTCTTCGCCGCTGCGGGTGTAGCCGTTGGCTGCTGCCGGGTGATAGGCCTCCTGCTCCTTGTCTGCCATTTGAAATTAAGGATTGTTCTGATTCTAAAGGGAGAAATGTATTGCTTTTTGTTTTACTAAGTGGGATTGAAGGATGGTGGTGGATGAGGGTATGGTAATGATCCATATATCTATATAGTGTGAAGATTAAGGTGTGAAGTTGTGAAAGTGGAACACCTTCTTTGAAAGTCTTGATCATAAACGCACGAAGAGTAAATTGGAAGGGAGGACTCGCTCCGTTGAGGGATGTTTCCTCCCAATTCCCAAACGTGTGGGAAAGGTTCAATTTCTAGAACGCCTTTTTTGAAGCCTTGTGATAAACATTAGAGAGTGAATTGGAAGGGAGGGATGATCAAAAAAAAAATTGGAAGGGAGGGCTAGCTTGCTCTGTTGGGGCCGGGGATGCTTCCCATACGCGTGGGGATGTTTGGCAAAAAGAGATATTCTACGCGCAAATATCCCATACACTGTAATGGATCGATGCTTCTATTGGAAAGCGATGGATTCGAGTCATGACTTTGGTTTTCGAAATTTATACAACCTCCGCGCTTTTTATAGCCTGATGTACAGTCCAGTTAAGCGCACCTCGATTATTTTCGGGACTCAGAAATTAACAATCGGGTAAACTGATGGAGGTCAATAATTTATAAATATAGATATTTCAGTTTATTAGTTATAAATAATATTTCACTAAAAAAACTACTCCCTCTGTCCCTAAATAAGTGTCTGGCGCGCAAACCTAGGTCTTCAAAAAGATGCATTTGTTTCGTTAAGAAAATCAATTTTTTTTCACAAATCAATAGATGGCAATGAGTTCTATTATATTGTGAAAAAAAATTAAATTTTTTAATAAAAAACATGCATGTTTTGTAAAACCTAGTTTTGCGCACCGGACACTTATTTAGAGACGGAGGGAGTAGTATATTTGATTTCAATATTTTGCTAGGAATCTTCGAAAATTAGGAAAATAAGTATCCTAGAGTAATTAGTTTCCTAATTCTCTAGTAGATTTAGTTTCCTTTTAATTTTTGTTTCGTCAAGAAGAATTGTTAGTTTCTAATTCTATTATTTCCTTGTTTTATTTTCTAATATGAAGGGTTTCTTCTATTATAAATTAAGTTGTAAGTCTTAATTAGGGCTAAATTAGTTGTTATTGAATTGAAGAAAAACCGAGATTTATCTCAATATCGTTTGTTCAAAGAGAGAATACCTCTGGCTCAAGTATTGTTCTTGTTTCTTGTTGCAAATAGTTTCGTAAAAAGAGGTTGCGCTGCATCATAAACCCTCTAGCGGCCCTAAGATTTGAAACTTTTAGCCTCTGTGCAAGTGCAATTCCAATTACATGCAAGCACTTTAACTAGGGATTAATTATATAACATCTACTACCAGGCAGTGTGTCACTTTCATTGTTACGTTACATAACGTCGCTGTTGATATTGTTATAAAAACATGTGGATGCGTGTCGAATGACCTAACATGTACAAGTACTGAAGTCTTTCTTAACATTTATGGGTTTTAGATAAGATACTCTAACAAGTAAATACATAGGTTTCAACAATGTTAGTTATCGATATTTGATTGACGTGATAATCCAACCTCCATCTTTAATTAATTGAAGGGGCAAAAAAAAAAAGATGTCAAAAAAAATCTTATAGAGGAGGCGGCTAGGTTAATCGATCATTTTATGGTATGGTTATTCGCCCGGGCGATTATGTTTTCTGGCATGGGGTCTAATCTTCGATATTTTATATAGACACGGTCAATTTGTGGTAGTTTTTCAAAGCTTCTAGATGAAAACAAAATTAGCCGTTGACGCTTTTACTTGCAGGGGCTATCTGTCCTGTTTAATTAGGTATGGAAAGAGAATACTAGTAATTGGGGTTCACATGCGGCAAAAGATGTAAAACCTATATGAACGCTTTGTTCACAGGTGGTGGTTCAAAGTTTCACCATGTTCTGTTAATGTTCTTATTTTTGAAGTATTTATTTTTTGTTTTACGATACAGGTCATTCTCTCATAATATATCGCTTTTAATTTAAAAAATAAGTACTTATTTTAATTAGCGGAAAGAGAGTATCTATTATCAATCCCTTTCAAGATATAAGAGAATCTTGCCTTTTACACAAACAAAAAGAGACCCACGGTACAATTAATGGAGTGCCTGTTTGGGATACCCTTAAAAAACCTTAAACAAGGGAAGTGTTCCCTTAAACTTATGTTCGTTTTAGGGCATGTAAGCGGACTAGTAATCCACTTACGTATCTCGACTAATCTCAGGAGACCACTTCCATTATTTGTTTTGCTCAGTAAATGAAAAGGAATTATTTAGGCTTCGTTTGGTTGGTAGTTTAGTTTTGGTAGTGGGCAGAGAGAGAAATAGGATAATGATTGGAGAGAGGGGTAATGATTGGAGAGAAATAGTGAGAAAAATGAAAATAATAATTGGAGATATAGGGATAACAATTGGAGAAAAACATAAGGTAATAATTGAAAAACAAAACTAAAAACAACTGAACACAGCGTTAATCTCTTAAAAACAAGTTGGAGATCAAAGGAAGCAAAAGTACGATGGCATCAAAATTAAGAACGCGCATCCCAATTAACTTTGAGATGGACATAAAGTTTCTACAAGTAATGGTTGCAATGTATTTGAAAGTGAGAATGAAACATGCAATGTGGGAATTTGGTCTCTTAATATGAATTTAAATGCCATAATTTCATATCTCCTTAAACGTAGGAACTCTAAGAAGGAACTAAGATGATGAGACAAGAAGGTGATTGTTTCTGTTGAATCCCACATCTACATAATTACCAGATCAATAGATTTCGCAGACTAAAATAACGAGATAAGAGAGTGATTGTTTCTGTTGAATCTCACATCTACATAATCACCAGAATTGATTTTTCGCAATTTTTCGTCCAAAATCAAAAGAATCATATCGTTTTCTCGAATGTAAAATTATAGTCTAATTCTTCAATCCCTTCTCTGGCACATTGAGATCCGATCACGGGACAATAGACAAAGAATTACACAAGAGAGACGTACGTACGACCTGGAGGCTTGTACAGTAACGCTCGTAGTATTACAAAAATCAATCCGCTAGCTCTAGGCTACTATCCATTTGCCCATTAACTGAATATGTATTCCACAATGTGTTGATCTCTAGCTAGCTACCACAAATCATCAACCACGGGACCTGCCTCAAAACCCATTTGTTGGACTTCTTTAATTAATTAATTAAAACTGGAGAGTTTTTTAGCCAAGGTTCCAGAGTAGGAAATCCTTCAGTGCTAGCTAGCTAGTTGCCTCACAAAAAAACACAAATCGAATCTGATTTCTCTGACACCACACGTTCCAGAGGTGGTGGCAAGCACTGGGTTTGCCGGGTACACCGATCCGAAATCCGATTTTTTCACGGATTACAAACCGCAACCGTCCGATCTACTTGGTCGAAGCCGTCTGAACCCCTTCGAATCGGGTCGGGTCGGGTCGGGCCCGCAGCAGACCCCACGGGTTATTTGCTCACCCCTAGTTCACATGCATGTAGGTAGGGCCGTAAATGAACCTGGCAACTCGCAAACTCAGCTTGGCTTGTTAATGCTCGGCTCCTAAACGAGCCAAACACGAGCTCAAGTTTTTGGCTTGTTTACTAAATAAGTCGAGCTCCTTGTTCGACAAAAGTATCTGCTCGTTAAGGGAGGCTCGCTTAATAAATGACGAAGTTCGGCTCGTTAAGGCTCGAGCTGAGCTCCAGCTTAAATTTTTGACTCGTTTAGTAAACGAGCCGAACTCGAGACAAAACTCGGCTCGGCTGGTTGCCTGGTTTGCAACCCTACGTGCGGGGTGCGCATTGACATATACTTAAAATACAACAAGCACACTAAAACAATAGATCAAACTAAAGTTGGGTCGTTAATTATATCCTTTTTCTATATTCAGGGTGCAGTAAGAATTTTGACGTGGTGGGGTCACAATTTTAACTAAAAATGTTAAATAAACTTAAATATTTTGTTAAAAGGATACGAATTTTGACTTATAGAAGACCCAAAAGGGATTTTTTTTTTATTTTTTTTGTTTTGAAGAAAACGATGCCTATGCATTGGAATCATATTAAACATTGTTTTTGGTCAATTTATACACTCGACTACAATTAAAAATGTCATTAAAGAATTAAAGTTTTGCAATTTTGAGTGTAAGGAGATAGAGAAGTTTTTCCAATTGAAGGGGTTTGGGAAAATTCCATAGTATTTTTGTATAGGATGCTAGCTTGGACATTATTAAATTTTGTGTAAGCCAATAAATAGGACTCCCTCGTCTAATTAGTATAATGGAGTATCAACAATCTCATAACGATTCATTAAATTGAAAGTTCGCCCTCCTCTTGACTTTTTAATTGTTATTATCGTTATTTTGAATAGATTAAAGTAATTAATTACTGTCAAGAGAATGACTTATTTTCCTTGATTGAAGGAGTACTATCTTTTTCCAGATCTTTGTAAAAAATATTTGACTATTCCAATTCGTTTTGAGGATAAGAATAAAATACGACAAAAAAACGAATCAGAAAAGCCACAAAAATCGGATACAAAACTAGCAGAAGTTCAAAAAAAAGAACAAAAATAAGAACAAAAGCAAAAGATTTTAGTCCGAACTAGCCTTTAGATTATTCATTTTTCGTGGTATAAAAACAATTAAAAAAAAATGCATGTCACAGTGCATACAATTCTACATGGCGGGCGAGGGTTTTTTTTTTGTTCTTTTCTGTTTTGTAGTTGATAATTTCAGTGTTCGGGCCTGTTTACGTGCATCTCGACTAATTCTCGAAAACAAATCACACCGCTCACTTGCGGGGCCCAATTAAAGTCAGAGCCAAGTTCTGTATAGAGTAGTCCAAAGAAACTGATACCACCCGAAAGGTTTCGAACCGTAGACTTAGGAAGAAGCAAACCCCCAAATCCGAGTCCGCCAATCCCTTCAAGTTCATGGCGGGCGAGGTTACTTTGGGTACAATTCACGTTTGAGGATGTGGACAAATAGAAGCATCTAATCCATTCAATTGTATTGGGAAAAATATATAACGAGACAAAATATCCTCTGCCCACTAGGGGCATCGATCGAGCCACCTTGTCCACGACTGTTGAAACCAAAAAAACGTCGTGACGCGTTGGTAAACATCCGACGTCGGAAAAGTCATCTCTTTCCCCTTCCTAGTCCCCGTCCATCGCCAAACTTTTCAAACTTGGCGTCCTAATATCGTTTTTCAACCTTTAACCCCTTCATCTTATCTCCTTATAAATTTACATCATTTCCCATCCTAAAAATCACCACCACCACAAGAACCAAATCTCTCTCTCTCTCTCTCTCTCTCTCAAATTCATAACAATTCGCTCGTCAATATGTATGACAAGGAGCTTCGCCGCGAAAAGCGCAAGAAATGGTTGTTGTACATTTTGGCCTTTATCATTTTTCAATCCGCAATCATAGCCCTCTTCACCCTCACAATCATGAAGGTCCGGAATCCCAAGTTTCGGGTCAGGTCCGCCACATTCGATACCTTTGATGTCCAATCGACATCGTTCAATCTGAAGGGCAATGTCCAGCTTGGGATCAAGAACACCAATTTCGGACCCTACAAGTACAACAACAGCACCGTTACCTTCTACTACGGCGACACGGAGATTGGAAATGCCGTTATCACCAAATCGAAAGCCCAATTCCGAAGGACCAAGAAGTTTAACGTTGCAGTGGACCTTTCTTCGACCAATATAGCATCGAATTCGCAACTGGCGACTGATATAGGCACTGGGCTCGTGCCTCTGAGCAGCCAGTCGAAACTGACCGGAAAGGTGGAACTGATGTTTATTTTCAAGAAGAAGAAGAACGTCAACATGAATTGCACTATGGAAATAAATACCAGCACAAAATCACTCCAGAATATCATGTGCAAGTGATCATACAGCCCCCTGTTTCGTATTATGTGTTTGGATTTCGATTGTCGAAAACGTGTGCTCTGTTTTTTTCCTTTTGTAGATTGGAGATTACTTCTTGTCTCTGCTTGATAGTTGCTGTTATGATATAGGAGTATTCTTTTTATTTATTGGATACTTTATATTTTTACTCTTTTTGAATATCGGTCATTTATCAGAATTTTCTTTTTTTCATGTGTGCGTACGTGCGCCTGTCTGAAAACGAAGAGTTAAATAAATAATTCCATTACCATGGATCGATCCAAGTAGCAAAATCACCGTTTATATGGTGGAATGTTTTCCTGAAAAAAACACTAATGTTTTGACGCTAAGTCGTATAATTCGTGTGTTGATGCGCGAGCGTGAAAGCGTCATTGTAATACACCCCGGATTACTGAGATCCGCGAGGATTGAGAGCGTAAGCGTGAACGCATAATATTTTGAAGGATTATGCGACCATGGTTTGAAGAATACAATTTGACCAATTCAGATTTTGTGGATTTTGTTTAGTACTACGTCATCAAACAGTCCATTGGTTCTTTTTTTTAACATCTGATGATATGGCCGACTTACGAGAAACTTATTTGAATTATATATACCTGCAAGGTTGACAATTTAATCAAAAGTGCCAAAACTTCTAACATAATCAAAACATTGAGGACCATCCTGTTATGCATCGCGAAAACTTTTTTTGCCGATTTAAGGAAAAAAAAAATATACCTCTACCAAATAGATTCTCTCACTACTTCCCTTTTTTCTTTTCTTTTTTTCTCGTGTTTCTATTTTGTGTGGCCCTAAAATGTTTACTTCGCTTCTAAAAATAACCACCAAAACAGGGCAGAACTTTTGATTTTACCCTTGAAATTAAAATTTGAATCGATAATAGATACCGAAGTTTAATGGCGGGGTAATTGTGAAAATATGAACTTTTAACTTTGGCTCCTTAAAAAAATTGAATTTCTTATTACAAGCTAGCAAACAAACTTGGAAAGGGGGGTGTATTGTATTGCGTAATTTTTTAGTTTTGACCTCTGATCGTGGACGGACACATTTAATAGAGTGGGCATCAAAAGACGGCTAGGATCGAATTTCCTCCAAAAGCAAAAAGTGCGGTGAAAGGACCAGCCAAACAAATAATAAATGCATGAGATGGTGTCCTTCCTTTCGTGCTTGAAACGGTGATGCATAGGCGCAGCTGCTTGCTGCTGTCCCTTATAAGGGGCAACCGCTCCCGCGTCCCCCCTTCTCCGGTAGAATTTCTAGGCTTGATTTTTCTCATGGTGTTGGAAGAATACAAAGGGGTTCACATGCATGCAAGGTTGGCATTGACAATTACCCAAAAACAATATGGAGAACAATTTTTTTGCAATCTAAAGTTTGGGGTTAAGGATATCCTTTTCCAAATTCAGGGTGGGGTAAGAATTTTTTGAGTGTGTTGGTCAAAATTTTAGCTAATTAAGTAGGCTACTGATTTTGTCACTCTCTTTTTTGTTAACGGCACTCTTTCGCAAATGTATTTTTGCATCAAAAATATACTTGGGGGAGAGTGCCGTTAACAAAAGGAAATGAGTACTGGCAAAATCATTTTCCATTAAGTAAGTGAAATTAATTTCATTAAAGATAGTAGATCTTAAATGTTTGTTAATAGGGTATATATATGAATTTTACTTATACAAGAGACCAACCCCAAAAGAACTTTTATATGTTATTACTAGTAGGAAACATAAACGGTTATACATATAACAATGATAGTACTGATGGTTTGGTAAAATATATACACATGAGTAAACTGCGGGGTATTGGAAAATGCATTAAAAGAAAGGTATTAATTAATGTTTTGAATCCAGATATTTAATTTACTTAAATTTTCTAAGTCAAAAACCGGTGCCTACAAAAAAAATATTAGAAAATACAAGAATATTCAACTCAAAAATACAGTAACACAAGTCCACAAACAAAAATATCTTGTCGCGGTGTAAGCAATTCTTCATGGTGGGCTAGGTTACTTTGGGAAATGAAGATACTCCTAGTAGTAGATCAGGAGTACAATAATTCACGCTTGAAGAAGTCATCAAATGACAAAGAGAGATTAATAAATATTCATTCCACCGGCCGTGAAAAACCCACTTTTTCATTACGTGGACAATTTCATTTTTCCACTACCATCTTTTTTGGTTCTATCGTGTGTTTATTATTGATGTGAACCGTTCATCTTATAGACCCCACATAATAGTGTATCCATGCAAAAAAAACAAACTTGATCGGATATCGATAGGAGAATCAAAAAATTGAATTTTGCTCTGTAAAATAGATAGTTTATCTTTATTATTACTGACAGAAATTAGATCATTCATTTATAAATGAAAATTCAAAATTTGATACATCTATCGACTTGCGATCAAGTTGATTTTTTGCATGGCAATACTATATTGCTGGTCTTAAAATATAAATGGTTCAGATCACAACAATAGATATTCGGTGGAGCCCATAATAGGCGGTGATGGAAAAGTGGGATTTTACACCTGTGGTGGATAGAATTTATTCTCAATGAGAAGAGATTATTTCTTTCCACCGGCGGTGGAAAACTCCACTTTTTTATCTACTCCATCCAATATAGAATTGAAAAACAAACCGTAACGGATCAGCCATTGATTGCCAAGACGGACCGATGAGATGGTGCGTCTCCGTGAATAAGTTATTCGCAAAAATGTAATGGAAAACTATAGAAGAAATATCCTGGCACTAGGGGAGTGACCTCGCCCACGAAATTACTCCTTTCTATATTCCCCGTCAATGATCAAACTTGGCATTCTATTTTTTTTTTTTTTCAACATTTATTAAGCCATTCATCTTATCCTATCCTTATAAATAACATCATTTACCATCCTAAAATCACCACCTCCTCCTCCACTTCCTTCTATCCCCCCATAGTAAAGAACCGAATCTCTCTCCACTCTCTGTCTTAATTCATAACAATTCGCTCGTCAACATGTATGACAAGGAGCTTCGTCGCGAAAAGCGCAAGAAATGGTTGTTGTACGGTTTGGCCTTTATCATTTTTCAATGCGCAATCATAGCCCTCTTCACCCTCACAGTTATGAAGGTCCGGAATCCCAAGTTCCGGGTTAGATCCGCCACGTTTGACACCTTCGATATCCAATCGACAACGAACCCTTCGTTCGGCTTGAGGACCAATGTCGTATTTGGTATCAAGAACGCCAATTTCGGACCCTACAAGTACGACAACAGCACCGTTTACTTCTACTACGGTGACACAGAGGTTGGAAGTGCTATTATCCCCGAATCGAAAGCCCAATTCCGCAGAACCAAGAAGTTAACTGTTGGAGTGGACCTTGCTTCCACCAATCTAGCCGGGAATTCGCAATTGGCGACTGATATAAGCTCTGGGATCGTGCCTTTGAGCAGCCGATCGACATTGACCGGGAAGGTGGAATTGATGCTCATCTTCAAGAAGAAGAAGTCCGTTAACATGAATTGCACTATGGAAATAAATACAAACACACAAATGCTCCAGAATGTCGTGTGCAAGTGATATAGCCATGTTTCTTTTTTCTGGGTTCGACGGTGAGACATGTCTAAGCTAGTTTATGCGCACCTCAACTATAGCCCTGTTTCTTATTATTTGTTTGGATCAATATTGATTGTTGAAGACGTGATCTTTTTTCCTTCTGTAAAGTGGAGATTACTTCTTGTCTTGTTTGATACTACCCTCTTACTGTTATGATTTACTATTCTCTTTGTTCACTCTTTTTAGATACTTTGATTTGTACTCGTGCTAATTAATTCGAAAATCTGTTGTTTTTTTTTTTTTTTGGTATGCGCGTCTGAAAATGAAATTAGGCCTAATTTCCAAAAAAAAAAATAAACAACTCATCTTTCTGCTTTGTCTTTATTCATACTTTTTTGGCATTTGCTAGTTTGGTGTCAAGTTTTTGTAGATTATTGGTTCGTTTCGACGAGGAGTATCGAAAAAGTAAACAATTATGACTTTTATCCAAATATTTTTAGAAATATTCAAGAAAAAGTACAATTGGTTGACTTAATGCCTATGTGCATGCAAATTAACCGAAGGGATTGACCTGGTGGTTAAATTCTAGAACATCTCCAATGGGAGACGTCAAACATGACGTGGACGGTGCAACGGCTACTTTTGGCATTAACTCACCTTCCAACCCATTTGTCTTCACTCGTGTCAAAGCTGATGTGGCTTTGGCATGAACCTCCTGCATGCCAACTTTGACAACCACCCTCCTCCATGCCAAATTTCAAAAAATGACCGTTTGGATTGACATTAAGGGTTGAAGAGGGATAATTTGATGTCAAATAAATATAATTTGGCATAAGGGTTGGAAAGAAAGGCTTTGATGTCAAATTATAGATGTCAAAATGCCACGTCAGCCTTCAAAAAAAAATTGACATCACTTAAATTGACATCTTCGATTTGAGATGCTTAGGGGGTTGTTCTCTTCCAAGTCTTTTGCTTTGAAAACCTCCCGATTGCTAGGGGTGTAATCTGTTCAGGTTCGGTCGGTTCTAGGCAAAACTTTCAAAGGCTGATTCAGTTCGGGACAAATATTTCCAGGACCGACCCCGACCATAGTTAAAAAGGGACCGGTATCGGTTTCGGGTGGGGTCGATCTGTCCGGTCAAGGAATTTGGGGAATTCGGTCTGGCCGAAATGGGCCTAGTTGGGCCAAATTTAGAAACTTGATTATGGGCCGCCAAACCCACCAATTTAAGAATTTTTGACCCACATTCGGACATTCCACTTTTTTTTTCAAAAACTTTAAAGAATGCCCAACATTGTGAACAACAAATTTTTAAAAGAACCCTTACCAGGAAGGTGAAAAAAAAACCCAATAGCAGGTGCAAGCCTGCAACAAGTTTTTGCTCGACATAAAACCAATACATGTACATCACCAGATTGGTCCTAGGGAGAAAATTTTACGTAAAAAAAGGTGTCAGGCCCCTCGGTTTATTCGTTTTTTAATGTCGGTTTGGCCCGCTAAATTTTCAGGCAACCAAGACCGAACCGAAAAACTTTATTTTTTCATCTTTCAAGACCGAAACCGACCAGGGTCTGGTCCAGACTGGCAAACAACTAAAAATTCCGGTACGTATTTCCGATCGGTTCGGGTTTGTCAGTTATATTTTCACGTGTACCGACTGCTATTAAACTCTTATGGAGCCATTTCTTACCTAACCCGGTGACAAGCACAAGCCGGTCCAGCGATTCTACACGAGAGATGCCCGCCTGTCGTTGTTTGTATCACCATGGTTTTCTACGGCGTTTGATTGGGGCCCTTGCTAATTGGACTCGGGGATCCTTTAGAGTAGAGGCGCAGTACTGATCCCCTAAAATTAATCGAGAGGCAAGTATAAGTTGATCAGGACACTTGATCGAGTTATATAAAATAAAAAAGAAAATGTGAATGTAAATTTAGTAAAGGACTGAGAAGGTCAAGCTTCATTGACAAGTCATAGTAACGGGATCAATTCTAGTTTCTAGAGCATTGGTCAAGTCATCCGTTTTACCGGTACGTAGTTTAATTAATTTGCTTAAACCATTCATAGTTGGTTTAAAACTTTAAATTAAACAAAAACTAATAGTATCACAGTGTGGCAGTTGCAACAACTTTTTACTCTCTTATTTTTGTTTTAATTTCTCTATTGGTACTTTCATGATAAATTTTTGATTGAACGACTAGATCATTCGTGCGGGATCCAGAGTGAGCCCCCGTGACCGTCGGTACCTCCGATCGGTTTCTGATTTTCTATATGATTTTCGCAGCACAAAAGGTCTATAATGCACGGATGCATTTTTACGAAATACCGTCTCTGGATTAAAATTTTGGCCCCACACTGCACTGCACCCCGGCAAGAAATATTGGGAGCACCCGGCACTCGGCAGGTAACATTCATGATTGAATCTCGAGCTACAAGCAATTTCCATGTGGCCGGGCGAGCTCTATAGATGTGGTTGGGGGGAAAATGAAAAGGAAATGATAGATATAATTTCATATTTGACCACTCAAATTCATCTTTTCAAATAGAAGCATCTACTACTGTTCAAAAATACTCCAATTGATACCAATATCTAACTACTTGGACCACCAAAGTCAACTTGGGCATACGTAGGGTGGCTATTGTTTACCTAGTCACACAAGTCCTGTTGTGCAACTAAAAAGAATTCATCGCAAATCCATGCTTTTGATCGAAATCGTACAACTCATATATAGAGGACTAGACGAGAAGATCATTCTTCGTTTAAAATCAAATTAATCAGACATTGTTAATAATATGAACGTTATACGTTTCTAAACAAAAATGGAAAACAAATTTTAATTTGAGATTAGTACGCCCACTATTTTAAAGACAAATTCATATTATGCCATCGTATTGTTCTCGATGTTGATCACCTTAAATGTTTGCAAAGACGTGATTTTCTTGGAAAGTTATACCAAATGAATGGTTTGGATTATAATAGCATGCCCAAGTGGGTCTATTTTAAGGAGAAACCAAGGTCTGGTGTAAAAAATACCCTGCCACAACGTTAAAGGGGTTGACAAAGTAGGCATGAGAAAACAATAACAACAGTGCTAACCACACAGATAATAGTGCACAGAGTGTGCACAGATTTTTTGGGGGGGCCCACCATGGGTCCCACACAAACGATCCGAACCGTTCATTAAATGTAAAACATTTTTTCAAGGGTTTCTCCGAAAAATCAGCTCAATCTGATACCTATAGGTGCTCAATCTAATCATCTAACTTTTCATTCAGATTTTCGGATAATGAAAAGTTAGATTATTGAATCAAGTACCTATAGGTATCGGATTGAGCTAATTTTTTGGGGAGACCTTTTAAAAAATATTTTACATTTAATGAATGACTCGAATCGTTTGTGTGGGACCCATGGCTGGCTCTACAACAAAATCTGTACACAATCTATGCACTATTTGTCTGTGTAGATAGACTTACTGAAACAGTAAATGCTTGGCCTCAATGTTGCATATTCAAATCCTACGGATGACAAGCATCCCAAATCTTGAGGTCGTTGGGGTTTATGTCTGGTCATTAATTTCAAAACTTCAAAATTAGTTGAGGTGCGAATAATGTGCTCAGACATCATGTTATTAAAAAAAGGAAAATTTATAGAAATGGTCCTTCTAGTTTCATCCGAGTATCATTTTCGTCCTCCAATTATCAATTGCAACTCTTTTGACCTTCAAGTTTGGTTTCGTACTAATTTGGTCCAATTCATAACATCTGTTCGCCAAACTGGATGGAAAAAATTAAATTAAGGACAGACATCATCAATTGGATCAATTTGGAACGAACTGCAACATACAAATTGCCATCAATCTGATTTTTTCCGTCCAGTTTGGCTGACAAAAGTTATCAATTGGATCAATTTGATACGAAAATCAAACTTAAAGATCAAAAGAATTGTAATTGATACTTAGAAAATAAAAATAAAACTCAGATGAAACTAAGAGGGCCATTTATATAAATTTCCATAAAAAAAAATATCAAGTCCCCAATGGCGAACGTCACAAAACTACAAAAGTCAAGAAATGAACCCCTGTCGTCACGCGTTCGGAACCTTCTGATGACGGAAAAGTCCTCATACTTCATAAATTCCAGTCCTTGTCCAATCTAAACTTTCAAACTGGGCGTTCCAATTTTATCAACCTTGGAGCCTCCAATCCTCACATTATAAATCTCTCTCATCTCCACACCCTCAATTCACCACCACCACCACCAGTACCAATACTTCCTTCAATCCCTCCCTCCCAAGAACAGAACCAAACACACATCTCTCTCTCTCTCTCTCTAAATTTGGCAAAATGGCAACCAAGGACCAGCAGGCCTACCACCCACCAACAAGCAACGGCTACAACCGGAGCGACGAAGAATCCACGGCAACCCAAGCCAAAGAACTCCGCCGCCAAAAGTACAAGAAGTGGATCATCTACGCTATAGCCTTCATCATTTTTCAATCAGCAGTCATAGCTCTTTTCACCATGACAATTATGAAGGTCCGAAATCCCAAATTCCGGGTCAGATCCGCGTCCTTCGACAACTTTGACATTCCGACGGCGAACACTCCCTTCAACTTGAAAGCCAACTTTACGCTTGGGATCAAGAACACCAATTTCGGACCCTACAAATATGACAACACCTCAATTATTACCTTTCACTACGGTGCTAGTGAGGTTGGGAGAGCTACGATTCCAAAATCGAAAGCCCAATTCCGTAGAACCAAGAAGTTCACCGTTCCAGTGGAACTTGCATTTGGAACTTCGTTGGCAAGTGATCATATTAGTTCTGGGATGGTGAATCTGACAAGCCAAGCGAAGTTGACCGGAAAGGTGGAGCTGATGCTGATTTTCAAGAAGAAGAAGGCTGTGAACATGAATTGCACGATGGCTCTTAACACCTCCACAAAAACGCTCGAGAACATCAAGTGCAAATGATTGATCCTTGTATGCTTAATTCTGTTTTATATCATGTGTTTGGAACTTAGTTTTCCAGAGAGAGATATATATTATGTGTAATTTTTTTTTTTTTTTTGGAGGGTGGGGGGGTGGTGGTTTCAGATGGAGATGGTGGCTGGCAGCATATGTTTGTACTCATGTAGAACCTCGTATGCCTATTCTTTGTTATGAATTGCTCGTTTGGTTTGCTTCTGTCAGTTAAGAGTGATCCAAATCAGTTGTTTCTGTTTCTTTTTTTCTTTTTTTTTTTGATGTTCTTTACTTGTTTTTCTTTGATGTAAAATAAAATACGTACGGCCTGTTAATTCAATTTGGATTTCAGTTTCCCTGCACTGATAAACTTGAGACGTTGGACTGGTCTTTGGGTTGGATGGACAATTTCTTGGTATCATATTAGAGATTTCTCTTTTTGCCAATCCTACTACAACATAGCGAAATAATTGATTTCCCGACTCTCTTTTTTTTGTCCTTATTCATGTGGATTACAAACACTACTCTTTTATTTGTGAAAATTTGACAAATAGATAGCGTATTAATGTATCAATAAAACAATGGTGCAAAAAGTTAAAATGGCATGAATTAAAACCCATGGTTGGCCTAATGGTCAGAGTTTGGGATTTAGGGGTTTGATTCCTCCTGAGATTTTAGGGATTTAGGGGTTTGATCCCTCCTAAGGTTTTAAGTTCGAAATCTCTCAGGTGCTACCAATTCTTTCGAGTCAAGTCCTACAGAGTTTTGCTTTGACTTTAATTGTAACTCCGGCAAGAGAGCGGTGGGATTGATCTTTATAATTAGTTAAAGTGACCGTAAGTTAACCCGGACACATGTGTTAAAAATAAAAATAAAAATAAAAAGAGTCAGGAATTAGGGACCTAAAGGTTGCCCTAAGGCTTACGGCGAAGAATTAACGTGGGGTCACTTTGTGCGGAAATGTCATGAATAACGGGGAGGTTAAAGTATTACTATCACGTGACCAGTCAAAGCCTAATGTTTTCGGCCACCCAATTTGGAAAAAGACTTGACGGGAGTTAGTGGTCAAAGGCGGCTTCCTTGGAAGAAGCCAGACCTTGCATTTTTATTTCCGAAATGTTGGGATACATAAATGGGTTCCGTAAAACGGAACATGAAAGAGAATTGAACGGTTCAGATTCACGGTATCGATTCTCATTTTATTTATGGGTGATGACGTACGTGATGCGCTTGTTATCAACATAATTCCGCTAATTTGTTGGAGTTTAGCTCTTCTACTCCTTCTAATTAATCGTATCTCGATTAACGATCGAACAAATGTTTAGAAACGGAATTCGAATCTATGAACTTGGGTAAGTGAAGTTGGGGCGCCCCTGTGGAATTAGATTGTCTTGGAGTATCATTCACAAGAATGTATACCAATAACAGTAACAACATACTAGGATCGTATGATCTAGCGGCTTTTAAAATGTGTTTTTTGGTCAAATAAGTCCGGGGGATGACAGAACACTTTGATTTGCAAAAATTTGATCAGTTCCACTTCAGTTACTATATATTGAAGCATGCAATTCCTTCCCTAAACTAAAATGACACATATCTTTAACAAATACTTTTATCTAGGGGTGTTACAAAATCCGATGGACCGAAAAAAACCGAAAAAACCAACCGATCGGTTCGGTTTTCGGTCAAGTTGATGGTGGAATTTTTCTGAACTGAACCGAACCGAACCGATTGACTATATATTTTATATTATATATATTTTACATATATATACTTTAAATTAAATAAAGAATTATATTTCGGACAGACTGAAATCCCCGGCTGAACCGAACTCAACTCTGGTCGGGATCGGTCCTGGAAATATTTGTACCAAACCGAATCGGTCTTCGGAAATTTCACTCCGAACCGAACCGAACCGAAATCACCCCTACTTGTACTCATAGAACAAAAAATTGGGTCTATTTTATCATCATCATTTCTTGGCACGGAGGTCAAATTTTCCTTCCACAATCGTCATAACCGGGACCATCTCTAGCAATTTCCTCCAAGAAGCCCACGGCCTGAACTTAAAATGGCTCCTCCTATGTAGTGTGTAAAAGAACTTTATTAATGGGTGTATTTTTCCGGCCCGTCCATTATAGGCATGTATTAATATTTTTTAGACACAAATAGCCGCGTGTTTGTAAGACCTAACAAATAGGGCACAATAGCATACCCAAAATACTTTTTGTTACAAATATCTGTTGGTTTTGTTTATCAGATCATCAAGCATATATCCCAATGGTGTGAAAAATATAATCGATGGTCAATGTTGTATATAGTCATTTTGTAGATAAGAGTGCGGCCCCATGTCTGCGATGGGAGGCAAAGGCGTCCCAAATGCACTTGCTTCAGCACCTCTCGTCTTGGCGATGGTGATGAAGCAACTCTCGTCTTGGCGATGGTGATGATACCCGATTAGCCGCCTGTGGAAATATTGGCTCCTCCTCATTGAAGACTCATCAAGCAGGTCCCTGTTTGCCTTGAAAGGTTCCCTGTTTTCTTGTGAAAAGTTCAAACCTCTCTCTTTCAAGTTGTAACGAGCCTTGTTTTTTGGTGAAGAAAAAGAACCCTGTCTCAAGCTTCTCGTGTGTCTAAATGTTACTCGTAAATTTTGAGTAGGTCCTAAATACTTGAGAGGCTGGACGAGTACTGATTTTCATAGATCTAAGAAGCAGGGTGGAGAATTGGTATAAGGAAATTGATTTTAGCGCTCCACTTTTATACGCAGTCACTCCATTTTATATTTAAAATTGTAGCGTCTGCATACAAAAGTAGAGCGCCAAAATTAGAACCTGTGGGCACACGCCCCGGAAAATTCTATTTTTGTTCATAAAATTCGGGTTGCGCCCTTTTTGCTTTGGAAAGCGTGACGAAACGCTGAATTGTGAGAGTCGCCAGTCGGGTTTTGTGGAAAACACCCAAGGAACCGATTTTGAAAACGTTTTGCCACGTTTGTTTGATTTGAAAAAGGCTTGTAGACTGGACCGTCGTCACCTTCGATATCTGAGGTTCAGGAGCCAGGTTACGAGAGGGGAATGGTTTTATGGCACCCCTCTCGCCCAATCCGGAGATAGATCTCTACTTTAGGCATTTTGTACAACGTTTGCATTTTTCTCTCATTGATCATTTATTGACCAATTAGGGTGGGGAACAGTTAAAAGGGGATTAAAAGCATAGCAAATTGCATTTACGAGACAAGATGATGAATGTTTGACCTAAATGAACATAATAGATTGAGAACAAGCACCTGTGAGCATTTTGAACAAACTAGAACGTGCAGATCAGGGGTAACGCGCGCAGGATCAGACTTGCATGCATTGGCCATGCCACTGCATGCAGAACTGACTTGCGTGCGCCACACGAGTACTGGCGCACGCCGGTAGCCCAAACTCACAGCTCTTATACTCAACTCTCTGGGCTCTAGAATGAACCAGTGCACACCCAGGACAAATCAAGCAATTGATATCACAGGTTATATACGATTACAAATTACAGCAACAAATCAAACAGAAATGAAGTAGACAGAAAACCCCATAAATAATGTGGGGATCAAACAGAGGTCAGGACTAAGCTATCATGCAAGGGCCAGCCATTGGTTTCTTGGCCTACATGGCGCACGCCAGTCCTTGAGGATCGTGCGCTGGGTATTCCATTTATCCAATGTTTGGCTTTGCTCCATCTGGGTTCTGGAACATGACCAGAAGGATCCCAGAAGCCTTTCTAAATAGTTATAACAGATAAACAACTACAAAGTTCTAAAACACATAAAGCAGTAACTTGGTTTTTAACATGCAAAAAGGTGATCAGAATAAAGATAAGGCAGGAAAAGGGTGATCTGTGATCCCCACGCCAGTTTACCATACTGCCATGACTGGCGTACGGCATAGGAGGACTGGCGCACGCCACATATCACCTCACACAATCCTTGAATCTTTGCCAGCTTTAAGGCCAGGACTGGTATTAATTACCAGCCTTGACCCTGCCAGCGCCCCTCAGGGGTCAGAACGGTTTACAGAAACAAAGGTGGTATACCTTTGGGTTGATGTTGAGTGGTGGTTTGAGCTTTGAACTTTGAAATGAGTAGATGATGAGAGTAATGTGGTGAATGGAACTGATCTTCTTTGCTTACTCTTTCAATGTATGAAAGAGGAGGCCAAAAAAACTAGAGAGAGGGAAGAAAGGCTTGGAAGCTCTTTAATAGAGTTAACCCCTTGCAAATAAATGCAAGGGGGGTATTTATAGCTCAAGGAATGACTGAGAAAGGGTGTGATGAGTTGGGTTCAGTTGGGTTAAGGGCTGGTTTGGTTAGAGGAGAGAGTCTCCATGCATTAAATGCATGGGACTTGTCTTGGAAGGTGGTGTAGGAGAGAGGGAAAAAACCCTGGATTTTTATAATCATCAGGGGACTGTAGATTATGTGGGGGTGGACGCAAAAGTCTCGAGCAAGTGGTTGAATAAAATTGATTTGACGGATATTGACTGGCGTGCGCCACATAGGGACTGGCGTGCGCCAGTGAACTTGGTCCATTGCCCGATGAATGACACGTGGCACACTACCAGCGCACGCCAGAAGATTCCAGCGTATGAAAGTAGGGTTTTGATGAGGCCATTTAGTTCTAGCTTGAAGGATTTGAAAAGGGCTTTGGAAGGATTTGAATGAGGTTCTGAACGCTCATAGCTCAAACACACCAACAATTTCGGATGTTCTTAACCTTAATCATCATTGGGGAATCAAAAACCATAAATAAACTAGTCTGGACAATCCAGAATAGGGTGTCTACAGAACCCTTGGTGAAATTGTTCAGTATTCCGGAACAATGGTCCCAAAATTTTCCACACACAAAAATGTATTTATATATGAAATCGGGCTTAAATATTTGGACCTGCAACAAGGTGCACAAACACTTCACTAATTTATATATGAAATCGGGCTTAAATATTTGGACCTGCAACAAGGTGCACAAACACTTCACTAATATAGAGTAATTATTCAATAGTTTGAGAGCACCGTCACGTGGTTCTCCAAACCACATTCATTTGGAATCCGTGTACTTAGTCGTGGATCCCACGAAAACGTATGATTATGGAATAGTCGAGAGTACAGTATAACAATGCTCACTGCTTTCGGATTATTAAATAAGTTCACCTCGGCATGTACCCAAAGCCAGCCCCGGGGTTTATAGTTATTACAATGATGCTATATCACCCACAAAATACACACCTAATCACGCTCCTATGGCACGTGAGTGTTTTTTAAGTGTGCCACTAGTATTATTGGGTGGTTGGAGTGCTATTGCCCACATCTTTATGAAGAGAAAATTAATATTCATATATATTCTTTGTGATTTGGAACAGCAAATTTCTCGTTAAACAGAATTCCATGATGATCCCAATTTCCAAATAAACAGAACGCAGATCGTCCTTATACTGCACTTCTCAAAACACCTTTCTCGATTTCCAATATGATTGGTCGCTTTACAGAAAACCACCATTGATGAACCATGTTTAACAGTATTCACTGATGAGACCCCCCAAAAAAAAAAAAAAACCCAAAAGAAATCAATTAGTAGTGTAGTCTTCCTCATCTAAGATCGACCACCACAACCTTCTCTCTCTCTCTCTCTCTCTCTCTCTCTCTCTCCTATTCTTTCTTTCTTTCTTCCACAAAACAAACCCAGATACAACACTTAGCAAACGTTAATTACTTCACAATTCTCAAAAAAAAAACAAAGTAGTGAAACAGAATCAGTAATTCTAGACCTACATTTTCCCGCTTTTTTCTTTTTTCCTTTCTGTTTTCGTAATTTGGAGAAACAGAGCGTCATATGCTAGTTCTTGTCTTCACCTCCTCTGTGGAATTTCTGCTAGGAATAAGTACTGAGGCCTTTTCTGAGCGATAGGGACCGGGACCGCTCGCAGATCGCGACAGCACAGAAAACTCTGAAACACAACAAAGTTTACAAGGAAAAAGATTTAGTCACACTTAATCTAGACCACTAATTTCGAACTCAAAAACTAAGTAGTACTGTAATAAATTGAAATTGAGCAAGTACCTGCGGAGGAGTTATACGACCTCTTGCAGTGGAGAATGGCGCTCTGGATACCATCATGCTGCAGCAGCAGGGAATCGTCCCTCCTCGCCGGCACCGATCTTACCCCCAAATGCTCGCGCGCCACACGAATCCCCTGTTTCTCCGCCACTTGCTTCCTTGGAGAAGAAAACGGAGTCGTTTTCTTCGAAACCTCGTTTGCCGATTTCACCTTTTGAGTGTGCGCCTTCCTCGAAGTCCTGGAGTAGAAAGGATTGATCAGCTTCAGGTACTTCTGGATCACGACCTTCGGAAAACGCCTCGTCGCGTTTTCCGATCTCTGTTTCTCGAATTTTTCTGCCGGACTATTTCCTATATCAATCAATGAGAAAATCGGAACCTCTTCGGAGGCCTCTGTTTTCTTTTCAGATTCTTCTGCATTCTTCAACAGCATGTGGAGCCGAAGCCTCGGTGACCGAGGCTTGGGCAGGACTTTTCGTGCCGAAACCTTGTCGTTTTGGTTGAAATCGTTTTGTTTCTTTTTGAGGGGCACTGTGAAGTCCAAGTCGAAGAAGGAATCTTCCTCGTCGGTTTCAACGGAGTGATGGTCTTTGTCGTTGGTGGTGGTGGTGGTGGTGGTGGTGGTGGTGGTTTCGGATGGACTTGATGTGGCATCGCTGTCTGAATCTCCGCAGGCGGCGGTGTTCTTGTCGGAGGGGATGTGCCAGAACTGAAGTAAGCGTAAAGGTTCCATGGTTGGGTTCATGGAAGAGAGTTGTTTGAGACTTTGTAGGAATCGATGAGGATAGGATTCTTGTTAACTAGGGAGACAAGGAGTGGAAATCTTAGAAGGAAGAGGGTCAACCGTGAGGGTTTTAAATAGAGCTCTTCTGGTATACGAACCAAGCCGCTGCGCCTAAGTTCGACTAGTTTAAGTAATCGAGCCGAGTTTTACCTCGAGTTTTGAGCTCGTTTAGTAAAATAGCTAAGCTTAAATACTTCATAGCTAAGCTCGGCTTGACTACAAAAAAAAAAAAAAAAAAAAAAAAGCTCGGCTCATTATAGATGCTTGTTTCGTAAATGAATAGGGCTCGACTAGCATACAGTCGAGCTCCAATCTTTCGCTCATTTATTACTTGAACACAAGAAAACTTGGCTCGGCTCGTTTGCAAGAAAGAAGATATGAAGCTTAATTATTTTTAGTTTACTATAATCACAATTAAGAGGATTAAAGGTTCGGTCTTTTTCTCTCTCTCACGCACACACGCAGAAAGAATGACCGGGTCTTTCTACAGTTCACGTGTATAGTGTTGCGGAGTGTAAGCAGCGAAGACGATAAGAATAAGCATAAATTATATTAAACCCCCCTAAACTATCACCCTTTTACTGAAGATCTCCCAAATTATCCTTCTAATACAACTAAGTACTCTTTTTAGCGTTTACATTAATTTCCCAGCAGCGAAAATACTAACAGACAATGGCAACTTGACGAGAACAAAAACATTGCACGAATCATGTTGTTTGGAAGCACAATATAGGTATCCCCTCCTCCTCTATCAACCTTCGTTTCCGTAAAATTCATGATATTTAAGTTGCCTTCAAGAATACAATTTAACAGTCGAATCTTGTTTGCATCCTGTCGATACCATACATTTTTTTATTCAGACTCACTAAAATTTAAATATGCATTGGAAAAAATTAGAAAATACTACTGGCCACTTAATTTTACAATCTACGAAACTCCATGCGCAATAAGAAACTCGAGAGCTCAGTTCTTACAACTATGTATTTGTGAGATGGGGACTGTTTTTTGGAACATTATAGTAACAGGGGGGCTATTGCCCAAAAAAAGTTCCAAAAAGAGAGGAGAAGAAAAAGAAAAAGGGAAAAGAGCCAAAAAGAAAAGGAAAGACTTTGATTTTTGTATGTTTTTTTGAAAGTAGAAAAGACTTTTGTTTAGGATTTTTCAGTTTGCTTTTGCCCCAGTCTTTTATTGAAAATCGAAACAAATGAATAAAATGAAGCATTGGGTTCTCTTTACAAAGGTATGACTTTGGTCTAAATGGGTCACGCATGTTAGTCTTTACAGACCCTAACCCTTCAAAAGGGGCACTGTGACTCACAACTTTAAAGGGTTTGACTTCCAAAGTTGGATCTGACCTTAGGACTCAACCCCCTCCAAAGGGCTCCTCACTAGTCACTCCTCCTCATCGCCTTTGAAAAAAGCTAAGAAAAAAGAATAAGGAAAAATAGGGGGGAAAAGTGCTATGGAAAGGAAATAGATAGGGCAAACAAATGCAAAGAAGGCTAGTATTCTCCAATATTAATCTTCTGCTAGGGAGCAAAGGTATTGAACTCTTTACTTTTGTGTGAACGATAAGGTCAATGCAATTAATTAGACTTTCGGCTAATTATAAAAACAGAGATGCTATTGGTACAAATAATTCAGTACCGGACTCATATTGGGTTCCAAAAAAAAATGATCCGATTCGCTCATTTGTTTTTAGGGTCCCTGCAAAAAATCAGCTGAATCAAATATCGGTAGGAACATTTACGATATATCCAACTTTGTCCCAGAATCCGGGCTTGAATTCTAAAGCAAAATGGAATGTATCGTAAATGCCCTTATCAATATCCGATTTAGATGATATTTTGCAGGGACCCGAAACTGGTCTGTACCCCTTGGTACATATACAAAATCTGTGTTGATATCATTTCTGTTATAAAAAACACCTTTGTGCTTATTTATTAGAAAAATTCTTCAACTAGGGCAAATGAACACTCTTCTCCATTAGTAAATGGGAGGGAGATGGAAGCATTAGAGAACTGCAAACGAGTTAAGTTGAGTCGTGAATTTTTAAAAATTCATTTACAAGTTTAAGAAGGTATACATATATATATAATGTGGTCAAGCTTTACGTGTTGATCATTTGAGGGTGACTCGAATAGCCTGTTCCCTTTGTTTTTTGTTATTGAAGTTCGGTTTAAAATTTAACGAGTTTTAGAAAATTTGTTCAGACGTCACATTTTTAATCATTTGAATTATTCACACCCGAATATTCAAAAGCCGAACACAAGCTGACCTAACTTGGGTTACATTGCGCGTTCGAATACGCTAGATATAGATAAATAAGGTGCATTTTATAATCATCCTTATTTCTTGAGAGAAAAAATAAGAAGAAGAGGGAATTGATACCTTCAACAAATTCACACTTCCACTACTTTTTCTTTTCTAACAAGGGTAGGTCTGACTAATTACTTAACTCTCTCCTTTCATATGTACCCATGACATACCCCTGAAGATAACAATCTCGATAGATTAGATAGTAAAAAGTGGGGGAAAAAAATTTACTTATTTTACCGCTCTTTAAATTAGAACCTGGAGATGTCTTTAATAGAAGTCTCAAATTCTTATTACATAAACCCCTACCCAAAAATTGAAGAATTGGGGATGATGCTGTGCAGTGGTGTGCGTAGCACCGTGCTGCGCACCTCCGAGCCGTCCGATCTCGGATCTCATCTGGCAATGAACGGCTCTCAATTGTTGGTTGCTCTTTCTGTTTTGGAATACCCTATCGTAGCATGGGAAGCAGATCTTGGGGCTTGGGCCGCTTGGCTAAGGCAAGACTTGAACACTAGACCTTCTAATGAGGAATAAAAGTTGTGACCAACAAAATTCAGCTAACAAGAATTAAGCAGATCTGCCTCTTAAGATCTCATCTCTGCCGCAGCCATTTTGATACTGTGTGGTGTGGTGCATGGACGTGATGCATAGAAAACAAATGAAAGAATGTTGGAAAAGACAAGAAAGATTTACAGGAGGACATGTGGGGTATATTGTCTGTGAGAACTGAGAAGTGTTCATATTAGAAAAAAATTATTCGATGCCCTTTGGCCACTGTCACACGGTGTTCTAGAGCCCTTTATCACCGTTCATTCACTTGGTCCCACAACTAAGTTCGTGGGGGTGACAAGTTTTAAGTTCGTGGGGCATTGATGCATTGGTTTGCATTTGCGTGATTGGGGCCCTGTGAAAAATCCTAGCTTGTCTAGGTATATAAATATTTGCTATTTTTATCTTTTTATTTAATCAATCCACCAATCGATAAATAAATCAATCGTATGAACGAATGAAGGCAATAAACAGAGAACGCCAAGATATACGTGGAAAACCCAAAACGGAAAAAAACCACGGGAAGGAATCAAACACTACTAAACACGAGGTTACAAGAACTCTTACGATAAGTTTGAACTCCACAAACCTAAACCTAGATGCTCTTGCCGAATCCACGTACACCTTTCTGAATGCTTGACCGCCGCTGCCTTGAATCCACAAGCCTTCCGTTTGCCTCCCGGATACCCACCGAAGGACTTGAACTAGCCTAAGAATCCTCCTTGGCGTTTTTCTCAAATAAGTTGAAGAAGATATTGAAACCTCTTAGAGTTCAATTGTAGCTTCAATGATCCATGAAAATGGGATTGGAACTCCAAGATTCAAAATATAAAAACCAACTGTATTGTATAAACTTGCACCTCTGTTGGCTGCACCCTTCTCTCGTTTTTTATTTTGAAAGCAAGTCTTTGACTGCCTTTATTCCCCGTGACCTAGCAGCCAAAAGAATACTACTATGGGGGTGTTTGGGAGCCAATTTTTTGGCTTTTCATTTTCCACTTTTTGGCTTTTTGGCTTTTGGGATTATGATCAGAATGTATTTTGTATTTGGTAAAGTGTTTGGATGATATGTGTAGAATGCATTTTGCAGGAGTAGTGTTTGGAAGATATGGAATGAAAATGAATTATGGATTGGTTTTTTACTATGTTGCCCTCAATTATTAATAATGGTGTATAATGTATATAAATAATGTTTTATTTTTTTTAAAATGGACACCCGAAATTGGACTGGTGCATGAACTAAAAAATTAAAAATTAAAAAATTCATTTTTTATTGTGTTTTTTATCAATGTTTTTTAAAAATATGACATTTCAAATTTATAAAAAAATGTTCAGTTCCGGAGACAATATATTTTTAAAATTAGAAAGAATCAAATATTTCCAATCAAGTAAAAGCAAAAAAGGAAAAAAAAATTTAACTTAACATAACAATTGAATTAACTTAAATCCAATCAAATGCCAAAACACACAAAAGAAAAACTACAACCAAAATTAATAAAAAAAACATACTCTTACCAACTAAAGGAAAAAATAAAAACAGCCACCTGGATTTGAGAAGTGGGATTAGGTTATTACCCAAATGAGAGGAGGGTATTTTGATCTTTCAACACATTTTGTGAAAATGAGAAAATGAGAAAATGCAAAAAGTACCTCAGGGCCTCTTTTTCACTTCTACTCTCTAAACCTCAAAAACCAAAACCCATTCTCCTATAACGCACTTTAAAAGAACCTGCCAAACAACCAAAAGGTGAAAAGGAGAAAATGAAAATGTGAAAAGGAACCATCCAAACAGGCTCTATATATACTAGTTGTGCCACGTCACAAACTGATCGATAGTCTAATCAATCGGTAGAACGATTTGTTCCACTCCCAAAATTCGTATTATCTAGACAGATTGCTCCGATTGATGTCCGGTTGATAACCCGATCAATTCCTTCCATTTTTGTTCCCTCCATTTGCAAAGTCGTTCTAACTATAGTCATTCGAATCACTTTCTCTCAATTACAAAGAAAGATTTCCTTCCACTTCCTAAACAGACACTCTATAAACAATAAACAAAAATAAAATACAACTCGATAAATGGGGATACAAATAAATATGTATTTTGTCATGGAATTTACCAACACAAATAAACTGTGGTATATGGTCCTAACACCCTGTTTCGCTAAGGTTCTTACTTTTAAGTACTTATTTCCTGTTTTATGAGACAGATCATTCGTTCACAATACATCACCTTTAATTCAAAAAATAAGTACTTGTTTAAAAAATAGGTGGGAGCCTGCAATACCAGTCACATACATTGAACAATCAAGCTCTGAAATTGCCGAAAATATTCTTAACCACAGTATACTTGAATACTATTAAATACAAATTTATAACACATTCTAATTTCATTTATCACAATCTAATATATATAATATAGACGTGTCCACCAAAATGTCGTGTCCCCCATTTTTTGAAAATTTCTGTGTCGGGGTGTTGGTATCGTGTCGTGTCGTGTCGTGTCGTGTCGTGTCGTGTCTCGTGTCCGTGCTACATAGCATGGAACTCATCAACAAGCTAATTCTCCCTTCGATTTTCTCATTGGTAATCATGTAAGAGCGCTAAAAAACTACTGAAATATTATTGACCAAGCCACTTTCGCCACAAAGAGGATAAAGGATTTCTTTCCCGACGAGGAGGGGTAAGGAGGTTGAGCATGGTTTGTTTCTCTTTCGGAGTTAGCGGAACACCTCTAACTAGGTTCAAGGCCATGATGTGCACATTAGTATTTTGCCTATGCTTGCTGTAAGCCCATATTCCTCCAGCAGCACCTGCGACAAGAAGCTGATCCAAAAACCAAATGATGAAAAAATCAGAACTTTTTCTTGTGAGGGGGTGGTTATAAAGATTAAGGTGGTCCTCTAAGAAAAAACTGACAGGGGATAGCCACAAAGCTGCAGTCTGCAAATCAAACTTTGGAGCATAAAGAACCGTCTCCCCAAAATCGTCCTCAAGCTTTTTGTAGATATCTTTATCAGATTTCCCAGCTCGAATTTCATCACGAATTAACTGGAGTACAACAAAACATCATCAGAATATGCAGGTAGAGTTGATGAGTGGTATACAATTCGAGGCAACTAAGAGAAGAATGTCCATGATTTGGCAAGTACCAGGAGCCTTATATTATCATGCTGGCAACTTAGGCTTTCTGAGGGAAACAAATGCACGACCCTCAGGGCTCAGTGGAAATGGCTGAGGCCAAAAAGGATCAATTTCATTTCGAAATACATCAGCATGCAATGTAGCACATCAATAGAAAAGTATGTACAAGAAATTTGCTTCCAGCTATAATTCATGGTTCTTTGATGATTCAGTAGTTAGGCAAACAGGTGACTCCAGCAATGAGGTATGCTAATTCTTTATATCATCATAGCTTGATTTTCCAACAGATCATCCTTCCAATCGATCTAACACTAAGCCACTAGTCAAGACACTAGCCACCATTTTGAAAGGAAAAGATTTCATGCTTTTCACTGCGTATATAAGATATAAATGCCTTAGGGGTAAACGAGAGAAGACTGCATATAAATGTGACAATAACATACCATCTGTGAATAGCTTGACGAAAGTACAACGACATATAATTGGAAGTTAATCAAACAAAAGGCGACATGAAAGGCGAGAACCTGTCAATGTACTTGATCCTGATTCCTGAGTGTTCATAAAGCTTATAACACATCACAGCCCAATTAAGTCAGGAACAAAGCAATTAAACACCTGCCAACCTACAAATTGCCGACAAATGATCCAAGATTTTTCCGCAGCTAACAACTAGTTTTGGCCATATCCATTGACCACCACCAGATACCACACTGAGGGTTATAACTCGGTCTTATATGCAACAGCAAAAATAATAGATTCCCCTATCCTATCATGCGCTTGTGCGTACATATTCCGGCTATATGCAATGACAAAGAATAATACTCCATGGCAAAAAGAATTACCTTCCTGAGGAGAATGGCAACATCTGCTTGTGAATCTTCAATGGACTGACTGCCACACTCAGTGCACCGGACATTGTGACTGATGTTCCTGGCCCTGGCGTCTACCACCTGCGCATTCCTTACCGCATCCTCTGCACCCTCCATCCCACAATGATTCTCTAACTTAAGCTGCGACAGAAATTAAACAAAACACCCAAAAGCTGTGTCAATCAACACAACGTAAGAGTAACTCCCAGTTCAAGAATTTTCAACTTTAGTTTCCAGTTGGGCATTTCATCGAACAGTTACCATTCCTAATTACCATCCCATCAATCTCACGCCACCCAGCCTGATTCCCCATGAACCCAAGTTGGGTCTACTCTCAATAGCTTCAATTTTTCTCCAAATTTTACTGAACTATTGACCACTGCTTAATCACAACTCTAATTCCGAAATCTAAACATGGGACTAAAACGTATAGAAATTAGAAGGACATGCGTATAAGCTCAGGAAAGTAATCGAGATATAGAATTACCTGAGAGAGAAACAGAAATGCTTCAATGGCGGCGAGTGACGGAAAAGGGTGTTTTATGTGCCCGACAAAACTCGCTTGTGAGAAGTGCGAATTTGAGTTAAATTAACTTCGCAGGTTCAAACTGCGAGGTCTGGTCAATACGAGTTCATCCTACATAAAGAACTAGATATCAAAATATAGATTGATCTTTGGATTATGTTTTAGATCGAAAGCGTCCATACTTTAGATCTTGTGGAGAACATAAACTATAATGAAAATCATACTAATCCAATTCGAATCCGTATTCCATCAGTAAGTAAAATGAAGCTTTTACGTTTATTATTATAGGTTAGGCTACATTGAAACAGATCCCAAACCTTGCGAGTTGAACTAAGGCCCCGTTTGATAAACTTATTAGATTTTGGGATTGGACTGCCAATCTCAAAACACTACCAATTCTTTGTTTGGTAACCCAAAATGGATTAGGAGTATTAATCCCTTGGGACTAGTAAGGTGGGTTTTATGGGGTATTATGAAGGGGAATTTTTAGGCCGGCCCAAAAAATTAGACTCGGACTTAATTTAGTCCTGCACAATTGTTTGTATTTTTTATTCCAACCATGCACCTTCACGCGCATCAGCGCACGAAACTAAAGAGCATCTAGTATAGAAAAATTATCCAATGCTCCATGACCATTGGTGCACCATTAAAACATTGTTTAAATTTCAAAAAGTCATATCTTTTGTTGTAAATATTCATTTTTTTTTAAAATTATATTTTTGGAACCTACTCGACGATATCTACTAAACAAGATCTATATTGAATATGAAATTATGTAAGATTAAAAAATACCCTTTGCTATGAAAACTCTCTATGAGAACTGTTTCTATGAGAATTGTTTCTATGAAAAGTGTGTATGATTATTATTTCTATGAGAACTGTCCCTGAACTATGGTTATGAGAATTGAGGCTATGAGAACTATATTTTTAGAATCAATTCCTGAATCATATTATTTCGGACAAAAATACCAATGGATATGTAAACTGACTATGAGAACTGCAAAGTCTCATAATTAGTTCTGTGAGAACTGCTGAGAACTAACTTTATGAACAAAGCTACAAGAACTGGTTATGTGAACTGCCAATTCTCATAATCAGTTCTATAAGAATTACTAGTTTTCATAGTCAGTTATATGAGAATTGGCTATGAAAAGTAATTGTTTTCAAAGAGAACTAGTTTTGTAAACTGGTTATGAGAACTAGACCATGTGAACTAAAAAATACATACTTTCACATAGTCTTACCATACACTAAAATACACAGTCCTCATAAAAAATACATACTTCTCATAGCAAAAACACAATTCTCATACAAAAATACACAGTTCTCATTGCAAAAACACAATTCTCATACAAAAAACACCCTTATCATACACAGTGCTCATAAAAAAATACACGGTTATCATATGAAAAACACAGTTCTCATACAGAAAAATACACACTTCTCATACAAAAATAAACACTTCTCATAGAAAAATATACACTTCTCATAAAAAATATACAGTTCTCATACAAAAATAAACACTTCTCATAAAAAATACACATTTCTCATAAAAAATACACAGTTCTCATATGCTTTAAAACAATTCTCATACAAAAATAAACACTTCTCGTAGAAAAATACACACTTCTCATATGTTTTAAAATAGTTCTCATACAAAAATACACATTTCTCATAGAAAATTACACACTTCTCATAGAAAAATACACACTTCTCATAGGAAAATTACACACTTCTCATAGAAAAATATACACTTCTCATAGTAAAAACACAGTTATCATATAAAAAATACACACTTCTCATAGCAAAAATACAGTTCTCATACAAAAAACACACTTATCATACACAGTGCTTATAGAAAAATACACGGTTATCATATGAAAAACACAGTTCTCACACAGAAAAATACACATTTCTCATACACAGTTCACATCAAAAATTTAAAAAAATCAAATCAAACTAATCAAAATTAAACGTGTACAATCATTTTTTGTGTACGAGAGATGACTTGTCCATGCAAAGTATCTCTTATTAAAATTTGTTTTAAACGGCATCTTGACTACTGAAGTAACATCTGTAATTTCTGTTGCCACAAGAAAAAAAAAGGGAATGCTACTGACCAGTCAGTAGTGTACTGGTTCAAATCCCTTGCAAATTCAACTTCTAGGTACACGGCATGTCCATGGCCGCCGTTAACGGCGAGATAGACGAGGAATTTTTCAACGGAAACTCGGAATCCTTTGACGCCGACGAGAGATACGCTCCCGTTAATTTTTCCAATTTCGGTGATGTCGATTTCGAATGTCAGTTATGTTGGAAGCCACACGAGTGCTGATTTAGAATTCACGAAAATCGCGATCAAGGAGAGAGACGATCGCGTCGACGACGAGCTGTCGGAGTCGCCGAAGATGGACGTCACTGGGGAAAACCCAGCTCGTGATTTGAATATCGATGGCGATGTTGAACGGATGATTCGTCCTCATTCGATGCTGCCGAAGCCCGAGGTGCCGCCAGGGGTGACGTGCTCTTCGCCGACGCCACTGCAATGGAGTGTCCTCTGATACACCGATCGCTGTCGTTGCCGAAGAAAACGTCCGGCACGCTGCGGGGAGGCAAGTCTTGAGAGGGGGGGGGCGCGCAAGTGAGTTCAATTTTTTTTTCCTTCTCGTGGACTGCATTTTCATGGGCAAAAAAGTCATTAATCAACATAACCAAGGCTATCAAGGTTTGGTAACAATATTCAGGGTTGGGATCAAACCAAACCTAAAAAGGAGGACCGGCCTTTAATTTTGTATATTATGAATACCCCGAGGGAGATGGTATTACCAATCCCAACCCAACTCCAAACACATTTTCATTACCAATTTTTTCTATTAATCCAATCACATCATCTAATCCCATTAAAAACAAATATGATATTAATAATCTCATTATTCAATCTCATCTCAAATAAACATACTTATTACTAATCCATTCTCATTACCAATAACTTCTCATTATCAATCTCAATTCTAATCCCATCCCCTTATGAATCTCACTCATCTATCATTGTTATCAAACGTGGCCTAAGGGTAAACCTCACAAGCACCCCTTAGATTTAACTCATATCGTATTACATACCCCTTTAATTTCAAATCATATGTCATTGGGGACACCCTCAGTTGGTGGAATATTTTCGCCAAAAGATCTCTGTGAGTGGTAGGGCCTTTGGAGTTTGACAGCAAACAGAGGTGATGTTGAAGTTCTATCTACAGAGCACACAATAAGAAAACGAAACCGAAGCATATTCCCCCCAGGCTGTTCTGTTTTCAGTATTCTACCAACACCCAAGGGATATTCTCTAAAATGTCCTGTTTTTGTTCCATGTTGGTCGAGACGACCCATCTCTGGTTCTTGAAAAATGAAAAAGGCGAAGCTCACAATCGGTTTCGAAGAGGCTGGAAATTTCTATATCGGGCATTAATTCCATCAGTACGGCTATTGTTCCAATGGAGAATTCAATCACAGCAGTAAGTCTTCCTTTAACTCCTCCTCTCCGATCTTTATTCTCTCAACAGCTAGCGATTGATTAATCATTTTACATCAACACAGACCCATCGACAGCATGCCCTGCATGCTAGAAGCTTTCCGTGACTTTCGTGTTGTCTTTCGATTTAGATCGATGGCTCGTAAAGCTGTTCTTTGAGCTAAATTTCCTGATGAATTTTGGGTTTCAGTAGTTCTCAGGATCAAATTTGTATGCACGATTCACTTGGTTTTCAGTAGTTCGGGTAGAACTTGCTTTCTACCCCCAAACCAAGGAACCCTCTGTGATTTATGTAATTGTAGAATTTCTAAGGTAGAGAAGAGGTCATTTGACACAAAGAAATCTGGCGGCATATTTTTATTTCTTATAAACCATACATAAAATACAAAAATAATAATCGGAACCACAAATTTCTTGTATGTTTTCTCACACTATAATAACGTGGGGACTTTCATAATGTATTAATGTGGAAGGTATTTTAGGTTTTCTAAAAGTGTTATTGATAAGGATATAGTTCACTAGTTATTACATTTATAAATCAGAAGTGCAATCTGATCTGAAGGAGAATTTGTAATGCATTCTAATCATGTTTAGTTCTAGATGTTTATTATTCTTCATTTAAAAAAAAAAAACGGTTTACTCTCTAGGGGTGTTTGTTGGAAAAATTAGCCATAAGGACGGTAAAATAGTTTTTATTTAGGGAAAGGACGTTAGTAAAATAGTTTTCAGTAGAGGTCATTCAACTTTTTAAAGTTTTTAGCCATAAGGCCAAAATATATTTAGGTATTGTCATAGAGTTTTAGGGTCACTTTCCTATTATAGGATTTTAGTGGTTTAGGCACTTTCATAAGGTATTATATGATATTAGGCACTTTCATAGACACATTTGTTCTTATGTTTGATTGCAAAAGGTATTTGTCCTTGAGCTCAAAAAATATAAATATAGGAGTAAGAAATTTTTGGCTAAGTCTCCCCTATTTGTTAGGGGTATAAAGAAGGGAGGGAGTGGGATAAGAGAGGGGGCGTTTCGTAACAGAGAAGGAGGGGGAGGGGGCAAATTGTCCCTCATACTTAGAACAACCAGTTAATATTTTACATCATCCACTCTCATCCATCCAAATAATTACGGATGGTGGGAGAAGGAATCCCATGTTTGGTAGTGAGAGAAGGGAGGGCGGGAGAATTTATCTTCTTGGAAGGGTCTCAGCAAACACCATTCTTGCCTTAGGATGAGCTAATTTGGATGGAAAAAATACCAAATTACCCGTCAATCTTTTTTCAAATTATCGATGATCAATTCAAGTAAATTTCCCCATTATCCACCCATATCATATCAATTACCGCTAAATGCTATAAGCTAATCTCTCTCTTTTAACTAATCTCTACTATACAATATCCACCTGTTATTCCTCTCTTTTCTTATTCACCCAAAACTTTATTATCCCCGCCAAACGAGCCGTTACGGAATATGGACCCCGTTGAACAAGCTTTCATCAGCTTCTTTACATAATGCAAGTCCATGGGCCAATAAGGCCCACGACTCTCCACATGCCGGATCCAAGTTACTTCCTCGTGATGTGTTGTGGGCCGTTCGGTTAAACGGGCCTGTTGACCCGTAGTTTGACAGGAGTGGGGCGCGCATAATAATTTTCCCACTGGATAACGCCGTCCGCCTTTCCTTCCAAACAATCATTTTATAACCACACACAAATACATACATACATGCACAAAGGAGTGTACACACACTCATAAAGGTGGTGGGCCCTTATGTGTGGGGTCCATCACCTTTGTGTTAGTAGTGTTTATGTGTTTGTGTGTAATTATAAAAATAATTGCCCCCCAAAAGTAGCCCATTGTGACTTGCCGTCCGATCTGTCATCGCCATTACACCTCGAGCAAAGCAACGTAAGAGAGACGGAGAGCAATCAAACTATTGGTACACCTGTTTACAAAAATAATTAGAGCCCCTCAATTTACTTAAATTATATTTTTATTTTAGTCGGATGTGAGTAAGAACTTTATCAATTATTCGTTCAATTTTTCCAACAGAAAATTGAGAGCAAAGAATCGATCAAGCATTTTTTCGATTGAGCTATTTTTTTATAGTAGTAATTCATAAGCAAATACGTAATATTATAAACAAATTGAGCGGCTTCGGTTATTTGTATAGAACTCCGAAATGGATCCCACACAATGCAAAATTTCCCGATGTTCGATTGAGTTAATTTTTTAAAGTAATTCTCAAGC
Organism: Rhododendron molle; assembly: GCA_025413875.1. Lineage (NCBI taxonomy): Eukaryota > Viridiplantae > Streptophyta > Magnoliopsida > Ericales > Ericaceae > Rhododendron > Rhododendron molle. Next base: position 43,755,421 of record CM046396.1, read on the forward strand.
AAATATTATAAACAAATTGAGCAGTTTTGGTTATTTGTATAGAACTCTGGGATGGATCCCACACAGCGCAGTAACACGGTGTGCAAATGGTGTATCCATAGAAGGACGAGAGAGAGAGAGAGAGGAGAAATTTTTGGATGCCGAGCCGGCACCACGTGGTGCCCGAGCAGCGCATTTAGACCGTTCATTTTGATTTTGGACGGCTCAGATTTAGATAAAGAAAGAAGAGAGAGAGTGGTGGGGTGAGAAAGAGAGTTTCAATTTGAACCGTCTAACACACTTTTAAACAACCTGAATGGACTGTTTGGATGTGCCCACGTGATACCCACCCGCCGCTCAAAAATTTCTCGGGAGGGAGAGAGTTCCTTGTCTTTTTGGCGGACATTACTCTCCGTTGGTTCCCGCAAATTATCCCGAAGCACGCGGCTCGGAACTCGAACCTGAGGCTCGTACTCGCTACCCTTTAATCGCCCTCTCACTCCCCCGACACTCTTTTCGCTTTGGCACTCCAATTTCGAAGGAAAAAGAAGATAACCGGCGGCAGCGATTTTCAATCGGATCGGGAATTCTCGTCGCGGATTTCGATGGCCGACCACACTGGTGATCAGCAGAAAGAATCAACGGAGGCTTCGTTGATGGATAAGATCACCGAGAAGTTTCACGACCACGATTCGTCGTCGTCTTCTGACGATGATTCCGACCACGAGAAATCCTCGTCGACGACCAAGATCTATCGTCTCTTTGGCAGGGAGAAGCCCGTGCACAAAGTGTTGGGCGGTGGAAAACGTACGAAAATCTCTCTCTCTCTCTCTCTCTCTCTCTCTCTCTCTCTCTCTCTCTCTCTGTGTTAATGCCGTAATCTAAATGTATTTTATTACTTCATAATGGTTAGGGTTGGAGGATCATTTGATGTGCATTTCATAGTTCGTATTGAATCGTAGATTTGAATAACAGAATAACTGTTTGGATGATTTTGCATGTTTTATGGTGTGAGATATTTGTGGGATTCAATTTATTGACCTAGCTAAGCTAATTCTCTAAGCTCAGTTTGGAACATGAGGAAAGAGAGGGAAAGAGGAGAGAAGACCCCATGACCCGATTCTAAATACGTATGTGTAAATCTCTTTCGAGATCATTTTGCGTTTAAACAATTTACTGACAGCGTGACCCAATTCTAAAACCGTATCTATAGAACTCTATTTCGAAATCATTTTACTTTTAAAGAATTTACTGACAGCGTGACCCGATTCTGAATACCTATGTATAAAACTGTATTTCGAAATCATTTTGCTTTTAAAGCATTTATTGAAAGCATGACTCTATTTTGAAATCATTTTTCTTTTAAAGCATTTACGGACAGCATGACCCGATTCTATGTCCGTATGTATATAACTCTAATTCAAAATCATTTTGTTTTCAACGAATTTACTGGCGACATCATCCATTTCTAAATGTGTACGTATCATCCATACTCTATGCTGTGCAATGGTAAGTTCTGTGATATGATACAGTAATTATGACCTTGCCTAATACTTCATTACCTGAAAGCCATCATATGTTTTCCCCCCAGTAAACACGGTCAAATCCTCCTTTACAATGCTTGTTATCCTCACTGAAACCATTGGTAGCTGAACTCAACTCCTTGTATGCGAAAATCCTGCATGGACTGTTGCCTCCTAAATTGACATTCTACATCCAAAACCATCCCGACAAAATCCAAACAAATTTCCACTTGCCCATTTATTTTTGTAGCAATGTGGGAAGGATAATAATCGTAGGTTCACCTAGCCATCATGGACCTTCTCTGATGGATACTAATGGAAACTATGTTCCTACGTTGAGCTATTAGAACTATTTGGATAAGTTGGGTTGGTCATCGTGCGATAGCATGATGCAGAAGTTTATCTCCATCATATTAGGTTGGGGTGTGTGTGGGTCTGAAGAGAATGGAAGATGGAGATCTTTAGTGAGTTGTTACAACAAATAGATTTTCCTCCTAATAGTTGATAGCTACACCTCTAGATTCTTGTAGAGTGTAAAGCTAGGATTTGTATTGCTTGGAGTTCTTTAATTAGAACTTGGATATGTTCATACATACCTTGTTTGAAACAACACAGCAACAATAGTCGTGAAAACTCTTGTTATAAAAGTTCTAAAATGATGTGGTAGGAAAACCTTCTTTTTTTGTCTGTAAGTTACATATGTTAAGTGCTGACCAAAAAAAGGGGGAGATCATAAAAATAGTTTTCAATGACAACTTGCTCTTGTGTTGAGAAGTCATGAACAATTTCGGACTTATTTAATTCTGAACTGAAATGTTGGTGCCTGATATTTTTCTGTTTTTCAATCCAACTGATGTACTGTGGTATGAACTGTTAGCTTCATCATATTTCTTTCTTCCCATTCTTTCTAACAGCCGACTGGATGTAAATTCTACTTTGTGAAGTTTGTTCCCTTTTCCTATCCAGTTACTGGATTAAAATGCTATGTGTTTGTGGTTATGCCTTTTGGTTTCTATATATCTAATGATCTTTCTTTGGCAGCTGCTGATGTGTTCCTCTGGAGGGACAAAAAAATTTCTGGTGGCGTGCTCAGCGTTGCCACGGCAGTATGGGTGCTTTTTGAATTGGTTGAATATCACTTGCTAACTCTTGTATGTCACGTGCTGATCTTTGGTTTGGCAATCCTTTTCCTGTGGTCCAATGCATCCACCTTTATCAAGAAGTAAGCTATTTTACTTCCCCATAAAAGAGAGAGAGAGAGAGAGAGAGAGAGAGAGAGAAGTAAGCTATGCTATTTCATATTTGTCCATCTCTATATTTCCCAATTTTCCGCTTTTCTGTTTTGAGTTTTGGACACTTCTTGACTTCATTGGTGTATATACATACTTAGGTCTCCTCCTCAAATTCCAGAAGTTGAAATACCTGACGATATTGTCCTGGGAATAGCTTCTGCTTTGACGACTGAAATCAACCGTGCTCTTTCTGTACTCCGAGACATTACATCTGGGAGAGATTTGAAGAAATTCCTTGCTGTATGTTGTCCTTCACCTTTGTAGATTTTGATGCAACTTTATGGCAAGCCAACACTCACGTACGCACCTAGGAATAAAATAAAAAGATAAACGAAACTTAACAAGATATGGTTTGTAGATCCCAGCCAATTGAACTTGTGTTACTGATAGATTTAATTTAATCATGCTGTGGAATAGTAAGGCTATAGTGCCTGCTGTGGAAGATGAAATCTTCTTCTTTTTTGTTTTCAATTCTCAGGTTATCGCTGGATTGTGGGTTCTTTCATGTGTGGGGAGTTGGTGTAACTTCTTAACCTTGTTCTATATATGTAAGGAATCTATTCAGTTGCAAATTCATAAGTCTTTATCTGCTTGATATGTACTTAAGAAGTTCATCTTTGCATCTGCTTAACAACATTTTCCCTTTCTTCCTGACAGCTTTTGTATTGCTGCACACTGTGCCTGTTCTTTATGAGAAATATGAGGACCACATTGACCCACTTGCTGAGAAAGCATCGGCAGAGTTCAAGAAGCAGTATGCAGTCTTCGATGCCAAGGTTCTAAGTAAGATTCCAAGAGGTCCATTGAAAGACAAGAAGGTGGCTTAAGGACACACTTTGGTGGTGTCGTTTGATTTATATTGGCATGTGGCTACTTGTGTTTTTGTTTGTTTTGGAAGATTTTGTGGCCTATTTTCAGTTAGAAGTTAGAACCCCTGTTTCTTGGTTCTGCTTATGATATGGTTGGCTTAATAGTTAAATGTACTATTGTATTTTGTAATGAAGTTTGACATTGTAGATGGTTATTGTTTTCACCGTACGTGCATTAACGGGATTTGTTTAATGAGCTAAGAAACATGATGACATTTTATGTTTGTAGAATTGGCCATGTTAAATACTCCTATCTTTTAAGTTGAACAGGGTGATATAAAAGTTTTCATTGTGTACTGGTTATTATGAACAGAGGTGGTCGCATAATTTTTGATTTCTTCATGATAGTAGTAATTAGAGCAAGTACTTGATGATCTTCCATTGAGATTATTTTTGGCGTGGATGAACTTCACACCGAGTCCTTCAAGATGGACGAATTGAATCATCTATATCGGTCCTGGGTAAGACTCACGTGCTTGGACTGCCAGGTGCAGTCTGGACAAATGCTGTGAAGCTGTGTCCAATTGGATATAGGACTAGGCATATTCTGTCATGTCCTATCACATGGAGGATTAATTCAGGAAATGCCAGTAGACAATCGTTGTTTCGTATATTGGGGTGTTGTTCGCTTTCCATAAGTAATATGCCTTTTAGAATAGAGTTAGCCGGGTTTGGAGTTAGTATCAGGGAGGATAATATTACTTCTCAAATAGCATGGTAATTTGGTTTGATCTTACTTGTAATCACATGAATTAGAAACCAGTTTCAAAAATTGTCATACTAATTTTTTTCTGCCGTATCTGCTGTAGTAATGGGATAATGTGAAATTGACCATTTTTTCTTATGCTTTCCAACGTGTGGGAAGATTGCTTAATTCCTCTCGTCTGTTTTTGTCCTTCAATCTCATCACAGTATTCCTACGGATTCAACTTATTCATGTCTTACCGGACCAAAAGAGAGAACTAAAAGAATACATGCAGAGTATGCAGAACTCTGCCGAATTGCAGAAATTGAGACCACTATTTACATTACAATCAATCCTTAAACAAGACCCAATGTACAACAGTACAACAATATGCCTATTGAATGAAGTTTGTGTCCAGGAACTACACAATTCTGAAGAAGTGCCATAAAAGTTTCTATCTGTTTCTGAAGCCCATCTGTGTTTCCAATATCCCAACCACCACAAACACTACATATAATTACAGCGGACACAGGGACTGACATGAGTATCCTAGAATTGCTTATCCCTGTCTTCAGGCCTCATATATACGTGCCAAAAAAATCATTCATGACCTATGTACCACACGATGATTCAAGCTTTTCCCAGTCCCATTTTTTATCGTGATGTGAGGACTAGGCAATCTAGCTCTTTGATGCAGTGCATTTGGTTTCAAATAGAAGCCTCCTGGACCCCAAAACTTCATCACACGGTTTCCCAAAGAATTGTGCTGAAGAGCGTGTACAATGACGGGAGACCGAAATCTAAAGGAAGTAAGTTAACTGCTTCTTCTTCCTTGAACCACCTTCTCCATACAAATCATTCCACTGCTTCAGCTCACTCATTATAGATCCTTCTGCAGCAAAACTTGCAGCAACCTGCAGTTAAAGAAAATGCATTGTTGAGCTTTCAGTCAGCGTGCTTGCAATATCTTTTGGGCTGCCAAATGCCCACTATAAATCCCACATAAGTGAATGAAAAAACTACACTCATCCTCTAATTTTTGTCATCAAAATATTAATCCTTAATTTTTGTGTGTGTGTGTGTGTGTGTGTGTGTGTGTGTGTGGGGGAGACTGGCAGTGGGGAAAGGTTCAGTCAGGTGAGGTTACCTGATTCTTAGCCTGCCTCATGTCTTCCATATTTAAGGGCCTCAGAGTAATTGCTCTTTCCTCCGTACTTTCTTCTTTTGCATCTGAAGCATCCTCCTTGCTCTGCCCTTCTTCATCCTTTTGCTTCTTTTTCTGTGTAGAGAGTTAGTTTAAAGGATAAATTCTGAGTGTAAATCATCGGTCAAAATGGAAAGCAAGAACAGGAAAAAGAAGATTTTGAAAGGGGACAAGATCTTGGAATAGAAGAGAATACCAGATCCTTTAGTCTCTCCTGTTGTATTAGCTCCCTAACAGGTCGATAGGCTGCTGTGATGCACAAATTCTGCTTTGAATAGAGTAATACAAACTTTCAGACACAATATTTGCTGTAGAAATCCAAACCAATAATGCCATTTCAAAGGTACAAACCTTTAGATCACTTCCACTAAATCCTTCTGTCATGTTTGCAAGCTCCTTAAAGTCTAGATTTTCAACTTTTTCCTTCCCCAAAAGAGTTTTCAAGATCATTTCCCTGCTTTCCACAGATGGCAGACCTACCATAATTCTGTCCACCAGAAAACACAAAGCTCAGTAAAATGTGTATCATGCTGTGATTCATCTTGAAGCTGCCTATCTTTTTGACGACCTAAAACACCTAGTGGAGTCAATTCTTGTCAGAAAGGTGACTTTAACACTTCCTAAATTAATTTAGAACCACATACAACTATTGAGTATTGACCTAGAAACTGACTACTAGCTTCCCCAATGGCAATTAAAGCCAGAGTAACCTGTTAAAAAGCGATAAAGGATATGAACAAACCCATATAGCTGTAAACACCCAAAGTAAAGCTGTGATTTTATGGTCAAAGAAATGCACTAAATAACATGAATGATGCTAATTATGATGGAAAATGCACTACATACCTGCGCTCAAATCGCCGAATAATCGCTTCATCAAGGTCAAACGGCCTATTGGTCGCAGCAAGAACAAGAATGCGCTCACCCGGTTTTGTTAATAGCCCATCCCAATGTGACATGAACTCATTCTTAATCTTCCGCATAGCCTCGTGCTCCCCGACTCTTGTCCGCTGCCCTAACATGCTATCAACCTCATCTACAAAAATAATAGTCGGAGAAACTTTTGCCGCGAGAGTGAATAATGCTCGGACATTCTTTTCATCTTCTCCAAACCATTTTGACGTGATGGTTGACATTGAGACGTTGATGAAGCTTGCTCCTGCTTCATTTGCAATGGCCTTCGCCAACATTGTTTTCCCAGTGCCAGGTGGACCGAAAAGTAGTATGCCTCTACAGGGCTTAAGAAGGCCACCTTTGAAGAGGTCTGGTCGTCGAAGTGGGAGCATGACCAGCTCCTGAAGTGATTCTTTGATCTCGTCCATGGCACCAATATCAGCGAATGTTACTCCGATCTCGTTTGAAGGAATTACCTCTGGCCTGATGCGTTTTTCGAATTCATTGTCGGGAGGGACTTCCTGTTGGAAAGTCACAATGCTAAGATTTTGGAAGAACAAAATGGAACTCAAGAATTGTACTTGAAGGAAGATTTCCAACCTGAATTTCACGCTCAAGAATTTAATGGAACACACTCTAATATAATAGCATGCCAGATATCAGATACATAGATTCAAACTATGAATCATGCCACCACAAGTTGGTTATATGTACAAAATAAATCCTTGGAACTTCATTGTACTAAGAAAGATCAATGTAGCTAACAGAGTAAAACTTGCAGAAAATGGACTAGAAGAGCATGATATCGTAATCATCAAACTTATTGTTGCAATAATCCTAAGAAATCAGCATGTTCAACATGCTAAGAATGTCTCTGTGGTCATTCTTATTTCACTTTGTCTCCATAGCCCATAGCAATTGAATATTCTCAAAGTTAGGCTTACCGGTGCTTTAGATGGAGTTTGACTCTCCCCGTCTTTCTTTGCAGAAGGAACTGGTTTCTCTGTCTCACTTTTGTTTTCAGATGTTAGGGTCTCTGACTTTGCATCAGGCTTTGATCCAACTATCTCGTCCCCCTCAGCATTCTAAAGAATTAATTTTTAGTCAAATGCGCACAGTTCAGCACTATTAAAAATGATTTCTCCTATTCCAATTCTCAGATTGTTAGAAAGAAGAATGTTGACATAGAGAACAAACCTTGGAAGATTCACCGTTTGTCTCTAGTTTGAGTGTTTCTTTCCCACACATCTTTCCATCCTGGAAGATACTCAATCCATGGGACAAACTGTTCAATAACACAATAAAACTCCATTAAATTTGTTTAAACAAACAAATTAAGAGAGGAACTAAAACGTCATATCTATGGGAAACTTGGCACTTACCTGTCAGACGATATAACAAGCTTCCCATTTCGGTAATCTGGATCCTTGTTATTCATCAAATGGTAAGATATTGCCGAAACTACAATCTCTTCTATGTAATTACTGAGAACCATAGTGTCCGCATGGCAGATTGAACCAAGATCATCACATTCAAGATCATTTGCCGATAGTACCTCGGCAATGTGATTTTTATTATCCTGAAACTGCATCGACTTCATATCCTCTTCCAGTTGGGCTTTCCAGCTAACAAGATGAGTCTCATCTTCAGGCGGCTTTATCTCAATGTTATAGGGAAATAAAAGACCAAGTCTTTCGTCCACTTCCCCACAGTCATTTTCTGGATCCAACATCCGGGAGCCAAGAATTAAAATTGATCCAGATAGTTTCTTTAACATCCTTTCGAACAATTGGTATAGCCTCTGGGATTGGAGAAGAAGACTCTCCACATCCCTTATGTACAGAATGATGGGACTGGTTTCGGAGACGGCAACCAAAACCTGCAAGAATCCTGCCTTTCATTACCTCTAGCTAAAGTATGAGTGCAAGTCATATTGCCCAAGTAAGTGAAAGTTAAGAAACCATCAAAAGAAGACCACATAAAACAAACAAGCAACTCGTTCAGGTTTGCAATACCTTGAAAAGCGACTGTAAGAAGAGTTTCTCATCAAAAGGCCAGCTGGTCATGCGCTTGAGAGGAGCTAAAAAACCAAACAATCCAAGATCAGTTAAGATAGTAAATTCCAATAATTTACAGTAGATGATGCTCAAAGAATGAGAAATAAAATGACCAAACCATCTAAGATAACATGGAATGGGAAAATTTCCCAGTACTTGACTGAAATCCACAACCATTTATCAAGCAGAATGCACAGAACTGTATGAATCTTACAAATCTCTTGACTTTTAGCCCGACATGAATCATATTTTCAGATCAATTACCAAAACACATAGTTCGCAATGTAACCTGTATTACAAGAAGAGCACTGAGAACTGATGCTGCTCATGTCAGAAGCCGAAGATGCATGTCTACGATGTGTTGGAGGGTCATCAGCATCTTCCATAGCCCTGCAAGGTAAGATATATAAATCACATTAACGCAAGTAAAGGAAACTGTTCAAATCTTTTTGTTCTTCCCAGCTGTAACAACTATCCACCATACCTTGATCTTACATCCAAGCCACTACCTCGTCTGCTTAATTTTCCTGTAGAAATTTTTTTAAACACCACCAAGGGTAAAAAAATGTAAGCAAAATATCCTCAACAAAAACGAAATATAAGTGGACTCAAGTTTTGTGAGAACTGCATAACACCTTGTTCAATTACAACAATATGTAAAAGTGTTACAAAAGAGCCAATAAAATCCCCATCAAAACCATTCACATCAATAAAGATGACCAGAAAGAAGCTTGTTAAAAAGGTGTAAGATCTCCCGTTGTGTAACGTATCTACCTTACCATGTCAAGTTCTTTAATGCCAAAGGGGTAGTTCTTTCTTCTTGCTTTGCTTATGGACATTTTTCAAAGTTTAACATCGGAGAGGAGTTCTGAACTATTTTCTTTCTCTGCAAAAAATTCTCTCTTGTATGGCTTTTCCGTTGATATGCTAATATTATCAGGCATTTGACTCATTCTTTTCCTTCTTTGCAAAAATTACGAGAAGGGGGAATTTAATACATCACCTAAAACTTATAGAATCAAATGGAAAGATAGTAATCATCCGTTTTTATATCTCTAGACCAAATCAAAAGAGTGAGACATAATCCCAAGGAAAATAAATTAACTACAGAGAAGATAGATTAACATACTGCAAGTACAGAACATGGAAATAATGTCCTTGCTTCCAATAAGAATAATCACAATAACTTACCCAAAAATAAATAAATCACAAAGCAGCCAACAGACATCATAAAATTGCAATCAATTTCATGAACGTCATTCCGAAGGCAAGTAAAGAAAATGGACATTATTCATGACAAACCTCTGGCAACGTCCCTTGGAGGAAGGATTGAGATGGAACTAAGCAAACTGGACATTCGCCCCAAGGTAACCTCTGAGATGGACCTCTTGAAAGCCTAATCAAATAGTGCAGAAGTCAGGAGAAAAGGAACTTTTTTTCACGCTCGTTGAAGCAAGTTACCACATAAAAATCAATTTCACAGTGCAGACTTAAATAAGCTGCAGACATTGGTAAACAATCCTATCTGCAACCAGCTGGCCCCATTCACAAATTAAGATTACAAGACCTCATTAATCGAGGACCATTTTGAATCTAGGAAACAAGGACGACGTTAAGACTTACGGGATCTTTTTTGGCACTCCCATACTTGCTCTGCATCTGAGGAAAATCGAGGACGAGAAAGTCAGAGTGATGATGAATGACAAAGTATTAAACTTAATGATGATTGGGCAACTATATGATTACCTTATAAGAAAAGTCGTTAACATCTAGCAATAACAACTTCGCTTCAAAGTGACGTGCAAGAGCTTTCGCAAGCATTTGCTGGTAAAATTCTTCAAGATATACAAAGAAAAATAAGAAAGGACATTAGGCCACAGAAATGAGTTATGTTAGACCTCCAAAACTAGTATATGAGCTTGGGTGGCCTCTCCACTCAATGCCAATTGGTTTTGGTTTTGAGTTGGATGCTTTAATAAGTTAAAAGACATAATGTATCAATGAAGAACATACAACTTACCAGCAGGCCCTGAGAGCAATATTGCCCTACTTGCTGGTGAAAGATTTCTGGTGTATTTGGAAACGTCGAGGTGCTTCAAATGAACATATGCAGCACTGGTCAATAACACCCGTGTTCGCTCACTGTCATTAACATCAAAGAACGAGAAAATTCAGAACAATTATAAAATGGCACAAAGGGAATATCCTTTCTTTGATATATGTTGGATAAGACCTCATAATTTCTGCTAGCCGAGATATGTGTAAAAATCTGCGAGCTCTGCGACGTATAATACAAATCTAGAAGACAAAAGAGACCAAAAACATTTTTCACTGATAAAAAATAATAATGAACTCTCCATCATATCACCTTCCTAATGAGGCATACAGTATATCCTCATATTTCAGAAGCAGGAAAACTACTCTCCTGATTTGAATACCATAATCAGAAAACTAAAGCAAAATATTTGAAGGGAGAAATGGATGCATACGACCATAAAGGTAAGCATATCCCTATGTCTCAGGACAATGTGAAGGTGATGGTCACCACCACGGGAAACAACCTGGCACTTGTAATGCAATTGTCAAAACAAATTGTCGGCAAAATTCAGTCATAATTCCTCATAGAATATCACATATCATTCTCCTCAAGGTGACTAACATCTGTGTTCACATGTTTTTGCACAAAGTCATCACTGAATCAAGATTAAGTATCTTATGATTGTATGTCACACTGAAAATAAATGAATTCCACTAAAAATTAGACAAATTCGATACTGAGCCTAGAGCATATATCTATTTTTTAATGACACAGATGTCCAGACCAGTTTACAAACACCTCGATTAATCCTGGGATCTAATCCTACAGGCCACACTAGCTAGGTCCAACATGAGCAAATCTGAACGGCAGCCCTAAAGGAGTTGATAGCACAGGTTTCAAATATGAGACCTTTTCAGAATGCCTCAAATCCTTTGTACCAAGAAATTGGTGTACCCATGTATTTTGGGTAGTTAGATTGTCTGAGAATTTTTTTATGCTTTAAAAATTTTGTGATCCAAAAGGCTAAAAATCCACCGGTACAAAGGAATTTCGATTTTCGATACAGGGGATATGAAATCTTTTCAGAAACGGAACTTGCGAACCTTTATTCTCATCTTTCTGACATGTCGGTTAATTTTGAACGGATTTATTCAGAGAATGTGAAAACATCTCTCCAAAGTTTTCCAAAAAATTGGAGTCTTTTCCACCAAAAAAAAAAAAAAAACCTCAAAATTGGGTCTTGCTAACCACCACCCACCAGCCAGCCGGCAAATAACGCCCTTGCATATAAGGTGAAACAAATTTAAATTTCAAAACTTATCTCACCCCTATCAACACACTTTCTTTCTTTCACGGATATCAGAACACTTTCTCGGACATCAACACACATTGAGCATTATCCAGCGCCCTAAGGTAGTGTTTAGCATTTTCAAAAAAAAAAAAACAATTGGAGAGTTTACCTGAGATAAGGGAACTCATCAAACGTGACCTTGCTTTCTTTCCCGTCCACGACGAGTCTCGAAATCTCGGCCTCAATCTGCTCAGCCGTAACGCCCTCCGCGGAGGAGGAGCTATTATACCCCGCCCATTTGCTCAGCCCTACCCCGACCCCAACCCCCACGCTCAATGCCGACAGCAGAATGTGTTTCTGTTCCATCTATCTCCCCTGCGTTCCTGTTCCAGAAATTCCCCCAATTTTCTCTATAAAAATATAATAATCACCATAAACAACCATTCATGTACACAATGAGCAATCAAAAAACACTCCGGCGAATATGAAATTGCGTAGAGCATTATATAATCAACTAAGAAGAAGCTATTCACACGAAACATTTATTTTTCTTTATTGAATAGAATAGAAGGACTGAATCGTACGACAATGGAGGTTGAATATATCTGTGGATTTTTTTCCCGACACGAGAAATGCGTATCTCCGAATAAGACGCTGGTCGATTCTTCTTTGACAGGCGAATTCTCTCTCTCTCTCTCTCTCTCTCTCTCTCTCTCTGTGTCTCTCTCTCTACATAGGGCCCCTGTATATAGGCGTGTGTGTTGTATATATATAATGGTGGGAGACGCACAAGTAGAGGAAATTTCACTGTCGCACAAGTGGAGGAAATTACACTGTTGGCTTTTTGACTTGCCGCCCACTTCCAAAATTCCCTATTTTTTTTCCTTATTAGATGCTTTTGTTTTACTGTGGGTCTCTTTCTTCTCCGTTGCCTCTTTTGCTCTCTCAAACGGTCGGTTTTTAACGGTAGGAGTTGGTTCCTACGCTTCAACTCGGTTCGACAAGGCTCAAGTTCGATCCTTTTTGACGCCATGTGTTTTTATTACGGCTAAACAAACTAATAACATTATCAAAATTTTATTTTCAATCCCGACGTAGGTGCCGATAAAATCCCACTACGTACGTGTTTTTCCCCTCAGTGTGTCTGTTTATTAGTTGTTGTTCTCCTAAGTTTCTATTGATGTTATTTCCATCCCTTGAAGTTTCTACGAAGCCGTTCCATCCTTTTTTTTTTTTTTTGTTCCTTTTCTTTCTTTTTGCCCAAAGGAAAGGTTCCATCTCTCTCTCTCTCTTTCTTAACTTTCTACTTGGAAAATACTGTAGCAGTTGTCGTGTTTTCGTGCATTTAATTGGAGGAGGTATCTTTGCAAAGTTAGAAACCTCAAAGGAAAGTTTGTGACGTTTACCATAAATTAGAGTGTCGGGTCAATTTTCATCCAACGTTGTTTTCGCGCGGATTGCATTCTTTAACTGTTGGATTGATACCCATGAACTTTTTTATAATAGTAGTGTGCTTTTGTTTAAAGCATGCAGGTTGAAAATCGCGAATGCTTCAAAATTATAGTTACCCCAAGGGCCCAAAGGCCGGTCAATTTTCATCCAATTAGTTTGCTTACGACCGGAGATAGTACTCCTGGATGTCTAGCCCCGAAGCGCAAGGTTTTCTAATTATTTGCGGAATAACTCAGTAAGATTGAAATCGTACCACAGGGAGCTCGAATATAGTTAGTTCAGATTGTAGACTTTATGTGAGGTTTGAGGCGTTTAGATGGCCAACTGTAGATTTTGCTATGAAAATGAAATTACTCTAATGAAAAGACTAGAAATGAGATTTAACCCAAGAAAACGGGAATAAAATTGATATTAAGGAGAATCTAGTCGGTACCTACAAGTTTAATAAACGAGAAAATATCAAAACACTTAAACTTAGTTGAGTTCTTGGAGATTGAAAGCTTGAAAGACTAAAAACAATAGGGCAATTTACCTCTAGGTCTAGAAAATAAAAAGTAATTCCCACCAAGTCTCCTCTAATTAACAAAACCCGAAAACCCTATGAAAGTGCCTAAAATCCTAAATACTAAAAGTCATTTAACTTGTAAAACCTATAAAAGTGCCTAAACTTGAGGTGCCTATAAAAATGCCTAAACCCCGAGGGCATGAAAGTGGCTAAACCGCTAAAACCCTATAATAGGAAAGTGCAAAAACTCCTATGAAAGTGCCAAACCTAAACCCTATGGCTCTATGAAAGTACTTAAACCTAAACCCTAAGGTACCTTAAACCCTAGGGTATTCTAAAACCTAAAATCTTAACGTACCCTAAAACCCTAGGGTACCCTAAGATTTTAGGGTACCCTAAGATTTTAGGGTACCCATTAGGGTACCATAAAACCCTAGCATGCCCTAAAACCCCAGGGTGACACTTCCATTAATGGTAAATGTATTTTTGTAAAAGTGGACTTAGTGGTAATTAAGTATTTCATCTATCCTTAATGGGAATTAAGTGTCACTTTTCTGTACTTAGAGGTAATTTTCTCAAAACAATAATGGAGAATCCTAGAGAGCAAGAAACTAGAAAACTTAGGCCTAAAGTTATATAAAAGGCATACAAGCCTATTTATATGGCTCTAAAATTAAGTTACAAAGGACCAAAAAATCTCCCAAAATATCTCAAAAACATTCCATAAGTGGAAACTTTACATAAATGAAAAGTTAAGGTTACAAAAATCTGCAAATTTTTCTAGATTATACAGGTACTGGCATTTTCCTTGTATCGGTACAAGTGTTTTTGGCCGATTTGGACAGCCTTTGGATTGGCTATACCGGTACTGGCATTTTCTCAGTACCGGTACAAAGTCTTGCTTGACAGATTTTGGGCAATTTCGTGGGCTCTCTTCGGACACTCCCGAACTCAGATTTATGTGTTCTTTGGACAGTTGAAAAGATTGTTAAATCTACTTTCGAACCCAAGTGGTTTGGATCAGAAATAATTTGTACATCAAAAGATATGACGATTATATCCTCAGCTAGTCGGAAGATGAATTGTTTTGGTAAAATCCTAGCATCTCCTTCACTTCCCTTGACCCTTGGGCATCCCGAGTAACCTTGAAACCATCTTTTCATGACTTTTGGGACCCAGTGGCGGAGTACCACGTGGCCTTGAGCACTTGATGCACCCGAAGTATTCTTTGGCGTTCAAACGCGCTTTATTCACACGAATTACTTAAAAACACTGAAAACACACCTTAGGTGCAATATCGCATAAAACGCTAACTTTATGAATATAAATACGACAAAGTTAAGAATTTAAGCAATAAGATTCTACATTAAATTTTGGTTGCTTATCATAGTTGTTGTGTGGCTAACGAAGGAAGTGGACGGAAAGAAGATTTGTTGAGTTAGGATTTCCATCATGTGATGTGTATATTTAGCAAGATGACCAAGGGCTAGAGACGTTACGTTTTGTCTTTTATATACAAAAAAATAATGTAAATTTTGATGCCAATATCAAACCAGTAGAGACGTAGATCGAGAATTCACTTTTATTAGCTGTTTTATTACCATATTCACATTTGACTCTGAATAATCTTGTCGTTGTGGTACTGCTCAAAATCAGTCGAGTTATTAAAACCATTAAGTTCATATAATTGAGTTGGTTGGTTGATCAATATCAAGTCACTCTCAAGCACTATGATAGGTGGTGGCCTTCAAAAGGAAACTTAAGTCTCCGAGAGAATAATAATTCTTCTGAATTCAATTTGTTTTCCCAATAACGCTCCGTTCGTTTCGGGCGGAAAACTTTTTATAGAAAAATATTTTAATTTATGAATAATTTAACTCTTCTTTTTGGTGTTTGGTTGTACCTGAAAATGTTTTCCGGAAGACGGGTTTCTATTGTTTGGTTTTTCTGAAAAACTAATCATTTTCTTCTCTATCTTTTTTTTTTTTTTAAATTTATTTCCTCTAGAATTTCAAGAATAAAAACAGTCTAAAGAAAAGAGTGAAGGGAACAAGAATAAAGCCAAGAGTAATTAATAAGTTGGGTGGAGGAATGTTTCACACGGGGTGATTGCAATTATGATCATTATGTGAGATACAGTAGGGGATAATTTGTTCGATGCCGTAGCTTGTTTTTATTCCCTAACAAATAAGATAACGCTAACAATGTGTGTTCACGACTCCGACATGTCTTTGACGCTTTCTTTCTTAATAGATTGTGCAAACTATCGTTGATCGATCTTCCTTCTATGTGTACATATTTGGATAGATTTCTCTGGTCGAAGCTCTAACACCAGATAACCACTGAGTGCATAATATCTCTTAAGGACCATAACGCCACAATTTTGACTCGTAAAACACAAGGGAAGGCAAATAGAAGAGACGTTTTTTTATTTTACTTTTATAAAATACTAAAATAGCAAGAGCCGTAATGTGTTACTCCTTTTCTTCTTAATTGAGTATTTAATCACTTGCAGTCATTTAGCTTTACATCGGACGGCCAAAAGGTCTTGCGCACGTGTTCTCAATACTTTTTTTTTTAAACTTTTTACTCTTTACACGCCAACCACCCTCCCCACACTGTATATGAAAATGATAGGCGGCTCAACATAAATAAAGGCTCGAGGGCATCCCTAACGGCATGACCAAACTTCGATAATTAAAATTTGTCACTTCATCTTTCGGTCGTATTCATTTAAGGGGTTACTAGCTTCAACAATGTGAAGTCCAACAACGGTCCTTAATCAAAAACCACATATTTAGTAAAGAGAAATAGATAGAGCTGAGAATAAATGTAAGTGCGTGGGTCCATTAATAGTGATGGGAAAAAAAGAGAAAGAAAGAGAGAGTGTATGGTTTCCATTAAATTTGGCTATCCAAAAAGAAAATGTTACTGGTTTAGGTTAGGTTATCCAAAGTCCAAAATTTAGTTATTGGTAAAGGAGTTGCCACTTTTGGTTATGCCAGTGTGAGCCATATTTCGAACCCAACACTGATAACTTTAGAAATCGTTTAGTTTTGGTTTGCCATTTTGGACACCCTACGGAATACATACACGGGAGTAATAGTTTAGGTGATAAGTTGTTTTTATTTAAGTCGATTGTTATTCAATTTTATTTTTTTTTTTTTAGGATTTTTATTGGACTTGCATTAGTTTTTTAAAACTTAATGCATTGTTATGACGAGCATAAATAATAAATGTTTCGACAACAAAAACTTTATGATCAAAAGTAAAATAAAATCACAAAAAAACAATGAAAGTTTAGAATATCTAAAGCTTTTTTAATTTGGCGTAAATCTTTATCGTTTTTCAATTCCTCTCATTAGGACGAATGAGAAATCTCAAAAAAATTGACCAAAATATATGTCTTACTTAAGAATTCCAACTATCTTTAAAGAATAATGAATTTAATTAGTTCAAACTAGGGGTGGCAAACGGGCGGGTTTGGGCCAAATTGGGTAAGTTGTTAGTGGGTTGGGTCTTTAATGGGTCATTGACCCATTTAGACCCATTAGCTATGAGTCTAATTACCCATACCCAACCCAACCCATTTATTTAAAAGCAAACCCGATCCGCGCCATTATCCCAATTACATATATACTAAAATTTATGATCCGAAAAGTAAAAAAAAATTATGATCGAAACTCATATATTTTTTTCAAAAAGACGAGAATAAGTAAATTTTTTTTGTCTTATTGATTTTTTATTCAAAAAATTATAAGGTTCAATTAAATTTTTTTACTTTTCCGATTCCCCTCGTCGAAATAAATCAATAAGTCACAAAAGTTTGACACAAAACAAAAAAAATGTAAAAAAAATTTGAATAAGGATAAAAAAATAAGTCACTTAATTTTTTAATCCAAATTATATGCGGGAATACCATGAGAGAAATTTATTCACGGCGGAGCGCAATTTCACGGTCCATTCGCGCAATCAATGGATGAGATGTGTTTTCAATTTTGACTGGTCAAAATAATTGTTACCGGTCACAATTGGTTTTTAATTCGGACCGTCCAAAACATTTTTGGACCCGTGTAATTTAGCACAAAATAATTGAATAAACGAGAGAGAGAGAGAGAGAGCCCGTCCCAATTGCAAAAGTGACAGGAAACTTTGTAATTGGTAAAGAGGCAGCAATTTGGTGGGTTACTCTTATTATTCACTAGGTCATTTAAGTTGATTTAATTGGTACCCAATTAAAATCCAACTAATAATGGATTAACTGGATTTAAATCCATTCTTACCCAACTAATAAATAAGTTGAATTGGATCTATTTTTTAATTGATAAGTATGAATTTGTTAATGGATCTGAATTCTTTTTGCCACCCTAGTTCAAACTCACCTTTTAACTCTTAACATTCTTTCTTGGCATATTAAAAGAAGAAGCGAGATATCATATGAGGTACCTAGCTAGCTAGCTAGGCCTCTTTTTGCTATGAGAGTCACACCAACCACATCTAGCCCCTGGACCTTATCCTAATTTTTAAATTTCTTTTAATGAATTTATATATTATGACAGTTATAAAGCATGGCAACTGTAATTATGTGCAAAACCACCATCTTTTTCCATTTAAATAAAAACAAGAAGGGACAATTAGCTACTCCCTCCGTTCCTTTTTAAATGTCCTGCTTCGTAACTCCAACTTATTAAAAAGACATCATCATTATACCTTTCACATCAACTTTTTCCTTCACTTTCCCTACTTACCCATCATCATTACACTTTTACTCACTAACTTTTCAAAAAGGAATCTACTTTTAGGGACAAAATAGACAATGCACCAACTTTTACCCACTAACTTTACAAAATGGACACTTATTAAGGGATAACCCAAAATAAAATACTGGACTTCTAATAAGGGACGGAGGGAGTAGTAAGATGGAAAAGCAAGCAGGCAAAAGGCTTGGCATTATTTTGGGCATCAATATGTACTTAGGGAGATCGAGAGAAAAAGCCTCCTTCCGGTCATGTACAAGTACAGCTCTAGAAAATGCATGAGATCAAAAGAAAACTCCTCTATACGAAAGCAAGGCCGGAGAAAGTCAGATCGTGAGTACTGTCTAGCTAGCTAGCTAGCTAGTAGTGGAAGCTTTTTGACTAAGAAAACACTTCTTTTTCGATCAGTTCTTTCTTTTTTGGTTTGATGGGTGAGTGGGGGTCTATGCATTGTCCACATGTTGGAATTTGAGGTGATCTTGTTGGGGGGTCCAAGTACTATACGAACATAGGCAATACCAACCAAAACAGAAAACAAAAAAAAAAAAAAAAACAATTAAAAGTTGTGGCTTTAAAACTAAACTAAAGGCTTTTGAGAGGGTGACACTGTTCGATCGATCGCCCAAAAAGTAAAAGCAAGAGTTGGTGTCAATTAAAAGTTACCCCATAGAAATACCAAACCTTTCTTGAGGCACCCATGTGACTTTCGCACGCCACTCCGAGGGTTCGATTGGTACCGATCGATAATATTTGTTCTTTTAACTTCACCTAGTATTATTTTGGCTTGGGGACCATGTGTAACGCCCCGACTTTTCGGGTGAAAAATAAATAATTTCTATGACGAAATTTTGCTAAATAAATATGATTTTTCCAAAATAAAGCTTTTGCTAATACAAACTTAAGATAGTTTTACGAAATCAAAATCTGATAATTTGGTACTTAATCTTGTCGAATCCTAAAGCATCCTCGATCTTCATTCGATATTCTTTTGTGTCGAATTGCATCATTGTTGAATCTCCTCCATTGAATCCTGCGCCCTCTAGCAAATTGGTCGCCGAAGCAATCGATTTGCCAGGATTGACGTATCAGTGAGTAATAAATCACTCGATAAAATAATTCAACCCAACCACCCTCTTACTATACATGCAGGCAAACAGAATATATATAGTGCGAAAAAGTAAAAAAGAGATAATTCACATAACTTGATTCATTGCTATCCATTATCTTAACATGAAATCTAAGATCTCTCCACGAGATCTTTCCTCCCCAACCACTAGCCATGCTTTCGGCCCCATGAGATCACTTCCCGCTTTGTTGTCGCAGGAACACATAAGTTATGTCAGAGTGTGCACCCAATAACTACAATGAGGGTAAGCTTATCATGCATTATGACTAGGGTTCGCTTATCTTATAAACCACATCACAATTCTTTTCACAATCATCACTTGACACGCCGGTCTATCAATTCATCACCGGACTCTCCAGTTTCAATTCTCATCACAATCTCATCATTTCTCATATCACGCTTGCAGGAAATAGAAACAAACTTCACAATTTATCCATTACTTAGCATCGTCTCGTGATTTCTATTTCGCATACCACCCCATGTCCCTAGGGTCCAATCTAACATTCAAATTAAGCATCAACACAATATCAATCTCAATAATAAAAACGAATAACAGACGGGTCAAAAACAATTATTAAGCAATGAAATCACATAACTTTTTATGACTGGGCCGTTGCCCTTAATTTTGAATAGCCAATAAATCAAAATTTGATAAAAGAAGTTTTCTAATAAAATTTTATAAAAGAAAAAAATATCTAGCCTTTTATTAGTTTATTTTATGAAATTAGATTAACATATAAGTAACTCCACATTGTATTTTATTTTATTTTTTTTATGAATAAAGACATCTTAGAGATAATAATACTAATATAACATGTCAGTTACATGAATAAAAGTAAAACCAAAAAAAATGTTTGTATGATCGGTAAAGGTAAAATAATACTTCACATTATAATGACATTATCATAAAAAGGTTTTTTTTTTTTATACCAATATAACATTTAAGTTGTAAAATTAAAACCTATTGTTGACTAGGACATAGATGTTACTATTTTAGTAAACCTAGGGGCTTAATCATTATTTAAACATAACTTGTATTTTTTTTTTTTGTTTGGACCGAAATACTATACTAAAATAGTCAAGGGGAAAAACTGTAATTATATCATAAAATCTCAATTTTTCAACGTCCAGGAACAGTGCTCGTAGAAAAAGAAAAAAAAAACAGAGCAAACTTTGGATTACTGGGTTTCGATCCGTGAACCGATTTCTTTCATTCCAATTCATTAAAATCATCATTTAAGGGCTAAATATACTTAGAGATAGGTAGGAGAAGGATTATAATACCTTTAATCCGGACGAAACGATTCCGTAGAGTCTGGTAGGTTTTCGTTTTGGCAGCAAAAAATCGGTATTCTAGCAGCGACTTTGGACTGGAATAACTTGACCAAATCTCTACTGTTTTGGACGATTCTTGTGTCTAACGCGAAGATCTTGAAACGTTCTACAACTTTCGTGAAGAAGTCGAAGCCCGAAAACCATTCGAACTAGGAGAAAAGTGAGAGTTTTCATAAGTCCTGTTTGCTGTCTGGAACAGAAATCCGAAAATCTCACTGAACTTTGGACAGCAATAACTCTATCAATTCTTGATCGTTTTGGGTAATTCTTGGGTCGAAATCGAAACTCTCGACGCCCTCTACAACTTTCGTGAAGAAACTTAAGCCTAAAAACGACATTTACTAGGACAAAACAGGCCGCGAACAGAGGTAACGGGATATGGACGAGAATGGAGTTGGTTTGGTTTTTGTAATGGATGTGGGGAGTATTGTGCTGTGCCCTAGGGTCGAAGAGATGGGGTATTTATAAAAGAATTTTGAAGTAGTAGTAGAATAGAATTAATATTTCATGGAGTTGGGTTCATAGGATTTAGAATGGATGAATTGGACTTGATTTTAGGGTCAGGAAGGAAGTCGAGATTGAGTAGGAGAGGGAGGAAGAAGGTCATGTAGAGACAGATATATACGGCTGGGAGAGATGAGGGGAGTTATGCATACATGCAATTATATGTATGTATAACAAGAAAAATAAATTAAAATAGAATAGACAGGATAAGATAATTATGCTAAACTAATTTTAATTACCAAAAATTATTCTAGGTTTTAGTTTAATCTAATTACACTTTTAAATAATTAATCGATTACTATCGACTATTGGATTAAAAGTAATTTCTTTATTCGAAAAAAAATTGGGTTGAAAATCCGGGTCGTTACAACCTATCCCCCTTAAAACAATTTCGTCCTCGAAATTAAAACGTACTCTCTGGTGAATGCGATTGTCAGTAGTTGGATCGATTCGTGTCTTCTCGTTTGCCTGCTTGATTGCTCAATTCCTTGATGTCATCGAAGGATTCAGACGAGTTGAATGGTTTTGCCTTGAATGCACTTCTTACTATAGTCTTGGATCTTAACTGGTTGTTCCTTGTATCCTCGCGTTCCCAAGACGATTCTTCTTGTTCTTGGTATCTGCATAAGACATTGGCTATTTTGATAGTTCGCCCTTGGATAGCATTTTCTCCATGATCTTAAATTTCGCCGGTTGCTCTTTGATGATTGTTTCCTCGTCCAGTGTGACTTCCTCTCAATTAAGCATGTGGGTGGAATGGTTCACATCTTTCCGCAGCGTAGAATCGTACAAGACGACGTGAATTTTGGCGATTTGTAGTTACAACGTTAGGCGATAGGCAACTGCTCCAATTTGCTCCAAGATCTCAAACGTATAAGTGTGGCGAGGTGATAACTTTCCTTTCTTGACAAATCGGGTGATCCTACGGCGCGTTTTGAACAAATGTATGTTGAAAGTCTATGGTCTCATCCTCTTGTCGGCGTATCTCCTTCATTGGCTTCAAGTGATTGAGAGTTATTAACTTATCTCCTTCCTTAATCAGTTCCTGAAAATTTGGTTCTTATCTCTTACTTGATGGATGAATTGTACTTTTCTCCCAAAAGAAACGAGAAGGCGAAAATTTCCAGAGATTTCCAACATGACTCAAATACTCGAAGGTCATAGAACCTAATAGAAAGTACACACAGATCCTCCTATACGAGTCAGAGGTATGAGTTGCTTAGGAGCTGAGTTGGAACACCAGAACAACGAGAATCAAGTTAACTGAAGTCAAACTCAATGATTTGGATTTGAAGAATTTCATCATTAGAATAGTGCTGATCAGAAAATTTATATGCGAGTGATACAAGCAAGTATTTGATCTACCAAACATTGTACTGGAATAATTTAACAATAGTTCTTATAAGAAATATCGATCTATCGATAGGTTTTGAAGAATGACAAGGTCCAACCGATGAAACCGAACTTAGATATTTATTTTGCACCACGTTGGCCAGACGTGTTTCAAAACAAAACATCTAACTCTAGTTAATTAATTAAAAAAAAATGATAGGTACAAGTGAAGAGTAAACAATGACTTACGAATCCATAAATAGAGAAAAAAAAATCATTAATAGAACAATGATTGGATCTGATTAGCTCGAAACAGAATACAAAGTTTAAGGAAGTGAAGCACAATGATATCAGTTTTCAAGAAATAAATAACTTAAACATTGAAACTCGAACTAGGTTTGTGAATTTAGAGTTTTGAAAGGTTGGAGGAATATTTTGATATGATATCAAAAGAATTCAAGGTTGTGGATAACTAATAGTGCGCTGATCAAAATAAACGAGGATTGCTCCGAATATGAAGTATTCAATAGATCAGAGAAGTTATACTCATAATTGAGCACACTATTGACTTCAAATTAGATTAAATTAAGAGAGATTGGAACAAAATGATTTGTTAAGAATACCCAACTCAAAAGAAAATGTCACGAGAGTTAGATGCTTGGAATAGACAAGAGTTCAATGATTTGAGATTTAGTTGAAGTTGTAACTCTAACAATGGAGAGTCATAATGAATGTGATTTTAAGAAGAGTCATAAGAGATGCAAACAGCGGAAGGTTAGAATACAATCAATCGAATGAAAAAGAGGATCAGGGTGAATGATTGTCACTTCGAAAGTAGTACAAGCCATAGTTATTTCAAAGATTGAACCCCGTCAATCAAGAGTGATCACACAACTCAAAAGGGAAGGGGCATCACCAAAATATATAAATATTCAGATAATTGAAAAACTCCAACGAATGAAATTGGTTTGGGCTTACAAAGTAATGGTTTTGAATGGCAGAGAGATATTTAAAGGTGATGGCTTGCAAGAGAGTCAAGAGGAATAGAAAAAAAAAATGAGTGGTCTTATGCAGATACATAATTGAGCAAACAAGAATCACCAAAATCGGTGCTAGTATCATAAATCATAGAATGATTATGAAGTACGCAAACATACGAGTGATTAGGAATGTTATTAACATACCCAAATGGCCCAACAAGATCGTCACCATGTAATCTTATCTACAACAGAAAATTTAAAACATGAAAATTGTGAGGGATATCCAAAGAGACGTGTCACAAAGAATTTAGTATTTGGAATATATAAGAATCTCCATAATTTACGTTCTAGTTGGATTCATAACTCTAGAAATGAAGGGTCACTACGAAGGTGATTGCGAAGGAAGAAGATTTTGAGAATGGAAGCCTAATATAGTGATCGGTTAGAATATGATTGATCAGTTGAGAATAGAAACTATATGTTCGATTGTCAGTAGTCTCTTCTATCCCCCTTAAAAGAATAGAACCTTCTTGCGAGAAAATTATCACCACCTTCTTGGACGTTCATGACTTCAAGTAGCTTCTCGATTTGGTTGACCGATGAGGGTGCCGTTGTCGGAAGCTTTTGACGTAGGTAATGTTGTTGTTGGCATCAATGCTACGAGTATTGTCCTTGTTTGGTGGGGTTGACAAAATGACCGTAGGATGTGGCGTCGCTGACCCTGGGTACCAAATCTTGTAATGACTACTCCACGAGGTTCAGGGTCTTGAGGGTTTCTAAATATCTGGTTCTCGAAATGAAATGCGTGCAACAACGATCTCCTACTAGTTCTATCTTATTCGGGCCATTGTAGATCATTATCTTCCTAGGAAAGGGGGAATTCTTCTTCGACAGGTACTCTTCCTCTATTGTCGAGATTTGTCTCTTCGTCTTCTTCGGACTGGTGTTCTTCGCTTCGTTCGATCGGACAATCAATTATAAGAGGAATGATTCTTCCTTCTGATCAGGATCAACGTTGGTTTTGTAACTCCTCGGAGTCTGAGTCGCAACAGGTAAATAAATACTTATATGATATACTTAGACAAGTTATATCGTAGTTTAGAAGAGTAAGAGATACGGTAAACGTTTAGCTAATTAACGATAGGTTTTGGTATACTACAGATAACGTTATCTTATTAGCGTAAGGATATACTAAATTCTACGTGAATTTATCCAATCTACCCAAGGCCGAGAGTTGAACCTATGCTCTGATACCACTTGTAACGCCCCGACTTTTCGGGTGAAAAATAAATAATTTCTATGACGAAATTTTGCTAAATAAATATGATTTTTCCAAAATAAAGCTTTTGCTAATACAAACTTAAGATGGTTTTACGAAATCAAAATACAGTAATTTCAGAGCTGACTCTAATCTTGATACGAATCCTAAGCATCCTCGATCTTCATTACTGATATTCTTTTTGTGTCGAACTGCATCATTGTTGAATCTCCTCCATTGAATCCTGCGCCCTCTAGCAAATTGACCGCCGAAGCAATCGATTTGCCAGGATACAGACGTATCCGTGAGTAATAAATCACTCAGTAAAATAATTCAACCCAACCACCCCTCTTACTATACAGCTAGCAGGCAAACAGAATATATATAGTGCGAAAAAGTAAAAAAGAGATAATTCACATAACTTGATTCATTGCTATCCATTATCTTAACATGAAATCTAAGATCTCTCCACGAGATCTTTCCTCCCCAACCACTAGCCATGCTCAGTCCCATGAGATCACTTCCCTTTGTTGTCGCAGGAACACCTAAGTTATGTACCGAGTGTGCACCCCCAATAACTACAACAAGGGGTAAGCTTATCATGCCGGTATCACGACTAGGGTTCGCCTATCTTATAAACCACATCACAATTCTTTTCACAATCATCACTGGACACCCGCCAGTCTATCAATTCATCACTGGACTCTCGCCAGTTTCAATTCTCATCACAATCTCATCATTTCTCATATCACGCCTGCAGGCAACCTCTAAACAGAAACAAACTTCACAATTTATCCATTACTTAGCATCGTCTACGTGATTTCTATTTCGCATACCACCCCATGTCTCTAGGGTCCAATCTAACATTCAAATTAAGCATCAACACAATATCAATCTCAATAATAATTGAAAACGAATAACAGACGGGGCAAAAACAATTATTAAGCAATGAAATCACATAACTTTTTATGACTGGGCCGTTGCCCTTAATTTTGAATAGCCAATAAATCAAAATTTGATAAAAGAAGTTTTCTAATAAAATTTTATAAAAGAAAAAAATATCTAGCCTTTTATTAGTTTATTTTATGAAATTAGATTAACATATAAGTAACTCCACATTGTATTTTATTTTATTTTTTTTATGAATAAAGACATCTTAGAGATAATAATACTAATATAACATGTCAGTTACATGAATAAAAGTAAAACCAAAAAAAATGTTTGTATGATCGGTAAAGGTAAAATAATACTTCACATTATAATGACATTATCATAAAAAGGTTTTTTTTTTTTTTATACCAATATAACATTTAAGTTGTAAAATTAAAACCTATTGTTGACTAGGACATAGATGTTACTATTTTAGTAAACCTAGGGGCTTAATCATTATTTAAACATAACTTGTATTTTTTTTTTTTTGTTTGGACCGAAATACTATACTAAAATAGTCAGGGGGAAAAACTGTAATTATATCATAAAATCTCAATTTTTCAACGTCCAGGAACAGTGCTCGTAGAAAAAGAAAAAAAAAACAGAGCAAACTTTGGATTACTGGGTTTCGATCCGTGAACCGATTTCTTTCATTCCAATTCATTAAAATCATCATTTAAGGGCTAAATATACTTAGAGATAGGTAGGAGAAGGATTATAATACCTTTAATCCGGACGAAACGATTCCGTGGAGTCCAGTGGGTTTTGGCGGCGAAAAATCGGTATTCTAGTAGCGACTTTGGACTGGAATAACTTGACCAAATCTCTACTGTTTTGGACGATTCTTGTGTCTAACGCGAAGATCTTGAAACGTTCTACAACTTTCGTGAAGAAGTCGAAGCCCGAAAACCATTCGAACTAGGAGAAAAGTGAGAGTTTTCATAAGTCCTGTTTGCTGTCTGGAACAGAAATCCGAAAATCTCACTGAACTTTGGACAGCAATAACTCTATCAATTCTTGATCGTTTTGGGTAATTCTTGGGTCGAAATCGAAACTCTCGACGCCCTCTACAACTTTCGTGAAGAAACTTAAGCCTAAAAACGACATTTACTAGGACAAAACAGGCCGCGAACAGAGGTAACGGGATATGGACGAGAATGGAGTTGGTTTGGTTTTTGTAATGGATGTGGGGAGTATTGTGCTGTGCCCTAGGGTCGAAGAGATGGGGTATTTATAAAAGAATTTTGAAGTAGTAGTAGAATAGAATTAATATTTCATGGAGTTGGGTTCATAGGATTTAGAATGGATGAATTGGACTTGATTTTAGGGTCAGGAAGGAAGTCGAGATTGAGTAGGAGAGGGAGGAAGAAGGTCATGTAGAGACAGATATATACGGCTGGGAGAGATGAGGGGAGTTATGCATACATGCAATTATATGTATGTATAACAAGAAAAATAAATTAAAATAGAATAGACAGGATAAGATAATTATGCTAAACTAATTTTAATTACCAAAAATTATTCTAGGTTTTAGTTTAATCTAATTACACTTTTAAATAATTAATCGATTACTATCGACTATTGGATTAAAAGTAATTTCTTTATTCGAAAAAAAATTGGGTTGAAAATCCGGGTCGTTACACCATGGATGGACCAAATTATTATTGCCTAAAGATGAATTTGGCTTTGAATTTTTAGAGTAAGAGATGATTTTTTTTTTTTTGTGGGAGAATGTAATTAAAACTCACGGAGTTGATAGTAAAAATAACCTAAGTTAGAAGATCTTATGCATCGTCTGCCTTTGACCGGACCAGAGAATGGATCAGTCAAAAGTATGTGTAACCTAACCCGGACGCATCTGATCGTAGAACTTAAAAACACAGAAACATGAAGAAAATGCTATTGCTGGAACTGATCAGCAGAACTACCAAAGCATTTCTTTCAATAACTTATAGCGTCCAAGTAAGCAATCCACTTTTTACTAGATGGGGTCCGACTAAGATCTGGTCAAGGCTTCCAAGAGGCGGAACTGATTTCATATGAATTGGTAGCGCCTTAGAAGTTTTGACACTCTAATGCTTTGTTCTTTTCACAATTCAAAAAGAATTTTTCAAAAAATTCCCCCTAGATTCCTCCTAGATTCCCCCTACTCTCAATATTTCTCTCTCTATCTCTCTCTACTTATTACCCCTACTATTTTTCAAAAAAATTTTCAAACACCAAACCAAACAAAACATAAATCGCACTACGTGCCTTAAAAAGTAAGGAGTGCCTCGAGTGGTGGTTTGCACCAAATGCTAATGGAATGAAATGGGATGACCGAGATACCACTCAAGTGGTACCTCGTTAGTGATTCCAGCCGTTCAAACGTGTCTTGAATGGTTTGGATTTTAAAAAAAAAAAAAAAACTGAAAGAGAGTGGTCGGACGAGAGAAAAGAAGAAGAATA
Organism: Rhododendron molle; assembly: GCA_025413875.1. Lineage (NCBI taxonomy): Eukaryota > Viridiplantae > Streptophyta > Magnoliopsida > Ericales > Ericaceae > Rhododendron > Rhododendron molle. The sequence continues at coordinate 43,783,880 of CM046396.1, forward strand.
AATCTGAACCGTTCAAAACTTGTTTGAACGGCTGAAATCCCGAAGGCGGCACCCAAAAATTCCTCCTGGGAATCTACGCATCTTTCCTCGTCCCGGTGGCCTGTGGGGACATTTCCAGCTCAGCATCACATGCTCTGTTTTTTTTCTTAATTAATGCTTCCGCAGCATTATGAATTGTGGGTTACACGCAATGCCCACTAGTATGTTTCTCGTGACTTTATTACTAATTAATTAATACTGGCCACATTTTAAAAGTCTCTTTTTTTGGCCCCCCAACAAAGCTCTTATTAACTGAAAATGCAAAGTGATGATCTAATGCACACAAGAAGACCTCTAGGAATAGGATGGTCCTCGTCGAGACAGACATTCCTGCTTTTTTATTTTTCTACCATTTTTTTTGCAGGTAAGATCGATTGGATTTATTTGTCGCTTCTCTTTCAATGCACTTGACAGTGTCCACAGATCGAATCACCTTTTTTCAGCCGTTCTTTGGGCCGTAAGCACATGCAAAGCGAACGTCGACATAATTTAAGGATCTATCTGAAGTGAGTTTATCAGCATAACGAGTTAGGTTTCCGCAATATTAATCTCTGTTGTTAAATTCTCGATATGTGGATCAAACCCTAGCTTGTTAATAAAACAGGCCGAAAGGTAAATCATTGAATTCCAATCACACGTCAGCTCTCGTGTTTTACACTACCGGTGCTTGTACTAATTGAGGCAGCATACATGGCATTCCGTATGCCCACCATATTCACACCAAAAAGCATATGCATGAGGATTAAATTAATTGCACTTCTTTTTTTCTTTTTCTTTTTTTTAAAAAAGAAGAAGATAGCTGTCATTGATATAAAAGAAGATTTAAGTATCGAAATACATAGATACAATACACTGAAGAACACAGAGGGGCATGCACCCGACTCAACCTAATAACTCCGTAAACAATCCTGAAAAGACAACTACAAAGTATTAAATAATGACAGAAGCGATTGTCTACAAGGCGGTGAATGTTCGTAGAGCGTTACGGGTAAGTTGTCATTTCTGGTCATTACTATCCCACAACAAACGATCGAGAACATATCCATCAAAAAGGTCAATCGCAACAATCACACCCTACCAAAAGAGTCCATCCGATTCGGTCCAAGAAACTACTATGCAGAAGCGCAAGAGCCGACAAACTCATGGCATAAGAATCAGATCAGATCCTTCATTGCCACAAGCACAAATGTCATTTTAGTGCGAGTCCTCGCTGTCACGACGGACTCCGGACGGCGGACTGCCAAGCTGGTGGCCCTTCGATCCCCGCGAGAGGCATGACGAACACACTCACACAACCACGACGAGGACATCACTCTGCATACCGAACCCGCAGTTGAAAACTAACGAAACTTATTACCCACTGCCAAAACCCTAGATCTGGAGAAACCAGACCAAGACGAGATCACCGGATAGGGATAAACTAACTGGGAGAAAACTCCGCAAAGAGAGGAGAAAAACTAACAGTAAACAAACTAAAACACCCATTTATTACCATCCGATCGGAGACCAGATGATGCAGGATGAAAAGATTATATTATATAAAAAAAAGAATATAAAGTTCCTTATTTTGTTAGGAATCTTGCAATTATAGAAATAAATGTCTACATTATTTAGTTTTTCAATTTAATTTATTTAGTTTCCTTTTAAGAGAATTATTTGATCAAGAAAACTCCATTCAAACTTTGGTAGTTTCCTTTTTCTTTATTTCCTAATGTGTAGGATTTCTCCTACTATAAATTGAGTTGTAAACCTTAGGGCTATTGAGTTTTTTGATGATTAATGAAATTATAAAGAGTGTTCTCTTTTATGCCAAATTCTTTGGTATTTTACGGAATCAACAAAGTGTTTGATGCCTTTATTCCTGGATATTCTTTGACTAAACGAGTTTAGAGAAGGATTTCGATATTTGGGTATTCGTTACGAATCAACAGATTTCAGACTCGATTAAATAGTTCAATTTCATTAGCTTCCGCTGCATCACCAGAGAAGCCCGGTTGTCTATGAACCGCCGCAAACCAAACTCCAAGTAAGCTGAGGAAGACCCACGTCGCCCGAGCAGAAAACTACGTCGCTGGAAAGGGCAGAGAACGATAGATCCGAGGCCTACGGCGTCGGGAGGAGGAGAAAACCTGGGGTGTGGAGGAGGGGAGGTGGGTGAGGCGTCACCCCCTCCCCCAAACCTTAAAAGTGTAAAGTTGTAGAAAGAGAGAAAGTAGCGCCTCGTCAACAGGTTAGGTCATCATGACCATTTTCCACGTTGTATAAGCATAAACCCTGTTGAGGCCTAAGCCTTTGTTTGGTTGTGAATTTTGAGTAGCGTTTTTAAATAAAGGTAGATAGAGAAATGAGAGTAATGATTGTGGAGAGAGGTAAAAAATAAAGAGAGATAGAGTGAAAAATGAGAGTAATGATTGAAAAATTAGAGAGAGAAAAAGTAGAAAAGTTACTTTTTCCAAAATTTTGGGTTTGAAATTCCAAACCGAACAAGGCATAAAGAGAATCCGTAACAAAACTTTTTTTTATAGGTTCTTTTTGACTTCATACTCAAAATCACTACGCTTGAAATTAAGAAGGATTTAAACCTAATTGAGTCACTTTCATCGGTTCTCATTTGCTCCCAAATCTGCATCAAGATTCCGCTCATAAACAGAGTAAAATTAGGTTCATGTTCTGCGGGAGCAAGGTTGGTACTCAATTTTTTTGAGCCCAAAGCAAACTTTAAAGACGTGGGCCAAAGTTCCGTTTTGCGCAGCACGCGACCGCACCCCAAAACTTTACAAAACCCTCAAATAGTAAATGACGCAACGGAATTAGCAAAGAGATTAGTTGCGTATCAATCGAACTAATAATAAACTCGAGTCCACGAGAGAAAGATACAAAATCTGAATATTATTGATAAAAACTGCATAAACAATAGGTTACAAGCCCTTTTATAGGAAAAAATGCGTAACCCTAGCAAAACTCCAACTCAAAAACGAAAATTTCCAAAATTTGGGGAAAATAATAAAATAGGAAAAAGGAAAGAAATACATGACTTGCCCAAAAAGAATCGAACTTTTACGAAATTATACGTTAAAAGTTATTAACGAAACAAATATTGCCTAAAACGGCAAAAACGTCCAATTGGAGGCCTAAACGAAGGAATTAGGCTGAAAAACACCTTTAATCATTAACCTAAGGTTGAATTGCATCGACCGCAGCATGAAAATAAGTTAGCCCACCAGATTTGGGCCCGATCCGAGCTCGTCCGAAAGTTGCCAAATCGAATAATTTGTAATTAAACAACATATGGACTTCCGAGGCTTCGACCGGTCCAATTGATCATGAAATTGAGCCTCCACGTGTTCTACATCCGTAAAACCGAAATTGGATTTTTTTTCCCCCCCTTGATGAAGGCAATTTCAAGTGTGAATGAGGAACAAGAAAGTTGGTGAACTACCAACTTTTCCAGCTAACCAAAAGGAAAGAAGAAAGGGAAGAGTTTGGTAAAGCATCTAAATTTCCCTTTCGAGTTTGACTGATGCAATGAATACTTTCCATTTGCAGGGGGCTATGAACCTTTGGAGTTTTACATAAATTAACCAGGTTAAGCCAATAGAATTTTAGGACCTTCTGACTGCTTATTCCATCTAATTTCCGTGACTTCACTAGATTCTATCATTTCATGGAATCTCGTAGCCACCACTTAATTCAGCTTACAATCAAGTTGAAAATGTATTTTACAAGTTATATATATTGGCTTCTAAGTCTATTTTCCGGGCTTCGAATCAAGAACACGATAAACTCGTGAGGTCGATTGTTGGTCTAGGTCAAACCCGACAAATACTTTTATGTAGGAGTTACGTTAATCCGCACATTTAACACTATAAACACAAGTACACATACAAAAGTTATATATAGTTGAAACTAATCCTAAAAAGCAATGATAACAGAAGCGAAGACCTTTAAATAATGGTTACTTATACGTATGGACCTTTCATGCACAACGATTCGGGGATTGTATATTTTTCAAGTCTTGTAGCGTATCTAAAGGCACGTACGTTAGAGTTACGTTTCAGACACAATCAACATGCAATACATCAATAAAAGCTAGTTCTTGGTCAATTCACTTTTCCCAACAATTTCGCAGTAAGCAATAGTATAAGAGTTAGTTACTCTTTCTAACAAGTCATTTGTGAAACTTTTAATAGGGAAGTCCTCAGCTCATAAGCAGACGAGGGTATCCTTCCAGTTTGGGTCCCGCTGGTGATATATCCTCGTAGGATTTTGCCGACATGCTTAATTGCATTCTCTGTTGATAGTGGAGTTGCTCGTTAAACGTGAGAGAGATTTTGTGAAAGCAAATTAAAGAAAATTAAGGAGAGAGAGAGAGAGAGAGAGAGAGAGAGAGAGAGAGAGAGAGAGAGAGAGAGGGTCAGGTCCCATTCAAGTAGGTCTAAAGTGAAGCAACAAAAATCCTGGACTACTATTGAACTTTGCTTTATGGAAAAAAACAGTAACCCAAAAGCTAATTTCACCATCAACTCCTAAAAGTTGTAAAGGGACATTAAGACCTGGAATTTTACTAATAATGTCTGCATTCTTCACCACTAAGATATGTCATAGCTGAAGATGTCCGAGTTAACTTACCGGCCCGCACCTGTAGTTTTTTCTTAGAACCAATACACCGTTGGCTAACGACAGAGGAGGCTTGATTAAAGCTGGACTGGCCCCCAAGAGGCCAAGACTTGATAAAACCAAAGAGATTTCCTACCTGATTAGAAAGGAACAAATCTCTAAATTTCAGGACTTGACTATCGGACTATTTGCTAGGGGTTCACCACTGAGATATTTTAGAATTTTTACAAGAAATTAAATAAAGCCTGAATATGATATTGACTATCAACTAGCTAGTAATGAAGGCTATAGAGGGGCTTCACATGGAACACTAATTAATGGGTTAAAGAATATTACCAACGGCAAACTCTTTTTTCATCTCAAAAACAAAATTGCTAGGTGTAAAATGGAAGTAGCAGATTATATTTTCCTTTCTTTTCCTCCAGTTGACGTGTTAAGTTGTCCGTTGGAATCTATGTTTGTCCTAGTTTTAAATGATCTAGAGATTATTCAGTGTGTGTAAACTGGTTCAACATGCCAAGCCATCAAAAAAATGGTCTGAAAGCTATTCTGGCCATGACAAATACTCAAATTATAGCACAACTTGGAGATGCACAAAAGTATATCAATTGTCCGGGCCAGCTTATTTCTCTTTGGGATTATTTCTGATTGTGGCCATTAAAATGTGTACAGTGGCATGGACTCACAGTTCCAGGTGAAATTGACGTGGGGCTTGGAGAATATATACTAGGACACTGAACGCGATAATTTGTGCCCAATGGGCTGAAAAGTTACTACCATAATGTAGGGTTGTAAATGAGCCAAATCGAACCTAATAAAATTAGAATGTTCAAATTTGTTTGTTTAGTTTTTTAGCACACTTGAGCCAAACTTTACGAAAATTTGATGAGCCGAGCTTGCCTAGGTTTGATTCGAACTCGACACGCGCCTTAACAAGCCAATAATATCATGTATATGCTCTTATACAGATCTAGAACTATAAATAAAAAATTTAATATGTACACAAATACATTCATACATACATACATAAAATGATAAAAACATCTATAAAAACAAGTTTTTAGCAATTGTAAATGTTTATACCAGTAGAAGTTCTAGAGTTTTCAACATATACATATATAAAATTCTCATGATATACATATACTCTAGGTTTTGCGAGCCTAATATTCGAGCCGAATACTGCGAGGTTTACATTCTGTTCATTTATGAAACGAATCTAAAATGGAGGCTCAGGTTCAATTCATGTAGTAGATGAATCGAACTTGAATGATCTTTTGCCGAATCGAGCCTCAAACAGTTCACAAACGACTCAATTCATCTACAGCCCTACAATATTACGCGGATCATGGCCCAATCCTAAAATTTGGGCCATACTAAACTAGAGGTGTCAATCTTAACCCATATTCGATCCGACATGTTTCAACCCGCCTACTATTGACCCGTATTCAACCCACGACCTGTTCCAACCTGCTTAAATCTGCCCATTTGCCACCTCTATACTAAACCCATCTCCTGCCTGTATCAGGTGGAAGTGATGCCATGTTTGGGGCCTCACTTGATCTTTGCTTGTAGATGCATGGGAACCTGAAATAGTGTCAAAACTATCTGGACTGGATTGCATATTCTGCATTGTTGTAAATAGGTTAATTAATTCCTGACATTCGGATCTGTGCCACAATGTCGCGGATTTTATTGTGCCTTGGGTGATGGACTAAACTGATCCAACGTTCAATCCACCACTTATAATACCACGACCTTTGGAATGACTTCAACTGACAAATGTGTCACGAGGTGAGAGGCGGAGGGATATGTCGAGTTTTTGCGAGTGGCAACACTAGAAGTAGAGTCCTTGTTCACTCATCGATCGAAGCTCTCTCAAGTCAAATGGAGCGAGAAGCATAATATTTAACTCTTTATTAAGTTTGACATTGATTGTAACGTGCATACGAGGGAGTCATAAAATTGAAACGAACTAGGCAATGGGGGGACACCTCTTTTTGGCAGACAGTGACAAGCGAACCGAGCAACAGTAGCATGTACCCTCATGGCCCCTGTTGATAAAAAAGCAGCAATATTATACAAAACAAAGTTACTGTATGTTTTATTATTCTGATAAGAAAGAGTGCATAAGTTTCTTCTCTCTATGTTTTTATTCAGAAAAAGAAGTGGAAAATGTAACAAAAAAGACAGTTACCTCTTCTCATTCTCATTGGTCTGTATTTGGTCTTTTCTCGATGTACCATTTGTCGGGTTTTTTAATAAAATTTTGTTGCCGATCAAAAAAAAAAAAAAGTAGATAAAAACTTTCCCTGCTACTTCGGATTCGAAATTTTTCAAGCACTATCAAGTATCAACTGCTTTGGGGTCATTCATACAGAGCTTTGCTCCGACTTTAAATGGGACTCCTGCCAATGGACGGTGGGATTAATTCTCCAAAATTAATTAAGATACACGTAAGATGGCCTAGACACCAAGTTATAAAGGGGAAAAAAAAATATAGATGGAAACAGGAAACCAATTGTTATCAACCTTTCGGGAATTTTCTCCCAACACTTTCTTGTCTTGTCTCCTCTCTCCTACATGTTCACATGTGACCTCAACTTGGCACTCCCTCGACCATTGCGGGTATGATGGATACGTGCATGTACTTGTGTTAAACTTTATAATGGTTGGATTAAAGCATATTGAATTGGCACGGCTTTTAGCGAACAAAAATGAGAAATTTCTTGAAGCATAGAGAAATTGGTACATGGGAATTAAAATCCATTCTGGCTATTTTCAAATAGAAAGCATTGATGGGTGTACGTATCTGCAATGACATATGGAGTGCGATTAGGATGGATCTTTAGGATCAACACCACCGAAATTATCAGAGAGAGAGAGATGGAAACGACTTCTCTACCGTTTGGGGAGGACTGCATCCCCGTGCAGTCCAGCCAATTCCGTACCCATTTTGCGTCCATTTCAATGATCGAATTGGTTCACAGGAGCGCAGTCCTCCCCAAACAGCAATAAGACGTTTCCTTAATTTTAAAGATAATCACGAAAACTACAGCACCCATTGGCATTCTTAACGTACTTTGACGTACTGAACCAAGATTTTGGAGATCGACATGTTTTGACATGCAGCACCCATCGGGCCATTACGGCCAACACTTATCGTTTTCCAGCACCATTATTAACATTAATAATGGCAATCTTTGAAATAATTCCGTATGGAACAAGTCATAGCAGCACAAGGAGGTTGCCATCAACTTGCGCAATTGCAGCAAAATCTTGTTGTCGCCATCTGATAATTTTTAGCAACATCTGCAAGGTCTTGTATGGCCAGAACACCAAGCAAAATGAAAAGGGGCAAAACTGCAAGGATAAGGATATTCCCAATGACGTGATTGATCACGTGAAACCCTCGTTGTGGACCCAGCAATCACCAATTTACTTTAACCTTGATCAATCATACCATGAGCTAGCCCAATCTTGTAGTAGCATGTTCAGCAACACATAAGCCATTTTAACTAATTCACAGTGAGAATTTTACTTTAGCTAGACCTGTCAAAACTCCACCGAACTCTCTATTTTACCCATCACTTCTTTAATGCGTGAGTATTTTTTTTAATTCTTTGCCGAGAGAGCGAGAGAGAGAGACGATAAAAAACTGTTTCGCTTGTATCAATAGCTAATTTGCTGCACATGCTCATACTGTGATCCTTGATCACAATTATTAACAGGTTGCTATAAGTGGGAAAATGTTGTGTCACAGTGCTGTTCCTGAGTCGGGAGTGCCATTCCTTGCACTAGGAAAGGGTTCAAATTCCACAAGTCCCATCCTCTTTCCCGAGATTAGTAGTAGAATAGAATTTGCTGTGTAAAAAAGTCCGGAGAAACTGCTTATCATATCTACTACAAGCATATCTTCTGAGACTCTAAATCACAGCAATTAACCAGATTACAATTCTCATGTTCCAATATTAAGCTTAAGACTCTATCTGCTTGGATATAAAACAGACGGGAATGAAGTAATTTTCATTTCACTGCATGAAAACTTTACATCGTGGGAGATTCCAAACAGTTTCAAAAAATATATATGGAAAAGAGAAATATTTCTCCTTAAAACAATAGCCATCTTCTCCCTCTTCCCAAATGCAAGAAATTCAGTGTCTTGTCATGTATACAGCTTCCACTTCCCATGAAAGGCAACCAACCATTCATTATTATCTAGAGGAAGAGAAGCAAGAACAAAGAACGATACCGCCTAATTATCATCTCGAGACTTCTCATTTCTTATCTTTGCATAATTTGGACCTCTTTTCCTTCGTTTCTCCTCACAAAAGCCTGATTTATTGACCTGAAAATATCAAAGATTTTAATACACTGTCACAACATGATAAGTCCCACATGTATTGATGATAGAAGAAACACAGAGGAATTTGGCGTACCAATTGATCTTTTGCAGTGGAGGACTGCTTCATATATTGAGCTATCAGAATCACAAGATCGGCGCCAATTATCAACAGAGTAAGCCACAGTTGTATCAACAGCTTCCTTTCTGGAGCAAGATCTTCGGCCCCGTAATTTCTCACACACTGGCCTAATAAAATCTAAGTATTTCTGAAATATTTGCTTTGACAAACTACGACACCTACTCAATGATAAACAACGAATTTTTCTAGCTGAATGCATAGTTTTCTGGGCATGTGAAGAAATTGGTGTGGTCGGAGTAGAATATGATGCATTACATGCTTCCATTTTCAACGGGTTGACAAAAAAGGGCACGAGGAAGCCATTGGAGATGAGCTCATCGGCATGAACGAGAGATACAGGAGACTTTGATATAGGAAAATCAAAGTTCAAGTCTTGAGAACGTGTGAAAAATCGTTTTGAGGCTGGTGATTGTAAGTCCATCTCGATGAAGTAAGCTTCATCGGATGCATCGAGGGAGAATCTATGCGAGTCATCAAGGGTTTCAAAAGAAGGCTTTAGGTTTACTAACCAACTGTATGAGAAACTTTCAATGGAGAGAGGTTGGGAAGTCTCCATGGGAGGGTATGGAAAGAATGATAGGTGGGAACGATTATGTGTTGTTCAAGTTATGCAAGGTGGGTTTCGCAGAGTTCTACCTATGGGACACATATGTCTAGCGTACACGTATATATAGACCTTGCCATCCAATCCATAACAATGGCATTTGTGGTTGTCTTGACTAAAGACAACTATAAAGGAGGAAAGAAACAAAATTGTGAGCCCCACCTGTTAAGTAGCCCATTGTCCCAAAAGCTTAAGCTATTAGGAAATGGGCCTAACAATGTATATCAAACTATTCAACATCCTCCCTCATGCGCAACCCCGTCTCCATCTTGCATGTGGAGATGCAAAATTTCAAAGATAGAGCAAAACAAAATACGAAGGGAAGAAGCAGAATGCAAACAAAGAGACTTGAACCCTAGACCTCTCATAACGTGAGCTCTGATACCATGTTAAGCAACCAATTGTCTCAAAAGTGTAAGCTGTTAGGAAATGAACTCAACAATGTATATCAAGCTATTCAGCTCCACTATCCATAGGGCCTGTCTCTTAGATCGGATATGAGTAATGGAATTGACTATATATCCAAGGTACCACAAAACTGGTATTTAAGTTAAAATTTTAATAGCAGAATTAAATGTACATTGGATATGTAATTTAACAAAGTCAGATATATAAAAAACCATGTGCATAGTCCCATCACAGTTAGTCTGATGGGATTATATATCCAATGTGATAATATATTTCTTCACGATTAGTCCCATCAAACAAACGGGCCTAAAATGTACTAATGCTTCTTTAGTTAACACTTGACCCTGGCCACCTGTTCTCATATCCAATGAGCTTCAAAAGAAGGTGGTGTCCCATCATAATAGAGAAGAAACAATTACAAGCTTAGGGAGCATGGGAAACAAGTTCATGCATAAACTATCTAACATTCATCCTCTAATGATCATAATAGATACTCACAGTTGGAAGTCGAAGAGACTAATCAGAAGATTTGGACTACAGAGACTTCATCAAGATCTATTGAACCGCTCAGCCTTTAAGTGAGAGGGGGGTAATTTTAATAAGGTATATTTAAAGGTTGGTTTCAACATTATGAAGATTACATCCTAAAGACTGTTTCACAGAGCTCAACCAAGATGGTAGAATACTTTATCATAACGCAGGTTAGTGTGCCAGTATTGCCCTAGTATGTTCTGAAATGATTTCAAGAGGGGAGATAAATCATTTATCATAATGCAGTTTAGTATGCCAGTATTGCCCTACGTATGTTCTGTAATGATTTCAAGAGGGGAGATAAATCATTGGATATATATCCATATTATGTCCTACCAGTCCACTACAAGATTAGTTAACAATTTCTAATGACATGATAGATGATCTGTTAAATGGGTCACTAATAGCACATTCCTTTTTTCATTTCCAAAAACATAATAATATTGCAAGAAAGAGAAATTTCTACTTCCAATATTTGAAAAAAGGGGAATAAATAGCAATATTGTTGACCTTGAACCCGTAAAACAGATAAGTCCTAAGTTTGAGGAGAGAAAAATATCAAGAAGTTCTGTAGGTAAGGAAATCTCAGGCTTTCACATCCACTAACGGTCTGAGTGGTGGTGATCAGTTCGGCTCTTTTCAGGTTAAAACTGAGTTTTATTTGTGAACAAAACAAATATAGTAAAAAAATAAACCAAAGAGAAGCAGACAATGGTCCCAAGGATTGTCGCCTTGTCGGGAAGAGATGGGGTCAGCAACTGATCTATGAACAAGAACCAGAAAGAGAGAAGGGGACTTCAAAACCAGTTGGGCCCCATGATGTTATCCTCCAAGACAAAGGCACTTGCTAAAGTGTCCAGACTCCAAACCTATCAAACTCCAAAGAGAATGTCTTTCTTTTTAAGAGTACAAAGCTTAATAAAAGCAAAGAAACCCAATAATTAACTCATTATTCCAACAGAACACAATGCAATTATCAAAACTTTTTTCCCACGGGGAACTAAATAGCTCTACTCTTTTCCTGCTTTTGTTATCAGCAGGCGAAATAGGATTTACAGAGAGCAACCTATGTAGAGAACTAGTAGTAGTAGGTTACTCTTCCAAAGTTCAGAAGATTGACAGTAGGATTTTGACTTGTCCCCTGTATGCATCACCTTCAATTCCAATGTTGAAAATGGAATTTTTTGGAATCGAGAACATTGTGTATACTTAAGTTTAGGGATTCTCAATACTTCATCAAGAAATGGACCTCAAGAGGTTCACTACATCCATTTCCAGATAAACCAACTCTTTTAGACTAAATCTTTTAATCGTCAGTGGTCTCATTAGTAGGGTCATATTATTGAGATTGAACAAGAGGCAGCGGATAGACAGTAGATTCCGATGCTCTTAAAGTTTGCTCCACATAAAAGACATACAAGTTTCAAGTTCCATGCTATGGTACATATTATTATAAACAAATCATGTATCCATAAAGGACACGTGGACACTTCATAAGGATATGGTTGCATGGGCATGCTTGACATGTTAATACAACACTTGCGCAAGTACGTATTTAGCATTTCAAGCTTATCATATCACTATGCATAAAACTGCAATAGTATGGATGAGATAATCTTTGAGAATTTCACACTGAACACAACTTTACCTAAAAGATAAAAAGACTTCAATCAATAGATTTGAATATTAAAGTGTGTCTAGGTGTCTTGGGAATGCAAATTAGAACAATCCATTATCTATCCTATAAACCAAACAATAGGTGTACACAGCAGGATGGAAAATAACCAGTAAATAAGTATGAAATACCTAACAAGGACACCATAACATAAGAGCTAGGAATGCAAAAGCTTTCCAGAGGCTATGCAAAAGCATGGATGCCAACAGGTTTCTTGATTGAGATTGTTCAAAAACAGCACCGATTACCAGTTCACCGCCAACATGAAATCATTCAGCAAATAGGAATGTGTCAAGGCAAAAACCACTGAACTCACAAGGATTGAACATCATACGGGGCAAAAGCTACTGAACTCACAAGAATTAAGCATCATACAGGCATGTATCTAGTCAAGACGGGAGAAGACACACACCGACGATGATCAGACACCACAGTAGGACATAGAAAATTGATCTCATGTGGCATTCATTCCTCAACACTGGAGACTGACACGAGAAGAATGGATGATCAGCAAGAACATGTTCCATGTCTATCAAAAAGGCTGCATAAAACTTGTCCTACTCCTACGTATGTCAAGGATTCTTTTCTGAAACCTGCAGTTTGAGCCAAGAATGGAATTATTGAGGATCCTATAAAGCAGAAAGAGGCAATCCAGGCATTACCCGCACTACATAGAGTTCACGTTTGCTATTCTTTGTATTTGATAATATGCATTCATTTGTATATTAAACTCCAAGAAAACCATAATCGTTCACCATTTGCACCATTTCATCAATCATTGGTTGCTACTAACACATCCAGGTGTAGTCAATCAGCTAAGAAGCATGGACACGATGTGACACAGACATGGAGACAAATCATTTCTCGAATCCACAAATTAGGACAAGAACACGGAGACGTTAAGGCCACATAAAAATGGCAAATAGGAGTATACAACTTGTCCGACTAAAGTATTATAATAAAACTCAGACCCATACTTACGCACGTAGGACCGGTAGACATGTAAGTACTTCTTAAGATGCCATTCGCCATCATTTGTTACAACCAAATACCAGAATCCTGGTATCAAACCATTTAACCTCTCCCTCTCCAAGAAACCTTTTGAAAAAAATTTCAAAAAGTAACTGGCTTCGCCTTAGTTAAATCTGCAGCAATAGTACCATTACATTGCCAATGCATGCCACCACCATTACAATAACCTCTTCTGTCACTAATCTAACACCACACTATACACATCAGCTCCATAGTCCACCAGCACAGTTAACAATTTTACACACGATCCTTCCAATATGCTATGATACACCAAAAGATTAACTACCCTATTTTCTCCTATTCAACCCTCGGTTGTACGATGTTAGATTCAAAAATTTGATTAATGGTGAGACAAACTGTTCAAACTTGAAATCACAACGATATCATGCTTGATGAATGAAATTCGAGCTTCAAGCAAAGCATGCGGCAAAAATTTGTCTGTATTCATATTGGCAACTTCAAAAGAAATCATATGTGTCAGCCATGTCATCCCTATTCATTGGAATCGGGAATCTTTCTTTTTCTGGACATCACGGATGTCAAAACCACCAGTATTCAACAAAATTAACACTATAAAAAAATATGCATTGGTCATGAGAACATTAAATAATTCCCACCAATGTAATAAAACGCGCGGTCCAATAGAAAAAAGCAAAAAATACCCGTCGAAGACTAGAAACCCAATACGCGTTACCAATATCCGCATATTTGCATTCAGGGTTCACCAGTATTAAATAACAAAATACTTCCGTGCATAAGTTTATAAATCTCTTGACACGGAATTAAAGATCTCATTCAGGGAGTTTATGTTCTACATCCTCACTCCTCAAGCTCAAGAACTACATATAAACATCTACATACTTGCTCTTATACTTCCAACAAGAGGACAGAGGTTAACTAATCCATAAAGGCATATTCTCTTTATTGTCAATAGACAACCTAATTCTTATTCCAATTTCAGTTTACAGAGTTTAACAACTCCTCTGCTCCTACTCCTACCAACAATCACATACCCAAGGAACAGAATGCAAAGGAGATTCACATGCCAATTTTATATCATGCTCTTGTGCGTACGGATAGATAGATGCATACATACATACATACAAAGAGAGAGAGAGAGAGAGAGAGAGAGAGAGATATTATACCTCTACATGGCATTGTGGCGACACTGTATGGGCTGAGATCCGGAGACGACGGTTACATCCGAGTGCGCCCGGGCGCAGTGTGTTCTCAATGGTCTCGGGCGCAATTGTGTGCGCCCCGCGCGCATCCGGTGTTCTGTGCACATATCTAATGCGCCTCCCGAATAAAAAACTAAGTAATATATAAGAATTACTATATAAGTATTCTTTTTCTTTCGATTAAGGTTTTTTTCTTTTACTAAGATTTTTTTTAATTCGTTAATCTTAATCTACTTTATGCTATGAGACTTGGAGAGTATGATGGGTACTTACGGGATTCGAACTCTCCCTATGTATGAAAGTAAGGAAGACACTGACTCCACTCCACTTGCTACCACTACGCCAAATTTTAGTATTAGCGGCATGAGAAAACAGCCGTTAATAGTCTAAAAACCGCCGGTAATACTCAAAACCGTCGGTAAAAGTTCAAAAACCGCCGGAAATAAACCGCCGGGAATACAATTGTCGGAAAAACAAAAGGTAAAAAACCGCCGGTAATAATACTGGCGGCAATAAAATCGGTGGTTAATTTTTTTTGTTCTCCCAGGAATCGAACCCGGAACCTCCAGATCCTATAGCGCGCGTGCTACCAACTGGGCTGACACACATATTGCGTCATGTAGGATAAATAATAATATTTATATTATACGGGTCGGTATTATTATTATAAGCGGCATTAATAAACCGCCAGTATTAAAAAAACAGTATATTCTATTTTTTCCGGCGGTATTTTAAAAAACCGCCGGTAAAAGTTTATAAAAACTGCATTATTAAAAAAACCGCCGTTTTTTGTAGTTATTTCCGGCGGTTTTACTAATGCCGAAAAAGTTGCTTTAACGACAGTTTTTTTTACCGTCGGTAATAATACCGCCGGCAAAAACAATATTTGGCGTAGTGTACTAAGTTTTTCTTGATAAGGTTTCCAACAGACATGTTCATAAAATACTAACATCACCCCATATTACTACTACCACCCAAAGTTTACTAATGTCATAAAAAATTATTAATGCATGTGTACTTTTTTCCATGTATGAACGTATATTGAATTTGTAATCATAACTATAAATGTATATTTAATTGAATCGATGGGCAAATTGTGTTTCACTCTCTATAAGTCTACAATTAATAAGAGTGATCGAGTTGGTTGGTAGATTAATGAAGCTTAAAACGACTTGATGAATGATGCAAACTCCATTGGTTTAAATCTCACAAATGCGGATTGCAACTTCTTAATTCGGCATCTTGAATTTTAAATAAAATAATAAAAGATTAGATCAAACACTTATAATTATTTAATAAAAATAATTTTTTTATCGGCAACAATTATAAAAAATTACTGTATTTTATTAAAAAATTTATTGTATTTTAAAATTAATGAATAACTCAGGCCATTAATGTGACAGTTGGGTGGTACAATAGTCTAGTCGAGTCGAGCGTTACGGGTCCAGCAAAAATCACGCATCAAATCGGCCCATTTGTCTCCGTTCGCATGAACGACGCCGTCCTATCAAGAAAATCCGTTTTTTTCCCAACAGCTATGAACCAGGGCAAACGCATCAAATCGATCGTTTTCCCTTCGATACAAACGATGAAACGAAGCAGCCTCCTTCTCCCCTTTCCCTCTCCGCCAAACCGATCTCTCTCTCATTTTCAACGCCAAACACAACTCCTCACTTCATAGTCTCTCTCTCTCTCTCTCTCAAGACGTACATCAATGGCACAAGTAGTGGCAACTCGACCGATTCAAAGCTCCTTACTCTGCCCCACCTCAAGATCCTTCCAAAACCAATTCGACAAGAAGATCAAGCCTTACGGGTTGTCGTCCAATTTTTTGATAGCTCGCTGCAAGCAACGAAAGGGCCTCAGAGTGACTCGCATTAACGCACCCATCCTCGCCAAGAGATCAGCACGTGCCGAGACTGAGGTCGTTCCTGTCTCCCCCGAAGATGTACCAAAGGTCGTTTCTTTTATCACGACTTCGCATAAGTAGCATTGGTTTTTCTCATTTTTATCGCCGTTAAATTGTTGTCACATTTTTCCTCTGCTGTTGATTTTCATGGTATGTCTGGCAAAGTATTTTGTAGTAACCAATTTGTTTTTGTTTTAATTTTAGCTGGGTTTTTTTTTTCTTTTTTTCTTTCTCCCTTGTGCTTAAGAAATGTGGACAGTGAAGGAGGGGGCGGTGATTATTTAGACTTTTGAGGGATCTTAAATGAATTATTAAGCCCAAATGCTAAACTTTATTGTCATACCAAAAACATTGTGGTGGTAACGAGAATTCACCAAAAATTTTCTTCTTCTTTCTTTGGTTATTGCTTTGCAGCTTTATTAGTTTTGCCTTATGAGTTGATAACCACTGGAAGTAGTGAGTCAAGAAAGAGATATTGGTGGTTTGAGAACATTTCTAACTGCATATTTTGGGTGCATCTTTTTCTTCAAGGTTTAGTTTGTAAAACTTTGGTAAAATTTCTTAGTTGTTGAAAACACTATCTTCTATGAGATGGTGTTTCCCCCTCTACATTTGGTTCTGGATATAAAAATAATCAAATATGGTAATGGAGGGGTGACCGAGTGGCTATGTTGGGTGATGGTGTTCTTTTAAGTTAGCAAGAGAACGAGAAGAGAAGGTGTAACCATGGCATGTGGCTACCAAGTGGGGGTGGCAATGTGAGGGTGAAACGGTAGTGGTCTTGTTTCAAATGATAGATGGGGTGGGTGGAGATGGAAGTTTCATTTTAGATGTTGTTGATCAGAACTGGTATTGGTTGTACAATGTTTGTGGATCTTGCTGTACATTACACAGTGAAGATGGTGCTGCAGGGTGGGTGGGTTCGGGAGAAAAAGTGAAGTAACGGACGAGCACCACTGAGCTTGAATATTCATTTCTCTCTTTTTTCAGCAATGGAAATTTCAATTGACATGAAATTGGAGTTGTCTAGTTGTGAATTACTTTGGTAAGCATGTTTCCTTGAGAGTATTCTTGTAGCGCAGAATGATTTGTATATTATGACTTGTGCATTTGTTGCTTGGTGAGGAGGCTTTGTATGGTCTTTGCTGTGTCCACTTGACCATTGTGTGAAAGGCGAATCAATCAGGTGGAAATAATTCCGAATGACATACATTTATTTTAATATGCCATAAATTGAACAGGAAGTACTCTTTGGTGGAGCTGAAAAAATTGCTGGTAACGATGTTTGTTCTATCTACTTACAATGGAGTGTGAATCATGTTTTGTGTTTCAATCATATCTACTAACATGTTCGCTTTTGATCAGATGGAAGAGAAAATTCAGTACCTACAAGAGCAGCTTGGTGACAGTTCCATGAGTATGTGGGCTAAGCCTACAGTTAGACGCAAGACGAAGATTGTTTGCACAATTGGTCCTTCCACGAACACTAAGGAAATGATATGGAGCCTTGCTGAGGCTGGGATGAATGTTGCTCGCCTGAATATGTCCCATGGAGACCATGCATCTCATCAACTTGTTATTGATTTGGTTAAAGAATATAATTCTCAAAACAAAGACAATGTCATTGCAATCATGCTTGACACTAAGGTTGGTTTTTTCTTTCATTATTATTAAGCTCTGGCACTAGTTGTAATTACACATGACGTTTGCAAAAGATGAAATAAAAATTTAATTACTGATAATACTAGTTCTGAGGTATAGTATCGAATTAATCAAACTATGTTCCCATTGATTTTCTAGGATTTAAGAATTTCCATAATTGTTTTGTGATAATAATATTGTCATGAAACTAGATAGGAACCCGGATGGGAACAATTTCCTAAAATTTACAATTAAGGCAAATTAAAACAAAAAGTATTGTTTTGCTTGAACAAGTTTTGTTGTCAGCCATTCGCAATTTCCCAGTTTCTTATTTACATTTGCTCTTACTATGTTGGTATGGTTTTTCTTGTTGGCAGGGCCCCGAGGTTAGGAGTGGCGACTTGCCTCAACCAATCATGTTAGCAAGTGGCCAAGAATTCACATTCACGATTCAGAGAGGAGTCGGCACGACAGACACTGTCAGTGTGAACTATGATGATTTTGTCAATGATGTAGAAGTGGGTGACATGCTCCTTGTTGATGGTATGCTGCTGCTAGGCTCTTCTTCCTTCTTCTGCTATGATCTTGTCAAGTGTCAACGTTAGTTTGGTCTGAGTTTTTAGTGCTAACCCAACATAAGTCTATCATGAGAGTATGGCTTGCATGGGAACTTGCACTTAGCATATGTCAGATCCCTTCAAGTCCACTCATAGTAAAGTCACAGTTAGGTTGTCCATGGTACTACAGAAACCACCAGAATGGAATAGACAGTGTAATATTGTGATGGTAAAAGGTCATGCTAACTAGAGACTGAGATTTGCATGTTCCGGATGTGAAGGTTAGACCATATCTTGCAATTCCAATAGCTTAGAAATCTTAATATTCACAATCTTAATGACACATCCAATATGGAAACAATAGAGGTGATTCCATCCCCGTGATCCACAAAGTCATAGTGGAGAAAATCTCTGACCAATTCCGTCCTTATGATTTCAATTCTTGCCTCTCACTCTTGAGGTATTTATGAGGTGAGTAAGCAAAAAAAATTCACATTCTTGGTGTTCTGTCGAAGTTTTAAAATTCCTATCAGATGTTATCTTTTCTCTTCTGAATTTTAGTCAAATTAAATTTTGTGTTTCCCAGAAGCACTTTCAAGGAAATTTTCTGAACATAGACAGCTTCTGTTACGCAAACCGAAAATTGTTGCTGTATTTTGTTTGGACCATTCACTGTAGATATGTGTTGTAGGGGGTATGATGTCATTAGTCGTCAAATCCAAGACAGAAGATTCAGTAAAATGTGAGGTTGTCGATGGAGGGGAGCTTAAATCCAGACGACATCTCAATGTTCGAGGAAAGAGTGCTACACTTCCATCCATCACTGGTTAGAACTCAATATCATCTCTTTCATGATGCCTGAAGGCTTTATGTTCCCCACCTCTTTTCCCTATTTCCTTCTACTTTTTCTCTCTTTTGTGGAGGTACCAATATTGTTTGGGAACAATCATAACTGTTTGCATGGGTTTGCTACAGAAAAGGACTGGGATGACATCAAGTTTGGAGTGGACAATAAAGTTGACTTCTATGCTGTTTCCTTCGTCAAAGATGCTGCAGTGATCCATGAATTGAAGAATTACCTGCAAAGTAAAGAAATGATACATTTCATATAAATAGGACGTACACATCATCTTCTTCATAGGCTCTCTGGCTCACATTTTATCTTCTCTTTCTCATAGCTCCAACTGTTTTGGCAGGTTGTGGTGCTGATATACATGTCATTCCAAAAATTGAAAGTGCAGACTCCATTCCGAATTTGCATTCCATAATCACGGCGTCTGATGGGGTAAGACCTTTGCTGTATTTTGACCTCTTTATTGCGTTTCACTTTTTTTCCCCCCAACGAACACACTGAATTGTTGCTTTGAAGATTGTCTTGGATGATGTTCTCTCTGTTTGTTTCTTCTTAGTAGTAGTAGTTCGTTACCAGCTGTATTTGAACTGGTTTACTGTTGGGAAATCATGGAAAGATTTGGAAAATACTGTAGAAGGCAGGAGCAACCACCATTATGTTGGTTGCATTCATCTTCATACTTCACTTGGTTGCATTTTGACCTCTCAGTTCTTTTGGTGCAAGTTCCTAACTACAGCTTCATTTGTGCTGCTTATCCATGGTAATGGTAACAATACTAAATGTGTGTGGGATGTCAGGCAATGGTTGCAAGAGGAGATCTAGGCGCAGAGCTTCCAATTGAGGAGGTTCCATTGTTGCAGGTGTGTTTAACGATGGAAGATTTTTGAGTGGGATAGCATCAATTCCTTAGAGATAAATCTGAATATTTTTCTAAGAGAAATTGGTTGCATAAAAAGTGCAGGAAGAGATAATCAGGATATGTCGTAGCATGGGGAAAGCTGTTATTGTGGCAACAAATATGCTGGAAAGCATGATTGTCCATCCAACACCAACCCGAGCTGAGGTTTCAGACATTGCCATTGCGGTTCGAGAGGGTGCTGATGCAGTTATGCTCTCTGGAGAAACTGCTCATGGGAAGTAAGTCAAAAATTGGCTCTGTTTGACAGCAGTTCTATAAAATCTATTTTTTGAATTCAGTTTTTGAAAAACTCAGAAAACTTATTTGCTTGATAGCTTTTTAAACTTATTTTTGTGATTTTTTGAAAAGAACTCATTTCTTGAGAAAACAATGGAATTATGTTTTCAATCTTAGCAAAAACCGTACTGGTAAAAATGGATAACATAGACAATTTATTTTTGTTTTCAAAAATTGTTTTCTGAAAGTGCTATGTGTACTGATTCTGGAAAATGCAACAGGCCGCTGACAATGGGCTTATGAATTTATGCTAATTGGGAAGTTCAGGAGTCTAGAATAGCCACAATGAAATGTGTCTGTCACAATGTAGTAAAAACTTAACTGATCTCTCCTGTTCAGGTTTCCATTGAAAGCTGTGAAAGTTATGCACACTGTAGCATTACGGACTGAAGAAACCTTGGTTGGAGGGGAAACACCTTCTAATCTTGGCCAGGCCTTCAAGGTATATATTAAATATGTATTTTCGACACCTTTTTAATTTATTTGCCCATGAATATGCATTAATAGAAATTTTCATATGGTCAGGGAAGTAGATTGAATCCAGGCTGGCTGATCCACTAACATTTCTATTTTCACCAAATCCTCCATCTAAACACTGCCTTAAGGCCACTAAGCTTTATAATGAAGTGTTGATTCTTGTATCATGCAGAATCATATGAGCGAGATGTTTGCATTCCATGCAACAATGATGTCTAACACTCTTGGAACCTCAACTGTCGTCTTCACCAGAACTGGTTTCATGGCCATTCTACTGAGCCATTATCGGCCTTCAGGCACCATATTTGCATTCACAAACGAGTGAGTTTGATATAACAACTGCACTCTACTAGGTTTCGTATTTTCTTGTATTTGCTATTGTGTTCTGCAGCTGGACTGGTGGGTAAGCATTTTTTTGGGTTTCAAATTAGTTTGACATAGGTCCAATACCATATACTGAAGTTGGTTATGAAAGTAAGTTTTTTTTTTTTTTGATCCGTTATGAAAGTAAGTTGACTTTAGAGCTAGTACAAGTATTATGATATTTGGCTGATAACATTTGCATGGTGGATATGCAGGAAAACAGTGCAGCAAAAGCTGGCCTTATACCAAGGAGTCCGTCCAATTTACATGGAGTTCTCTGATGATGCAGAAGATACCTTTGAAAATGCGGTGGATTTGTTGCAGGTATGGTCTCACTTGCCCATTCAAGCTTAAACTTTTCTTCGGGGTAAAACGTGAGATCTACCTTACATGGACTCACATACGAGTGTCGGGTGTGGTTGTTTGTCTAATTGTCTGATTCATTTGAAGTTCTATTCAAGGACACGGAAATTGCAAAATATTTGAATTCCTTAATACTATATTTCTCTTAAGTGGCATCTACCAGTTGTCTTAGGGCATGTCATGGATGATAGGATTATTCTGTCCATAATGAATATGTTTGCTAGGTGAATGGCTGAAAAAGCATGTTGACCATGGATCCCGTATCCTTATTTGTGCTTGAAGTGTCCAACACGGCTACGAGTTTCGTTTACATGTTAACAGATGTTTCAGATCTTTTTTGCATTCCTAACTAAATATCACCGCATAGCACGGGTAGAATTTGATTCTTTTTTATCAAGTTTGTTCTGCAAATATGTTCCGTACAGAGATGTCTAGTTCAGCATTTCTGATATGTAAACATGGGTTTCAATGAACAGAAGCAAGGGATGGTGAAGCAAGGGGAGCACGTAGCTCTTGTTCAGAGTGGAAGACAACCCATCTGGCGGTTCCAATCGACCCACAACATCCAGGTCAGGAAAGTTTAGATGACACATTCGACACAGAAAGCCATCATAAAGAAAGGCCATTTGGCGGGAAAATCTCATGGATATCTGTTCCAGTCGGTTTGCAGGAGTTTTTAGTCTACCTTGTATTGCCACCCATGAGCACCCTCTTTCAGTTTGCTTTTCCTTTATGTTCTGTTTTTGTCAACTTGTTTTCGTGAAAGACTCTTAATCTAAACCAAACCCAAGTCGGATCTAGGAATGACCATATGTCAACTCCAGGCCGCATTACTTAGCTATCCTCAAATAGAAGAGAAGGGAGATCCGGCTAGAGATTCTGTGTAGGTGTTTTGGTTTAGTCAAAGTTGCTTCCTACGGCTACGTTGATCATATACTTTTCTTGTAATAGCTTGATGTACTCTTTTGTTGAAGTTAAGAACACTCTATTCTTTTTCTGGTGAAAATAATCATGTTGGAGTATATCCTTTCTTATTTTCTCAACGCATTGTTTCCGTGTTGACCTTTTCTCCCTTTAATTCCATAAATTGTCTGAGGAATCACTCACTTTGGATTAAAAGGAAGATGTCAAAATAAACCATGTCGACACTCATATTCTTGAGAACAATAAGAATACCCATTTTTATTAGTGCAAAACAGGCTAAACAAATCAAGCACTGTTCAAACCGATGGATGCGCATTTTTACCTTTTTATTTATTTATCAAATCACTGCACACATTCCTCTTACATGAAGGGACTACAATTGGCAAAAACAAAATAAATACTTCATGTTTTTAATCATTCAACACTGTACAGAATGGCGGTACTATACTCATCTTGATCATCCCAATATTTATCCCAAAGCATCACACCCCCATATTTTTTTGACTTCTTTACCACCGGAAGTACTTGACTTGTCAGCACGTTGGCCGGAATAAACCCACTTCCGGCCGCCTGTGGCGCCGCTGGCAACCCCACAAAAAACAGCTTAGCTTTTACCGACTCGGTCCACTTGGCCCACGACATCAACAAATCAGTAGTGTTTGAATTAAGGTACTCACAGGAAGGATTGTTATAGAACTGTACCCAAACATAGTCAAAACGGCCTGTTTTAAGAGCATTCCCTAAGTGAGCATCGGGATACGGACACTGTGGGGCAGCCGACAAGTACACCTTCTTTCCCCACTTGTTATACTTGTTTAGATAGCGGGCAAGATAATTCCAGTTCGCAGAACTCTGCTCGATGTCAAAATCTATACCGTCCAATACAGCGGCACCCAAAGGGCGATTCGATGAGCATCCACCTAAAAAGTTGTTCCAGAGATAGAGGGAAACATTTTTCGCGTCCGCTTTGGAAGCAAGAGAGTAGGTTCCAATGCCGCCTCCGAGGGAGAGCAACACTTTGATGCCCTTCTCTTGGCAGTGGCTGTTTTTGGGATGTAAACATCGATCAGTCTTTTCCAAACAAAAAAAAAAAAAACATTTTTAATCCCAATAATTGACAAATTTGTAATGCAAGGATCATGGTTTTATACGGGGAGGGATAAATAGAGCCGGCTCTGAACATGATCCTTATGGAGTATTTAAAAAAAATATCAAGTTATTTCAACACTATATCTGGAAGAGATTTATGATTTACGGTCACTCTTAATACGTTTTTCAATTGTCAATAACCATAACAATTACCGGAGAGAATGGCAATTTATTTGTATATACATAAGCCTCTAGAAACCTTTTCCAGAGTAATACAGTAAGTAATACTGGGTTTGACTGATCATTTTGAAGAATTAACAATGGGAGTTTTGAAGCTTTTTATTTCAAGAAGAACAAATTGAGCAGTACCAGATTTGGTCGCTGAAGATGGTGCACCCATTGGTGGCAGGGTTGCAGTGGCCGGCCAGGTTGATCGAAGGGGTTGAGCCGTTGCCAAATACGTTGAGGAAAGCAATGTTGACATAGGCGAATCTTCCGGTGTCGCAGAGCGCGGTGAGGTTTCCTTCTCTGCCGTCTTGGCCCCAGTATACGGCTATGCCGCCGCGGCGGTGGGCCGCGGTAGTTTTTAGTACTAGAGCGATGAAGATCAGGGACAGGAAGAGAAAGAGAGGAGGTGTGGCCGCTTGAGTTTTTGATGCCATGTTTGTATCTCTCTTTCAATTTCAATGGGGACCGGACTGGAATTCCTTTGCTTTTAAAGGGGGGGAACTGGGAAGGGATTAGGGGGGAATGATAAATTATTTGTTTGGTGCCGGCTTTAAAGGAAAGAGAAACCTCTTTGTATATTTTTAATGCTAATGACTTCTCATGTCTGCGATCTCATTCTCAATCATCATATCTCTTTTTGATCGTGATTTTGACACTTCAAAAATCGATAGAAGAATTTGAAAATTGAATTGTGTTGATAAATAAAACGACGTCGTTTGTACAGTTAATCTTCATGAATATATACGTGTGCATGGAATATTATAGAAAGTAAAAGTATTTCAATCTTGATATTTAAATTGATACTCCGTAATTCTCCGTGGAAAACTGTGTTCTTTTCGGATCGCATTTTTAATTTTTTTTTCCCACTAATTAAAGAATTAATTCAAATCTCTGTAAGTTAGTCCCATAAAGTTTTTAAAAAAAGAATTATGCATCGAAGTACTTTTCTGAAATAGAAAAATTACAATTTCCCGTGATGCAATGAGAATTACAAGGCAATGAGGGTATCCGTTAGACACTCTTCAAAAAAAAAATTTTTAATCAGCTTAGACACTTTTTAATTGGATCCGTTGTTATGTTAGTAATCAGTTTGAGTAAATATTTTTGAAAAAAAAAAAGAAGAAGCTTGAGTTAAGTACTCCTATTTGCTTACAAATTTAAGGGTCAAACAAGGAGTGACATGCAGTTGCTAATTGGTGTGCAATTGCCAAGTGGTGACTAATAAATATTTGTAAATTGGCGAAGAGTTGAAGTCTTCACGTATTGTTCGAGAGTTAGAGCAGCTCATGCGTTAGATAAATCTGTAACGAATCAGGAATGTGAATAATTCTTATAAATAAATAAAAAACCCTTCCTTAATTTATCGCTTTATAAGAAGTGGGTATGTAGAGTGTTATCTAACCATATAACGACGACATCAAACACTTTTTCATTTCATGCATGTCATGAAAAACTGCCCCACTTTGACAAAATGAAATTTCATGATAGAAATAGAATAATTATGATTTGTATTCATTAATAAGGTACGTAGTATCATTTTTTTCTTCTTATTATGCATGGAAAGAACGCATAAACTACCCAAATTGTACTTGTACAACCTATGTAAGATTGTTTTGCAAATTAAATTTTAGCTCAACATACGACCTTATTTGTTGACATTCTTGTGCCCTTGGCAAGGTCAACGACAACCTCCAGCTCGTCCACATGCATGTGCTTGGGTTGTCGAATTTGTATATATATGATGAAAAAGTCAGGCCCATAAATAATTTTGTCATCTCAAGTGTCAGCTAACTCCAAGATTTGGTCAAGCGGGCACGAAGAAAAAAAATAAGTGATTGTCTTTTATTAAATCGCATGGTCGAATTCCACACTAATTCAAAACATTTCAAACCTTTCAGCTAGTAGAGGGTTTGTCTGGTCGTTAACTTCAGGATGCTGAAATTAGTCGAGACGAATGCAAGCTAGCCTGAACATCCAAGTTATGTAAAACTCCCGTGCATCAGCCCAATTACGAATCGCTAGTATATATAATGACCAATAAAGGACCGCGAATGTGCTAAGTGTTGAAATGTTACCACTACACATTATTCAACTCCCGATTATTGCGAAGTTATTTTTATGGGTTTGACTTTTTCAAGGAGACAAAAACCATGGTGTGCACATGAGAAATGTGTGTTTGTGGTGTAGGTGCAAAGGGGTTTGCGATAGAATAGCTTGAGTAATTAAGTTGCCAACTTTGTGAAAAAACAAGCAAGCGGACATGTGAAGGTCAAAGTGCTTTTCTCAACGAGATCATATGTTCGAATTTCACAGACGTCAAAATTTCCAAACCTCGGAGCTATTGAGCATGTATCTGGTCATTAACTTCATAATGGTGTGCGTAATAATGCGGACTTCTGTTTATAAAAACAACCACCAAGTGTACGTTGCAGCCTCGAATGACAAATTGCAACATATCTCCACCAAAAGTAAGAGTTAAGATTATCAAATAGTAACGTTATCTTAGGTTATGTCTGCAACAGTTTTGGTCCAAAAATCAGTTTTTTGGGTTAAGTTGTTTTTACAATTAAAGTGTGGAGTTCTTTTTTCTTCAATTACACATCATCCTTAATATTATTTCATTTTTGGGTCTCCTTTCTTGAAAGAAAAAAAAAACTAGAAGATTTAGGACTAGTATATGACAAAAAATAAGAAAAAAAAATCTAACGGTGGCGAGACTATAAAAATTGGGGATAATTTTTTTTTTTTTTTTTTTACATATAATAGTTGTGGCGGCCACCGCCACTAGACCTCCTAGTTCCATCCTTGCCTAAAGCGATTGGTTTTGTCTCTCACAAGGAAATGTAACCGTTTGAGGCCGTTGTGATGAGGGAGAAGAAGTAGGCCTTATGGTGGCCAAGGCCACCCCCATTTTGAAATTCTCAGTAATTACTAATTAGTATTTGTTCTAAACACTACTCCTAAAACTTTACATGGTTGGCCCCCTCCATTTTATTAGTACTTTTTAGTTTATTCAGGATATCTAGATATAGTGTTTTGTTTAGGGTAGGAGTATTAATTTAGGCATTTACTCAGGGCCAGTTGTAGGGTTAAAGCAATGTATTAATTCTTTTATTTTTACATATAAATTACTCCCTCTGTCCCTAAATAAGTGTCCGGCACGCAAAACTAGGCCTTATAAAATATGGATGTTTTTCGTTAAAAAATCTAATTTTTTTTCACAATCTAATAGAATCCGTTGCCATCTATTGATTTGTGAGAAAAAATTGATTTTTTTTAACAAAACAAATGCATTTTTTTAAAGGCCTACGTATGCGCGCCGGACACTTATTTAGGGACGGAGGGAGTAATTTTTTCTTTACTATTGCCGACACTGAGTGCCAAAGTAAATGAAAACTCAGATAAAATTGTGAATTAACAGTAATTATAGCTCAACAAAATAAAATAAATCGGGTCCAATAAATTTATGAGCAAAATAAAACGTTTCTATTTTGTATATAGTGTAGTGTTACTGTAATCTTCTTTACGATTTTGTTACTGTTGAATTGAAGAACCATTCAATACTGTTCATTCCCTATTTAAAAGTCGTCGAACAATATTGTTTTTTCCTCTATATAGACTTTTTTCACGACCACTTTGTGAACAGGGTGTTTACCGAGCGGTACAATGTCAGCCGTCCATTCACACAATCAGTGGCTGAGATTCGTTTTCAATTATGATCGTTAACAATTAACTTTTTCCCAAAAAAATTTCATTATAATTTTGACCGTTCGAAACACTTTTGGATAACAGCGATTCACTTCAGTAAATTTTTTTACGGAAACTTCCGCAAAAAAGTTTTTCTCCTTCTCCTCTTCACAGCCCAATAAATTACGGGAAGAAATGCTTGTATTATTGGTCAGGAACCACTCACTTTGGATCAAAGATGTCAAAGATTCAAGCATGTCCATGCAGATTCATGAAAACAATAAGAACATATAAAAGTCTACAGTTTTATTAGTCCAAAACTGGGCGAAACAAATCAAACAGTAGTTCAGAGTCCAAACCAATGCACACATTATTGATTCTTATTACAACAAACTGGCACAACCAAAAAACACAATAAATACTTCACGTTTTTTTTAAATTTATTTATCGAACAACACTACTCAGAATGGCGGTACTATACCCCTCATTAAAAAATGAATCCCACAGCATCACACCTCCATACTTTCTCGACTTCTTTACCACCGGGAGTACCTGATTCGTCAACACGTCGACCGGAATAAATCCGCTCGGAATAACTTGGGTATCGGACGGGCGCGGCACTACCACCAATCCCAAGAAAAACTTTCGAGCTTTTACCGACTTGGTCCACAAGGCCCACGAATTCAGCAAATTACTAGTATCATTTCCACCAAGGTACATACATGAAGGATCAAAATTGCTATAATACAGTACCCAAACAAAGTCAAAAAGGCCTGTTTTAAGAGCCTTCCCTAAGGAAGAATCAGGGTACGCACACCCTGGGGCAGCCGATAAGTACACCTTCTTCTTTCCGCGCTTGCTAAAACCATGTAGATAGCGGGCAAGATCATCCCAATACAGATCGAAACTTTGCTTGATGTAGAAATCTACACCGTCCAAAACAGCGGCACCGAAAGGGCGATTCGGTGAGCATCCACCTAAGTAGTTGTTCCAGAGATACAGGGAAACATTTTTTGCATCGGCTTTGGAAGCAAGAGAGTAGTCTCCAACGACGCCGCCGATGGAGAGCATCACTTTGATACCCTTCCTTTGGCAGTACCTGGTTAATTTAGGGATATAAACATGATCAGTCTTTTCCGAAACGATTTATAAACATTTTCTGATCTAAATAGTTGACAAATTTATAAGAATGTGCAAATAGATCGAACAAGTTATAGGGATAGAAGAAAAAAATGAATAATACACCTTTCTTAGAAAATACTAATAATTTATATTACTGGGTTTTTAAAGAGAAGTGAAGAGCTATGACTATTCCTTTCCAATAACGTACTGAAAACTTAAATCTGTTATTAACAAACAATACCGGATTTGGTTGCTAATGATGGGGCAGCCTTTGGTGGCGGGGTTGCATTGTTGGGGGGGCTGGCTGAGTGAAGGGGTCTGGCCGTTGCCAAATACGTCGAGGAATTGAATGTTGACATAGGCGAATCTTCCGGACGCGCAGAATGCGGTGAGGTTATCTGAGCCGCCAACGTATACGGCTATGCCGCCGCGGCGGCGGGCCTCGGTGGTTTTCAGGAGAGTTAGGAAGGGGAGGAGGGACAGCAATAGAAAGAGAGTTCTGGCTTGAGTTTTTTTTGCCATGATTTTTTTGATCTTTGAATGGTTGATGTTTCAATGGGGAATGAAGTTCCTCTGGTTTTATAGGGGGGGTTAAGGGAATGATATATTTTACTAATCAAAATTGATTTTCAATTCGGATCATTCAAAAACTCTTGAACGCTGGCAACCGTAAAAACTTATTTACGGAACTCTCTGTAAATGAGTTTTTCTATTTGAAAAATACATGGCTGACTTACCAAAAAAGAAATAAAATCGCAGCCCCATCATTTCATTCTTGTGAAAAACTCTCTCTCTTTATCCATTAGTTTCCTTGTTCTTGATATCATCATTAATTTTATCTCTTAAAACTATTGAATATTAAGTAAGACTCTCTTGATTGATTTTCTACTTGGTTGTTAGTGATATTTGACATCCACTTACAATCGTAACACGGTTAGAATTCAAAATACAAAAATTAAAATTAAAAAAACACAGTTCCATTGTTTGTGCCTTAACGGCACATTGTTTCGTTGTTTGTTGTGATCATTATGTTATAGATCCTTTACTTACCTCTCCTTGTGCGGGCCAGGGGTCGCACGTGCATGGCAATCTTAGAGCTTCTCCCAATTTGGTTAATTATAAACTCAAAAACTAATATGTGAGTTTCAGCGTCCTATCTACTCATGGCCAAATTGAACGCTTGGAATAATTTTGTCAACTCTCAATTGTCAACTAACTCCAAGGTTTGGCCAAGTGGACCTGAAGGAAAAAATAAGTTATCGTCCTTCATTGGTTGCATGCAGGGCCGGCCCAAGGAATTCGGATGTCCAAGGTTAAATTGTGGGAATGCCCTATGTATTTTTAGAATTAAACAACAATAATATAAATGTTTCTTTATATTACTAACTTAGACTTTATAATGCGTGCTAATTGGTTTCTCACCAACGGCCAAAGTGGTTGGTTTGAATTTTGCTTGACTTGGTTTTGAAACCTGGACAATAATATTAATTTTGGGGAAATAATATTTCAAAAGAAAAAGCTATCCAGAAGACTCGACCTCAAACACTCCACATGGAATAAAGTCAACTTACCACTGAGCTAGCAAAAACATTTATGTTATAAAACGAACAAATAATATATATACTAATTTACAAATAATATTGGAGTGCTTCTAAAATTTGAAATTTTTTGGATGCCCGAAGCTCAAGACTCTTGGGCCTTGGGCCTAGACCGGCCCTAGTTGCATGGTCAAATTCTACGGATTCAAAACATTTCAAACCGTTGAGTCAGTGAAGGGTTTGTCCGGTCGTTATCTTCTGGATGCTGAAATTAGTTACAATGAATGCAAGCTAACTCGAAAAAACTCTCAAGTGCCATCCCAATTATGAAACCAATAAAAGACCGCGAATCATGTGCTTATCGTGGGGATGATACCGCTACACATTATATTCAACTCCCGTTTATTGCGAATTGAATTCATCTTATTATTATGGGTTTGACTTTAATCAATAGGTTCGGACCCTTCCAATGCGCTTTCCCACACTTTTTTTTTAAGGAGAGACGACAAAAACTATGGTTTGCACATGATAAAATTAATGTTGTGTTTGTGGTGTAGTTACGAATGGGTACTTGCGATACAATAGCTTGAGTGATAGATACATTTTTGCAATTAGTCACCAACTTTGTGAAAAAAAACAAGCTAGTGGACATGTGAAAGTCAAAGCGTCTTCCTCTGTGAGATTGCATGTTCTGATCCATCAGACGTCAAAAATTTCAAATCTCAGCCCACTGAGCAGTTGTCTGGTCATCAACTTTAGGACTCAAAAATTTGTAAAGGTGCGTGTAATGATGTGGACATCTATTTATTTAAAAAAAAAAAAAAAAACCAAGTGTTTCAGGTTCGAATGACAAATTGCAACATCTACACAAAAAGTAAGAGTAGTTAAGATTATCAAATACTACATCCGTCCGGATTTAATAGTCTTTTTTTGGGAGTTTGTGTCATTTTTCAATCAATTATATATATCTTATAATTTATAATGTTTTATGTAATTTTGAAAACATTGCTTTAAAGAATTAATTGAGATCTATCAAACTAGATTCATATTGGATATAAAATTTATTATTAATTTAAAGATATAAATCATTTTTTATCTGATTAGAATTGAACGATGGACTATTAAATCCAAACGGAGAGAGTAGTATCTGAGTAACGTTATCTTAGGTTATGTCTGCCACAGTTTTGGTCCAAAAATCAGTTACGATTACGTACGAAATTAGGTTTAAGTCATACACAGAGCTAGTCACCATGGATACACCAGGAGGCGGCGCCATTTTGAAATATAATGCAGGGAATAATAGGGTTGACCCAACCCTAATTAAAAAATTGTGGAGTTTTGCCTACCCTCGGTACAATCCAATCCTACCTCATTCTGTACCAAAAATACAAATAAAAATCTAGTGGAAATCATAAGGGCACCGACAGGGTGGGAATCAATCCTAAACAGACCGTCGTGCGGGGCTCATTCCGAGTACTACACGGATAATTTGAGTTTGTTCAATAATTTTAAAATAAACTTTTTTGAGTGTTCCAGCGAAATATCAGCTCAATTTAATACGTGTAGGTAGTCGATCGAATCTTCCATTTTTTTTCTTTCTATTTCGCGCGGACACTCAAAAAATATTTTAAATTTGTTGAACGCTCAGATTATTCGTACCGAATTCAAAATGGGCCCCCCGCGATGGTTTGTGCAGGATCGATTTCCACTATCGGACCCGTTTATGGCCCTTATTTGATAGAGGTTGGTTGCTGGAGCACGGCAATTTAATGGGAAAATGACGGCACATGACGTGTTTTAATAATTAATACCCGCCAAGTATAAGCTAAGAATATTTATTAATGCTGAAAATGTTCTTAACATGTATTAATTATCAAAACACGTCATTAACCGCCCTTTTTCCATTTTAATGTGGGTGGCAATTTGGTTGTGGCCCATAGGTAGAGTATCTCCTATGAATAAGGGGATGTGGTTATTTCCCGGTCACCGTTTTTTTTCCTTCTTAATTTCAAAGGCAGGAATTGGTTGATAACCTAAGTTTAAAATTGAATAAAGTAAGTAATAAGTATTCAATACGTAGGTTTAATAACCACATTTTGTATTACTTGACAAATTAAATGCTACTTAAAATATAAGCTAAAAAGTTATAAAAAAAATTAAATAGCTTTGAGCTATTTAATTGTGACTGAATTTTTGTGTATTTGTATTCAACAATCATACCAACACCATTACCACTTCCACCACCACCACTCCTACAATCATTCCACCACCACTACCTCTTCACCACCACCACGACCACGTCGTCGCCACCATTACCATGCTGCCACTGCCGCCACCACAAGTCCACAACAACGCCACTCCACTGCCAGCACTCACCACCACCACCACCACTCCAGCCCACCACCACCACCACCACACCACCATTACACTACCGTTACTCCACCGCCACCCCAACATTACACCACCATTGCCACCCTCCAACTCCACCACCACGCTCACTCCATCCCCACCCTTGCTTCATCACCCCCACCACAATCACCACTCTACCATAAGTACAATGTGACTATTAGTAAATTAAGAGAAAATCGAAACTAAAATTAATTCATTATTTATTATTTTTTTAATCCAGTGCTTAATATATTTATCAAACTGCTTTTCAACTTAAAAAATTTAACTTCCAACTTTCAGTACTTAATTTTTTAGCTTTCAATTTTATCATACACATTCAATGCTAGAGTGATACCACAAGACTGTTTCTGTCCGCCGCCCTTCTCACGGAGATGTATGTGGACGTTACCGCTTATACAGCTAAGTCAAATGGCCCCCCATGATCCGCAAGAAAAGGAGGTGGAATCCTAGTGGAGTTGGTTTTGTCTCTCACATGGAAAGGTAATTGTTTGCGGCCATTGTGATGAGGAGTAGGAGTTGGCCTATGGTGGCCAAGGCAATCCCCATATTCAAAATCTCACTAATCAATTAGTATTTTTGTTTTTCAAATTCTACTCCTAAAACTTTACATGGTTGGAGTGGTTGTTTTTAGATACCTAGATATAGTGTTTTGTTTAGGGTATGAGTATTTTTTATTATCAGCAAATTTTTTTTTTTATTAATCACCGAATTTTAGGGTAGGAGTATCATTTAGGCATATAGATTCCTCAACCTTAAAATTTTATTGTTTGTTCATGTTGGATCCCTCTCGTATATAAAATCGGACACGCGGCAATATTTCACATTGGGTTTTACGGCGAGGCTGGTCTCCTGTGTTTTGTACGGCAGTGGTGGCTGGAGTGGTAAGGGTTTGGGGACTGGTTTGGGTGGGCCGGGCCTGGCTTGGGCTGGGTTTAGGTGTTTGGGCTTTTCTTTGTTTATTTTGGGTATGGGTTGGGCTTTATTGTTTCTCCTTGTTGTGGACCCCGTTGCCCTTGGGTGTTTTGGACTTTGCCCTTGTGATGTTTATCCAACTCTTTGTTGGATTTCCTTCCCCTTTTCTCCATTTTAATAAAATCTTTTGCCGATCAAAAAAATATATATATTTCACATTGGGCATGAAGTAATCCTAGGGCTTTACAGCTTTCCAGCTAAAGCTTTGCTTATAAATAGAGTAACCAAAGGAGGAAAAGGGT
Source organism: Rhododendron molle (assembly GCA_025413875.1). NCBI lineage: Eukaryota > Viridiplantae > Streptophyta > Magnoliopsida > Ericales > Ericaceae > Rhododendron > Rhododendron molle. Next base: position 43,818,017 of record CM046396.1, read on the forward strand.
TCCAACACCAAATCAAAGCTAGTCAACACTTTCTTATCAATTTAACTCAAGGGCGGTTGTACTAGTTAACTAGGAGGCGAGAAGCGAACGTCCCACTAGGTTAAAGAAATGTATTGATTCCTTTTTATTTATTTTATATAAATCTATTTTTCTTTACTATTGTCGATCGGTATTGAGTCATTAATTGGTGCATAGCCAAAAAGTAAATGAAAAATCAAATAAAATTGTGAATGATCATGTTCAATTAATTTATGAGCTAAATAATACGTTTCTATTTTATATATAGTGTATGAAAATCTTTATTTATTTATTTTTTTGGGTAAGTTAACATTTTATAACAAACCACAAGAAAACTTCTATCCACTACAACACGGAAGGCCTATTGCGAGGAAATATGGCGAGGAAAATAGATTTCGTTGCTAAAAGTACACAATCTGCAAGGAAATTCAATTTCGTCGCTAAAAGTTACATTTAGCGAGGAAATAATAATTTCTTATTTCCTCGCCAAATGTAACCCTTTTGCGAGGAAATCCGTTTTCCTCGCTAAATGTAACATTTTGGCAAGAAAATATTTTGTCACCTTTTTTAGGACTCATTAAATTTTTTATATGTAAGTCATTATTAATTATGTTCATGTATTTTTAATATCACGATGGTAACGAATAATCAACTACATAGTTCAATATCATTAGCAAATTTATTAAAATAAAAAAGTGATAAACGGAAAAAAATAGTTTCCTCGCCAATTGCATTGAATTGATGAAATAAAAAATATGTTTCTCACGAATTATATGAATTCACATTTCCCCAACTGAAATTAATTGTTAACAATGTCAGTATGTTCAAATTGTACTAAAATTTATTGTTTTAATACAAACATTTTTAAGGACATGCTAAAAAGAAGTTCATCCCATAATTATTGTCAACCAATTAGTACAAATGATTAGTTGATCAAGAAAAGAGGTCCTCTCGCAAGCAACGCACTGTTGCTCGCTCTTCAACTGAATCCGAGTACAAGGCTATTGCGGATGTGGCCACCGAATTAACTTGGGTTCAGTCATTCCTCTTCGAACTTGGTCTTTATATCCCTGTCACTCCATTACTGTGGTGTGATAATATTGGTAGAACATATCTTACAGCCTATCCGTCTTCCATGCCCACACAAAGCATGTTGAAATTGATTATCATTTTATGCATGACAAAGTCGCTTGGGGTGATTTAATTGTCCAATATATATATTAACACCAAGGATCAAATTGCCGATATTTTTACAAAAGGACTTGCGTCTTCCCGCTTTCGGACATTGCGTTTCAATCTGAAGGTCATGCCTCGACCATCAGCTTGAGGGGGGATGTCAACCAATCAGTGGAAATCAGTTGATTAAGAAAAAAAGTCCTGATAATGTTAGCCATTTCAGTGGTTATCTTATTTTATCATTTGCAATATCTTTTGTAAAGCTTATCACTTATATGTTTATCTTTTGTAAAGCTTATCACTTGTAACCGTATTTGTATATAAATACCCACGGAATAGAAGTAACAAAGTGCATTCATCAATTCTATCGTATTGTTCTTTTGATTGATATAAACCCAAAACAAGGACTGGACATAGGGATTATGAGTTTGTGGATGAATGATATGTTTTTCAGAAAAAGAATGCATGAGATATAATATATGGATTGCTTTTCGTAGAGATAACTGATTATTAATTCATACAAAAAAAAAATAATGAAAAGCTAAACAAAAGATAAAGTACTTAATAATTGCGAAATGTATTTTCAAAATATCTCAAAGTTAGATCGTCACTAATCTATTTTTAAAATATGTAAGGTTAACCCAATTTAAAAAGAAACATAACAAATTATTACTATTGTAATATTGTAGTTAAGTTAAAATTGTTATATGGACGCATATACACAGTAAGAACAGATTAACCCACCAAAAAAAAATATCATATTTGCAGAAATTTAAAGTGCTTAAACAAATTTAGGCACTACAAAAGGTTACTAAACTTAGAGATAATTAAAACTAAGTATAAAATAAACAAATTTAGAAAGGTATAAAGATTTATTAAAGATACATAATAAAACATTAAATTATAAAAAATTCAATAAAAGCGAATAATATTAAAGATTTAAAAAACAAGTTTAAAGAAACACTACGAAGGGACTAAAATTAGAGAGAAAGGTTTAAAGAAACAAATTTAGAGAGGTGAAAGGATGTACAAAATGTTTATATGTAAAAAAGGGAAAGGTTTGAAGTGAAAAGGAAGCTGGTGTGATGGATGGAGTGAATGCCTCCATATAGGAGGCCGCGGTTCGAATTAACGCGGAAGCAAAAGGCAAAGGAGCTGGAGAATTCTCTTGTTTTTAGTTTCGAGAGTTTAGCGAGGAAAAATTTTCTCGCCTAAACTATAATTGGCAAGGAAAAAATTAGTCTAGCGTCTTTTTTGCAAACATTGCATTAGTCTAGTGAGGAAAAACTATAGCGAGGAAAAAATTCCTCGCTAATTGTGTCAGAATAGGCGAGGAATTTTTTTTTCCTTGCAAATTCTTTTTGCAACAGCCTTTTGGCGAGGAAAATGGGCGAGGAAAAATTTCCTCGCAAATACATTTTGCGAGAAAATCAGCGTTTTGGCGAGGAAACTAAATCCTCACTACAAGCCTTTCGTGTTGTAGTAATCCTAGGGCCAAACCTTAGGAGAACACAAAACAGCAAAGCAACTAGATACATTCAAAGTTGAAGCACAGCTCAACTCGTACTCCTGCAAAGCAAAAAAGGAGTTACATCCCGATTTTAGTACCATTGAACTGAAATCTTGGAGACATTACTAAATTTGCTTTCCTTGCGAATGTACTCCCTTCAAATGCGAATGTACTCCCTTCAAATGTACTCTTTTCGTTGGGGGGTGCAGCTCAGCAAATGGAGTACACACCAGTGTTAAAGAACCATTTTAATATTGTTGATCATTCCCTAATTAAAAGTCGTCGAACAAAATTGTTTTCTACTCTTCACAGCCTAATAATTAGACCAAACAGAGCATTATGTCTCAATTACAGCCCAATAATTACAGGAAAAAAAATGCTTCTATGTGTCAGGAACCACTCACAAGCTTTGGATCAAAGGAAGATATCAAAGAATATATATACTACATTTTTATTAGCCCAAAAATGGGCGAAAGAAACAAAACAATAGTTCAGAGTTCAAACCAATGAACACATTCTTGTTACATGAAGGGACTACAAATTGGCAAAACCAAAAACAATGACTTTCACGATTTTAATTTCATCGCACACTGCTCAGAATGGCGGTACTATACCCATCCTCCTCATCATAAAACAAATTCCAAAGCATCACACCTCCATACTTTCTTGACTTCTTTACCACCGGTAGTACCTGACTCGTCAACACGTTGACCGGAATAAACCCGTTCGGAATAACGTCGGTGTCGGGCGGCCGTGGCAGTGCCACCAATCCCACGAAAAACTTCCGAGCTTTTACCGACTTGGTCCACACGGCCCACGAATTCAACAAATCAGTAGTAGTATTTCCACCAACGTACTCACATGCATTGTCATAATACTGTATCCAAACAAAGTCAAAAAGGCCGGTTTTAAGAGCATTCCGTAAGAGAAAATCGGGGTACGCACACCGTGGGGCAGCCGATAAGTACACCTTCTTCTTTCCGAGCTTGCTATAACTATGTAGATAGCGGGCAAGATCATCCCAATACAGTGGGGAACCTTGCTCGATGTAGAAATCTATGCCGTCCAATACAGCATCACCGAAAGGGCGATTCGATGACCATCCGCCTAAGTAGTTGTTCCAGAGATACAAGGAAACATTTTTTGCGTCGGCTTTGGAAGCGAGAGTGTAGTCTCCAACGAGGCCGCCGATGGAGAGCAGCACTTTGATGCGCTTCCTTTGGCAGTACCTGTACGTTTTAGGGATATAAACATTAATTAATCAATCTTTTCCAAAACGAAAAATAAACATTTTCTAATCCAGATGGAATAAATTATGATAATACACTACTCTTGGAAAATAATTTAATTTATACTACTGGGTTTGAATCATTTTAAAGAGAAGTGAAGAGCTATGACTGTTCATTTTCAATAACTGAAAACTTAAAGCTGTTATTAACAAACAATACCTGATTTGCCCGCTAAAGATGGTGCAGCCATTGGTGGCGGGGTTGCAGTGTTGCGTAGCCAGGCCGAGTTGAGGGGTTTGGCCGTTGCCAAATACGTCAAGGAATGCAATGTTGACATAGGCGAATCTTCCGGTGGCGCAGAGTGCGGTGAGGTTTCCTTCGTTGCCGTTAAAGTTGCCGTCTTGGCCCCAGTATACAGCTATGCCACCGCGACGGGTGCGGCGGGCGTGGTGGGTGTGGCGGGCATGGCGGCCGCGGCGGGCCTCAGTGGTTCTCATTAGAGTTAGGAAGATGAGGAGGGACAGCAATAATAGAAAGAGAGTTCTGGCTTGAGTTTTTTTTGCCATGATTTTTTTTTTTTTTTTTAAATCTTTGAATGGGTGATGTTTCAATGGGGACTGAAGTTCCTCTGCTTTTATAGGGGGGGTTAAGGGATTAAAGGAATGATAGTAGAATTGTTTAACCCTCATAACATCTCACGTCTGTGCTCATCTAATTTAAAGAATTACTTCAAATCTCTTTAATTTTATTTTAGTGTCAAAAAGTGAGAAAAAGTATCCATTGAAGTACTTTTTTGAAACATAAAATTGACAATTTCTTCCGCGGGGCCATGCTAGTCTTTTCTTTCATCCGAATTAGTGGGGCATTTGCCACGTGGTGAATAATTACTTTTTTTTTATCAAACATTCTAAACCTTCGGATCGGTTACTAAAGAGTTTGCTCGGTCGTTAATTTCAAGACTTCTAATTTAATCGAGAGCATATGCTGGGCCGGACATCCGTTGATTAATAACAAAAGTCTCAATTAATGTCTACCCAATTATGAAGTCGCCAGCATAATGACCAATAAGAGTCAACTCCCGTGTGTTCTGAACTAATCTTTTCTTAGTAGTATTATGGGTTTGACTTAATCAAACGTTCGGATTCTTTTTTTTTTTTTTTTCCCAGGTTAAACGTTCGGATTCTTGTCCAGATAAAAAGAAAGAAAAAAAAAACGTTCGGATCCTTTCAATGCGCTTCCCACACTTTTTTTGAGAGAAAAACTATGGTGTTCACAGGAGAAATGTTCTGTGTTTGTGGTGTAGTTTTTTTTTGTATATTTTTTTATGACCGGATGTCCGACAGTTTGCGAGCGCCTCAACTAATTCTGGGACTCTTAAAGTTAACGATCAGACAAACTTTTCAGGCTTCCAGCGACCCCAAAAATTGGATTGTTTAGGCTTTGTGAGATTCGAACATGCAATATCATGAAGGACAATTAATTACTACAGTAATTTTTTTTTTTTTGTTTTCTTCATACAAACTGGTAACTTGGCAGTTAAGTTAATGTTCGTTTATGGTGTTGTTACGAATGGGTATTTGCGATATGGTACTGGTTTGACTTTGAGTGGTACATACTTTTCTGTGTTTAATTTTCGAATGACAAATTGCAACATCTACGTACGCAGGAAGTAAGAATAAGATTATATCAACTAATAGTAGAGACCTCTTGTTATTTATTTATCAGAGTAACGTTACTGTAGTCATCTTTTATACATGTCTGCTACAGTCTTGTTCCAAAAATTAGTTGTGAAATTAGTCTAAGTCTGTAGATCCGGTTGGCTTAAGTACTTATTTTTCGTTTTACGAAAAACAGGTCATTCTCTCATAATACATCACTTTTTTTTTATTTTTTATTATCAATTTTTACTTATAAATAGAGGAACCAAAGAAAGAAAAGGGGCTCCAACACAAAATTAAGTCCAACATTTTCTTTTAATTTATAAATTTAATCAGGGGCGATTGTACCAGTAAACGATGAGGCGAGAATTAAGGTTCAAGCGAAGCCGCTGGGTTAATTCTTTACGTAAATTGATTTTTCTTCTTTACTATTGTCGGCTGATATTTTTTTTTATTCTTTCTCTCGGTGGACGTCGCTTTAGAAAAGCTTATTCCCTGTTGAAAAGGTGTAGGTAGATAGGGAGTGTAGAGAGAGAAGCTAGGGTTTTGAGTATGGAATATAGTGTCGTGTACCTTTTAGGGCTGTGAAACTTTAGTATTTATATATCCTTACTAAAATGCTCTCCAAGTTCAAACATGTTTCTGCCGCAGTGGCCCGGCGTCATTGTGGCGTCCTTTGGATGAATATTGTAACCGTTTGGCGTGGTGGCTTTGCCCTTAATGTGCTCATGATTACGCCATTAACCGTTTCGTGTGAGAGGCAGCGACTCGGCGGTAGCCAAGCGAGACTCGCGGTGGCGAACCGCGACTCCGCGGTGGCCGAACCAATGGATGGCGCAAGCAAAGAACCCTCCATCGGCGCTTTCTTCCCGAAGGTGGCGAGCAACTGAGTGACATGGCGTGGCGAGGCCTGAGTGACATGGTGAGTGGCGAGGCCGAGTGACATGGCGAGCCCACACATGGCGAGGCCGGTGGGTGACAAGTGAAGAACCCTCCATCCAGACTCTCTTCCGAAAGGTGGCGAGCCTGAGTGATGGCGAGCCCACATGGCCGAGCCCGGTGGGTGACTTAAGCGAAGAACCCTCCATCGGAGCTCTCTTCCCGAAGGTGGCCGAGCTTGGTTTCTTAGCTCCGGGCCGAGCCGATCATGGAGGGAGCATCGCGGGAGACAAGGCCGAGCCTGGTTGCTTAGCTCCGGGCCGAGCCGAGCATGGAGGGAGCATCGCGGGAGATAAGGCCGAGCTTGGTTGTTTAGCTCCGGGCTGAGCCTGGTTGCCTTTCGCCGTACGTAGGGATTGTGGCCGAACCAGAATATTCGGCCCACTACAATAGCCCATCAACTTCTTCTGGTTCAATGAGAGCCTTTGATGGTGCGAGGGACGAATGCCATGCGAATTCTAAAGAGCCCCGACGGTTGAGAGTGGCCGAAGGCCGTTGAGGGTTGGCCAAGGCCATTGATGGCGCAAGCGCCGAACAGTCGTTTGGACTCTAAAAAGTCAGCGGTTGAAAGTGGCGAAGGCCGTTGAGATGGCGAAGGCCGTTGATATAAGCGCTGAAACGATCGTTGGACTCTAGAGTGCCCCGACGGTTGAGGTTGGCCGAGGGCCGTTGAGGGTGGCCGAAGGCCGTTGAGGATTGGCCGAAGGCCGTTGATGGCGCAAGCGCCGAAGTCGTTTGGACTCTAGAGAGCCCCGACGGTTGAGGTTGGCCGAAGGCCGTTGATAGCGCAAGCACCGAACAGTCGTTTGGACTCTTGAAAGCCCCGACGGTTGAGGTTGGCCGAAGGCCGTTGAGGGTGGCCGAAGTGATGGCGGCTGAAGTCTCTGAGTCGAACCAACGATCAACTTTGTACGATGGTGACACACGGGTGTGATTAGAATCAGCGTTGCAGAGGTGGAATGTAGCCGAGATAAAAGAACACTAAGAAAACTTTTGCAAGGTGAGCGCTCTGATTGACGGGGGGAGCACGGGTGCCTCGTACCTCATGCTTGGCCAAGAATTTTTCGTGAGCCTTTTGGCAAATGTGCTCCATGTTTTTGAAGCTCGACTTGGATCTTCTTTGAGAAGGGAGTTTTATTGAACTTCCTGAGCTGGTGGTGAACCGGCTTCGAAGGTCGGCCGTCACAGTTAGATCTCCAGTTTGTGGCTCTTTGTTCGTTGGTTCCCCAAGCGCTGGTGGATCGGCTTCGAAGGTCAGCCGTCACAGTTGGACCTCCAGTTTGTGGCGCTTTGTTCGTTGGTTACCCAAGCGCTGGTGGATCGGAGACCTTTGTTGCCTAAAAGCAACGTTGTCTTTGGCTCTAACATTCTTAAAGGGCGGAGCGATTTGATCATCGACCAAACGATAGTGGTGCTCATTGTTTCCTGTTGTTGTTTGAGCATCTTGAACGTAGGCGAGGGTATCTTCTGCCATGGTGGGTGGCCGCTGGGTCACGAGATTGGGGCCAAGAGGGATGGAGCCTGGCTAGTGAGAGAGTCGTTGAAGTTCCTCTGAGCTCAGAGGAGACGAGATTGATTGGGGGAGGAGGAGGAGGTCCGCCAGTTCGTTGTCTCGTTCGTCATCTCGACGTTGCAATAAGCGGATGTAGGCCGCCGTTACTTCTTCCGTGGCCGGTGATAGCCCGGAGCTTGCGGGGATGGAGATTGACATGTGCCTTTCCGGAGGTGGAAGGATGATGTTTCCACTGGCGTCCTTGGCCCCAGAGATGGCTGCGTTCGTGAGATCACCACCCATTGTGGTTGGATTTGATGGTTGTTTGTGGAGAAAGGGAGGTTAGTGTTGGGAGAGGAATGAGCCGTTTGGGTCAGAAGTAGATTCACGTCGGGTTCACCAATTGTGTGGCTCGAGATCTCCGGTTCGAGTCCTTCCTCCGCTGGTTCAAGGTTGTCTAGCTTCTTCCACCTAACCTGCACCACGAAACACGACTAAGACCCAGGAGGAGCCAGTATGGCCCTCGCGCAAGGATGAGAATGGTGCGAGAGAAAGAGAGAGCTAGGGTTTGAGTATGGAATATTGTGTACCTTTTAGGGCTGTGAACCTTTAGTATTTATAGATCCTTCTAGCTTGCTCTCAAGTTCAAACATGTACTCTGCAGTGAAGCGGCGTCATTGTGGCGTCCTTTGGATAGAATATTTGTAACCGTTTTGGCGTGGTGGCTTTGCCCATGTCGCGCTCATGATTACCCTTAGTTTCATCGGCGTGAGAGAGCGCAGCGACTCGTGATGGCCAAACCACGAGACTCAGCCGGTGGCGAACCAGCGACTCAGCGGGTGGCCGAGCCCGGCCGAATCCAGTGGGCCGAACCCAATGGATGACGCAAGCAAAGAACCCTCCATCAGCGCTTTCTTCCCGAAGGTGGCCGAGCCTGAGTGACATGGCCGTGGCCGAGCCTGAGTGACATGGTCGTGGCCGAGCCTGAGTGACATGGCCGAGCCCACACATGGCCGAGCCCGGTGGGTGACTTAAGCGAAGAACCCTCCATCGGAGCTCTCTTCCCGAAGGTGGCCGAGCCTGAGTGACATGGCCGAGCCCACACATGGCCGAGCCCGGTGGGTGACTTAAGCGAAGAACCCTCCATCGGAGCTCTCTTCCCGAAGGTGGCCGAGCTTGGTTTCTTAGCTCCGGGCCGAGCCGAGCATGGAGGGAGCATCACGGGAGACAAGGCCGAGCTTGGTTGCTTAGCTCCGGGCCGAGCCGAGCATGGAGGGAGCATCGCGGGAGATAAGGCCGAGCTTGGTTGTTTAGCTCCGGGCTGAGCCTGGTTGCCTTTCGCCGTACGTAGGGATTGTGGCCGAACCAGAATATTCGGCTCACTACAATTCTTTACGTAAATTGATTTTTCTTCTTTACTATTGTCGGCACTAAGTCAAAAGAAAACCATGTCCACGCACATTGGTGAAAACAATAAGAACATAGTCTACAGTTTTATCAGTCCAAAACTGGGCGAAACAAATCATGGTACAGTAGTTTTTTTTTTTTTTTGGTGGTAAACCAGGAACTTAAATAGATAAATTAAGGGTCATACAAGAGTCTAGGGTATTCCACCCGATTTGCGTCTTCGCAAAGTTGCGAATTAATACAAACCGGAGCAACATCAAATAAATGAAAATTCAGAGCATCATCAAACGACATATTAGCTAGTAAGTCAGCACATTTGTTTCCTTCACGGTAGACTTGGTCAATCTTCTCCATTTTCCCAGCTGTCTGATCAGGCATCTGCAATCATGTATTAGATTATTTAGAGAGTGTCGTGGTTGATTTGGATCCAAAATCAGTTGAATGGCTGCCTGTGCATCTATTTCCACACAGATGGGGATAAGCTGTTTATTTTGAGCGAGTTGTAGGCCATCTCTAAGAGCCCATAATTCCACTTCCAAAGCTGTCATTTGGCCGAGGGATCTGTGGAAGCCCACTATCCAGTTTCCCTTTTCGTCTCTGATTAAACCACCTCCTGCTGATTGTGGTAGGTCCTTCTTGCATGCACCATTTGTATTTAGTTTAAAGAGAGACGTGCCGCCGGGAGGGCACCATTTCACAAGCACAGTACTTCTATTTCGTGGCTTCAAGGCTGGTTGAGCAATATGGTGCCATTCAATTGCCTGAGCAATTGAAAATGCAATGGTGGATGTCAAGTTTTCTCTGGCTCTATTTGGTTCATTTTGGAAGAGGGTTTTGTTTCTGTGAAGCCAGATGTTCCAACAAGTAAAAGGGAAAACAACACTTCACGGAGTTCCCGATCGGTGTTGGGCTTTTCATTCGCAGTTTAGTTTAAGCCAAACAGGGAGAGGAGAGGAGAACAAAGGAAGAGCACTGTTAGGGATACCAACACCTTCCCAAACATTGTAGGCCACATGACAATCACGCAGGACATGAATCACGTTTTCGCTGTCAACATTACAAATCTCGCAAAGATCATTTTGGGCATAGCACAATAGTTCAGAGCTCAAACCAATGCACACATTCTTTCTTACAACATATTGGCAAAACCAAAAACAAAGACTTAATTGACGATTATTCATTGAACACTGTTCAAAATGGCGGTACTATACCCGTCCTGCTCATCATAAAACAAATTCCAAAGCATCACACCCCCATAGTTTCTCAACTTCTTTATCACCGGAAGTACCTGACTCGTCAACATGTCGATCGGAATAAACCCACCCGGAATAACTTCGGTAACGGGTGGCCGCGGCAGTGCCACCAATCCCAGGAAAAACTTCCGAGCTTTTACCGACTTGGTCCACACGGCCCACGAATTCAACAGATTAGTAGTATTATTTCCGCCAAGGTACGCACATGAAGGATTAAGATTAACATTGCTGTAATACAGTACCCAAACGAAGTCAAAAAGGCCTGTTTTAAGAGCCTGCCCTAACACCAAATCAGGGTACGCACACCCTGGGGCGGCCGATAAGTACACCTTCTTCTTTCCGAGCTTGCTAAAACAATGTAGATAGCGGGCAAGATCATCCCAATACGGTGGGGAACTTTGCTCGATGTAGAAATCTATACCGTCCAAAACAGCGGCACCGAAAGGGCGATTCGGTGAGAATCCACCTAAGTAGTTGTTCCAGAGATACAGGGAAACATTTTTTGCATCGGCTTTGGAAGCAAGAGGGTAGTCTCCAACGATGCCGCCGATGGAGAGCATCACTTTGATACCCTTCCTTTGGCAGTGCCTGGTTAATTTAGGGATATGAACATGATCAGTCTTTTCCGAAACGATTTATAAACATTTTCTAATCTAAATAGTTGACAAATTTATATTGCGTGCATCTAATAATTCATCTGAAAATAACGAAAAGAACAATTTCAGTTACATAAGACCAAGTCAACAAGCATGCAATTAGATATATACATATAGGATCCGGTTCCCCTCAAACAAAAGTCTGACACAAATTTTGACACAAAACTAATTGGAATTCTACGCAAATGATCAGAGCCATTAAATTTGTTTAAAATATATTTTTAAGAGTTTCCGTAAAAAATTAAATCATTCCGATATCGGTAAATGCTTGAGTTAACTTACCGATATCCTAATGAGTTAATTTTTCACGAGAACTCTGAAAAACTTAAAAATACATTTCAAACAAATTGAATGGCTCCGATCATATGTGTCGCAAAATTCGTGTCAAATATATATATATATATTTATATATATATATATATATATATTTTTTTTTTTTTTTTTGAATGACGAAAAAGAAATTTTATTAACCTTTGAAATTGATATAAAGATTAATAGAACAAACATAGTTAGTGAGAACGGTGGAAGACACAAACAGACAAACTCGTCATGTAAAACTCAGAAGTCATAATTAACTACTACTACATAAGAATGTGCAAATATATAGATCGAACAAGTTAATTTATAGGGATAGAAGAAAAAATGAATAATTAATACACTTCTCTTAATTAGAAAATAATACTACTGGACTGGGTTTGATTAATCATTTTGAAGAGAAATGAAGAGCTATGACTATTAGTCCTTTTCAATAACTGAAAACTTAAAGCTGCCTTATTAACGAACAATTAATACCGGATTTGGTTGGTAATGATGGTGCAACCATTGGTGGTGGTGTTGCAGTGTTGGGTGGGCAGGCCGAGTGAAGGGGTTTGGCCGTTGCCAAATACGTCGAGGAATGCAATGTTGACATAGGCGAATCTTCCGGTGGCGCAGACTGCGGTGAGGTTTCCTACGCCGCTGCTAAAGTAGCCGTCTTGGCCAACGAATACGGCTATGCCGCCGCGGCGGGCCTCAGTGGTTTTCAGGAGAGTTGGGAAGAGGAGGAGGGACAGCAATAGAAAGAGAGTTCTGGCTTGAGTTTCTTTCGCCATGATTTTTTTTTTTAATCTTTGAATGGGTGATGTTTCAATGGGGACTGAAGTTCCTCTGCTTTTATAGAAATCCTATAGGGACTGACCGTCCCCTACCGAAATCGTACCAAGTACCAACGGTCGCATCGGGTAGTCTCTAGTTATCGGACGGTCGATTCGAGCCGTCCAAAAATTTTATAAAAAAAAAAAACAAGGGAGTTTATGCAGGAATCAACGACATCCGATATGTATAGAGTGTTTGATCCGGATCAACTGTTCGGTAGCCGAAGACTACCCAATGCGACTGTCGGTACGATTTCAATAGAGGACGGTTGGTCCCAATAGCAGGACTCGTTTGGTGCTGCCTCTTCTAATTTTTCTAATGCTCATGATGACATCTCACGTCTGTGCTCATCTCATTGAATTTTTTTTTCCCGTTGACTAGAGTATTTGTAAAAGGCCACTGTTTGCAATCCACAATCTTCTTCATACAACCCATTTAAAAATTTAGCACAGAGATAAGCGAAAAAGCCAAATATTTTTGTTTTTATTCAAAAAAAATTGAATTTTGATAATAATGTTTTACTTTTTCGATTCCTCTCGTCGAGACGAATTAATAATCCACAAAAATTTGACTTAAAACTAACAGACGCAAAATAATTGAATGAAGATAAAAAAAGAATAATTCAAATGGATTATTTTTTGCCAAAAAAAAAACCATCCGTGACCAAGGGTTTTTTACTTTCAGTTTGACATGTGAACAGTAGCACATATCCACAATGGTATAATTAAAACTAAAAATTTCTAAAGTTAGTCTAAAATATGGTTCACAATGGTATAAACAAACTTAGCAACTTCTTAAACAATAATCAAATTTTGGTATTTGAATAATAAAAAATAACAATATTTTCTCTTTGGATAACCAAATTTAATGGGACCACACCCCTTCTCTTTTTCCTTTCTCTCTCGTTCTCTCATAATCCATCACTATTAATGGACCCAGTCACTTACCCATTGTGAACCTCTATATTATTAAGATTAACAATCTCTTAAATAGATAACTGAAAGTTAGAGCATCTCCAACGGGAGATGTCAAATCCTAGTGGACATGTTAACGGTAACATTTGACACCAAAATTCAATCCAACCCAACAGCCTTCTTTGATGCCAATTCCTACGTGGATTTGAAGGCAAGCTTTCTCATGCCAACTTTGACAACCTCCCTCCTCCATGCCAAATTTCAAAAAATGACCATTTGTATTTTGACATAAGGGTTGGAGAGAGATAATTTGACGTCAAATAAATAGAATTTGACATCAAGGGTTGGAAAGGAAGGCTTTGATGTCAAATTGGAGATGCCAAAATGCCACGTCAGCCTTCAAAAAACGTTTGACATCTCCAATATGAAGCCATGGATTGGAGATGCTCTTATTGGGAGTCTAATCTGCCTAAAGTCTTCCCGTGTGCACGTACGAGTTGTGACACCAGGTTATACTACTAAAAGTCAGTAGATCTAGTTGGCCTTTTGGTCTCGAATGGATACGTACACCAGGGGGCGGCTCCATTTGGATATTGTAGGGAATAATAAATAGGGTTGACTTACCCCCAATTTAAAATTTGTGGAGTTTTGCCAACGTAGCTTGTTTGATTAATAATTTCATGGGTCCTCTAATATTGTTTTTGGTGTTGTCAAAATGGATACGACTAACAATCTCATGGTTGGGATTAAGAATGAATCCTGTCACTAGGCAGATTGACCATCCATCCCATGGGGGGACAGGGACAGGGACAGGGACAGGGACAGGGACGGGCAATTCCATACCAAAATGGGACTAAGGCTAAAAAGACTACATTACCCATGAGTATAAGCGACACTCTTGATGAAGGAAAGTCAAGTCTTTTTCGACAATCGAGTGTTAAGAGTTAAGCTTAATTAGACACATTTTTACTAACTCGTATCAAACTGCAAGTAGCCCCAAGGCAGGAAGAAACGGATTCAAGAATCTAGCCAAGTATACTCGTGATTTTTTTATTTTTTATTTTTCTTATCAATTACAATAGAATCATGTTAAATTAAGACGTTCGTTAACTGACTAAAAACCTTTATGATGCATACTTTTTATAAAAAGTACATACATAAAATGAACACACATTTTAGAGTATGTTTTACATTGACATTGATAAGTCTTTAGAATGATGAGATGGTTTTATTAATGAATTTTTTAAAGGCATATTTCTCCAAGGCGATTAATAATAAAGAGAATCAAAAGAGATAAATTTCCAGGCCAAATAGACAAACAGTTTATAAAACAATAATGGAGTATAAACGAACCAATCTTTTCCATTTTTCGATCGAGAGGCTGAATTAATGTTATTCTAGAGCAGAGCAGTAAAAACATCCATCCATCCTATCTTGTACAACTTTTACACCTCCATTCGGATTAAATTCTGAGATTTCCATGCGTCATGCCACCAACACAATTTCGGGATAGTTTTTACTGGCCTATTTACGCCGCGACAATCGGCAACATTTGGCGTTACAGTATGCTTCAATGTGATTCTTCTGCAGACTGATAATGAGACCAGTATTCCTTGACGAGCTGCCCAAACAGGGAACCTTCTCTCTTCATTAGATTCATCGGCTCATCATACTCCACCAATATTCCTGCAAAAATCAACCAAGCATGCATTTGCTTCAGAACTTAATTTGAAAAGCTAGGATCCAAATCTAAGAGAAGTGAAAATTAAAAAGATTGCAGGACACGATAAGCCGTAGACATTCAGACAATGCATGTTTTAGACATTTTTACATATTAATTACTATTTGAAGTATTTTATGCACAGATATAACCATGATTTACATTCTACCCTTTTTCTTTACCCTTTTAAGAAAAAAAGTTTCCTATCAATACAAATGTTATAGGAAACCTTTGCTCCAATGTGCAATAGATCGCGGCCAAAAGTAATTTTTCGTGACCATAAGTAATTCTTCGCAACCATGAGTAATTCTTTGCGCCTAGGAGTAATTCTTCGCGGCCATAAGTAATTCTTCGTGGCCAGGAGAATTCTTAAGTTAATGAAGGTTAAAAAAAAAAAGAAGATCATTAATACAGATCCAAGCTTTTCTCATTTTATCCTTATCATGGTTATTTTTTCCAAACGTGTAAGAGTTTAAGTCTACAGGTAAGTAGACACACGTGACCCCAGTGCGCAACAACAATGCGTAGAGGCTGTTTCAGCGCTCTTGTGGAAATGTGCGGTGAAACCATCTAGATTAAGGTTAGGTGGCTCATGGCTATGAAGGCAGACAGTGTAGTTTTGGGCCCGTGAACATCTGTCCCTGGCTTGTGCTGCCCCTATGGAAACCTAGTCGTAGTTCTAGCAGCCCAGGATGATGGCAGTGAATAATTGATGACTTGCCAGTCTTTGTTTGCCACTTGAGGAAGCAGTCTTTGGACTTCAAGGATAAGTACATGAATAAGCTCAAAGAAGATGGAGGGGACGAAAATGATTCAGTGATTTTGGACTTGTTTGGGGAGTGAGTAAAAAAAACAAGCAGAAGATGCAGACTTTTACGTGCATATCAGTTACTGTAAATTCAGGTTATGATAAGGTGAGGAGTTCGAGAAACAAAAACTAACCATCACTGATGGCCAGAACCATTGTGCAATCCATCACGGTTGGTATCCTATGGGCCACTGTGATCACAGTGCAATCAGAAAATTCAGTCCTGATTGTTCTTTGAAGAATCAAGTCAGTTGCATTGTCGATTGATGCAGTTGCTTCGTCAAGCACCAATATCTTGCTTCTCCTCAAAAGGGCACGGCCCAAACAGAACAGTTGCCTCTGTCCCATGCTCCAGTTTGAACCATCTTCCACAACTGAAGTAACAAGAGAGCTCATAAATTACTACTAGATCACTAGAGAAGGTAAAATGGACCCTATGACTCTTATGATCATAAATGTAGGGACGGAAAGGAAAAGGTAACAAAGTGATGAAGTGAGGAAGCCAATTTTATTCTGTTTTCCCCTCATTTTTCCGTTGCCTTTTCGTTTTCCTCCATAAGGCAATGATCAAAACTCAACCTAAGTAGAAGAATAGCCTTCTTACCCAATGAGTTGAGGCCCAACTCTTTATCCTGAACAACTTCTCTAAGCTGACACTTTCCAAGAACCTGTTGAAAATTGAAAAATCATTTACTAAAACAAGCACGCACACATACATATTCACACAGGAAACGGTTCACAAATTACCTCCCATATCTCTTGGTCGGTATGTTGAGATAAGGGGTCCAAATTGTATCTTACAGTTCCATTAAAAAGAGTGGGATCTTGAGGTATAATTCCAAAACGAGACCTCAAATCATGAAGTCCAAGCCTCGATATGTCTATTCCATCTACTACAATATTCCCACCTGAAGGCTCCACCAGACGGAATAATGCAGATATCAGAGTAGTCTTTCCACTACCAGTTCTTCCAACAATACCAATTTTGTTCCCTCCTTCAAATGTGCAACTTATTCCACGAAGAACAAGTGGTGCATCCGCCCTATATCTGATCTGTTGAAACATCATATTTTTATTATTGGATACTTTTCTGTTAGTTTAAACAATAATGGGCATGAACTTTACCTGTAAATCTTGAAAAAGCTACTTTGAATATCATTTTGTATGAAATTTACCTGCAAATCTTGAATCTCCACTTTGCCCTCAGTAGGCCAATTGAATGGGGGTCGGTTCTCTTCTATAACTTCAGGAGCTTCACTTGGTATGTGCATGTATTGGTTGAGCCTTTCTACGGAAATAATCTGATTTGCAATTGTGCACTGGTTTCGAATGGAGTTGACAAGGGACACGTTCAATGATAGACCGTACGACAAAGCCATTCCAATAAATCCTGCCACAACACGAGCAGTGAGAAGTCCCTTACTACAGAATGAAAGGTTGATTGTACTACTATCAATTTATTTCACATTCTTACTAGCCTACAAAAGCAGCACCACTGTTTTCTTTCTGTTCTATTATTCATCTCTTACCGTCACCATTTGTCTTAAACTGCTTATTTGGTATTTGTAGCACAAACCAACCATGTGGTGACAAACAGTCGTACCCCTCCCAGAAGAATGGTGTCCCTTACGGCTCTACTTGGGCTCTGGCGCACATGCATCTTTGGCGTCACACAGGATATTGACAGCCCTCGACACTCAAAACCCTGACTTGACCTCGACAGGACACCCATCAGTGTTGGGCTACAAGCTGGGTCTAAGTACATTGCACCTAGGGTGGCAAATTGAACCCAAACCAACCCACTAATAGAACATTAGAAGAGAAACAATACTAATTTCATCTTGAAATGTACTCTAATTTCTTTAGGACGTTAAAAAAATAACAGAATTACAGAAACAACAGTTAGAATCCCACCCACCAGAGCTGAAAGTTCCAGGACGAAGCAAAACCATGCAGAGAGCTGATGAGGAGAGAACAACTGCACTCAGTACTCCAAGCCGCTGGATCAACCACTCATTTGCTGCAAAACTGTGAAAAAAGGGACTTGCATTTATATCAATGAGGTCAAGATTCTTTACGAAGAATCGGTCCTCCTCCTCAAATGCCCTAATCGTCACGGATCCTGCTATTGATTCAGCAAGATGATTTGCCACAAAAGACTTGGTCGTGCCATTAATCCTCATCAACTCCTTTGCAGACGCAAAGTAGTATCTCTGTTAAGAGAATAAAAAATTCAGTTTCCGCCAAAATAAGTAGTTGATCCTCAGTATATAATATGTCATGTTTTACGCAATGGTAAATTGGTAATCATATTCAATTTTTTTTTTCTACTTTTCCCTTGATCCAACAGGATTATCGTAACTTGTAATGTAATCATCTAACTTCTACACTTGAAAAGATGAATTTTCTTGACCTGCTTCAAATAGCAATGCAATGATGATCTATGCTTTCTCATTTTTTCTTACAGACTCACAAGAACTTCCTTGACTCAATCGCTTTCCAATTTTATTTTGAACCAAACAGTCCATACATCTCCAATTCTATTATACATTATGCATGTTGCTGACTTAAGAACAAATGTTTCCATATACCCGCTAAAAATTACCTGCAAGCAAATTGCCAGAAACATCATTGCAATGGAGACAAATAGGACTTGCCAGGTAACAGTAGCTAATACTGTAAGATTAGCAAAAGCATTTGTGGTAGCTCCCACACTGGAGATAAAACTAAATGCAATATCAATATCAACAATACTCATATCAACTGACACCTACATAAAAAGTGGGAAAGGTTAGTTTCACGAAAATTTTAACACCAAAATATAACTGTAAACTGTATTTGAGGTACTTACCCGACTCAATATCCTTCCCAAAGGTGTAGAGTCATAAAATGACATGGGAGCGAGAAAGAGGGAGTTTAGGAGCTGTGAAAATAAAGATTTTGACGATTGCATACCCAAAGAAACTGTATTCAGAGATCGACCAAGCAAAAATAATGTTGACAAAAATCCAATCACCAAGTAAACAGTTATCAGTCTCAATGTGCTAACGTGAGGATTATCAACATTAGCAGCCATCCAAGAGTTCTGTAGTATCTGACCGACAGCGAATGCAAGGTGACAGAGACTAGCCATGGAGAAATACAAGTAGCCTTTGTTCTGATTCAAGTACTGTATGTAAGGCTTGATACCGGTGTCTCCTACTTCTCTCTCTTCTAGTTTGATCAGCTGATGACCTGCAGATGTTTTAGAATTCTTCTCTATATGAGCCTTCCTTATCTCTTTGACTGGAGTCTCACACTTCTGGGAAGGAGCTACGTCTGCAAGCCTTTCAGCACCAGCTGTCTCTTTGTGTGCATTGACTAGGTCCTGAAATTCTTGACTGGAAGCCAGTAGCTCATGATAAGATGCAGCGTGTAGAATTTCTCCATCCGACATTAACTATCAAGAAAAATGAAAATGTTGCAACCGTTTGTCTAAAAGGGACTGTTAACAATGTTCTAATAGTAACCAACCTTGACAAAAAAGAAATCTATGTTGGTTGAAATGCAATATTAGGAGCTTTGGAGGCATTCATCAGAGTCATATAGAAGGTTTTGAGGTACTTCAAGAACAGGAAAGTTTTGAGTGTTAGGATCTACTAAAACATTAGTAAGTAGGTGTACTCGTATTTGATACGTTTTGATCTGTAATTATGTCGAAAAACTTTCGTCATTTCACCAAAGAGGAGCAAGCAAATACACGTCATCCAAAAGGCTATGACGTATTGTCATAGTATTATCCACTGGTGAAATCCTTAATGTTTTACGAAAGGGATGCAATTCACCTACTGCAACATCCCATATTGTTATAGCATCCACCCAGCTCCACTCCATCACCTTGTGTGACTGCGTCAAGGATGCAATAAAAATAACTTGTGAACCAGAGAAAGTGCCAAGAGGAAACCACACTCACCAAAATGGAATGGAAAGCAGGAAGAAAATCCACTTGGTGAGTCACAAGTAAGACCGTCTTCGCTGAAAGTGCTCCCATAACATATTCCTGCCACAACCAAGTGAACTTGCACCATAAGCTAGTTGCCACCAAGAATAAACTGCAATAATGCACAATAGCACTAAAAACAAGTAGCTACATTGAATAGGCTCGAAGCAGTGTGCGCATCGACAGCGCTGAATGGGTCATCCAAGAGATATATATCAGCATCCTGATACAGTGCACGAGCAAGTTGGACCCGCTGCTTTTGACCACCACTAAGATTAACTCCTCTTTCCCCAATTTCAGTGAGATCTCCATAGGGAAGCAACTCAAGATCCTTCACCAAGGAACACTTCTCTAATGCTTCTTGGTATCTCTCACCATCCAAGGCAGACCCAAATAAGATATTATCACGTATACTACCTCTCTGGATCCATGCTGATTGAGAAACATAGGCCATAGTCCCTCGTACTTGGATCTGTTTAAAAATATCAAATAGAATCACTTGTCACTTTGGTCATCCATATCAAAATTCTCTACTTTCTTGAAAGTAGGATCAAGATTATCCCAAAATATACTTCACACAGCCATGAATTTATAGTGCAGGATTAGAATAGCAAGCAACAAAATTGTTACGAAGTTAAGATATACTCATTAGCTATTAATAAAAAGGAAGTAAGCAGCAAGTTACTTACAGTTCCCTGGGTATTTGGAACCTCACCAAGGATTGCAGCCAGAAGAGTTGATTTGCCCGAACCAACCTCTCCACATATAGCCAACTTTTTGCCAGGTCTAACTTCTAAATTAGTATTTCCAAGTGGGGGCTTCGATGGATTCACTTCCCATGAAAAATTAGCAGATTTAATAGAAATGGCATAGCTTTTTGTTTCTATGTTGCTGTTTTGCCGAATATTTGCTTTCTCTAGCTCAGGTGCCTCAAGAAACTTCACAATCCTAGAGAATGCAACTTTTGCCTGAATGGTCGCCGCTATTACATCCGGAAGGGATCTCACAGGCTCTCGAACAAGACGTAAAGTTGCTACAAAAGTGAAAACATTACTAGCATATAAAGGTACTCCGAGAAAGTAGCATGCTGCAAAAGTGGCAGTTGAGACTAGTATGGGAGATGACCAAAAGAGAAAGTTATTGTATGATTTATATAACAAAGCTGCTGATAAATATTTATATTCGATACTCCTTAAGTTTTCAATGACATTCTTGAAATGACTTTGCCACCCGTATAGTTTCAAAACCTTCATGTTCACAAGAGCCTCTTGACTAGCCTTCAGCCGTTCATCTTGGGCCGCCATGAGCTTAGACTGGAATTTACGCTGTAATTTAGCAAGAGGGGTATTGCAAAGCACAGTCAGAATTATCACCACCATGGATGCAATTGTAGCAAGCCCTACTGCACGGTATAGGATAATCAAAGAAAAACACAGCTGGAGGCTAGTTGTCCAAGTTTGATGAAACCAAAAAGGGAACTCTCCTACCCGATAAGCATCCACAGTAACGTAGTTTGTTATCTCACCTGCTGAGCGCATCATCTTAGCAGTATTGGAAAGTTTTAACTGCTTCTTGTAAATGACTGCTGTTAATAGCGACCTCACTTTCAAACCCACAAGTCTGCTACGAAAGTACCACTGCCTTTGTGCTGAGGACTCTATGCTCTTTGAAAAGAAAAGTGAGATGGCTAACACATAACCCTCATATTTAAAATTTTCTTTTCCTTCAGCTACCTTAATAAATGCATTAAGAAGCAGTGGACCAGCAGATACAGTAACTATCGTCAGCAGCGCAAAGAATCCAGACACCAAAATCTCCTTCCAATGGCATAAAATTAGTGTCTTCAACACAGACGGTTGGGATGAGGGATTCAGTCGTTTTTGCTTATTGAATTGTTCTGTGAACTGCAAGTAACAAGCTTCGGCTCGATCTTCCTCGCGCAATTTGGGTATATCTTCATCCTCAAGAGTTTTCTCCTTGCCCTTTGTCATCAATGGATTCAACCACCAAAAGGACATTTTACTGAAAAAGTTAGCTTTTGAGAAAGGAGTAACAGTGACGATCGACTCAATTTTACTGCTGCCATTGACCTCACCGTTCAACGGGGCATATAAAATATCATCAATTTGCTCATAGGTGTAGCCCTTGCAAGTGCATAGTATCAATAAGCTTGCTCCAAGAAATGACAATACATCCAAAGCTACCTTAAAGGACACTTCGTGGATACTTACGGCCGAAAGGAGGGATATACCACAAGCAATTCCAGCAAATAAGAAGGCAAGAATAGATAAAAGCTGCAATGAAGCTTTTGAAAAATGGTTTCCCCTAAGGCTTACGGTTAAGCCCACCAATAACCATGTTAACCCCTGAACCAAAACTAGTAACAACCAATGCAAAGGCAAAACAGTGTTGGTCAACCACAACATCTCCACCAGCATCCAAATACCAAAGGACAAGTATATCACTCCCAAAACACCATTGAAAACAGCGGATATAATCTGCAAGCACGTACTGCCACAAAAATGGGCTCGAATGTATCCAGATTTTGATGATTTCTTATGAATGCCATTGAATAAGAACATGACCATGATCAGTATATCAAAACCAATAATCATCGCGTGGTTCATACAAGATGAAGGTTGTGTTACAAGCTTGAAGTCAGTGCTGCAATGGCTTTCCATTCCAGCTGAGCAATCAGATTCCCCACAAAACATAGCCCACAGGCCCTCCATTTCTTTTGCTTAACCCGCTCGCCCAGCAAAGTCTTCACTGCTTACAAGAACTCATGCGTAAGGCTAGCAATTTCATACACTGGATAAGCAGGGAGTCTAATTAGAGTAAAATTCTATCTCCTAGCTAAATGCAAATGAGAGACTGTGAAATCAATCTCCTTAATGAGAAAAACTTAATGCGGCATTGATACGATGCCATCATGCACTTATTGCTTGCCAGCCAATAACAAGAACGGGAACCCGACTTTTGAATGTAACTGAATAATCCCTGTCAGGCCACTAAAACTACCATGTCTGCATCGTGGGGTTCATATGTATGCAAGTTTTTCCCTTGTTTACCATGTGAAAAAAAGAAGAAGAAGAAGAAGAAGAAGAAGAAGAAGAAGAAGAAGACCTAAAGAAGAAAAACTAGAACTGCCCAAATGAGAAATTTGAAGTAAAGCTCCAGAGAAGCTTTAGAGGTGGACTGGTGGAGTAATGCTAATCTCCAAAAGGATTACATACGGAGCCGACTCAAACTTATTAGGGGCCAGAAGCGAACCCCCAATATTGGGCCCCCTCCATGATTTACATAAGAACTTCCATCAATGCAGGGTTCTACTTAAGCAAGTAGTTACTGAATCACAATGATGGTTAAGACAACATACCTTAAGGGACAAATAGGTAGGACCTTATTTTTTCTCTGCCCAAAACTGTTTCATTCCCTAAATTCCAGCAAAAGAGCCCAATCAGTAACAGTCGAATAAGCTCAAGTGCACATATTTAAATACTACCCCATCGATATAGCACATTCCAGCACAAAATCCAATTAAGAAATATCTTATGAGTTTGTGGCTGGGTATCGTATTCTGTATGGGCCCATCTGTACACATACACGTGAGGAGAGAGGAATCATGCACAGCAAGTTCAAGATAAAATATCCCAATTGGTCAGGTATCCCAAATGGTGGACCATGATGTTGGGTCCAATTTGTTGGCTATTCTCGATCGGGATCACTTAAATGATCGAAATCATTAACTTTTAGAGCTCTTTTTAACAAATTCACTTTGGTCGAGTAGTAATAAAAATATCCTCAGAACATGTTTACATAAATGAATTTCAATCCACTAATGTGTCCCAAAATGCATTGATATCTGATCAACATAATTTTTGACATAGTTAAAATATAACGAATTTGATCATTGTCCGAAAAAGGCCTGCAAAAGCGTTCAACTGGAGAATCCAAAGGTAGTAAGGTAGTGAAGATGATTCTGGGAAACACCATGGAAAAGAAAGAAAAGAGACAAATAACAAAAAAAAAAAAAAAAAGAATTGGACAACAAAACCATAGTTTGAACCATAAGAGGTTCGGCCAAGTGGTTGTGAAAAAGTAATAAGTGCTATTTCATGAGGTCACAGATTTTATTTCCACGGAGGCCAAACCTTGGGGTCAGTGCTTATGTCCGGTCGTTTCCTTCGGCACCCCAGAATTTGATCATTGTCCGAAAAAGGCCTGCAAAAGCAAAGCATTCAGCTGGACAATCCATGGAAAAGAAAGAAAAGAGACAAAAAACAAAAAAAAAAGGCTTGGACAAGAAACCATAATTTGAGTAACTCTACTCAACCTTACATAATTCAGAGAGCAATACTGACCAGACAGAACCACGAAACCGGAACTCTTCAGTTTTTTGACAATCTGGAAATATTATCGTGTTTGACTGACAGTTTTTTGATTGTGTTCAGATGGGTTTGGCTGAAGTAGAGAATGTTCATTGCACAGAGTGAGTAATCCCCTATCTATACATTTGAGGTTGGAGGATGGCCGGATGGGGACTGCATGTTGAAAGTCGTCATGGCTCACGTCTATCGGGCTATGTGTGAAGAATAAGTGTGTTTGTCGTCTTGTCTAAGGACTTATTTTTTGACTTAAATAATTTGTTTCAGTTTTGGTTAAAGAGTTGTTAGAGTTTGGTAAGAATCACCCAATATATTTTGATTGGGGTATAGCCATTAGCCATTAGGCTGAGTCCCCACCATCGTAACTGCTTATTTCTCTGTCTAAGGACGAATCTTTTACTTGATATATTTTGATTATAAGATTAATAATCCATTGTGGTTGCTTTCTACTTGATATATTTGGTTAAGATTAATAATACCTTCTGTTAGCGTTCTGGGAAAAAATTAAAATCACCCAATATACACACTCAAATCAACGTAAATTTTTTAGAGAAACTTCATTAATCACATAATCGTAAATTTTGAATAGCAAAACAAGCATTCAAAAAATTTTGAGTCTCCCTTAATTTGGTTTAAAATTTGAGTGAAATTTAATCTCATATGAGTTTGAGTGAAGAACTGGAGTGAGTTCAAAGGACTTTTACTCATAATTTAGTTCTAACCCGAGATCCCATTCCGAGCTAAGGTTCTTATTTTTAAATACTTGTTATTTTTTGATTTACGAGACACATCATTTTTTCACAATACATCATCTTTAATTTAAAAAATAAGTAACCATTTGAAAAATAAGTACTTATTTTAGTTAGTGGATTAGCCAATTAAAAGGGTAAGGGCTGGAGATGGTATTTGTTAATAAATATGAACCTAATTTGGAAACGTAAAGAAAATAAAAAAAGGTGGAAAATAAGATTTCTTGTGTTATTTATATTTTCGTTTGTAGAATTTGTTTAATCTGCTGGTAAAAAAAAGTTTACTTTTCGTCCATTTTTTGCGTCCTAACCAATTGAATTGAAGTTAAAATTTAACTCGAAATTTTAAAAACCAAGAAACGAAAATAATTACGAAAGAGTAGAGTAAGGCCAACCAACATGCCTGATTAAGAAACCCTAAACCCTAATATCAGATTGGTAATGGAGAAAAGACCATCTTGTGGTGGGATAATTGGCACCCTCTTGGTCCCTTATATGATCGATTTGGGGATTGAGTGGTGCATATGTTGGCAGATCTTTAAGGGCTAAGGTGGCTTCAATAGTTGAAAATGGGGCTTGGAGATGGCCCAGATTAAGAAACGACTTTATCCAAACCATCATCTCTCACACTCCTCATAATTTGGTTCCACACCTTGAGAGGATGGATTCAGTAATTTGGGTGCCTCATCCTAGGGGTATTTTCACTATTAAGTCTGCTTGGGCAACTATTCGGGAGAAATTCCCTATTCAGCCTCAGTTCAAGGTTATTTGGGGTAGTCATAATGTCCCTAAATGGTCTTTTATACTTTGGTTGGCAGCTCTTCATAGACTGAATATTAAGGATAGATTGAGAAACTGGGGTATGGCTGTGGATGCTCTTTGCTGCCTCTGCCAGGATGAGTAGGAATCACATCATTACTTGTTCTTTGATTGTTCGTATTCTACACATGTTTGGCAGTTCTTGGTGTCAAAGAATAGAGTCACTGGCATTCCTAATAATATGGGAGATGTCCTTGATTGGTTGCAGGGCAATGTATCTTGGGATAGTTTCAGATTTGTTAGTTTGAAGTGTACATTGGCAGCTACTGTTTATGGTCATTGGCAGGAAAAGAAACTCTCGTATTTTCTGTGCAAAGATGAAGGATCATACTCAGGTGGCAATAAATGTAGCCGCTTTCCTTAGCTCTAGAAGGAATGTAAAACAATCCTCGCAAAATCGGAGTATTTGTGAGATATGGGGCCTGCCTCATAGGATCATGCAATCTGTATAGTTTTATACAGTGTGTTCTTTGATTTTGTTTTCTTGTTTAGAGCTACTTTGTATGGCTGCCTGTATTGTTGTTTCTTGTAAGGGGATTCTATCCCTTGTACTTTGTTTCTTGGTTTAAGCCTAATAAAATTTTGTGCACTTTGTCAACAAAAAAAAAAAACATGCCTGAATATCCGGTTTAAACCATGAGAGTGGTCTCAAGAGGCAAGGAATGGAACCCATGTCATTGTTCCACTTCTTTAAGTTTGAAACATCAATTGAATTTGTTGTTCTTTGGTTCTTTATCTTTTCAATGAGAGAGAAGAGGGGGAAGGATTTCACTGGAAACTCAAACCTTGCAACCCATCGAAATGGGAATAGTAGGGAAAATCAGAAATACTGAAAGGGCGCAGGCCAAAGGCTAAACAAAAATCCATTCAAAAGCAATGAGGGATTAGACATACATGATGCTACATTAAACTGCTATTGCCTTCTGGTTCCCAATCTTTTCCATTTCCATGGGAAGCCTGAAGTGTGTTATTCTAGAACACTAGTAACATCCATCCTATCTTGTACAGCTTTTACCTCTCCTTTCCAATCCATTTCAGAATTTCCCATCTGTGCTTCTGACCCAATTTCACGATAGTTATTCACTAGCCTAAGGCCCATCGCTTGCCAGCCTTCCACGAAAAAGGGCAACATTTGGCAAATTGGTATTACAATATGCTTCAATGTGATTCTGCTGATAGATGATGAGACCAGTATTCCTTAACGAGCTGCCCAAACAAAGAATCCTCTCTCTGCATTAGATTCATCGGCTCATCATACTCTACCAATTTTCCTGCAAAAAGAACCAAAGCATTTGCTTCTGAACTTTGAAAAGGGTCCAAAACAAAGAGTTGCAGGCTAGTAATAGGAACAAGAACCTAGGACACAGCACAAACACACCACACCATTTTGACGATACATGTTTTATATACATTTTATTTGTTACTTATTTACATAATTTCTTTGCAGATAACAGAAAACATATATCATGATTTACATTCAACAAACTTTCTATACCCAATCAAGGAAAAAAGTATCCCATCAATTCCAATGTTATGGAGAAAACTCATCCAGAAGAATGTTACTTAAGTTGATGAATGTGACAAACCAAGATCAATAGATACAGACCTAGTCTCTATCAGCATTTTATCATCGTACCTTGTTACGTTTTTCAAACTCGTACTATTTCTAATCTCAGGGTTGTGATGGACACACATGTCCCCCAAGTATCAAAGAGTGTGGGCTTCTAAAAAAACACAAAATAGTAGGACATGTCTGGGGGACTGTCCAACACGAAACTTGATTTTCTTGAAAGTGTCCGTGGTTCTTAGAGTGCAGGTTATTATAAGGAGAGGAGTTGAAGTAACAAAAACTAACCATCACTAATGGCTAGAACCATTGTGCAATCCATCACAGTTGGGATCCTATGGGCCACTGTGATCACAGTGCAATCAGCAAATTCAGTCCTGATTGTTCTTTGAAGAATCAAGTCAGTAGCATTGTCAATTGATGCAGTTGCTTCGTCAAGAACCAATATCTTGCTTCTCCTCAAAAGGGCACGGCCCAAACAGAACAGTTGCCTCTGTCCCATGCTCCAGTTTGAACCATCTTCCATAACTGAAATAGCAAGAGGGCTCACCGATTAGTAGATAAGTAGAAAAGGAAAAATGGACCCTCTGACTGTGTTTGCATCATAAATTTGTGGAGGGAAAGGAAAAGGCAATGGAACATGACAGGAAGACAAAGGAATAAAGTTGGCTTCTTCACTTCATCATGTTCTTAACTTTTGCTCTTATATTTTCCTTTCCCACCCTAAATCAATGATGCAAACACAACCTACGTAGCAAAAGAATTGCCTTCTTACCCAATGAGTCGAGGCCCAGTTCTTTCTCCTGAACAACTTCACCAAGCTGACACTTTCCAAGAACCTAGCGAAGAAACAAATATATATCACGAAATTGTTAATTCCAAACTAATATGCTAATACAGAACACACAAGCGCTAGTGCAGCGAAGGGGATTCACATATTACCTCCCATATTTCTTTGTCAGTATGTTGAGATAAAGGATCCAAATTGTATCTCACAGTTCCATTAAAAAGAGTGGGATCTTGAGGTATAATTCCAAAACGAGACCTCAAATCATGAAGTCCAAGTGTCGATATGTCTATTCCATCGACTACAATCTTCCCACCTGAAGGCTCCACTAGACGGAACAAAGCACCTATCAAAGTAGTCTTCCCACTTCCAGTTCTTCCAACGATACCAATTTTGTGCCCTCCTCCAAATGTGCAACTTATCCCACGCAGAACAAGTTGTGCATCTGGCCTATATCTGATCTGTTTTAACATCATATTTTGTTAGTTTCTATGCTAACCTTTATGTTAGTTTAAATGTTAATGGATTTCTAATTCTACCAGCAACTCTAGGAAAATTAATTTAAATATCACTATATACAAAATTAACCTGCAAGTCTTGGATCTCCACCTTGCCCTCAGAAGGCCAATTGACTGGAGGTCGGTTCTTTTCTATTACTTCAGGAGCTTCACTTGGTATGTCCATGTACTGGTTGAGCCTTTCTACTGAAATAATTTGATTTGCAAGTGTGCACTGGCATTGAATGGAGACAACAAGGGACCCGTTCAATGAGAGACCGTAGGACAAAGCCATTCCAATAAATCCTGTAATAAAATGAGCTCTGAGAGATCCCCATATCACAGAATAAAAAGCGTGATTGTGTGCCTATCAATCTATTTGATTACTATTACTAGGTTACACAAACAGCGCCACTGTTTCTTTCTTGTTGATTGTCCATCTCTTTCTTCACCATTGGTCTTGAACTAAAGTTTCAGGTACATTAGTCCGTGACACGTAGATGGGACTATGAAACCATGCCTCCACCCCTTCTAGAAGAATATTGCCCCTTACAGCTCTACTCGGGTCTCTCAGCCACAGGCCTCCTTGGCAGGAGGATACCTCGAGATTGCAAGATTGAAGACTGCTCTGACACTCTAAGGAGACCTCGAGGGGACACTCATTGTCATTGGGCTACATCCAGGTCTAAGTACATTGTGCATGACATTTGGAGGATGAGTGGGTTGGAACCTAGAGCTAGCGATTTGATACGAGGCAACCCCCTCCTTGGGGAGAGTTCCCGGCCTTTGACCTTCTTTCAGATAGACAAAGACGACAAGAACCAACCATTGGACTCTGTCTCTGATACGGTTAGATCATGGCTGCCCCTGATCTGAGCCTTGTAGTGTGACCTCCATCGCACCTCGGTGCAATGACACCTACAAACGGCCACACCACAATCTCCACTGAATGTCAAAGACACGTACACAAACTACAACTTCCACTGGTCGTACCCTGCACTGACGCCCACGAGAAACGCCACATGACCTCACAAGAGTGGTCTTCCTATTAATTCATACACATCTATATAATAGGTACTACACCCCCACACAGAACAAAGAGCCATTCTGGGTTAAATTCTCCATTGCTCGGTCCCTCGCTCCAGGTTTCTCCTACAGTCAACATCTCCACAACACTTTCATGTGCTACCCAGTGCCTACCCCCTCTTCCCCTCTGTGTATTGTGTACAATATTTCAGTTGAAAAACAAGGACTCACATGGCACCCCAAGGAAGACTTATTGCACCCGGATGTGCAAGGTCCAGTTTCAAGTGTCAACCGTTAAATTGCTACTTGTATTAGTTTTAGATTGTCTTCATCTTGAACATTCTGTTTAGAGAGACAAATAGGTTAGTTTCTATCATTTAAGAAAGCAATGTTTCATAACTTCTGCAGTTCTGCTTTTTAAGTTGCAGATAAGGTTTACCTCACATGGTCTCGAGACTCGAAAGTCATTGACCAACGGACCTCCATACTCCATGACTTCGTTGGATTCTACTCTATATGTTTCTCTCTCCATTTCTACTTTTCTTTCTCTTATTTATTCGAACCTATGTCATGACTCGACATAACAGACGACAGAAAACAATAATACTTTCATCTTGATAGTCACAATAAATTCGTTTGGGATGTCCAAATAAAACCTGAAAGAACAATTAGAATAACACCCACCGGAGCTGAAAGTTCCAGGAGGAAGCAAAACCATGCAGAGTGCTGATGAGGAGAGAACACTTGCACTCAGTATTCCAAGCCGCTGGATCAACCACTCATTTGCTGCAAAAGTGTGGAAAAAGGGACTAGCATTTATATCAATTAGGTCAAGATTCTTTGCAAAGAATCGACCCTCCTCCTCAAATGCTCTAATCGTCATGCATCCTGCAATTGATTCAGCAAGATGATTTGCTACGAAAGACTTGGTTGTGCCATTTATCCGCATCAATTCTTTTGCAGAGGCAAAGTAGTATCTCTGTTAAAAAAAATCCAGTTTCCAACAGAATTAGTGGTTGATCACACATTAAAGTTTTATCAAAGTATATTCAATTTGTTTACTACTCTTTCCTTGATCCAACAGGATTAACATTGCAACCACTGCTATGTAATCACTCAACTAAATCCTTCAAATTTACATATAATATGATTGGCGAGAGAGAAATCGTAGATATTTGGATGGGGACGAGATTTCATTGCTTAAAATAATGAGTCTTTTTCTCTCTAGTTTGTTTAGCTGAGAGTCTAGGGAATTCAAACCAACGCTTGACCAATTCATTGATATGCTAGATATTTGTGGCATTTAGAGTGATGTATAGGTTAAGTTTTTTTTGTCTCGTCACTTTTTCGTACTGTAGGCATTTTGGCCTTTTGTTCTTATCTGTCTTTTGTACATGGGTGGCATTCACTTGATGCCTTTTCAATGAATCACAAGAAACACTTTTTGCTAAACATTGCCTAAATCTCCATTTTGTCAATGTGTCTGTAGAAAGTTAACAAGTTGATTCGTCAAATCATGTAATATGTTGTTGCATACTACAAATATCTCATGTTGCTGAGTTAAGAAAATAAATTTCCATAGACCTCTCAAGAATTACCTGTAAGCGAATTGCCAAAAACAACATTGGAATGGAGACAAAGAGGACTTGCCAGGTAACTACAGCTAACACTGTAAGATTAGCATAAGAATTTGTGGTAGCTCCAACACAGAAGATGAAGCTAAATGGAATATCAATATCCACAATACTCAAATCCACTGACACCTACATATTGGAAAATAAATGTAAGGAAAGAGGAAAGGTCATTCTCAAGTCCAACAGATATAAACTATGTTTGAGATACTTACCCGACTCAGTATCCTTCCCAAAGGGGTAGAGTCATAAAATGACATGGGCGCACGGAAAAGAGAGTTTAGGAGCTGTGAAAACAAAGATTTTGAGGATTGCATACCCAAAGAAACTGTTGACAGAGATCGACCGAGCAAAAATATTGTTGACGAAAATCCAATCACTAAGTAAACAGTTATCAATCTCAATGTGCTAACATGAGGATTATCAACATTGGCAGCCATCCAAGAGTTCTGTAGTATCTGACCAATAACGAATGTAAGGTGACAGAGCCAAGCCACGGAGAAATAAACGTAGCCTTTGTTCTGATTCAAGTACTGTATGTAAGGCTTGATACCAGTGTCTCCTACTTCTCTCTCTTCCAGTTTAATCAACTGATCACCTCCAGATGCTTTGGGATTCGTTTCTATAAGAGTCTTCCTTATCTCTTTAACTGGGGTTTCCCACTTCTGGGAAGGAGCTACCTCTGCAAGCTTTTCAGCCCCAGCTGTCTCTTTGTGTGCATTGACTAGGTCCTGAAATTCTTGACTTGAAGCGAGTAGCTGATGATAAGATGCAGCATGTAGAATTTCTCCATCCAACAACAACTATCAAGAAAAATGGAAAATGTAACAATAGTTAGGCTAAAAGTGATGAATGTTATCAATGTCATAATGGAACTCCAATTGGAAGAAAAAGGAAACTTTCACTTGGAATCCACGTAAAATGACTTGAGTTCCCTAAATATGTGAATTGCGCTATCCATCCCTCGTTACATGATGACCAGAATGATAAAAATAGTTAAACAATAAAAAGAATAGCTGCTCTTTTCCAAAGACTTTGGAGCCTTGGAGGCATTCCTCTGAGTCATATAAAAGGTTTTGAGGTATCCTTCAAGAAGAGGAAAGTCCTGGGATTCACTAAAAGGAGTAGTTAGTAGGTGAACAAGTAACATTCGGAGCTGTAACTAAGAAATAAGACAATGTTGAAGTGTCACCATTTCCCAGAAAAGATCAGCAAGCAAACAAACGTCATAAGGCAATGGTGTATTGTCATCATTGGATGATCCAATACCAATAGCATAACCCCTAATGTGTTACAAATTACATGCAATTCAACAACCACAACATCCCAAGTTGTCATAATACATCTCGAGTTGTTGTAATTCAACAAGCTCAACTCCATCACCTTATGTGACTGCACCAAGAATTCGGTGAAATAACTTATGAAACAGAGTGTAGAAGAAACTGGCAAGGCGAAACTGCACATACCAAAACAGAATGGAACGCAGGAAGGAAATCCACTTGGTGAGTCACAAGTAAAACCGTCTTCGTTGAAAGCGCTCCCATTACATATTCCTGCCACAACCAAGTGAGCTTGCGCCAAAGCTGCCAATAACAATAAAATACTATAATGCACAATATGACTAAAAGAAAATAGTTACATTGAACAGGCTGGTTGCAGTGTGTGCATCCACGGCACTGAATGGGTCATCCAAGAGATATATATCAGCATCCTGATACAGTGCACGAGCAAGTTGGATCCGCTGCTTCTGACCACCGCTGAGATTAACTCCTCTTTCCCCTATTTCTGTGAGATCTCCATGTGGTAGCAACTCAAGATCCTTCACCAAGGAACACTTCTCTAATGTTTCTTGGTATCTCTCACTATCCAAGGCCGACCCAAATAAAATATTATCTCGTATACTTCCAGTCTGGATCCATGCTGATTGAGAAACATAGGCAATATCTCCATACACTCGAATCTGTCAATAAATATCAAATAGAACCACTTTGGTCATTGATATCAAAATTTTCGTAACTTCTTCAGAGAGGGGATCAAGATTATCCCCAAACATATTACACAATCATATAAATTCATAGTGCAGGATTAGAAAAACAAGTAATACAGTTGTTATTAAGTTAAGAAGTACTCATTAGATATTAAGCAGCAAGCTACTTACAGTTCCCTGGGTATTTGGAACCTCTCCAAGGATTGCTGCCAGAAGAGTTGATTTGCCCGACCCAACCTCTCCGCATATAGCCAACTTTTCACCAGGTCTAACATCTAAATTAATATTTCTAAGAGTGGGCTTCACTGGATTCACTTCCCAAGAAAATCCAGCAGATTGGATGGAAATGGCATGGCTTTTTGTTTCTCTGTTACTCTTTTGGCGGACATTTGCATTCTCTAGCTCAGGTGCCTCAAGAAACTTCACAATCCTGGAGAATGCAACTTTTGCTTGAATGGTCACCCCAATCACATCCGGAATAGATCGCACAGGGTCCTGAACAAGACGTAAAGTTGCCACAAATGTGAAAACATTACTAGCATACAAAGGAACTCCGAGAAAGTAGCATGCGGCAAAAGTGGCAGTTGAGACCAATACGGGAGATGTCCAAAAGAAAAAGCTATTGTATGATTTAAGCAACTGAACTGCTAATAACCACTTATATTCCACATTCCTCAAGTTTTTAATGACGTTCTTGAAATGATTTTCCCACGCATATAGTTTCAACACCTTCATGTTCACAAGAGCCTCTTGACTAGCCTTTAGCCGCTCATCTTGAGCCACCATGAGCTTAGACTGGAATTTATGCTGTAATTTTGCAAGAGGAGCGTTGCAAAGCACTGTGAGAATTATCACAACCATGGAGGCAACTGTAGCCAGCCCTACTGCTCGGTAAAGGATTATTAAGGCAAAGCACAGCTGGAGGCTGGTTGTCCAAGTTTGATGAAACCAAAAAGGGAACTCTCCTATCCTATAAGCATCCACAGTAACATAGTTTGTTATCTCACCAACTGAGTGCACCATCTTAGCAGCATTTGATAGTTTTAATTGCTTCTTATAAATGGCTGCTGTTAACAAAGACCTCACTTTCAGACCCACAAGCCTACTACGGAAGTACCACTGTCTCTGTGCTAAGGACTCTAAGCTCTTCGAAAAGAAAAGGGAGATGGCTAACACATACCCCTCATATTTAAAACTTTCTTTTCCTTCAGCTACCTCAATAAACGCGTTAAGAAGCAGGGGACCAGCAGATACAGTAACTATTGTCAGCAGCGCAAAAAATCCAGACACCAAAATCTCATTCCAATGGCATAAAATTAGTGTCTTCAACACAGACGGTTGGGATGAGGGATTCAGTTGTTTTTGCTTATTGAATTGTTCTGTGAATAGCAAGTAACAAGCTTCGGCTCGATCTTCCTCACGCAATTTGGGTATGTCTTCATCCTCAAGAGTTTTCTCCTTGCCCCTTGTCATCAATGGATTCAACCACCAAAAGGACATCTTACTGAAAAAGTTAGCTTTTGAGAAAGGAGTAACGGTGACAACAGACTCAGATTTACTGTTGCCATTGACCTCACCATTCAATGGGGCATACAAAATATCGGCAATTTCTTCATATTTGGAGCCCTTGTAAGTGCATAGCAACAATAAGCTTGCTCCAAGAAATGACAATACATCCAAAGCAACCTTAATGGACGCTTGTTGGATACTTATAGCAGAAGAAAGAGATAATCCACAAGAAATTCCCGCAAATAGGAAGGCAACAATTGATAAAAGCTGCGATGAAGCTTTTCGAAAATGATTTCCCCTTAGGCTTACGGTTATGCCCACTGACAACCATGTTAAACCCCGAACTAAAAGTAGTAACAACCAATGCAAAGGTAAAGCTGTATTGGTCAGCCTTAACATCTCCACTACCACCCAAATAGCCAAGCACAAGTATATCACTCCCAAAACACCATTGAAAATGGCAGATATAATCTGCAAGCGCGTATGGCCGTGAAATTGGGCTCGCATGTATCCAGATTTTGATGATTTCTTCCGAGTGATATTGAATAAGAACATGACCATGATCAGCATATCAAAACCAATAATCATCGCGTGGTTCATACAGGACGAAGGTTGTGTTACAAGCTTGAAGTCAGTGCTGCAAGGTCTTTCCATACCAGCTGAACAATCAGATTCCCCACAAAACATGGCCCATAGGCCCTCCATTTCTTTTGTTAACCCTCTTGCCCAGCAAAGTCTTCACTGCATACAACAATTGATGTGTAAGGCTGGCAATTACATACCCTGGATAAGTAGAGAGTCTAACTATAGTAAATGAGAGAGTGAAATCGAACTCCTTTCCGCGAAAAACTTAAAGGCAGTGCTGAATGGTCATCCCGTGCATCAATGATGAAGTTGGTATGACGGTATCACCCCAGCATTCAATTTTTTCCCTTTTTTACAATTAGAAAATGTTGGGAATGCCTTGAATATTTTGTCTCACATTAGTTAATTATATTGTTCCCATTTTTATACCCTATTATAAATAAGGGGTTTGGGGGCTACTAATATTATAGTCTTTTGTTCAAAGACTTAGATATTAGAGTTTTGTTCATCTCTTAGGGTTCCACCAAGGGTTTGTGTCTCCCTTTTGGGTTCCACCAGAGATTTGTCCCTAAATATCTGTTTGGTGCTTCAAATAGAGTTACGGGTATACTCGGCTCTTTGTTTCTCTCCCTGTTTATAGTGTATCCTCTTGCTCTTTTTCCCGTGGAGTACGTTCTTACTTTGTGCTTGAGCAGAACCACGTATATCTTTGTGTTCTTGTTTATCGCTTGTTGATTTGTTATACTCTCAATTTCTTTTTCGGCATAACAAATTGGTATCAGAGCTCCGGGTTTCCATCCGAGGCTTTTGTTTTCCGCTGCGTATTGTGCAATTGGTGATCGTTTCAATGGCGACTCGTTTCGAAATTGCGAAGTTCGATGGGCAGAACACTAGCTTCAGTTTATGGCATATTAAGATGAAGGCTTTGTTTGTTCAACAAGGATTACACAAGACTTTGTTGGGGAAATCGAAGAAGCCTGCTGATATGCAGGATAATGTATTTGAGGATCTCGATGCGAAGGCACTCAATTCGATTCAGTTGTGTTTAGCCGATGATGTGCTTCGCGAGGTCGGGGAGGAGGATACGACTGTCGGTAATTGGTTGAAGTTGTAAAGTATCTATATGACGAAGTCTCTTTCCAACGGGTTGTATTTGAAGCAGCGCCTTTATACGGTTCTTATGAGGGAAGGTACGCCCGTAAAAGACCATCTAGATGAGTTAAATCGAATTATTATGAATTTAAAAAATATTGATATTGTGATTGATGATGAAGATCAGGTCCTTATTGTTTTGTGTTCTTTGCCTGCATCTTATGAGCACTTTGTTACTACCTTGTTGTATGGGAGGGATACAATTTCCATGGAGGATGTTAAGTCTAGTTTGTATTCGAAAGAATTGAGAAAAAAAGTATCCAATGAGGGTGGTGATTTTGATGCTCAGGGTTTGATGGTGTAAGGAAGAACTTCTGGGAGGGATAATGGCAGTAGAGAGGTTTCGAACTCTCGTTCCACAAATCAGGATGAAGTAAAGTGTTTTTACTGTAGAATATACAGGCACATGGTGAAAAATTGTTCTAGGTTGAAAAATAAGGACAAGTTTGAAGAGAAGAGTGTTGCTGGTATTGTTTAAGATGATTCTGACGATTCACTTTTGGCTCTTTCTGTGAGTGTCGATAATGTCCGTTTGGATTCCGATTGGATTCTAGACTCCAGATGTTCTTACCACATGTGTTCGAATAAAAATTGGTTCAATACTTATGAATCGGTCAGCTGTGGTACAGTTCTTATGTGGAATAACATGCCTTATAGAATTGTAGGGATTGGAACATTTGAAGTCAGAAAGCATGATGGGTTTCTGAGGACGTTGTTTGGTGTTCGACATAATACCAAATTTGAAAAGGAACTCTATCTCTTTGGGTACTCTTGACTCTTTAGGTTGGAAGCATACTACTGAAGGTGGAGTCTTGAGGGTTTGAAGGGTGCTCGTGTTTTGATGAAGGGTCGGAAATCGAATAACCTCTATGTG
Source organism: Rhododendron molle (assembly GCA_025413875.1). Taxonomy (NCBI): domain Eukaryota; kingdom Viridiplantae; phylum Streptophyta; class Magnoliopsida; order Ericales; family Ericaceae; genus Rhododendron; species Rhododendron molle. Next base: position 43,855,481 of record CM046396.1, read on the forward strand.
CTTGATGGTAGTACGATTGTGGGTGCTACATCTTTGGGATCTTCATCGGTGAATTCGAGGTTAACTCAGTGTTGGTTTTTTAACTCTGTGGTGGAGTCAGTAATTAACTCCGTAGGGAGTTTGAGCAGATTTTCGTGTGTATCCGGGAGGGATGCATTGGGTGGGAGGTGCCCGTTGGAAGATAGAGGCTCAATTTGGAGGCATGTGCGGCTGAGTTTTCTGAATCGCGTTTACAAGGTCAAGCAGACGTGCTTGAGCCTTGCTCGTTTGTGCCGTCGGTGATTGCCCTGTGGGAGGCTTTGGGGGAGATGAGCGATTGAAGGAGAGAATTGCCTATAGTGTTGAGTTTGAAGTCAAGGTGGAGAATTGTTGGGAATGCCTTAAATATTTTGTCCCACATTAGTTAATTATGTTATTCCCGTTTTTGTACCCTATTATAAATAAGGGGTTTGGGGGCTACTAGTATTACGGTCTTTTGTTCAAGGGTTTAGATATTAGGGTTTTGTTCATCTCTTAGGGTTCCACCAAGGGTTTGTGTCTCCCTTTTGAGTTCCACCAAAGATTTGTCCCATAGATATTTGTTTGGTGCTTCAAGTAGAGTTACGGGTATAGCCGGCTCTTTGTTTCTCTCTCTATTTATAGTGAATCATTTTGCTCTTTTCCCCTTGGAGAACGTTTTTGCTTGTGTTTGAGCGGAACCACGTATATCCTCAATTTCGTTTTCCACACAACAGAAAAAATGAACACAAAAGGAAAGAACGCAACCTCAATTGTCAAGATGAAAAATGTGAAGCAAAGCTCCATAGAAGGTTTGACTCATGGCAAAACCAAAATATTTATCTCCAAAAAGAATACACAATAACTAATGTTTAATGCGTGGGTCTACTTATGGAAGTAGTGAGGTATGGTGAAGCTAGACTGAAGACCACATTCCTTAACGAGACAATCCTCTTTTTTTTTTTTGGGTAAGTTAAATTTTATTAAACTAACCCGGAATACAGGTGCTGAAGGGCATGCCCCAGAAAATCAAAAGTGCCAAACTACCCTATTACAAGGCAGTCATTAAAGGAAACTCCAAGGAACCAGTCTACTGGCACAGCAAATCTGTGCACAATTTCTATGTGGGGCTCATTACGGATCCCACACAAGTGATCCAATCCATTCATTATGTTTAAAACATTTTTTGAACGGCCCCTACGAAAAATCAGCTCAATCCGATACCTATAAGTGTTTGATCTAATCATCTAACTTTTCATTCAAGTTTTTAGAAAATGAAAAGTTAGATGATTAGATCTAGTACTTATAGGTATCGGATTGAGCTAATTTTTCGCATAGGCCCTTGAAAAAATGTTTTAAATATAATGAACGACTCAAATCGCTTGTGTGGGACCCGTAGTGGGCCCAAATAGAAATCTGTGCACAGATTTACTGTGTCCACAGACTTTCTGAACTCCAAGAGAGGAACAACAAAAGAGGTACCATGCACAGCTAAGACAATCCTGTTTCTAAATTAAAAAACTGTTTCTATTAGCCTTTTGGGTGGAAAATACGTTAAAAATTCCTACAAAGGAACCCAATTAAGAACAGCCAATACAAGTTGTTGTGCATGGACATCACATCCATACTCATAACATATCTTTAAAGGTGTGCCGATCAAAAAACATATCTTTAAAGGTGTATCAAAAGAAACCAAATCATGCACTCCAAGTTGCGTTTTCCGCTGAACTAAATGGACCAGGTAGTAATGATAATATCAAGTTATTTTCCAGTAAATGGTATTTAATATGGGCTTTAGTCCATTGTCCATTTAGTTTAGCCGAAATGCTTGTTTGTTTTGGGTCTTCAAATCTCTTGCTCACGGTTTGCAGTAAATTTTATTTATCCACTCGTTATCCCAAAACCTCCTTCAAAATCAAAACTGAACGGGAGATCCGCAATGCTTTTGGGAAATACAATGGAAAAGAAAGAAAGGAGACCGTCTTCTAAACTCTAAAGTTAACAACCCCAGCAAACAAAAGATAATCAAAAACGAAAGCAAAGAAGAGAGAAACGGTTTGGGCAAAAACTCAGTAAATTTAATATGGGCTTTAGTCCATTGTCCATTTTTGTTTTAGCCGAAATGCTTGTTCCTTTTGAGTCTCCAAAATCCTTGCTGATCACGATCCCAATAAATTTTATCTATCTATTTTTTCATTCGTTGTCCCAAAACCTTCCTCAAAACTCAAACTGAACAGGGAGATCCGCAGTGCTTTTGGGAAATACAATGGAAAAGAAAAAATGGAGACAGTCTTCTACACTCTAAAGCTAACAAACCCAGCAAACAAAAGATAAACAAAAACGAAGCAAAGAAGAAAGAAACGGTTAACTTCGAGAAACGGAACCGTACATATCATTCAGAGGGCAAAACTGACCAGAAAGAAGCACGAAACCAGTAATCTCCGCGAACCCAAAACGGTTTATCGAAGCGCATTCGAGTATCTGGACATTGAAGTGGGTTTGGTCGACAGAGTTTCAAAATGTTGAGGAGAGTTGTAGGTAGGCGGTGTTTTCAGAACGAGACGAGAAGCTGGTCGACGGAAGTGGGAAACATGATTAGTGCAAATACTAGTAATTGGTTGGCCTTATATATATAACTGTGAAGAAGATGGATACGGGACTGGATGGAGGGCAGCCTAAATGGAGATTGTGGCAGGCCTGTGAAACATCGTCATGGCTCATGTCTCTGGGCGATGGATAAGTGTTCAGGGATGGAGCCAGGGAGGGGCCAGTAGGGGCGGTCGCCCCTGCAAGGGGAAAAAAAACACTACTATTATATGTAAAAATACATAAATTCCTATAAATGTATATAGGCTCGCCCCTGTGTAGAATTTTGAAAAAAATATATATAATAGTAACATTTGAAATACGAGGATACCAATATTAATTCCTAAAGGCTAAGAGTTAAAATATAACAAAATATAAAACTAGAGGGTTAATATTGTGAATATTCAAGTAATAAACTTCCACCTTTTGTTAGATAAGTTTAGTATTTTACAGGTTTATTTCTTTTTGCTCTAAAATCTAAATGGCACACCAAACCCCTTCTCTCTCTTGGCACAAACATCCCCAATTGTTAAGACTTCAAAGGTAATTTCGAGAAAATAGCAATGAAGGAGAAGAGAATTTGGAAACCCTTATTAACTTTGGTGAAATCTAAGTTGCAGGTATGTCTTTCCCCAATTGTTGTTCTAAACTTCTAATTCTTTATTTTTTGATTGGTAAAATCAAGTAACATGAAAGCCCTTGGACCGAATTCATCCAGTTGTGATAAATGAAAAAAAAGATGAACAATAAAAAAAAAAAGCAAGGCACGTTCATCAAGATTGATCTCATTAGTTAAACTGATTTATGTATTTACGTTATTTTGAGTTTTAATATATTTACGTTACTATACATGTGCATTTATATTTTTTTTCTCGCATATACGATCGCCCCTACGTGGTGAAATTCCTAGCACCGTCCCTGTAAGTGTTGTCGTCTTTCTAAATACTAGTAGTAGGAGTAGTATTCTGCCATGTTTCTCGCCATCACAAATTTGTAGAGTTTTTTTTTTTTTTTTTTTTTTTTTAAGTTTTCGTTTCGTTTCTATTCACGTGAAAGTCAGGCTCCTCGAAATCGGGCTTGGAGTCAAACTGGTTATTTTAAGAGCAATGCTAGGCATTGGACTATGATCACTTTCAGAATATCTTCTTAAAAAATACTCTCTCCGTTCTAATTTAATTATTCTTAATTCTATTTTGTTCGGATAAAAAACTAATTGTATCTATCAATCGGTAATGAATTTTGAAAAATGACACGAACTCCCAAAAAAGACAATTAAATTGAGACGGAGGAAGTAAGCGTTTATTTTACATTTTCAAACTAAAAAATAATGTATGTTAAGAAAATAGAGTCTCATATTGCTTGAGAGTGGAATAGGTGATCACTTAACAACATTTAGGACCTTTCCACTCATTGCCAATTGATTTTGAGATGGATATAAAGTTTCTATATGATATCAGAGCGGAGCCCGTTCCACCCCATATTTTAAAAATTTACAATCCACATTCCACGATGACAGATTAGCAAAAACGTTGCACGATGATAGGACCCGAAAGTGGCCACACGTTACAGATCTCAAACGCGGCTACACGTGAAGGGGATGTTAAGGAAATAGAGTTTCACATTGCTTAGGAGTAGAATAGGTGATCACTTAATAACATTTGGGACCTCTCCACTTATTGCCAATTGGTTTTGAGATGAACATAAAGTTTCTACAATGTAAATAAAAAATAATTTTTTGATTTTTTTTTTTGCACCGTATAAAAGATCTCATCGAGATTTTTCAAAAAAAATTCATATTTGCATATTTTTAGATTTCAGGAAGCCCTTTATTTTTTAGCTTGAAATTATCTTAAAAAATAAGGACTTATTTCTCGTTCTGGAACAGGGCTAAAAAATATATCCTGAAATCACCCTGAACATGTATTTTTTACTGCTAATAAAAGTCTATTAACGATCATAAATAACTTTAAAAGTATATTTGGTGTAATTTTGGGGCTTTTTTTTGGGTACCCAACACTTTTGTTAATAACAACCGTAGTGGAACAAGAACTGAATTACCTGGTCAGTCTACTCGTTGAATTACCCGGATGACATTTTCTCTGCTCTCTCCAGTGGGAGGTTTTGAGTTCGGCCCTTGCGTTAAGCCGCTCTATATAAAACATTACATCTCATGGATGGACTCTAACCCAAATGGCATTTTCGGCCTTGTTTGGTTTGAGTATTTTTTAGAATAATGAATGGACAGAAATAGATAGAGAAAATTTATTGAAAATCGTGTTCAGAGATTTTAAGACCCTAAAATGAACAAGACACTCTCCCAAGATCAGCTGGGAGGTCTCGAGTTCGACTCTTGCGTTAGGCAAGGTAGTGTTCACCGTTACATGCAGATGGAGTATAACTTCTCCCAACAATATAAAAAAAAAAACCCCACAAAATTTAATGATATTCATAAAAATTTAATGAAGTAATTTTACTGGTAGATTCACATGTTCTATAAAAATAGTAATCCTTTTAATTTGCTTCTACACCATTTATAAGTTCTCACTCAGATCTTTTGGACAGCATAAAAAAAATTTAAAAGTTATTATCAAACATGCACTTTTAAAAAATAGAGAAATTTATATAAATGGTCCTCCTAGTTTCACCCGAGTCTTATTTTCGTCCTTCAAGTATCAATTGCAACTCTTTTAACCTTTAAGTTTGATTTTCGTACCAAGTTGGTCCAATTGATAATGTCTGTCAGCCAAACTAGACGGAAAAAATCAGATTAAGGGCAGACGTCATCAATTGGACCAACTTGGAATGAACTGCAACGTCCAAACTGACATCAATTTGATTTTTTCCGTTCAGTTTGGCTGACAAAAGTTATCAATTGGACCAATTTGGTACAAAAATCAAACTTGAAGGTCAAAAGAGTTGCAATTGATACTTGGAGGACAAAAATGAGACTCGGGTGAAACTATGAGGACCATTTATATAAATTTCCCTAAAAAATATATATACAGAATTTCAAATGGGATAAAAAATTATAGGACGGAGGAAGTAACGTTCAATTTAGTAGACATGCACATTTAAAATATATATATATGTACAGAATTCCAAATGGGACAAAAAAAAAAATTATAGGACGGAGGGTGTAATGTTGAATTTAGTAGACATGCTCACGAAATCTCCGTGCAAAATTCCAGAATATGGCGATAAATGACATCTTGGTTAATGCGAGATTCCCAAACTATTGGAACTCTGCATCTTAATTTTTTTGGTTAAACGAAAATATATCTGCATCTTAATTAAAACTCGATAAATAGGGCAGAAATGTGTGGAATAAAATTGTGAACCAAAATAAAGATCGATTTTCTACGGTCTTAAATCTTGGATTTCTTGTATGTTAGCTAACGTACGTGTATTGTATTATGTTGTAGTAGTAAGTAATTAAGTGTCATAAACATCCAAATATAGTTACCATTGCAGTTGATAAGTCATTGTCTCCCATTTGTGGAAGGTCTTGGATTCGAGCTCTTTGTGGAAGGTCTTGAGTTTGAGTCTCACAGGGGGCAGGCCATTTAGGGGGCTAGGGCTATGGATAGCTTCTGGTCTTCCTGTGTTAACTCTAACACCCCCACGAACCTCCGCTGATGTATATCGTTGTGGCAAAAAAAAAAAAAAATCCAAATATAGTTACCATTGGATGCCAAACTCCTCGGTGCATGCATTCAACTTTGAGAGAAATTTATTCACAGCTTTGCGCAATTTTAGCCGTCTGTTTCGACAATCAATTGTCCAAATTTTAAAAAAATTATTCGCTCGAATAGTTATTTTAAAATCCAAATCATCCAAAACACTTTTGGGCACGCGTGATTAAGCGACGTAAATTTAATTTACAGGTTGCTTCGTAAAGGAGTTTTTCTCTTTAACTTTATATCATTTTCTGAATATTACATTTATTTAAAGTCATTATGCATTTTCCTTGTCCGTCATCCAATAATTAACGAAGTGAAAAGCTTCTTTACGGAGCTCAATCTCGACCGTTCAAATTGTATTGGATAGTCCAGATTGAAAATAATTTATTATCGTTAATAGATTATCTATTAACGGTTTTTTTTTTTTTTGAAAAGTTATCTATTAACGGTAATAAATTGTTTTTAATCCAAACTTTTAAGCATTCGAAATTTAACACCTCCGCAAAGAATCGCTTTACAGCAGCTCAGTAAATAAGTATCTCTCGTTAACGAATCGGATGTTTTATAAGGTCGGTCTAGTGCACAAAACAAGACAATACAAGTCGGCTGCCATTATTTGGGTTATAAAAGTTTGTTGAGGCATCCAATCCATTGTATTACACTTTATTCTCCAAGATTTATGTCTGGTATTTTTTAGCTTTCCGTTATAACTTTTGGAATTAACCACTCATCTTGACGAGAGAAATGAAACGTATAAAAATGTGGACCAAATTTAAATAATATTTGTATAAGACAACAAAAATACCAAAAATTCCAGTTATGTGGTATTTTTGTCTTTGGTGAATTTTATTTTTTTCTCTCGGTCATAAATCTCTCTGCTAGTATAGAGTAGTGTAAGTTCTCATAACATTTGACAAATAATAATAATAATAATAATAATAATAAACAAGGAATTACGTGAATGCGATCTCCTAGTAGTCCGGTGTTTAATCATGTCATATGGGGCTAGGGGCTATTTAGTCATGCATTTACATAATATACTATCAATCTATCATGAGAGTGGTATGAGTTAATCTCTCTCTCTCTCATCAGAATTATTCTACACTCATTCAATGTTCAAACTTTATTTGTTTTTTTCCTAATTAATTATCTTACTCTAATCAAATATACTATATACTATGGTTGATATCTCCTCTCACAATTTGATTCATGATCTCATGAACTGTAAACGTCCACTCTCTCTATCTACAATTTCATATTGGTTTTAATTTGTCCAATGAATAATATTACAACCAAATGAGTCCTAGCTAGGAGAGTATGTGTTAAAAACATGTTAAGTTTGAATTTTGATAAGGTTACTAGTTTACCCCGTTAAGCACCTCCTGATTGTTAGTCGGATCGATCGATTGAATACACTATATATTTGTCTGGTTAATCCCATTTTTGGTAAACACATACGCCTAGACTATATAATCCCGCAGACTAAATAGTCCCTTTGCAGCTAAACTATTTATGATGGCTCCTAACTTTGTCCATGGTTCGACTCTCGCGTTAGGCAAGATAAATGATTGCACGTAAAAATGCAATCCTGTTTACTAATAATTTCGTCTACTTTCGACGAGTTCAAGAAGTGCTTTAATTTTATTACGTGGATCTCCCTGTTCTTTGGATCGAATATCGCAAGAAAGTGGATGGCAGCTTTAAGGTGAAATGACCCAAGAAATAATGGCGGTCCACTCCCTCTGCCCAACCAAAGTAGCTAGTTAGTACCACATAAAATTGGTGTTCACATACCACACAGAAATAGTTTTGTTTTACCGAAGATTTTAAGGATAATGTTTTCGCATTCCATAAGTTACAATCTGCATCCTGAAAGTGCGACAACCAATCCTTACGTGCGATTGATTTTCGTACTCCACTTTGCAACATCAAAATTGCATTCCTTAATATCCCAGTGCAGCCACATAGCCTCTTTTTGGTTATGCTATCCTAGGATTTTTATTATAAATTCTTTAAAATATGATATACCTTCCTCTGATATCATGTTAAATGTCCAACCGATAAGCTTAAGCTATTAGGTGGGAAAGTCTCAATATAATACTAAGTGATCACCTATTTTTATAGCCAGTGTGAAATTGTATTTATTTTACCATTCGTTCAAAACTTTTTCTAGAGGAAAGTTTAGTAAAAGAATAGAGCTGTGTGCTCACATAGCAAATGAGCATGTGGCGTGAATTTAATTTTGTTCATCCTCCTCTTTAAGAGATGGTGAACATTATCATCTTTTTTATTTGTTGAAATGGTGTGGATTTCATCACAAAATGATATCATGCTTATCAAAAAGTATATTGCAAGGGTGAGACCTACAACATTTCAACCGATAAGAGGGAGTGTAACGTTCATCATCTTTTAAAGAAGGGTGAACAAAATTACACTCGGTGTCGCGCAAACTATTTTTTTACTAAATGTAACTCAGCTGAGTGAGACGGATGAGAGTATGCAATGCGACAAGAAGTAGATGCTCTTTCACCAACTAGCAAAAGAATAAATGTGCAATTTGGACGTGAAAGCAAAAGACCGAACCTGAGGCTCAAGTGGCAAATAGAGATGAGCTAAATTCAAACGCTGAGTTCAAAATTTTGCAGACCAGACCAGACTGCAAGAGAAAAATTACTTGTGAATCTTATAGTCCTAGCGTGGATGGCGTCTCTAACTAGATCGGAAAAGGCAATAATTGAGGTGTGTAAGCTGGGCCGGACCGCGGCCCTCCAATAATTGAAGCTGGGATTAGGTTAAATCAACAATTATTTTACTAGGTTTTTAATTTAGTTGGGTTGGTAGGAGCTTATTACGTCTCCTCGTGGGACTTGGATGTTATTCCATTATATTATAGTACTACTGTACTATTTAATTATGTGGACTGGACAAATTGATACCGCACGACAACAAACAACAAATGCACTAAGCCAAATTGGGCAAGGATTCTCATTATGGGATGGGATATGAAAGTGAAAGAAAGGAAAATGAGGCCCCCACCCCCACCATACACGACAACAACGCTGATTAATTGATCATGACATGACCAAAATCCGAGCATGAAGACGCAATTGGATTCCACGTTTTTCCGGAAAAAAAGTCAGCTTTGCCTAGTGAAGCCCTAGCTAGTATTTAATACTTTCCTATTTCAAAAGCCAGTTGTAAGGTAAGGTGTGTTTCGGTGGTAAATAAGTTATGAGGAAAAAAAAATTAGTAATTAAATTGTTAGGTTTTTTCGATGGTAAATAAATTGTTGAGAAATGTCAAGTTGTTTTCGATAGTGAATAAGTTATAGATAGATTTATAAGTGCAAAAATTATTGACAAAGAAGTTGTGAGTTAGTATAAACAACTTGTTAAAATGTCAAAATTTGTTGATTTAGGTGAACGACGTGTTAAAAACGCCTACGTTTTTTTTATTTTAAATAGTTAAGGTCAGGTCACCAAAGAATCATGATTGGCATTATGCCCATTACAATAAAGAGTAGTACTCCACTACCTTCTTCTTTTGGACCACTAAAATTTGTGACTCTCAAAATTTTGGAATTAAAATATACTCCCTCCATCCTCAAAAGATGATAATTTTTGAAGCTCATGTCGTTTTTCATCGCTTATATCTTTAATTTATAATATTTTTCATGAGTTTAGAAACTTTGTAAATGTAATAGAACTAATCGAGAAATATTAAATAAGATCCATATTATATATTTTTTGAGATTCATTTTGAAAGATATAAAGAATTGAAATTAGCATGGATATCAAAAATTGACATCCAATTTGGGACGAATGGAGTAAAAGAGTTCGATCTGCATCACTTACTAATTTCTCACCGATCAAGAGGACGGAGCATCGCAACCCAACCCATGACAAAACTAGAGCCAGACGAGGCGACAATTACATTATATATACGTCCTTCTTCTGTCTTTATTTTCGTAAAATTACAGTTTTTATTTTTTTTGCACGTTCAATTTTTTTGTGGGTGAATTTTTTTTGTTAAAAATTCATAATGTTCTTATTTTTTAAGTACTTATTTTTCATTTTACGAGACATGTCATTCTCTCATATTACATCACATTTAATTCCAAAAATAAATACTTATTTTTTTAGTACAAACAAGAGTATGAAAATCTATTTGTCTTAAAAATACTAGGATTTTGTTCCAACACTTTCACTTTCCATGCCCACTCTTTTCTACGGTAAATTCCAAGGTTCTCTCCCAATCAGACAAAGGAGAAGGATTTATTAAAGCACGAAAAGACATGGAAATCATTGTTTTTTGTAAATCATTACATGGACCCAGTTGTGACCACTTTTGAAGTTGTACTATTCCCACGAGCTAACCCTACATATGTGGTTGGAAAAAAGCTTTAATAGTAGGTTTTTTGGCTGGCATTTTAGTTTAGTTTAATTTTGGTAGTGGGTGAAGAAAGAAATAGGATAATGATTGAAAAGTGGCAATGGGTTTTATTAGATTGTGGAAAAAAATTAGATTTTTTAACAAAAAACATGTATCTTTTGTAAAGCCTAGTTTTGCCCGCCGGACACTTATTTAGGAACGGAGGGAGTAGGTTTTTTGGTTGGCATTTTAGTTTAGTTTAATTTTGATAGTGGGTGAAAAAAGAAATAGGATAATGATTGAAAAGAGAGGTAATAAGGGGGCGTTCCGGTTTCCTTTCTTTTTTTAAAAGTTCTTTTTCGTCAATTTTCAAACTCAAATATAACGAAAACGAAAAATAATTTTTTAATTTTTTTTGAGATCTCGATGAGATCTATCAAACAAGATCCATATTAGTAGGAAAATTATTTGCGTAAACACACGATTTTTGGGCTTGAAATTTCCTCCGTTTGAAAAAAAGAACCTTTTCTAAAACTGGAACACCCTCTAAGTAGAGAGAGATAGAGAGGGATGACAAAGTAATAATTGGAGAAATAGGGTAATGATTAAAAAATAAAACTAAAACAAAACTAAAATAGCAAACAAACACAACTACGTAAGTTTTTGTTTTTGTATCCGTCATTAATCACATAATTGTAAATTTCGAATAGCAAAACAAGCATTCAAAAAATTTTGAGTCTCCCTTAATTTGGTTTAAAATTTGAGTCGAATTTAATCTCATATGAGTTTGAGTCAAGAACTGGAGCGAGTTCAAAGGACTTTTACTCAGAATTTAGTTCTAACCTGAGACCCCTTTCTGCGCCAAGGTTCTTATTTTAAGTACTTATTATTTTTCGCTTTACGAGACAGATCATTTTTTCACAATACATCATCTTTAATTCAAAAAATATGTACCTATTTGAAAAATAAGTACTTATTTTAGTTAGTGGATGAGCCAATTAGAAGGGTAAGGGCCGGAGATGGTATTTGTTACTGTAATAAATATGAACCTAATTTGGAAACGTAAAGAAAATATAAAAAAATAAAAGCTGGAAAATAACATGATTTCTTGTGTTATTTATATTTTCGTCTGTAGAATTTGTTTAATCTGCTGGTAAAAAGAAGTTTACTTCGTCCATTTTTCGGGTCCTAACCAATTGAATTGATGTTAAAATTTAACTCGAAATTTTAAAAACCAAGAAACGAAAATAATTACTACAAAAGAGTAGAGTAAAAGGCCAACCAACATGCCTGAATATCCGGTTTAAACTATGAGAGTGGTCTCAAGAGGCAAGGAATAAAACCCATGTCATTGTTCCACTTCTTTAAGTTTGAAACATCAATTGGATTTGTTGTTCTTTGGTTCTTTTTCTTTCACTGGAAACTTGTACAGTAGGGTAAATCAGAAATACTGGAAGGGCGCAGGCCAAAAGGCTAAACAAAAATGCATTCAAAAGCATTGAGGGATTAGACATGCATGATACATTAAACTGCTATTGTCTTCTGTTTCCCAATCTTTTCCATTTCCATGGGGAGCCTGAAGTTGTGTTATTCTACAACACTAGTAACATCCATCCTATCTTGTACAGCTTTTACCTCTCCTTTCTGATCCATTTCAAAATTACCCATCTGTGCTTCCCAATTTCGCGATAGTCATTCCCTAGCCTATTTACCCCTTTCGGGGTTCTAAGGCCCGTTGCTTGCCAGCCTTCCATGAAAAATGGCAATATTTGGCAAATTGGTATTACAATATGCTTCAATGTGATTCTGCTGATTGATAATGAGACCAGTATTCCTTAACGAGCTGCCCAAACAAAGAATCCTCTCTCCGCATTAGATTCATCGGCTCATCATACTCTACCAATTTTCCTGCAAAAAGAACCAAAGCATTTGCTTCTGAACTTTGAAAAGGGTCCAAAACAAAGAGTTGCAGGCTAGTAATAGGAACAAGAACCTAAGACACGGAACAAACACGCCACACCATTTTGATGATACATGTTTTATATACGTTTTATTTGTTACTTATTAACAGAAAACATATAATCATGATTCACATTCAACCAACTTTCTATACCCAATCAAGGAAAAAAGACATCAATACCAATGTTACGGAGACAACTCATCCAGAAGAATGTTACTAAAGTTGATGAATGTGAAAACCAAGATCAATAGATACAGACCTAGTCTCTATCAGCATTTTATCATCGTACCCTGTTACGTTTTTCAAACTTGTACTTTTTCTAATCTCAGGGTTGTGATGGACACACGTCCCCCAAGTATCAAAGAGTGTGGGCTTCTCAAAAAACACAAAATAGTAGGACATGTCTGGGGGACTGTCCGACACGACACTTGATTTCTTAGAAGTGTCCGTGGTTCTTAGAGTGCAGGTTATTATAAGGAGAGGAGTTGAAGTAACAAAAACTAACCATCACTAATGGCTAGAACCATTGTGCAATCCATCACAGTGGGGATCCTATGGGCCACTGTGATCACAGTGCAATCAGAAAATTCAGTCCTGATTGTTCTTTGAAGAATCAAGTCAGTTGCATTGTCGATTGATGCAGTTGCTTCGTCAAGAACCAATATCTTGCTTCTCCTCAAAAGGGCACGACCCAAACAGAACAGTTGCCTCTGTCCCATGCTCCAGTTTGAACCATCTTCCATAACTGAAATAGCAAGAGGGCTCACCGATTAGTGGATAAGTAGAAAAGGTAAAATGGACCCTATGACTGCGTTTGCATCATAAATTTGTGGAGGGAAAGGAAAAGGCAATGGAAAATGACAGGAAGACAAAGGAATAAAGTTGGCTTCTTCACTTCATCATGTTCTTATCTTTTTCTCTTATATTTTCCTTTCCCACCCTAAATCAATGATCCAAACACAACCTACGTAGCAAAAGAATTGCCTTCTTACCCAATGAGTCAAGGCCCAGTTCTTTCTCCTGAACAACTTCACCAAGCTGACACTTTCCAAGAACCTTGTGAAGAAACGAATATATATCACAAAATTGTTAATTCCAAACTAATATGCTAATACAGAACACACAAGCACTAGTGCAGTGAAGAGGATTCACATATTACCTCCCATATTTCTTTGTCGGAATGTTGAGATAAAGGATCCAAATTGTATCTCACAGTTCCGTTAAAAAGAGTGGGATCTTGAGGAATAATTCCGAAACGAGACCTCAAATCATGAAGTCCAAGTGTGGATATGTCTATTCCATCAACTACAATCTTCCCACCTGAAGGCTCCACTAGACGGAACAAAGCACCTATCAAAGTAGTCTTCCCACTTCCAGTTCTTCCAACGATACCAATTTTGTGCCCTCCTCCAAATGTGCAACTTATCCCACGTAGAACAAGTGGTGCATCTGGCCTATATCTGATCTGTTTTAACATCATATTTTGTTAGTTTCTATGCTAACCTTTATGTTAGTTTAAATGTTAATGGTTATCTAATTCTACCAGCAAATCTCGGAAAATTAATTTAAATATCACTATATACGAAATTTACCTGCAAGTCTTGGATCTCCACCTTGCCCTCAGAAGGCCAATTGACTGGAGGTCGGTTCTCTTCTATTACTTCAGGAGCTTCACTTGGTATGTGCAAGTACTGGTTGAGCCTTTCTACTGAAATAATTTGATTTGCAAGTGTGCACTGGTTTTGAATGGAGAAGACAAGGGACATGTTCAATGAGAGACCGTAGGACAAAGCCATTCCAATAAATCCTGTAATAAAACGAGCTGTGAGAGATACCCATATCACAGAATAAAAAGCGTGATTGTGTGCCTATCAATCTATTTGATTACTATTACAAGGTTACAAAAACAGCGCCACTGTTTCTTTTTTGTTGATTGTCCATCTCTTTCTTCACCATTGGTCTTGAACTACTTACTTTATAGTTTCAGGTACATTAGTCTGTGGCAGCAATCAGTTGGAACCTACCATAGATGACATGTAGATGGGACTATGAAACCATGCCTCCACCCCTTCTAGAAGAATATTGCCCCTTACAGCTCTACTTGGGCCTCTCAGCCACAGGCCACCTTGGCAAGAGGACTCCTCGAGATTGCAAGATTGAAGACTGCTCTGACACTCTAAGGAGACCTCGAGGGGACACTCATCATCATTGGGATACAAGCCAGGTCTAAGTTCATTGTGCATGACATTTGGAGGATGAGTGGGTTGGAAGCTAGAGCTAGCGATTTGATACGAGGCAACCCCCTCCTCGGGGAGTTCCCTGACTTTGACCTTCTTTCAGATAGACAAAGACAACAAGAACCAACCATTGGACTCTGTCCCTGATACGGTTAAATCATGGCTGCCCCTAATCTGAGCCTTGCAGTGTGACCTCCTCCGTGCCTCTGTGCAATGACGCCTACTAACGGCCACACCACAATCTCCACTGAATGTCAGAGACACGTCTACAAACTATGACTTCCACTGGTTGTACCCTGTAGTGACGCCCACGAGAAACGCCACATGACCTCACGAGAGTGGTCTTCCTATTAATTCATACACATCTATATAAAAGGTACTACACCCCCACACAGGACAAAGAGCCATTATGGGTTAAATTCCCATGCTCAGTCCCACGCTCCGGGTATCTCCAACAGTCAACATCTCCACAACACTTTCATGTGCTACCCAGTGCCAACCTCCTCTTCCCCTCTGTGTATTGTGTACAATATTTCAGTTGAAAAACAAGGACTCACATGGCACCCTAAGGAAGACCTATTGCGCCCAGATGTGCAAGGTCCAGTTTCAAGTGTCAACCGTTAAAATTGCTACATGTATTAGTTTTAGATTGTCTTCATCTTGAACATTCTGTTTAGAGAGACAAATAGGTTAGTTTCTATCATTTAAGAAAGCAATGTTTCATAACTTCTGCAGTTCTGCTTTTTAAGTTGCAGATAGGTTTACCTCACATGGTCTCGAGACTCGAAAGTCATTGACCAACAGACCTCCATACTCCATGACTTCGTTGGATTCTACTCTATATGTTTCTCTCTCCATTTCTACTTTTCTTTCTCTTATTTATTCAAACCTATGTCATGACTCGACATAACAGAAGACAGAAAACAATAATACTTTCATCTTGATATTCACAATAAATTCGTTTGGGATGTCCAAATAAAACCTGAAAGAACAATTAGAATAACACCCACCGGAGCTGAAAGTTCCAGGAGGAAGCAAAACCATGCAGAGTGCTGATGAGGAGAGAACACTTGCACTCAGTATTCCAAGCCGCTGGATCAACCACTCATTTGCTGCAAAAGTGTGGAAAAAGGGACTAGCATTTATATCAATTAGGTCAAGATTCTTTGCAAAGAATCGACCCTCCTCCTCAAATGCTCTAATCGTCATGCATCCTGCTATTGATTCAGCAAGATGATTTGCTACGAAAGACTTGGTTGTGCCATTTATCCGCATCAATTCTTTTGCAGAGGCAAAGTAGTATCTCTGTTAAAAAAAATCCAGTTTCCAACAGAATTAGTGGTTGATCACACATTAAAGTTTTATCAAAGTATATTTAATTTGTTTTCTACTCTTTCCTTGATCCAACAGGATTAACATTGCAACCACTGCTATGTAATACTCTATGACTTTGTAATCACTCAAATAAATACTTCAATTTTACATATAATATGATAGGTGAGAGAGAAATCGTAGATATTTGGATGGGGACGAGATTTCATTGCTTAAATAATTAGTCTTTTTCTTTCTAGTTTGTTTAGCTGAGAGTCTAGGGAGTTCAACCCAACGCTTGACCAATTCATTGACATGCTAGATATTTTTGGCATTTAGAGCGATGTATAGGTTAAGTTTTTTTTTTTTTTTTTTTGTCTCATCACTTTTTCATACTGTTGGCCTTTTGTTCTTATCTGTCTTTTGTACATGGGTAGCATTCCCTTGATGCCTTTTCAATGAACTTATAACTCAATAATAATAATAAAAAGTGTAATTTTTTTTTACTTGTTAGATTCCTTGAACTGCTTATGGAATGATGATCTATGCTTTCTCACTTTCATACATACAAACAAGGACTTCCCCAACTTGATTGTTTTCTAATTTTTATTTTGAATCATTAGAAACACTTATTGCTAAACATTGCCTAAATCTCCATTTCGTCAATGTGTCTGTAGAAAGTTAACAAGTTGATTCGTCAAATCATGTAATATGTTGTTGCATACTACAAATATCTCATGTTGCTGAGTTAAGAAAATAAATTTCCATAGAGCTCTCAAGAATTACCTGTAAGCGAATTGCCAAAAACAACATTGGAATGGAGACAAAGAGGACTTGCCAGGTAACTACAGCTAACACTGTAAGATTAGCATAAGAATTTGTGGTAGCTCCAACACAGAAGATGAAGCTAAATGGAATATCAATATCCACAATACTCAAATCCGCTGACACCTACATATTGGAAAATAAATGTAAGGAAAAGGAAAGGTCATTCTCAAGTCCAACAGATATAAACTATGTTTGAGATACTTACCCGACTCAGTATCCTTCCCAAAGGGGTAGAGTCATAAAATGACATGGGCGCACGGAAAAGGGAGTTTAGGAGCTGTGAAAACAAAGATTTTGAGGATTGCATACCCAAAGAAACTGTTGACAGAGATCGACCGAGCAAAAATATTGTTGACGAAAATCCAATCACTAAGTAAACAGTTATCAATCTCAATGTGCTAACATGAGGATTATCAACATTGGCAGCCATCCAAGAGTTCTGTAATATCTGACCAATAACGAATGTAAGGTGACACAGCCAAGCCACGGAGAAATAAACGTAGCCTTTGTTCTGATTCAAGTACTGTATGTAAGGCTTGATACCAGTGTCTCCTACTTCTCTCTCTTCCAGTTTAATCAACTGATCACCTCCAGATGCTTTAGGATTCTTTTCTATAAGAGTCTTCCTTATCTCTTTAACTGGGGTTTCCCGCTTCTGGGAAGGAGCTACCTCTGCAAGCTTTTCAGCCCCAGCTGTCTCTTTGTGTGCATTGACTAGGTCCTGAAAGTCTTGACTTGAAGCGAGTAGCTGATGATAAGATGCAGCATGTAGAATTTCTCCATCCAACAACAACTATCAAGAAAAATGGAAAATGTAACAATAGTTAGGCTAAAAGTATGAATGTTATCAATGTCATAATGGAACTCCCTTTGGAAGAAAAAGGAAACCTTCACTTGGAATGCACGTAAAATGACTTGAGTTCCCTAAATATGTGAATTGCGCTATCCATCCCTCGTTTCATGATGACCAGAATGATAAAAATAGTTAAACAATAAAAAGAATAGCTCCTCTTTTCCAAAGACTTTGGAGCCTTGGAGGCATTCATCTGAGTCATATAAAAGGTTTTTGAGGTATCCTACAAGAAAAGGAAAGTCCTGGGATTCACTAAAAGGAGTAGTTAGTAGGTGAATGCTCGTTCAAGCAAAGGGAGGACAGAGAGAACTCCCTGGATCGTTCAACGGTCAACGGGCTTTGACTTCGTTGAGCTTCAAAGCATTCCCGCTACCTTTGCAATCCAATCTCCTTTTTACCACCGGCCTAAGACTGAGCAGACAGGACTGAGCTGAGGGTCTTTCCTATTCTACTGGTATCGTGAGTAAACGGCCTCTTGCTTGGCATCATGGACGAGGTTAAGCTTCACGCTTTCCATTGGTGGTATGTATGGTATTCCATCATCAGTCAAGCATCTGACATCAATCGCTTCCCTAATCTAGTGGATTGCTACCTTTAATAAGTCTTTCTTCTCCTGTGATGAGCTTAAGTGCTAATGTGGTATGAGGGAAAGGATTTCTTCTTGTCTGCTTAGCTTATTCTTTGGTGTATCATACCACATTTCCGGTCAATGCTGCGAGTGGTCGTAGATCAGCAGTAGGCTTTAGCTTTAACAATGAAGTGAAAGGCTTTACTTTAAAATACAAGGGCTTTCTTCCTTGTCCAGCACCATAGGTGGGCACAAGCGCACTAGACCAGTAACAGAACCAAAACTCTTCTTCTCGTCCAGCCGGATGACAGCCAGTCAAGACAGATTTGTCAATGGTTTTGTTGCTTTGGAAGTAGCAAAACATCCCCCCAAGTACACTTACGGAGACTATAGATAAGAAAATCAATCTCATGACAGTCAAATCACCAGGAATGGTTATGTTGCCGGGCATGGCAATAAATATGCAACAGTTGATATTAATACGGAATTATGCTATACTACGAGAATCTCCATATAAGTTCTTCCACAAATCTCATGTCAATGTTGATAAAAAGAAAGCAAACTATTGGAAAGGGAAGTGACATTCGGAGCTGTAACTAAGAAATAAGACAATGTTGAAGTGTCACCATTTCACAGAAAAGATCAGCAAGCAAACAAACGTCATAAGGCAATGATGTATTGTCATCATTGGATGATCCAAAACCAATGGCATAACCCCTAATGTGTTACAAATTACATGCAATTCAACAACCACAACATTCCAAGTTGTTATAATACATCCCGAGTTGTTATAATTTAACACGCGCAACTCCATCACCTTATGTGACAGCACCAAGAATTCGGTGAAAATAACTTACGAAACAGAGTGTAGAAGAAAGTGGCAAGGGGAAACTGCACATACCAAAACAGAATGGAATGCAGGAAGGAAATCCACTTGGTGAGTCACAAGTAAAACCGTCTTCGTTGAAAGCGCTCCCATTACATATTCCTGCCACAACCAAGTGACCTTGCACCAAAGCTGCCAATAACAATAAAATGCAATAATGCACAATATGACTAAAAGAAAATAGTTACATTGAATAGGCTGGTTGCAGTGTGTGCATCCACGGCACTGAATGGATCATCCAAGAGATATATATCAGCATCCTGATACAGTGCACGAGCAAGTTGGATCCGCTGCTTCTGACCACCGCTGAGATTAACTCCTCTTTCCCCTATTTCTGTGAGATCTCCATGTGGTAGCAACTCAAGATCCTTCACCAAGGAACACTTCTCTAATGTTTCTTGGTATCTCTCACTATCCAAGGCGGACCCAAATAAAATATTATCTCGTATACTTCCAGTCTGGATCCATGCTGATTGAGAAACATAGGCAATAGTTCCATATACTTGAATCTGTTAATAAATATCAAATAGAACCACTTTGGTCATTGATATCAATATTCTCGTAAACTTCTTCAAAGAGGGGATCAAGATTATCCCCAAACATATTACACAATCATATGAATTCATAGTGCAGGATTAGAAAAACAAGTAATACAGTTGTTATGAAGTTAAGAAGTACTCATTAGCTATAAATAAAAAGGAAGTAAGCAGCAAGCTACTTACAGTTCCCTGGGTATTTGGAACCTCTCCAAGGATTGCTGCCAGAAGAGTTGATTTGCCCGACCCAACCTCTCCACATATAGCCAACTTTTCGCCAGGTCTAACATCTAAATGAATATTTCTAAGAGTGGGCTTCGCTGGATTCACTTCCCAAGAAAAATTAGCAGATTGGATGGAAATGGAATGGCTTTTAGTTTCTCTGTTGCTCTTTTGGCGGACATTTGCATTCTCTAGCTCAGGTGCCTCAAGAAACTTCTCAATCCTGGAGAATGCAACTTTTGCTTGAATGGTCACCCCAATCACATCCGGAATAGATCGCACAGGGTCCTGAACAAGACGTAAAGTTGCCACAAATGTGAAAACATTACTAGCATACAAAGGAACTCCGATAAAGTAGCATGCTGCAAAAGTGGCAGTTGAGACCAATACGGGAGATGTCCAAAAGAGAAAGCCATTGTATGATCTACGCAACTGAACTGCTAATAACCACTTATATTCCACATTCCTCAAGTTTTTAATAACGTTCTTGAAATGATTTTCCCACGCATACAGTTTCAACACCTTCATGTTCACAAGAGCCTCTTGGCTAGCCTTTAGCCGCTCATCTTGAGCCACCATGAGCTTAGACTGGAATTTATGCTGTAATTTAGCAAGAGGAGCATTGCAAAGCACTGTGAGAATTATCACAACCATGGAAGCAACTGTAGCCAGCCCTACTGCTCGGTATAGGATTATTAAGGCAAAACACAGCTGGAGGCTAGTTGTCCAAGTTTGATGAAACCAAAAAGGGAACTCTCCTATCCGATAAGCATCCACAGTAACATAGTTTGTTATCTCACCAACTGAGTGCACCATCTTAGCAGCATTTGATAGTTTTAATTGCTTCTTATAAATGGCTGCTGTTAACAAAGACCTCACTTTCAGACCCACAAGTCTACTACGGAAGTACCACTGTCTCTGTGCTAAGGACTCTAAGCTCTTTGAAAAGAAAAGGGAGATGGCTAACACATACCCCTCATATTTAAAACTTTCTTTTCCTTCAGCTACCTCAATAAACGCATTAAGAAGCAGGGGACCAGCAGATACTGTAACTATCGTCAGCAGTGCAAAGAATCCAGACACCAAAATCTCATTCCAATGACATAAAATTAGTGTCTTCAACACCGACGGTTGGGATGAGGGATTCAGTTGTTTTTGCTCATTGAATTGTTCTGTGAATAGCAAGTAACAAGCTTCAGCTCGATCTTCCTCGCGCAATTTGGGTATGTCTTCATCCTCAAGAGTTTTCTCCTTGCCCCTTGTCATCAATGGATTCAACCACCAAAAGGACATCTTACTGAAAAAGTTAGCTTTTGAGAAAGGAGTAACGGTGACAACAGACTCAGATTTACTGTTGCCATTGACCTCACCATTCAATGGGGCATACAAAATATTGTCAATTTCTTCATATTTGGAGCCCATGTAAGTGCATAGCAACAATAAGCTTGCTCCAAGAAATGACAATACATCCAAAGCTACCTTAATGGACGCTTGTTGGATACTTATAGCAGAAGAAAGAGATAAACCACAAGAAATTCCAGCAAATAGGAAGGCAACAATTGATAAAAGCTGTGATGAAGCTTTTGGAAACTGATTTCCCCTTAGGCTTATGGTTATGCCCACTGACAACCATGTTAACCCCTGAACTAAAAGTAGTAACAACCAATGCAAAGGTAAAGCTGTATTGGTCAGCCTTAACATCTCCACTACCACCCCAATAGCCAAGCACAAGTATATCACTCCCAAAACACCATTGAAAATGGCAGATATAATCTGCAAGCGCATATGGCCGCGAAATTGGGCTCGCATGTATCCTGATTTTGATGATTTCTTCCGAATGATATTCAATAAGAACATGACCATGATCAGCATATCAAAACCAATAATCATCGCGTGGTTCATACAGGACGAAGGTTGTGTTACAAGCTTGAAGTCAGTGCTGCAAGGTCTTTCCATACCAGCTGAACAATCAGAGTCCCCACAAAAAATAGCCCATAGGCCCTCCATTTCTTTTGTTAACCCTCTTGCACAGCAAAGTCTTCACTGCATACAACAATTGATGTGTAAGGCTGGCAATTACATACCCTGGATAAGTAGAGAGTCTAACTAGAGTAAATGAGAGACAGAATGAAATCAAACTCCTTTCCGCAAAAAACTTAAAAGCAGTGCTGAATGGTCATCCCGTGCATCAATGATGAAGTTGGTATGATGGTATCATGATAGCATTCAATTTTTTCCCTTGTTTACACAATTAGAAAAAATGAACACAAAAGGAAAGAACGCAACCTCAATTGTCAAGATGAAAAATGTGAATCAAAGCTCCATAGAACCTTTAATGGTTGACTCATGGCAAAACCAAAATATCTATCTCCAAAAAGAATACACAATAACTAACATTTAATGCGTGGGTCTACTTATGGAAGTAGTGAGGTATGGTGAAGACTGAAGACCACATTCCTTAATGAGACTATCCTGTTCTTTTGGGTAAGTTAAATTTTATTAAACAAACCCGGAATACAGGTGCTAAAGGGCATACCCCAGAAAATCAAAAGTGCCAAACTACCCTATTGCAAGGCAGTCATACAAGGAAACTCTAAGAGAGGAACAACAATAAAAAAGGTACCAAGCACAGCTAAGACAATCCTGTTTCTAAACTGAAGAACTGTTTCTATGAGCCTTTTGGGAGGAAAATACGTAAAAAATTCCTACAAAGGAGCCCAATTAAGAACAGCCAATACAAACTGTTGTGCATGGACATCACATCCATATTCATATCATATCTTTAAAGGTGAGCCGATGAAAAAACGTATCTTTAAAGGTGTATCAAAAGAAACCAAATCATGCAATGCAAGTTCAAATCCAAGTATGCGTTTTCCGCCAAACTAAGTCGACTACATGGTAATGACAATAATCAAGTTATTTCCGCTAATTAGTATTTTACTTTTTTTGTACATTAAGAGAATGGCTTGCGGTGCCTGCCTAAAAATCTGTGAAAACATTGGCTTTAATCCATTGTCCATTTAGTTTAGCGGATTGACACGTTTTAGTTTTGGGTCTCAAAATTCCTGCACACGGTCCGCAGAAAAAAATTTCTATCTCTCCAATCATTATACCCAAAACCTCTCTCAAAACGCAAACCGAACCGGAGATCCGCAATGCTTTTGGGAAATACAATGGAAAAGAAAGAAAGGAGACAGTCTTCTAAACTCTAAAGTTAACAACCCCAGCAAACAAAAGATAATCAAAAACGAAAGCAAAGAAGAGAGAAACGGTTTGGGCAAAAAATAACTTCGAGAAACGCAACCGTACATATCAGTCAGAGGGCAAAACTGACCATAAAGATGCACGAAACCAGTAATCTCCGCGAACCCAAAACGGTTTATCGAAGCGCATTCGAGTATCGGGACATTGAAGTGGGTTTGGTCTGCAGAGTTTCAAAATGTTGAGGAGATTTGTAGGTAGGCGGTGTTTTCAGAACGAGACGAGAAGCTGGTCGACGGAAGTGGGAAACATGATTAATGGCTGCAAATACTAGTATTTGGTTGGCATATATATATAAGTGTGAAGAAGATGGCTAGGGGACTGGATGGACGCAGCCTAAATGGAGATTGTGGCAGGCCTGTGAAACATCGTCATGGCTCACGTCTCTGGGCGATGGACAAGTGTTGTGTCTTTTTAAATACTACTACTTGTAGTAGTAGTAGTAGTAAGAGGAGTATTCTACTACCATTAGCGTTACAAACGAATCGAGCCGTTTGCGAGGGGCTCGAGGCTCGACTCGATTATAACTCGTTCGAACTCGACTCGGTTGATAAACGAACGAGTTCGAGCCAGAGTTTCAAGCTCATTAAATAAATGAGCCGAGTTCGAGTTGTCACAAACTTGACTCGTTGAGCTCGCGAGCCAAGACTTACATTCATACTCCTACAATACAGATATTTATGTACTCCCTCCGTCCCAAATTGAATGTCAATTTTTGATATCCGTGCCAATTTCAACTCCTTATATCTTTCAATATGGATCTCAAAAAATATGCAATATGAATCTTATTTGATATTTTTCGATTAATTCTATTATACAAAATTTTTAAACTTAAGAAAAACATGATAAATTGAAAAATATAAACGACGAAAAATGACACAGATTTCAAAAATTGTCATTCTTTATGAAACGGAAGGAGTAATATATATGCAGTCTTTTATATATTATAATAGTAATTATTATTATTTCTATTTCTATTTCTTTCTATTACTATATTAGTAGTTACTGTTGTTGACAAGTTTACCGCATGCATCTGCCAAGTGGCAGATCTTTGGCTCTATCTCGTCTGACATAAGAGGGGAAACGAAAGGGTAAGATTAAAGCAAAAGGGGCAAGTGGTGAAGGCATAATTTGTCGATGTGGGACAAAGGAAAAGTCAGAAGTAAAAGGCAAAGCATTCTTCTGGCAGTCCAACTTCTAAAAGGCAAAGCATTCTTCTGGCAGTCCCACATCGAAGAAGTTGCAAAACTTCTGTGGAGAGAACGCTATATAACTACAACACTACTCCCTTTCTCTTCCATTGACCTACCGCGTGCGATACGAGCCTCTTCGAGTCGAGCTTGAGCTAAAGATAATTAGTGGCGAGCCGAGCACGAACTAAACTTTGGTAGCTTGTTTTGAACTCAAGCCGAGCTCGAGTTGATTATAAATTTTGCGAGCCGAGTTCGAGCATCTGAAAAATCTTTTCGACTCTGAGCACGAACTAAACTTTGGTAGCTTGTTTTGAACTCAAGCCGAGCTCGAGTTGATTATAAATTTTGCGAGCTGAGCTCGAGCATCTGAAAAATCATTTAGACTCTGCTCGATTGCAACAATTTACCATGTTTTTCGCCATCACAAATTTGTAAGGTTTTTTTTATTTGTTTTCGTTTCGTTTTGTTTCTATTCACGTGAAAGTCAGGCTCCTTGAAATCGGGCATCTTCAATCCACCTCTATTTCTCTAAAATAGAGGATGGATTGACACATTGAGGGAATATTTTGTAATTTATTTCATTTTTTCTTTCACTTTTTGTATTTTTTGGGAGAATTTTCGAGGGACCCACCGTCCTTTTTAGAGTTTGGTCTTCCAAAAGTAAATTTGGTCTTCTAAAAATGGAGGATCAAAAGTAAATTTAGAGTACAAAATTCTTCCATACTCTAAAAAAGAAGATGGGTCCCTCAAAAATTCTTCCAAAAAGTACAAAAAGTGAAGAAAAAAGGAAATAAATTACAAAATCTCCCCTCAATGTATCAAATCCATCCTCTATTTTAGATGGATTGAAGATGCTCTTAGAGTCAAACCGGTTATTTTAAGAGCAATGTTAGGCATAGGGGTAGGGCTAGCTTCCAGAATACCTTGTTAAAAAATATTTCATCCATTTTAATTTAATTGTTCTTAATTTTATTCTAACCAAATAAAAAATTACTTATATTTATAAATTGGTAATAAATTTTATATTCGATATGAATCTTATTTGATGGATCTCGATATGTTTTATAATACAATGTTTACCAAATCACATACAACATTATAAATTATGAGATATACTCAATTGAAAAATGATATGAACTCCCAAAAAAGACAATTAAATTGAGACGAGAAAGTAAGCACTTATTTCACATTGTCAAACTCAAAAATAATGTAAATAAAAAATAATTTTTGATTTTTTTTTTGCACCTTATCAAACAAAATTCATATTGTATATTTTTAGATTTCAGGAAGCCCATTATTTTTTAGCTTGAAATTGTCTTCTTAAAAAATAAGGACTTATTTCTCAATCTGGAAGGGAGCCTAAAACATATATCTCGAAATCACCCTAAACATGTATTTTTAATTTACTGCTAATAAAAGTCTATTAACGATCATAAATAACTTTAAAAGATTATTTGGTGTAATTTTGGGGCTATTTTTGGGTACCCAACACTTTTGTTATTTTAAGAGCAAAAGATGTAGTTTGTAAAAAATAAGAACCATAGCGGAACAGGGGCTGAATTACTTGGTCAGTCTACTCGTTGAATTACCCAGATGACATTTTCTCTGCTCTCTCCAGTGGGAGGTTTTGAGTTCAACCCTCGCTAACATCACATCTCATGGATGGACTCTAACCCAAATGGCATTTTCGGCCTTGTTTGGTTTGAGTATTTTTTAGCTTTCCGTTATGACTTTTGGAATTAACCACTCGTCTCGACAAGAGAAATGAAACGTATAAAAATGTGGACCAAATTTAAATAATATTTGTATAAGACACCAAAAATTCCAATTGTGTGGTATTTTTGTCTTTGGTGAATTTTATTTTTTTCTCTTGGTCATAAATCTCTCTGCTACTATAGAGTAGTGTAAGTTCTCATAATATTTGACAAAAAATAATGATAATAAACAACAAGGAATTACGTGAATGTGATCTCCTAGTTTAGTCCGGTGTTTAATCATGTCATATGGGGCTAGTTTAGTCCGGTGTTTAATCATGTCATATGGGGCTAGGGGCTATATAGTCATGCATTTAGATAGTATACTATCATGAGAGTGGTATAAGTTAATTTCTCTCTCATCAGAATTATTCTACACTCATTCAATGTTCAAACTTTATTGTTTTTTTTCCTAATTAATTATCTTACTCTAATCAAATATACTATGGTTGATATCTCCTCACAATTTGATTCATGGTCTCATGAACTGTAAATGTCCACTCTATCTCTATCTACAATTTCATATTGGTTTTAATTTACCCAATAAATACTATGACAACCAAATGAGTCCTAGGAGTATGTGTTAAAAACATGTGTTAAGTTTGAATTTTGGTTAGGTTACTGGTTTACCCCGTTAAGCACCTCCTTGATTGTTAGTCGGATCAATCGATTGGATACACTATTTGTCCGGAATAGCTAATCCCATTTTTGATAAACACATACGCCTAGACTATATAATCCTGCAAACTAAATAGTCCCTTTGCATCTAAACTATTTATGATCGTTCCTAACTTTGTCCATAATTTGTCCATAGTTTGACTCTCGCGTTAGGCAAGGTAAATGATTGCATGTAAAAATGCAATGCTGTTTACTAGTAATAATTTCGTCTACTTTCGACGAGTTCAAGAAGTGCTTTAATTTTATTATGTGGATCTCCTTGTTTTTTGGATCGAATATCGCAAATAGTGGATGGCAGCGTAAGGGTGAAATGACCCAAGAAGTAATGGCGGTCCCTCTGCACAACCAAAGTAGCTAGTTAGTACCACATAAAATTGGTAATAGTTTTGTTTTACCAAAGATTTTAAGGATAATGTTTTCGCACTCCATAAGTTACCATCTGCGTCCTAAAAGTGCAGTGCGACAATCAATTCCTACATGCGATTGATTTTCGCACTCCACTGTGCAACATCGGAATTGCATTCCTTAATATCCCAGTGCAGCCACGTAGCCTCTTTTTGGTTATGCTATCCTGGGATTTTTATTGTAAATTCTTTAAAATATGATATACCTCTCTAATACCATATTAAATGTCCAAGCTTAAGCTATTAGGTGGGGAAGTCTCAATATAATACTACTAAGTGATCACCTATTTTTATAGCCAATGTGAAATTGTATTTATTTTACCATTCGTTCAAAACTTTTTCTAGATGAAATTTAGTAAAAGAATAGAGCTGTGTGCTCACATAACAAATGAGCATGCGGCGTGAATTTAATTTTGTTCACCCTTCTCCTCAAGGGAGGGTGAACATTATTATCCTTTCTACTTGTTAAAATGGTGTGGATCTCATTACAAAATGATATCATGTTTATCAAAAAGTATATTGCAAGGGTGAGACCTACAACATTTCAACCAATAAGAGGGAGAGTAACGTTCATCATCTTTTAAAAAAGGGTGAACAAAATTACACTCGGTGTCGCACACACTATTTTTTAACTAAATGGAACTCAGCTGAGTGAGGCGGATGAGAGTATGCGATGCGGCAAGAAGTAGATGCTCTTTCATCAACTAGCAAAAGAATAAATTTGCAATTTGGACGTGAAAGCAAAGGACCGAACCTGAGGCTCAAGTGGCAAATAGAGATGAGCTGAATTCAAACGTTGAGCTCAAAATTTTGCAGACAAAACCAAACTGCAAGAGAAAATTTACTTGTGAATCCTATAATCCTAACGTGGATGGCATCTCTAACTGGATCGAAAAAGACAATAGTCGAGATACGTAAGCTGGGCCAAACCGCGGCCCTCCAATAATTGAAGTTGAGGTTAGGTTAAATCAACAATTATTTTACTAGGTTTTTAGTTGGGTTGGTAGGAGCTTAATACGTCTCCTCGTGGGACTTGGGATCTTATTCCATTAATTATTATAGTACTACTACTACTATGTAATTAGGCAGAAATGCTACTGGTACAGTAAGTGCTGTACAGACAGCATGTACAGCGTGCTTTTGGGCCTGTCTTAGGTTCAACAAAAATAATCGGAGTCATTCATTTTATTCAAAATATTTTTTTTGGGATCTATGTAAAAAATTAGCTCCATCCGATATCATTAAGGGCGTTTATGAAACATCCAATTTCTCTTCAAAATTTAGACTAGCAATTTAGCAAAAAAGGACATTTCATAAACGCCCTTCACTATATCGGATGAAGTTGATTTTTCACAAGGACCTTATAAAAAATATTTTAAACAAAATGAGCGGTTCCGATTATCTTTGTTGGAGTCGAGACGGGCCCAAAAGCCCGCTGTACACGCTGTCTGTACAGCTCTTGCTGTACCAGTAGCACAGTTCGTAATTCGGTGGACTGGACAGTACACGTGTTGGAAATTGATACCGCAAGACAACAAACAACACATGCACAGATGCACTAGCCAAATTGAACAAGGATTCTCATTCTGGGATGGGATATGAAAGTGAAAGGAGGCTGTAGTGCACAAACTGCACTACATCGTGTAGTGCGATCAATCTGATCGTCCATTTTGGTACGGACCGTTTGCATTTAATTCGAACTCCTTTGAATTCTAACCGTCTATTGTTCGTATGAAAATTCGAACCATCTATTATCGAGATGAACGGCTAAATTAGTAGTGCAAGAATTGCACTACAGCACCTGGGTCCGCCCGCCATACACGACAACAACGGTGATTGATCATGACATGATCAAAATCCGAGCATGAAGACGCAAATGGATTCCAAGTTTTTTCAGAAAAAGAGGGAAATTGCTGTTCAGTGGTAGAAGTAGCAAATAATGCAAAACTCATAAACCACTTTTTTCCCAAATTTATCTAGACATGAAAAGGAGAAAAGAAATTGTCGATGCATGGAAAAGGCCACCTAAAATGACTATTACGCCCTCAAGTTTTTGTGGAATTGCCCATATATGAAACGGAGAAAACGAAATTCTCCATACATGAACCGGAGAATACGAAATTCCCCATATATGGAGTCGGTTTGTAGATGAATCTGGGTTTTGGACCTAAGTTGCCCCTTCTATGGATCTAAGTTGCCCCTTCTATGAACCCACGTTGCCCCTTCTATGGACCTAAGTTGCACCTTGTATGAGATCATGAGTCGATTTGTAGTTAAATCTGGGTTTGGACCTAAGTTACCTCTTATATAGACTTTTTTTTTTTTAATTTTATCCGCCCTCTTATATAGACTTAAGTTGCCCCTTTTATGAACCTAGATTCAATGGTCCACAAGAGCTTTCTTTTTTTTCTGAAGCAAAAGGCGCCGTTTTATTACTTCATAAAAATCTAACGTCTTCTTCCTTCTTCCGTTTTCTTCTTTCTCTGTTAAGTCTCTTCTTCTGATTTGTTTCTTTACCAGTTTTCTTCTTACCTCAAACTTGAACATTATCAAACTTAAGGTCCTAGCTTGGATAAATAACTCAATTAACTTAATTTTTTTCTGTTCAAAAAAAATTAACTTCATTTTTTTTCTTTATTCAAAATTTTTTCGCATTTTGTTAGTTTCATGTCAAATGTTTGTGGATTATTGGATCGTCTCGACGAGGGATAAAAAAAAATGTAAAGAATCACAGTAGAAACTCAATTTTTTAATTAAGATGAAAAAAATTCAAAAGATTAGTTGTCCTTTTGATTTATAATTATCCTTATCAAAAAAAAAAAAAATCATGTTTCGAACATAATTTTTTACTTGTTCGATTATTCTTGTCGAGATGAATATTTTTTTAAGCCTTCTTTTTTTTTTTTTTGGATGAACTCAAATATAATAAAGCAAACCAACTGGTCCTCGTCAATTTCAACCGTAAACTCAAATATTACATCTGTTGGTTAAAAAAAAAAAAAAAAAACAGAGAAAGAAGAAACAGAAGGAGGAAACGTTGGTAAAAAAAAAAAAAAAAACCAGAAGAAGAAACGTAACAAAGAAAGAAGGAAACGGAAGATTTTTATGAAGTAAAACGACGCCTTTTGCTTCAGAAAAATCAAGAAAGCTCTTGTGGACCATTGGATCTCTTTACCGGTGTGTTGTCAAGCTCAGAACAAATTCCTCACAGAGGATCCGGATCCGTAGATTTTGCTCCCATGAAATTCTTTTGCACTTTATGTGGAAACGTATTGCCCCCAGTAAAATTTAAAGTTAAGGGTATTTTTGTTTCAGTATATTAGTTGGATTAACCCAGATAGAAAAATGGGTTTCTCTTTCTAGAATGGAAAAAAAGGGTTCAAAATTTATGTACTCATTCGGAAAAAATTAGTATGGCTCTTTTAATCACATAATATTGCACCTTCAATTAAATTATATTGCTCTTTCAATCATATAATATTGCTCCCTGAGTGTGTTATAATATAGAGGGGTATTTTTGTCTTCAAAATCATATCTTGAGATTTATTTTTTTTCCTTCACATGACTGGACAATTCCGAAAAAATGTCCCATGTGTTAGGACTTATTTGCCCTATTTTCCACTGTCGTAGTGTCGTGCAATTCACACTCAGAAAAGAAGTCAGCTTTGCCTAGTAGTATTTACTTTCCTATTTCAAAAGCCAGTTGTAAGAAAGGGGTGTTTCGGTAGAATAAGTTGTGAGGAAAAAAATTTGTTGCAATTTAGTTGCTAGATGTTTTCGGTAGTAAATAGGTAGTGAATAAATTATAGATGGATTTGTGAATGAAAAGAATATGCAGAATTAATTAGTGTGATCAACATGTTAAAATGCCAAAATTTATTGGTTTAGGTGAACGACACGTTAAGGTCATGTCACCAAAGAATCATGATTGGCATTATGCCCATTACAATAAAGAACCTTCTTCTTTTGGACCACCAAAATTTGTGACTCTCAAAACTTTGGAATTAAAACAAAAAAAAAAAAAGAGTTCGATCTCCATCGCTGACTAATTTCTCACCAATCAAGAGGATGGAGCATTGCAACCCAACCCATGACAAAACTAGAGCCAGCCGAGGCGACAATTACGTTATATATGCGTCCTTCTTCTGTCTTTATTTTCATAAAATTAAAGTTTTTATATTTTTTGCACGTTCAATTTCTTCGTGGGTGAAATTTTTTTGTTAAAAATTCATAATGTTCTTATTTTTTAAGTACATATTTTTTCGTTTTACGAGACATATTATTCTCTCATATTACATCACATTTAATTCCAAAAATAAGTACTTACGTATTTTTTTTTTTTAGTACAAACGAGAGTATGAAAATCTATTGTCTTACAAATACTAGGATTTTGTTCCAACATTTTCATCACTCCTTGCGTCATCTCAACTTCACCTAGCCAACCAACACCTAATCACGTGAGCCTTTCACTTTCCTATGCCACTCTTTTCTACGGTATATAAATTCCAAGGTTCTCATTTCTCAATCATACTACAAAGGAGAAGGATTTATTAAAGCACGAAAAGACATGGAAAATCATTACTACATGGACCCAGTTGTGACCACTTTTGAAGTTGTAGGAGTAAATTCCCACGGGCTAACCCTACGTATGGGGAAGTTGTACAAGAGGGTATCATGTGTGGACCGTGTGGTTGGAAAAAAAAGCTTTAATAGTATTTCTTATGGAGTGGTTGACTGAAAAACTAAAAAAGATAAGTTTTGGTTTTTGTATCCGTTCAATAGGTGGCCCCGTGGCCTAACGCAAGACGGCTTGTTCGGGCTTTTTCTTAGCTTTTTTTTTTTTTAAAAAAAAATGGAGTTTTGATCATAATTTTTTGATTCATTTCGTCGAGACAAATTAGTAATTCATAAAAATTTGACGCAAAACTATCAGACACACATTTTTTTTTTAAGGAAAAAGACAAAGTAGAAGAAGCCAAGTTAGACAAATGAGTGAGTTTT
Organism: Rhododendron molle; assembly: GCA_025413875.1. Lineage (NCBI taxonomy): Eukaryota > Viridiplantae > Streptophyta > Magnoliopsida > Ericales > Ericaceae > Rhododendron > Rhododendron molle. The sequence continues at coordinate 43,887,807 of CM046396.1, forward strand.
GATGAAATTTTTGTCCAGTAGCATACCCTAAACTTTAAAAAGGATATTTATTGACTTGACCTGTCGACCTGATATGCAAACAGGTTATTAAAATCGCATAATGAATTATCGTCTGATCTGTGTTTAACTTTCAACTCCACTCAAGCAAAATTTAAGGATTAGGTAGTGATTAGAGGTAGACCAAAAAAAAAAATATTACAGTACATTAGAGTTACAACAGTATTTCACTTTAAGTCTATTAATTTTGAACCATCAATATGAATCTTGCTCTCCTGTTTATGTCACATTGTAGTCTATCAAAGAGAACGCTTTAACTACAGGGACCGAGTATATCACGGTAAAACAGATAATTTTGACATAAATTAATACTCATTTTTTTGGACTTTGAGGGCTTATTTACTGGCCCAGAGGTTCCACCCCAAGACCATTACGGCCCTATTCCAGTTTCTTGGAAAAAATATTTTTTGAAAATGAAGGTAATTTGAAACTCAAAAATTATGTGTTTATGTAAATAATTTTTCTACCAATATTGATCTTATTTAATAGATTTCATTGACATCTTTTAAACGGTGCAAAAAAAAGTGAAAAATTATTTTTTATTTTCATTATATTTAAACTTGAAATTACCTTATTTTTAAAAAAGAACGGTTTAAAAGGAAAGCGGAACAACACTTAAGCCCAAAAACTTCTGTGAAGTTGATCCAGGACCCTGCTAAATTTTGTGATGGATAAGAATCATAGAACGTTACATGACCGTGCTCCGGACCGTCAAATATTACGTTTTGAGGAGTAGTAAATTGTTTGATAAAAGCATCTCCAACCCTGGTTTCAAATTTGAGGATGACAACTTTTTTTGAAAGTTTACGTGGCAATTTGACATGTTAAAGTTTGACACCTTTAAGGTACCCACTCCAACCAACATGTCAAATTTATTATTTTAAAAAGTTTTGGAGTGAAATAATAAAAGAAAATATTTGAAATCACATGTCAAAGTTAACATAAGAGAGGAGATGTCAAATGACACCTAAGCATTTGATATCTTGATTAGAGTTGCTTCATATGCCAATTCTTTCACTTGAGCATCTCTAACCCTTGACTTCATATTGGAGATGCCAGACTTTTTTTGAAGGCTTAGGTAGCATTTTGGCATCTTCAATTTGACATCAAAACTTTCATTTCCACCCCGTATGCCAAATTCTATTTATTTGACATCAACCTATCCCTCTCCAACCCTTAATGTCAATCCTTATGTCAATTTATATTATTTTTATATTTTGAATTTTTATTAACTCTAATAATTGTATTTGCCAAAATGTTCAACGGTTACTTTTTGAAACTTCAACAGTAACTTTTTGAAATTTGGCATGGGAGAGGGTAGCTACCAAAATTGACATGCAAGAGGTTCATGCAAAAGCCACATCAGCTTTGATATGAGTGAAGACCAGGGACGGATTCAAAGGGGGGCACGTGACCCCACTCGAACGCGTGCCCCCACTCGAAATTAAAATATTTTTTTATATATATTTTGTATAAATTAGCATAATTATGAAAGTGTGCTAATATATAAAAGGTCTTGCTATTGTCAACCCATAAATACACTAGAAAAATAAGGAAAACACATAATTCTGTGTACTTTTTACACATTTTAATACATATTCACGCACTTATTATTGTCAGCCCATTAGGCTGATTTTAGAATTTTTCATATATAAATATACACACTTGCATATATCTCGAACATGCACATATATAATTAGTTTTATGGCTGAATTTCACCATATAGTGTATTTATATTTGTTATTTTACGAGTTGTTTGTCTATTTGAAACTTTTCTTTCTTGATTCTCTTTATTTTTAACCATCTGGGAGAAATATTTTAAAATAAAGTCATTAACAAAACTAGCTCGATCATTCTAAAACTTGTCGACGTTCATTTAAAACTTATTTTAAAATTTTTGTATGAGATTTTGTGCTCATTTTTACCTAATTTAACTTAAATTATGCATTATAAACTTTTGTAGTAAGTAATGCATGCCTTAATTTTGTACGATCTTACTATGGTTGACTAAAAAAAAATTCCAATTATAATTAACAGGTGCCCCCACTAGGCTGTATTTCTGGATCCGTTCTTAGTGAAGACAGATGGGTTGAAAAATGAGTTGATGCCAAAAATAGCGGTTGCACCGTCCACGTCATGTTTCTCTTGGAAATAGCCACAAGAATTCACGATATCAGCTATCATACCACCAGCTGGCCCGGGATCATTCATGGGCTAATAATCAAAAAACTGATTCATCCGTTTCCCCTCCCAAGATTGGCCCATTACGTTCATTAGTAGACTGGCCCAATATTACATCTTCTATTCTTCTACACGGTTTGGTTACGCAAACCCAAAAAACGCGGTTTGTTTGCCAAACATTGCCTCACTTGTTCAAGATTGCTTCTTCTCTCCGATCTCTTCTTCTTCTTCTTCTTGATCAAGAAACAGATAAAGATGGACTACGACTTCAGAAACAGAGCAAACCCACCTTACGATTCACAAGCCCCTGTTTACAGGCCAACAACAACATCATCATCATCATCAACAACCCATACCATGTACGGACCATCCCTCTACCCTCGCGTCGGTCAATCGGGTCACTCCCTCAACCCTGCCGCCGTCCGTGCCTCCAATTTTCATCACCCTTCTCCTTCCTCCTTCTCTTGTATGCATCTCTATCCATGTTTTGTCTGTACATCTTATAGGGGACTCCAATTTATTATATTATTTTTCGCAATTGGTGGTTGAGAAAAAAATTGGGTAACTTTAGTTCTTGCTAATATGCTGATTTGAGGGTTTAATTACACTTCTTGGACAATTGTGGCATAGGGGTATTTGAGAATCATGGATGTGATGCTAAGATTGCATTGGTTCTTTCCTCTTCTATGCTGTTTAATTGCAAACATTCACTGTAACGTTATTCCAAACCTGTTTTCTTGCGAGTAGAGTGATTTAAAGGATCTAATTGCACTTCTTGAACGATTTTGGCATGTGGGTTTTTGTAAATTATGTATGTGATGCTAAGACTGCTTTCTTTTAATCTAATGTTATTCTACTGCAAATTTTGCAGCTGGTTTGGGGATTAGGGTTGCTATTAAACCCGAATATCGGATCACGCCACCTGTGAGTTCTCTATTTGGATGATGAACTTGTATTGTGTTGGCCCTAATTTGCTTACAGTCGCTCACATGACTTGATTATGTCGTTTGCATACCATCCATAATATTGCATAAGTTTTTAGATGGGTAAACCATCCATAATATTGCGTAAATTATTTAGATGGGTTTTGTTAAAGCTTCATTATCAATAGGGGATTCTGATTGAGGTTTCTTCCAGTATTTGCATTCTTCAATTCAAATTGGGGACCGAAGTAATGCAGACATTATTATTTTGAGTTCAAAGATATCTAGTGGATTGCTTACGTTATTAATTAGTTCCATTCAGTAGTGATATATGTTTTGTGGCTTCTCATCGTGTCCTGTACGCCGTACATGTTCTGCGTCAATGTGAAGTCTTTTAGATCTCCTACTGTATGGGTCGGTCATCTGACCCTTAGTTGCATGAAGCAGGAGAGGGGGCGGGTACGGAAGTGGGAGTGTGAGCAGGGAACCCAGGAATGTAGAAGCTCCCAAGGTTGGGAGCGTGAAAGGAACACGTACATATATGTCAAAGATAATATAGCACAGAATATACATTTTAGAAAGTACAATCATTTTAAGGAGTAAAAATATGTGCCAAGTCCACTATAAGTGTAAGAAATGGGCTAGAGTTACAATATGTGATTTTCTTTTCAAGATATCCTAACTTGGGCTAAATATATGAGTTCATCAAAGACCAATTAAAGCCAAGTGATAAATCCCTGCTTTTTTATACAAAGATTGTACAAAAGTTTCCATCTTCGAAAGGAGTATTCTCCCATCTCAATGGGAGCGGGCTCCCGTCAAGCTCCTTAGTTGGGAGCGCTGGATTGCGCTCCTAAGGTGGGAGCGGCACCATTTTAGAAAGCTCCCTGCAACTATGTTCTGACCCTTCCTATATCTGGGTGGCATTCTCTTAAGGCTTTTTCTAATGGAATTCTTATCATAAGATTAGTCTTTTAAGGAGGGGAATATGATATTTCAGCATTTCTTTCAGCCATTTTTTGGCTTGTTATTTATGTGGCTATGTTGGCTTGTTTATGCATCTGAGACTACGAGAATTTTATGCTTTGAGATTTGATTTTTTTTTATTTATTACTTTCTAAAGATGGAAATCTCTTCATCATCTCGTTTCATCTAATGTCAGGCAATGTATGCATTGCATGTGTTTATTTTCTGGTTATGTGTTAAGTTAGCATTTTGTAGTTGCATATTTGATGGTATACTTGATGCAGTGTTTAGTTTTGTGTGGTATAATTTAAGCTTAACTGTTACGAGGTAATTGGTACTTCTAATAATTTGTTTAGCAACCGCTGTCCTATTTATTTTCTCATTTGTTGTGTAGCCTCAATTGTCCCCACAAGTTGGAGATATTCCCCGAAGCACTTTCCAGTTTGACTTTGAACTAGAAAGGAAGATACTAGCAGAAGCAGAGAAGGATAGCCTCAATTGGACCAGGCTTGGGCTGGAAAACCTTCCTTCTAAAACTGCAGGATCAACGTCTTCTTCGGTTTGTGCTTATACCTTTTCTGGGAGGTTTTATCTTTTGTATTCTAGCTTACCTGATGTGATAGCAAAATTAGATCAATTGTTGTGGCCAACTATGTCATCGGGTATAATGGAACAAGGTGAATTATCATTGATAACTCTTTACTGTGCCCTATATTTCTGACAAAATCACTTGCTCACTTTACTCTTGACTTTATTGTTGTAAATTTTTCTATCAATAGGCAAAAGAAGGAAGATAATTGTAAAGTTGGCCCTTATGTGTTATGTTGATTTCGCTCTTCGTGGATTATTTGAAGTATATATTGCAATGTCATACAATTACCCCTTATGTGTTATGTTGATTTCGCCCTTCATGGATTATTTGAAGTATATATTGCAATGTCAGTGGACTTGGCCTTCCTGGTGCAGATGGAAAGTGGTATCTATTTGCATGCTTATTTCCCCTAAATAAGTGATTTTTCCATGGTGACTCCTATCAGTCTGGAACCCTTGATTAACCAATTCTTTGTCATGGTGCAAATGTAACAGTAAATGATCTGGGTATTGTGAAAATTGGAGCATATTAAATATATAGTGCTCTTTAACTCCAAAAGATAGCCACAAATACATGCAAAAGAACTTTTTCTTGGTGCCGTAAAGGTGTGCTATTGTGAAAGTATTTTCATCGTAGTTGGGTTCTACGCCATTGAGATCTGTGGTTCCTTTTGTCAAATGTTTCATCTTTACGAATTTTATGCCAAGATTTGTTTACAAGTCATAGATTTATTGACATGTTAAACAAATACAAAGAGGCACTTTACTTTGATATGTATGGATACTAGACTGTCTTTTAGCAAGGCAAGTTTGGAGGTCCTATTGGACTTCATTGCCTCTTTGTATTTGTTTTCCACTTGGGAGTTTAGTTCCCTTTGTTGCGTAAGGTATCAATTACCTTTCATATTGTTTTTGACAGGTTGTATATTTTCATAGTTGCACATTGAACAAAACATGATGTTCCATGTAATTTCCATAAGTAGATTGCCAGTTTTAAAGGCTGAAATGTTCATTGCAGGGCTCTGCCATTGATCCTGTTGTTAGCAAATACATAGCGTCGGGTCTCAGCAGAGAGGCTGTGCCGGTTGCAGTTGCAAATTATGGAGATAATCCAACCAAGGTATTTCCAAACCCCCCCCCCCCCCCAGGCTATGTTTTGATGCCTTAAATTGTGGGAATGGGGTTCTGAATCTCCTAATTCCTAGGTACCTAGTAAAGTAGTTCAATGCCTGAAGTAATCCCATTAAAATGTTGTATTAGGTTCAGAATCTCATACAAAAACATCTTTGTAGGATGCTTATTAGATTCAGCATTCCTTATTGACAGATTCATACTAGAATTTAAGATTACCACGGGGGATGGTGTGGTTTAAATTCCTACTTAGTTTGGTAATGTGACTCCACTTTGGAAAGGTCATATTCCTGTCTATTTGAAATATAGGTATTGTCTAGAATCAAATTCCACAACCCCCTTAATATACCTTACATCCAAACTGAACAGCCCTTTTTTTTTGTGCCAGAGTTACAGTAGTTTGTGATTGCTAATAGATAGCCTAATGGCTTCTCTATTGTTCCATGGATGTAATACGTCCATGGGACTAACCTTGGAGGTAGCTTTCTTTCATGTTAGATTAGATACTCTATGAGGTTGAAATTCATTAATTTGAGGGCATAACCGCCAAGCATCTCGGTTTGCTGGTCCCCTTAAACAGCATAATTAGTTCTTCCTCTGCTGTGAGCTTCGCTGTCCATGTTTGAATAGGTCATCAGAATATTAGGTGTTAATCAACATATATTGTTTGCTTTTTTAGGTGAGGGAATTTGTCAATGGTTACACCCTATTGCGGGAAATGGGATTCTCATCAACTAATGTTTCAGAAGCGCTGCTAATGTATGACAACGATACAGACAAGGCACTTGCCCACTTTCTCAACAGCTCGTCCTGAGGATGTTATGGAGATGCACGTGCTATTGAGTTCTTGGGTGTGATTGATTGTAAAAAGCATTCCAAGCCTCAGAATCGACAATGGGCCCTCTTAACGTTTTGCCACTCTTTGCTTTCCAATTTGAATATCTGTACCATCAATCGAGTCTTACAAGTATTTTTCATTACGGTATCCTATGGAGATCAGATTTTTTTTTCTTCTGGGAAACCCTGCTTGGATGGTTTTTAGTCGTTTATGCTGAACCTTTTCACTCAATTTCACTAATATGTGCTTGGAGTTTTGATGGTTAAAAAGGGAGTTTTGGCTAATATTGGCCTACAGCCTTGTAGGCACCATACGGATTTTCTGAGTAGCCTGTGTATATACATATATGCTGTTTGGATTTCACCTTTTTTGGGTATTTAGGTTACTCAGGTACATGTAAGAAAAGAGGTACAAAAACAACACGCGATGTTAGCAATAATCAAGTAGAGAGACATTTACACATATTATACGAGAAAACTCGATGCTGAGATATTACTTCTTGCTAACATATAGAGAAACATTACTGTTTACACTTCTGGAGTCACGGGGACTGCGGGGAAGCTTGGCCCTATAACTAAATGGGGGACGGTCCCCATTACATCTATTTAGATCAAGATTATCTGTATGAATTTTGTTGAGGGGAAATGATCCCTATATCTCATAAACCATTCCAACTTGCAAAGTATTCCCCGGTGGGATTTCAAGAGTAGTAAGGGCTGACCGGCAATTCTTTTGAAAAAAACGGTAGAGATAGTCTATTGTGAAGCGGGTAAGCCACTTGTTGTTCTTGCTTGCTTTCAGTATAGTTCGGCCCATCACGAACACGGCCCCCCTCTCCATTGCCGAATCCAATTTCTCTGATTCCTCTGTACTGATAGGAAGCTCATGCAGTTTAGCCACCACAGAAGCAATATAATCATCTCCCGCCGTACTAGGGAAATCCTTGTAGTAACCGAACTGAACCAAACACCTATAAACACCATCAAGTGCTAGTTTCCCCACTATGAATCTTTCCTCCGGCTGCATGGTTTTGATCAGTAGGGTTTTAACCGTCAAAATCACCATAATTTCTCGCACAGAATTCGTGTGCTGAATGTAATGTCGAATGATTGTTGGGATTCCATTAACGAGATTAGTGCAGAAGAGGCAGATACCAGGTGGCCAAGATAGGGAAGCGGTTGAGAGCATAGATGCCAACTCTTCTAGGCTCATTTTCCCCTCTGCTTCATACATACTCTTCTTGCTTCTCCCATAAGTCCATGAAATATTATTGTCATGAAGAAAAATGAAATGGCAAATGGTACCCACCCTCCTTGAGGAATTTTGTTGAGTAGGGATGTCATGTAAACCCCTTCGATGTAAACCCCTTCGATTAAGATGAAAGACGAGGAAAAAATGAGGATGAGGATGATATTTGTCTCCCAGATCATGAGCATCCCTAATGTTATAAAGCATGTCTTGATGATCATCACCCACACCACAACCACTCCTGCGAGTCATATAAATGAAGCGAAATTAGTAGGGGCTGGTTTGGTAACAGAATATTCGTGCCAGAACTGCTCAGGTTGTCGATTCATAAGTCTTCAACTCGAGGTGCTTACTGCACAATGATCTACGAATCTCTCTCTTGCAAGGTTTTCTCTTAAATTCTTTAAGACACTAATGTCTGTCTGTTTTGTTTTCCCTTTTTAACTTGGCATGTATATCTCTTTAGTAGTATAAAATATCTGTTCTATCTTTTACTTAATAGTTAATATATGGTATGATTTGTAATAATTTTAGCCGTTATTAATCTCTTCAAGAAATTAGTCATGAATGGGAAGATAGAAAAGGGAATTTGAAAGAAGGGACGATCATTACGTACCAAATGCGTTTCAACACCTCCTTTGAAACCCAAAATAAGGCCAACACAAATAAGCATAAGAGTAAAGTTGATTTCAGGGGAGTAGATTTGACCCTCATGCTTAGAGGATGTGTGCACCATATTTACCCTGGGGAAGCAACCAAGAGCAAGAGATTGCTTCACAATAGACAAGCTAGCAGATATCATGGACTGGCTCGCAACAATGGCTGCAGCTGTTGATATCACGAACATTGGCCAATAAACTGGGCGAGGAATTGAACTAGTACTGTAAAATGCTGTGCCCTTTTTATCAGGGTGTTTGTTGAGATAAGATGCTTCGCCGGTATAGGTGATCACCAATGCTGGATAGACGAATGAAGAGAAAACGATCTGCAAAAAGATAATGGGCACATCAACAAGTTGGTGTTTGATCAAAAAAGAAAATCAGAAAATGTCATGGCTCTTCAAACTGAATGTTGTGCAAATCACAACCGGCATCAACAATAGTCTTGTTATATTTACCTGAATTGCTCCCTTGCTGAAGTGTCCGAGATCAGCAAACATAGCTTCAGCGCCTGTTCCATGAGTTTACTTGCGTTCACATGTACTAATTATGTACAATTGAATATTTCAACAGGATGAAACTAGTTGTGTTGATGAGAGAGAGAGAGAGAGAGAGAGAGAGAGAGAGAGAGAGAGAGAGAGAGAGAGAGAGAGATACCAGTTATTCACAAGAATGTCGCACCAAGGACAGTCCAACCCTTCTCTCCATTTCTTTGAAAGAAAACGACCATGTAGTGCGGGGAAAGGGCCATGAGAATCGAGGGTTCGTACTGGGCGATGTTGTACAGCCCAATCGCAATGTTAGAAGTAAACCACAGGAGCATGATCGGAGAAAAGCAGAAGCTAACTCTACTTGCCGTTGGAAACCGAACGGGGCCGCAACTATCACAACCGCCATTAGAACAACGTGTTCTGCCGCACACACAAAACCTATGAATTTTTCATCATCATTCATCCGCTAAACAAATATTCTTGTAGCAATTGAGTTTTTGGACTTGGTTATCTCGTGGACTCTCATAATTGATGTAAATTGTAATGTCCCGGATTCGTAGTTTGTAATTCGTACATGATGGAAATGATTTCTGAAAAATCAGGGTTTCCTAATAATCCGTAAAAAACCCTAAAAGTATGAATGCGAATCACCAAGTTATACTACCAACAAAAATCACGCAAATAAAACAACCCCACAACGCAGAGATATACGTGGAAAATCTCAGATTGGGTAAAAACCACGGGAAGGAATCAAATCACTATAATCATTGTGCAGTTACAGATATACCTATCCAAACGATGCAAATCCTCACAAAGTTCTAAGTATCACCTGCCGAGTCACACGTATACCGTATCCAGTGATCTTGATCGCTAACGACCTTGAGTCCACAAGCCCTCCAAAACCTCTAGAAAAATTCCCCTTAGAAATCGCTCTACCAAAAACTAATTTCTTCGATATATTTCTCAACTGCTGCCGCACACAAAAAGCTACTGCCGCCCTTTATTTTTCTTTTTGATCACAATAGTTGCCGCATGTGGTTTGCCCCCTTTCTCTTTTATAAGGCTATAGTTGTAGTCCAAAACTTAGGAGATCAAATAAGGCAACTAATTGTAGTAGTTGTAATGTGTGCACCAGCCTACCAATACGCCTCCGTAATATTCGATGGATATCCGATTGATATCTCGATTTATCCCTTTTCCATTCACGAAGTCATTCTACCTTTAGACAATCGATTCACTCTCACTCAATTACAAATGAATGGATTCCTTCCACTCTAATCCTATACAGACTCACTAGCCTATAAAAATAATAAAATTACAACTCGATATAAAATATGTGTTTTGTCGTACGGAATTGCCAATATAATTAAGACTACGGAATTTGGTCCTTACAATTTCTTCTATCGATTGACAAAAAAATTAAAAAAAAAAAAAAACTTCTTCGAATATGGTCCACATTTTTACTTTTCTAGTTTGTATGAAGCAAAAAGTAAAATCTTTGGACTAGAAGGAAAAAAAAATAATCCTCTAAAGATGAAAAGATTCAAAATGAAAAAGCTTACTATTGGACTTCCTATGGACCACTTCCCTGTATGGAAAAATCATAATTCAAAATTGGCACCAAATACTATTCCACCGTTACTCAATTCATTGAGGGAAAGGAGCTAAGGAAGCTCGCCTTGTGTCATCTTTGAGGAAAGTTCTTGAATTCTTGAAAGGGCTGAGAGAACTGAAACAATAAAATAATAATCATGTCAATATATACAAATTTAAAAAACGTGAAAGTCTTCTGTATCAGCACCCGTTGGTGGAAATTAAATTATGAATCAGGTCACATGCGCGCAAAGAGTGAGCGGCTCAAATTTTATTTCAATGATGATTCGTTTAATCGAACTCATTTCAATTATGAGCATCAAATTTTTATTTGAAAGGAAATTTGAGCCACTCGTTTATTTTTCTATGCGCCTTTTGGGACTATAATGCGCGACTTACCACGGGTTGCAGGTGTTAAAGTTCCATCACCAACTACCATGCAAGTTCCAATCATTACGACAAACATCAAAATATTTTGAGCACTGGACCTTTTCTCCAGGAAATTCTTGGTCCTAGACTTCACCTTACTTCGCTGGACGTTATAATATCTCGTATCCGTATCTGTATCCAATTTCGTGTATTGAGCCGTAAACTTGTTCTGGAAATTAAGGTGGCGGCAGAGGAATGAATAAAGAGCAAAAGTCCCGCCTCCTCCATGATCGTCTGCACGAAGAACTATGAACACGTACTTGAACAAATAGATGGCAGTCATGTCCTTGGCAAGTATTAATTATCAAAACACGTTATTACGGGCCGTCATTTTCCCAAGAAATTATATTACTCCATTTCACAATCTTATGCCTTTTGGACTGATCCTTTGAAGTTTTGTTTTGGGCTCCTACGTGCAAAGCCGATGAAAAGAGATTGAGAAAGGTCGATAATATCCAAGCCCGTAGGTTTACTTACCAGGCGACACCAATAGCAAATCTTTCCTTCGGGGAAAATGACGGTCAAAGACGTATTTTGATAATTAATACTCGCAAAAGATAAGCTGAAAATATTTGTTAATGCTAAAAATGTTCTTGACAAACATTAATTATCAAAACACGTCCTGAGCAGTCATTTTCCCAATCTTCTACTGTTATTGAGCAAGCAATGGGTTTCGTAATTAAAGGAGCCCAGGCCCCAGCCCAGACACATCTATGGATATTGTGCACAATAAGCAACAATAACATACGCGATCACAACTCTTTCACATAGTAACTCTTTCACATAGTAATGCGTGGTTTAACTAAATTGACCTTTTGTTTTTATAGGGAAAAAGCTTCTTTTTTTTTTTTGGACAGAATTCGATAAAAGATACATCAAGAGGGAAAAAGAAATCAAAAATGATATAGGGACCGACCGCCGTGTAAGGATTTCGTATCGACCAGCCGATCCGAGCCGTCTAAAAATTTAAACCAAGGTGTCCTACGCGGAAATCAATGACATCCGATATGTGTAGGGTATTGATTATTCCAGCGTATAGGCCACCTCGACTTTTAAAAAAAAAAAAAATTGAACAGCTTAGATCACCGTCCAGTGACCAGAGACGGCCCATCCTGATCCGACCGGTCGGTACAAAATCCGTAGACGGCGGTCGGTACTCATAGCAGTACCCAAAAGAAATACGGAGTAAGCATCTAAGAAAGGGAAATGAATCCCAACCAAGTTAATTTGAGGGTATCCAAACCCAATCCAATCATGTGTTATGCTACCCACCGTCTCTATTTCCAAGAAGTCTGTATTTCTCCAAGTCAAATTTATCAGCACCATTAATAACTCGCACAGCTATTAATGTAGCCCTCCAAGACTCACTTGCATCCCCAAGATTGCTCCGAGTCAAATTTGAAACCTCTTATTAATTTGTAGAAATCTAGTTGTACTTGTTAATTGTCAAATTTCATTAACTAATTATATAGTAAATTACTAATATTTAAGTACCACTTTTCACTAGTGAAAAATTGGACCATAAAAGTAACCGGGTTCAGATTTTAACAAAAAATTGATAAAAAAACGAGCTAAACAGGGAGAATTGAATGCGCGACTCGACATGCACACACCTAGTTAAAAACATACTACAGTACAAGTATTCCTATGCATGAGTGTTAGGAGTTGGATTCTAACTATTTACAGGTTTCTAAGTCATCCCTCGAGCCCCAACTACGTCCTCTGATCATTGCTTTATATATTTGGCGAGAGCTAGCTAGTGATGGTAACAGTAGTAATTAGTACTAATAGTATATCAAGAAGCTCAGAAACTAAGAACTCATTAAACAACAAATTGCCTGGGAATCCCAAAACCAATTTATTAATTTTGACCTTAGTATAAAGTTCCCTATAAAATAAACAAGTGTTTATGTTAATTCAAACCTCATTAAATTAAACTTTATAGGTGCATGTCGCAGTTTAATTATTATTGTAAATGGCCAACATGGTGACCCATGTCGTGCGTGTGTCGTCTAACATTGTTTATTTACTAAACTAATTATACGTGTCGTATCTCCACCTATTCAAGAGTCCGATTTGAACCTTAATTACTTCTCTCTCACGCGCATGAGGGTCAAATGTATATTACTACTACAGTACTAGACAAAAAAAAAAAAATCACGTATGCTTCTAAGTTGTAAGCATGTAACATGCACTACTTGAGATAAAATATTTGGGTACGTACGTATCCACTTTTATGGCTTTTCCATTTGAAATTTGAAGTTCAAAAAAAGGACATTTCCAATATCGTGGTCAATCAACTACTGTAAATAACAAGAAGAAGACACTCGTTTTCCTCTACCATGTCCCTCATTCCGAGGCTGCACAACTCTATTCCCATGCGTCAACTTTTTCTCTCATTTTCAGCCCGGTTGGAATCACAGACTAAACTTCCAAACAATGCATCAAGGTACCAAAACCATAAATGCATTTTTATGAAAATTTAGGCATCCCCGAATCGTAACATTTTTTTTTTGTTGATAAGTCAAAAATGCAAGATGTTACCGTTTTTGAAGGTGAATATTATCTGATTAAGTGGATAATGTTACGATAGAGACACCACAAGAAAAGTAATTTTAAAAAAATATTAGGCATTGGAAATGTTACGTTATTTTGAGGTTTTCTTGTTACGCCATTCGTTTCTTTTTGTCAAGTCTCCTTATGGTTAATATTGTACCATTAATTGATGAATGTTGCAGGTGGGTACGATGTTGTGCAGAAAAATGGGGTGGTACCATAGATGATTCTTGCATTTTGACATATCAATCGACAATAAATTCCAAAAACTTGGATGCATGAAGGGCAAGAAAACAATTTTTTTTCCTCCTATGGAGATGGGGCAAAAAACTTGATCAAGCTTTTTGCACACTCTGGTCTTTTTAATATCCGCACCTCTATTTTGTTTTTTGATCCGCCACCTCTATTTTGTTGGTGTGCTAGTAATGTATATATACACTTATACACGACAAATAAAAAGACAATTTTACATAATACAAAAATTTAAAAAAAAAAAAACAATGCAAAAACAAATACTCCTGTCTATAAAAAAAGAAAGAAATGATGACCACATTTGCGGTCATCAGAGTATTGTACATGGAGAGCAAGAAACATTGTCCGACTGGGATCCACCAGAGAAGAACAAAGTTCTATTTGGGCTCCTATTTGGGTCGTTCACCGCCCGCAAACGGCGCCGGTTTTACACAAAACATGACACTGGGGGGGCCCAAACGGCTGAGCCGGTCTCCCCTCTGTCTGCAAGTCACAAGACAAAATCTCCCCACGGTCCGGCTGGTGTAGTAGCTAGTAGTCTTAGCCTTTCCAAAACAAAATTTGGACTCCCTCATCGAAAAAGTATATATATATAGTATTTAAAAGAAAAAGATGCTCAACAATTGGAAAATAATTTTTGATTTGAACTTTCATCTCTCTATACTCATTGTTGGTTTCTTTTTATTACTATATACTTTTGTTGCTTAAGGATCATTTCTTGAAGAAAAAATCTACTAAAACAATTTTAAAACATAATTCCGAATAAAACTGTGTCAGCAATCGTTTGATACCTAGATCCATGTGCATCGAACAGTTGTTGACACAGTTTTATCTGAATTGTGTTTTAAAATTATGTTTGCATAAACATTAATTGCTGTTTCTTTGATTGCTTAATTTGATTCTACAGTACTCTAATCAGGTATCGATGGACAATGTTACTATCACAAACAGTACTTACCGGCCAACACAATCATACCAGTAAACTGACAAAAAAAAGAAATCATAACCAAACGGGTGATCAGCTAGTGACAAAAACCATCATCTCTTTACTTGGAAGAGACACTTGTGATGAGATGAGATGAGATGAGATGAGAAGCCAAATGTGAATTGAGTTGTTGTACTAGTAGTACTAGCTTATTGTATTCGGTAATCCTCTTTTACGGAGTAGTAATATTTTTCGTCTCTTTTAGAGAACCGAGCCAGGCCACGTGCGTTTTTTTTCTTTTGGTCGTCTCTCTCTGGTCTTAACCGGGCCAGTAATCCCTCTATGTTGTGTTTCTGATTTCTCACTCAAAACCGGTTGTTATTTATTTATTTATTTTGGAATTTTAGATTATGGAGTTGTAAATTTTTAAATTATGGTGAGAATATATTGTGAATCTGTAAAGTATTTGAATTATACCCTAAATACTTAAATTTGAAAACGAATAAGTCATTCCATGCATCAGATCTAAAACATCAAAATGAGAGCGATACATGACATACTTTTATTGTGCTAAAAAAAAAAAAAAAAAACAAGGGCGTGCATGGATGCTCGAACGCTGGGATGGATAAAAATGTGTTCGGAGTCGTCTAATGCACGTGAATATCATACACGTGCAATGTGCATGGAATAGACGCATATCAGAGGTAGTAGTGTCCAAACGTTTTTGTCCAAATAATTTTTTCACTAAAAATAGGTCTAGCGCATGATTTGCGATGTTACGAAGAAAAAAAGATTAGCTGGGTGTTTTGGCTTAATAATTGAGCTGGCCAAAAAAAAATTTCCTTATTGCGTCGGTTTTTTTTTGTTTTTGTTTTTTTGGGATTTTTAGTTTGTCTCGACGAAAGAAATCTAAAAAGTAGTAAATTATTATCAAAATCTTAAAAAACTTCACTAAAAACAAAATAATACAAAACAGATAGACTTTGTGAATTATTTTTGCCTTTAGTGAAAATAATTTAGTTTGGCTCATAATTCTTTATCCTTTAAATATTTCTCGTCAATACGAATAAAAAATTCACAAAAATTTGGTACAAAATTTAATAAATGCAAAAAAAATTAAATAACAATCACACCTCGCTCTTAGCCCACCCCATGGTGACAACAATTATTTATAACGTTCATCTCACATGGGGTGGGATCGCTACAAGTAATTGTTGCGTTTAATTTTTTTGGGTAATTTATAGCCTATGCATGAACCAATATTAATATTGTGAACGAATCCAGATTTGCTGAATTTAACAACTGAAGGGACTTAATTTTGGAGAAATCTCAACTATAACTCGAGGCTTTTAATTAACTTCAGGATTTTAGTTGAAAGAATCTGATAGCAGTCGTCGAATGAAAGGCACGAACAAAAGAGAAAGTGTTAGAAACATGTGTGAAAGGATGATCAGTCCCATATCGAATAAATAGAAATTAAACGGATTAAACCTTAATATACGATTGGATGACTCACCACTTACAAGGCTTAGCTTTTTAAGTAGATACGGGTCATTCAATATATATTGAATCCAGGTGATGTGGTATGAACACCGTAGATACTCTCTAGCGAATCGGACTCCTACACGCAACACGGAAAGAATTCAGGCGGATCAGACTTTCACAAACGGATTGGGCCGACTAGCATATGGAAGAACCTCAAGCGGATCAGACTCCCGACAGAAAGTATAAGTTGGTTGATATGGAGTAATATTTTTCACGTGGAAGTTGATATTTATTAGTAGTTATTTTTCATTTTAATCATCGAAATTTTTGTGTATGTTGCAGATTTTTTTCCTTTAAATACTCCAAATTATGCAAATCCAGACTTCAAAATTAAGCACCAGCTATAGAGGTACAACAAGGGTTATTAATCTGGTTACCACTCTAATCAAGGCCATATCTGGCCATAATTAACTAGTTCATGATTTATTGGCCAAACATCGGTAAATAAGGTGTTCTAAATCAAGAGCTAAGGGTGCGTGGACCTAGACTTGATTTGATGATGGTCAATGTTACTCATGTTTACTTAGCAAAAATAAATAAAAAAAAAATAGTGACTCATGTTAATGAAACGAGCTAAAAATTACTACATGGGATATGAATGTGTTGGAGTTTCTTAACATTGTGACATTCAATATCATCGAATTTTTTGTATGGAAGACTAGGATTTTGCTCCAGCCAAATGAACCCAAAATAGTTCTAGCTGGCGACTACCAAGTACAAACACAACCTCAAGCAGCACCGACTTGGGCAAGTTGATATGAGAAAGTATTTGTGCTCATGATGTCGTATGTTTGAATTACACGAAGACTATACATTTCAAATCTTGGGGCCGTGGAGGATTTGTTTGGTCGTTAGCTTTAGCTCCCGAAATTAATCAAAGTGCACGCAAACTGACTCGGACATCCAGTTATCCAGAAAAAAGGATACCAAATATAAATACCAAAATCATACAGTATAATCATGTTTTATGGTTCATGTTTGAATGCTTTTGTTTTCATTCAGTAATTGGTCTTTTTGGTTTTTATGGTTCACTTGGCTCCATGGGGGGCGGAGTCCAAGCGAGCTTCGCTTCCACTCAACTTGATTATTGTCCTTTGTAATTACCCACCTACAACTAACGCCTCTGCATCCCCTGTTTGGAGATAGGAGTGATTTAACGAAAAATAAATTAATGGAAATCTCCGAAACCACACACACCCCTAAAGTCTAATTTCCTACTATTTTTCAGCAATGTACATTGTTATTTTGTCAAAAAAAAAAAATGACAAGGGTGTGTTTGCACCCAATGTTTTATCATTCACATCGCAACTCTTAAATCTTTTTTTTTTTTTTCTTGGATCGAAGACATGCAATAAGTGTTAGTTGTTAGGGAGATTTGACCCTCGGTCTTGTGCATATGAGTATATGGTGTCTTCCAACTTGACTACCACCCCACTTGCAACTCTTTATACTCCAAATTTTGCGGTTGAACTTTCTTGAAATAAACACGGAAAGACCACTCATGCTGTAGTTAGCGGCTACTAAATTAATAGCCTACCGATTTCGAAACTCTTACCACGTCCATTGTGTGGGGGGGTGAATTCCACTTTACTCCTTGTGAACGGTGTGTGGCTCGCCGAGTCTGGAGAGATTCCTACCGAGCTTGACACCTGCAAACCGAAGGGGGGTTCCTCCGAGTAGAGCCTCCGACGAGCTAGTTAGTAGGAAGAAAAAACGAAACATAAAGTAAAGAATGTAAGCTGTTTATGTAAGAGAGGAGAGGAGAGAGGTGTACCTTAGGTGAGGGGGGGAGCCTTGTATTTATAGAGAAAAGGTGAGACTTAATGGTTAAGTCTCGGCTATTAATAGAAAGTTACTATAAATGGAAGAAATGACTATTAATAGCAGGTTACCATAAATGGAAGGTTAGGTGGCAAGTAAAGGAAGCTTCTAGAAGATTCTAGAAGGTCATGACTTGTCGAGTCCGCGTACCGAGCAATAGCAAGACATTCCGAGCAATAACGAGCGTCCATATATTTACCGAACGGTAAAGATGTTTGCCGAGCAAGTGAAGTACTCCGAGTAAGACTAAGAACTGCCGAACGATACTAAGAACTGCCGAACGATACTAAGAACTGCCGAAGAAGAGCCAAGTAATAATAAGAATTGCCGACTAATTTAAAGAACTGCCGAGCGATAATAAGACAAACGTTCGGCAATACTTGTGGGATAATACTTGTTGAAATCGTTTTGTTGTAATGACACAACACCTTATTTGTTCTTCCGAGATATGATGGTACCCCTTTTGGATTTTATGAACTGAGGGATATTTCGGCCCACTACACATTGGGAACAGTTCTTGTACATCTCACTCGCCAATCTGCAAACATCGATCTAACGCAAACAAACACGTTAAAGTGTCCAATTAATGCGAGGCGCCTAACACAGCCGATGGAGTTGCCTCAAATTCAAAGCCGGCTTATAGCCAAGGCGAGGGAAGCCTACGCTTCCGGCCCCCGAAAAAAATTAAAAACGAGGGCTCCTAAATTTTTAGAATTCCTATATATATATATATATATATATATGGTTCAAAAAAATTGCACTAGCCTCCTTAACACAAAATAGGCCCAAATTGTGGAATTATTCATTAGAAACACTAAACACGTTAAAAAAGGAAAAAAAAATAATGCAAGGGTCGGCAGATTAGGAAGATATAGCCGAACTAGGAAGATATAGGTTTACCAAAAAAAAGAACTAGGAAGATATAGCCAATCAAAAAAGAAAAAGAAGAAGATATAGCCGATCATAAGGAGTAGGACGGCAGGAACTAGAAACGCTTCATGCTTGAGGAGTGCGAGAAGAATAATTTTCAAATGATGGATTTTGAGGTATTGTAATTGTTGCATTTTTTTTGGGGATAATTATATGCTTCTATTTTGTAATGGTAAATCGTTTGTATTGATTTTTTTTTTAATGACTCTTTGTAGATCACTTTTGTATGAAAAATATAAGATGGCCTCATTCAAGAGATTTGCTTTCGGCCTCCAAAACTTATGAGCCGACCCTGCTCAAATTTCAGTGTGCCATAGGCCTGTGAAGTGGAGTAACATAGACTTCATATGATAGTATATACATGAGTACTATTTAGAAGCTTGCCAAAAGCTTTTACAAAATGCATGTGACTATCTGAGGCACGCTTGAAAATCACTCGAGCAGTTGTAGTCGAGCTAGCTGACTTTCACATGACCATGGTAGCTTCTCTGTCTGTCATGGAAAGACCACTCATGTTTCTCTGTTTGTTCGGCTACCACAGTAGGAACTTATTAACCTTTTGGGCCCAACAAACCCCATAACTTCAAAGCATACACGTGATGAAATTGCCAACTCCGAAAATACCTTTCGGCACTGTGCGCCTACTGGCCGCCATTATAACTCTTTGTCATTGTCCTGACTCCTGCTCTTGTGCGGGGCTTACTATATATCGAGTGCATCGGCCTCGCACAATTACGTAGAGGTGAGAATGTTTGAAGCATGCTACGTGATGAACGATACGAAACTCGAAAAATTATTCAGTTTCGTTGTGATACGTCCTAACCCTCTTTCGTTGTCATAAACTTGTGCGGGATTTACTATCATGAAATGCATCCGCCCCGCTTAAGGATGGAGATCGAGGTGAGAAGGCTGGATTTGAAACTTGTCGCAAGAGCACTGGATAATTAGTTTTATCGGTGGCCCTAGCTAATCTTTCACAAATGTTTTTCCGAGCACCCCACTTGCCAATTTAAAAATAAATTTATTTGTAACCATAATTGTTTATATTTTAGATTCATTTTGTCGAGATGAAAAAATAATTCAAAAACAAAATGATGCAAAACCACCGAATGCAAAAAAAATTATTAATAAACACAAAAGAATAATCCACATGGCTTATTAGTCAAAATAGGCTGAATTTAGATAAAGCTGTACATGTTCAAGAAAAAAAAAAACAGATAAAGCTGCGATTGTTGTACTCTCCTTTTTCATATTTATGCCTAATTTTATTTACTCACAAAAATGATGCACATCCTTGCAGTAGTTTCAGAAATTCACCCTTGAAGCAATTTGAAATGTTGAGATTCACTTGCCGGACATATGAAAGTGCATAGTTCGGTTGGTTGGTGGGTTTGCTTTTCACACAATTGATGTGGGTTCGATTATTTGAGTTAGGCCTCAAAAAAGTAATGTTTTGTGAATTCTCTTCTCCTGATGCGGATGACCCGTATTTGACTAGACCAAGGAAAGGATTAGTTAAGGTGCGTATAAGCTGGTCTGGACACCACTAACCGTAAGAAAAAAAAGTAAAAGTTCTCAACCTTAAGAGAGAGTTTGAATTGAGGACAGTTGCAATGTGTTCAAGTGTCCCCCAACTAGACCCAAACGTTTGTCGATTATTGGTGGACTTGTAAAGAGCCTTATTCAATCTGGGTCGCACTTCACTGAGAGTTAGGGTTTCGGTAAACTCTAGTATATAAAAATACCTGTTGTGCGTCGTAGTTGATATAATTTGTACTCTTTCTTCATTCGATTCGATTCAGGGTAGAAATTGATGTAATACATGGATGTACTCAATAAAAAAAATAAAAATAAAAATAAAAAGAAATTCGTAAAATCTGTGTATTACATTCTTTTTGTATGCTTCTTAATTATCTTTACGCATTGTGTGTTGATTGGTTTTGGCCGAATGAATTCCCCAGCAATTACGTGCGCCAAGTAGGGAAAGGAAAAGAAAACTGAGATGAACCAAGAGTACTCCTACTGTGTGCCGCACATGTTTTGATGTAGCGTTGGACAAGGTATGCATGCCTCGAGGTCGAGAATACAGAAACTAGTACTAGTAAAACAGAGCAAGACCCAGAGAAGTACAAACCCCAATTTGTTTTTACTAATAAAATAATAATGGCGTCGAATTCTAAGTTCCCCGGCCGCCACGTCAATCCTAGCTGTAAGTAAAATTCAAGTTTAGTGAGTCAATAAATTTGGGACCCTCTTTTTTTCAAGCAACAAGAGCCGGTAATCAAATTTAAACTACTCCAATTTGGGTAGATATTGACAACATTTTTCAAATTAGTTTCAGTAACTTTAAAAATTAAAAAAAAAAAAAAGAAAAGATAACAACATACAGAATAACAAAACAATTTACTCATTTTGATAAGGATAAAACTTGATTTCGAATCGGGTTCAAAGGTAGATAACTAAAAATTTGAAATACTAATCATTTATTTTTTAAGATTTTTGTGCCCGACTTCGATATGGATTATGCAAGGTGTGCTTTATGGGGTAACCCTTTTACTTCAGAACCTTATAACAATCGGAATGTTTCGCCGTTAGTATAAGGACTAATTGTTTCGGTCTATACAATTTTATTTTTATAACTCAAGGGATCCGGGTCAATTTACGTGCGATTCGACTAATCTGGGAGATCCAAACCTACCGTGCATTGCGGGGAACCTAATTAGAGGGCCGGTCGCGGTAAAATTTGGATCGTGCATTGCGGGGAACCTAATTAGAGGGCCCGTCGCGGTAAAATTTGGACGGAGATCAAATTGATAAACCCACTCCGAAGTTGGTCAAAGCAGTGAGCACTGTATAAAGGCTTTTGAAATTTGACCGACATATTTTAAACTGGGCCGAGCATCGTGGGCCTCACGTGACAGGCCACACAGCGTTCGAGATAAATCATGTGCTGACTCCAGTAAATGTTTTGATTTTAACTCAGTGGACCAACATCTGCCACGGTTGCCACCTTACGGCACGTGTCTTGTTCTCACTCGCCCACCGGACGGAATATAAATACCGTTTTGGTACCAAATCGCACCACACGGCAGTATCCTAAACTCTTTTTTATCACATATTTATAAGGGCTTTACACGCTTCGTGGTGGTCTCGTGGCGGAGACCACGCAACTACGTGGTGTAGAAAAAATTTGGAGGAGGACATTAGTGAACTCTTAGTGTAAAAAATTTTGGAAACTAATTCTGAAAATAAAGAAAGGTTAATGAATTCCATAACAACATTAGCAGTCCTGATTCTGTAAATTCAAAAACACTAGCAGTCATGATTCTGTAAATTCAAAAAAATTACAGGTACATATGTACCTATGCATTGAAATAGAGTAAACCCAAGGGGGGTTACCCAACTGAAAATGAGAAAACAATGCGCGGGCGCGTTCCAGAACGGAAAAAAAAAAAGCCTTATTTTTTAAGAAAGCAATTTCAAACTCAAAAATTATGAGTTTATTGAAATCTAAACATATGCAATATAAATCTTGTTTGAAAGATCTCATCGACATCTTTTATACGATGCAAAAAAAAATTGAAAAAATTATTTTTCATTTACATTATTTTTGAGTTTAAAAATGTGGAATAAACTGCTTATTTTTTAAGAAGATTTTTAGAATGGGCTCTGTTACGAGTTATGTTCGAACTTCACGAAAGCCAAACATTCCAAACCTTAGGGTCACCAGAAGGTTTACCCAGTCGTTAACTTTAGCGCTTCGGAGTTAGTCGAGGTGTGTTTGTGGAAGCTAGTACGGATATCCGGTCATAGGAAAAAAATGCATTGAAATAGAGTAATATCATTTTGTGCAAACCTTCTGCAAAAATGGAGAGACTGTGCAAGTGCATGTGCACTTGACATTAAAAGTGAGCCCACTGTTGAATGCTGGATAAAATAAAGTTAAATGTGATCTCGAGACCTACACGATTTTATCTCATCAAATTAAAGTTCCCAACTGACTACTACGATCATGCAAGTTGATAACATTAGTTATTTAGTTATATCTTTTTAACTCTGTTTCACACATGATTTTCAATGCAAATTATGCGCATGTGTGAATATCCGAATGAGCCGATGCAAGAGATTCGAGAGAATTTTGAATTATACTAATTCGTATAACGTTTAAATAGGTTAGCTATGTCCGGATGGAGGTTATTTTTATTAGATTGTTGATCATTCGGATTAAAAAATTTGGCAAAAAAAGTAATCAGAGTTTTGAGTTCGGCTTGATTACCATGCAATCCTACAACTCAAACTCGAGTTCGGTTATCAATTACTAAATGTGCGGAACCTCGAACTGTTCGCGAGCAACTCGATTTATTTGTAGTCCTATTTTGTAAAACGTGGTGCTTTAGTTTTGGATCCCCAATCGGTTAGATTTTCTCGAATTAACAACCCAATGGGTTATATTTCAATGGTCTCCCAAAAAAAAAAAAAAAACTAAAAATGAGAAAATGCATTCCAAAGTTTATCATTTTAATGTTTAAAATTACGTATTATTTTTTCTATTATAATAATACGCAATACATCTATGAAAACGGGACCTATAAACGGAAAATAGACTGCGCATTGCCGCATTTGGATCTTCCAAAATTTCGGCTGTTGGATCCTTTAAAAAAGGAGTTTGTGCCTTCTCCACCTCTCCCTCCACTCACTCTCTCTCTCTCTCTCTCTCTCTCTCTCTCCCACACAGTCCTTCCTCACACAGTGTCCTACTCTTCCTCCAAGAAATTTCCCACGAAATCTCAAGTAAAGCATCAAAGGTTCGTGAATCTACACAGTACCCAGTTATAGCCTTCTTTCCTTACCTGCTCTGATATAATCACAGAGTTATTTCCTTTCCCTCCTTGGCCCGATTTTCACACACTTTCTCAAACTAGAGTACCCCTCCACCCCTTTTAATAATCCCTCCTCTGTAATCTTTCTTCCAACAGAGTCCTCTGTTCTTCCTCTCTCTCTCTCTTTCAAAATCACTTTTTTGTGGTTTTCAATGTGAGTGATGGACGACAGTATGAGTATGCTATGCCCGATTAAATACACCGAGCACAAAACCTTTACCAAGAAATTCACAAAGCCATCAACAATATGGAAGCCAAAAAACCCCTCCGATGAGAGACGAAACATACCGGATTATAATAAATCCGGTGTGCCGAGAGTTGTACGGATTTCCGTAGCCGACCCCGACGCCACCGACTCATCGAGCGGGGAAGAGGACGAGCTGTTCGGCCGAAGGCGGGTGAAGAGGTACGTGAACGAGATTAGCGTTGAGACTGAACGAAACAGATCTTTTGCTTCGTCCAGTCAGGACGCTGAGGTTGTTCCAACAAGTAGCAGGAAAAAGAAAACAGTTGGAAACAGAGACGGTCTGAAGCCAAAACGGAATAATACGAAGGCGGCGCCGGCGAAGATTGGGCAGAAGTACAGAGGCGTGAGGCAGCGGCCGTGGGGGAAATTCGCGGCGGAGATTCGGGACCCGACGAGGCGGGTGCGGCTGTGGCTGGGGACGTACGAGACGGCGGAGGAGGCCGCGATCGTTTACGATAACGCCGCGATCAAGCTGCGTGGACCGGATGCCCTGACGAATTTCGTCAGGCCGCCGGGTAGGGATAAACCGGAGATCAACGTGGCGTCGGTCTCCGGCTACGAGTCGGGAGAGGAGTCTAATAACGTCATATCTTCTCCTACCTCGGTGCTGCGGTTCAGGACTCTTTCCAACGATGCTGAACCGGTTCGAGAAGCCACGACGAAAGACGCTACTAATAAGGATCGTCAACCGGCACAACGAGGCAACGACTGCTGTGTACCGGTCGAGAAGACCGAACCGATTGGACAAACGGTTGAAGAAGCTGTTCAGTGTAGCGGTGAAACTAATCCGTCACGAAATGAAGGCGTTGATTTTGTTATCCCGATGGACATACCGTTCTTGGACGACTTCTTCTATCTAGAGCCGCCGGAACCGATGCATTTCGACGACGCGCCGGTTCTTGCCGAAAGCCCGTTGTTGAGCGAGGGGCTTGACATGTTGGTAGACCCGGTTGACGATTTCGGTTCGTTATCATCGTGGCAGGTCGACGACTATTTTCAAGACATCGGCGGCGATTATTTCACCTCGGATCCCCTCACGGCGCTCTGAGACGACTCCTCTGCTGCTTCCCATTAGCAGCTAGTAATTTTGTAACTGCGGCGGCAACAAAATATATTGGTTAGATTTTACAAGAGCAACAGTCGTTTGTTTATGCGTTCACAAATTTCTAGTCCTTGACGTAGAATGAGTGGGAGTTTTGTAATTTTTGGTTATGTGTTTTTTTTTTGGAAATGTGTAATAGATGAGAATAAGATTATGATATTCGTGTTTCCTTCTCCGAGTAAAATGATACTCCTATGGTTCAATTGAATGTTGGTAATTTGTTAATTTTTGGCTGAGTAATGAAATAAGTTTTGAGAAAGAGTTAATTGAAAAAAGAAATTATTGACAAATTATTAATTAGTACAAACAAGAAGTTACTAAAATGCAAAAAATTAATTAATGAGTGAAAATAAGACGATAAAAATGAATTCTTTTGTTTTTTTTTCACTAAAAAAAAAACCTATCGAAACGCCCCGTAATGTTGTGTTGACCGTGGAGATGGACACCTGGTACTGCCACCGTGGCATTCCTTTTGCTCCACAGGAATAGGCGTGATTTGCGGTTATGGCTCTTTTGACTGATTTGAGTCGGTGTGAACCGTACAAATCGGCGTCAATATTCAAGAGTATCTTCTCTGAGGGCTGCTCCCCTCCCCCTCCTGACACATCCCCTCCCGGCCGCACTCCTTTTTCCGGATTTACCCCCACCTCTCTCTCTCTCTCTCTCTCTCTCTCTCTCTCACACTTTTCTTTCTTTCTTTCTTTACAGCTTCTTCTTCTTTTTTTTCCTTTTTTTTTCTAGTTTATTTTTTTTTCATTTTATTTCCTTTTCTTTCTTTCCGGTTTGAATTCTTTTTCTTTTTTTTTTCTCTTTAATAATAGGTTCAAGTCTAATTCTAAACTTTGTAAAGTAATTGAGATTAAAAAAAAAAGTGTGTCAATTGATCATGTTTATCCGACTGTTTTATTTTTCTTTTTTGTCCTTTATAGATTAAAAAATATGGTTACAAAAATAAGTATTTCAATTTTCAATAGTGATTCAATCCGTTTGAACCAGTGCAAAGATGCTATTTTTTTTATCATTCATCCTAAATGGTCGTAATAAATTTTTGACTCCAAGGCCTTTCAATGGACACCCTAAGAGAGTTCTAAAACTAAATAATGAGTCTTAGGGTGCTCGTTAAAAGGCCTTAGAGTAAAAAATTCATTAAGATTATAATAAGTGTTCGGGAACTAATTACGAAATGTATTTTGCAAACGACATACTAATCCAGAATACAAATGTTATATTTAGGATTATTTTTTTTAACTATAGTACAATTTAATAACCATTTTTTAATATATAAACGATGTAAAAAAATAAGTGTTTCAATTTTCAATCCATGCTACTAATCAAACTATTATTTCTTCCATTTAAAAAATTTGTTCTTTCTTTCTTACACAATAGGTTCAAGTCTAATTCTAGATTTTGTAAAGTAATTGAGAGAGAAAAAAAAAGTGTTTCAATTGATTATGTTTATCGAACTGTTTTTTTTCTCCTTTATAGATTAAAAAATATAGTTACAAAAATAAGTGTTCCAATTTTCAATCCTTTTGAACCGGTGCAAAGTTGTTATTTTTCTGATCATTTCATCTTAAATGGTCGTAATAAATTTTTTGCTCCAAGGCCTTTCAATGAACACCCTAAGAGAGTTTTGAAACTAAATAATAAGTCTTAGGGTGTTTTGTTGAAAGGCCTTAAAAAGATATAAGCAATTAAATAAAGAAATAAATTAAAATAATATGATCAGAATAAAAGATCTTCACACCCGTTCAAACGCATTAAAAATTGAAATAATAAGATCTTTGCACCGATTCAAACGGAGTGAAAATTTGAGCACTTAATTTTTTTAGACCGTTTATATATTAAAAAATATGGTTAAAAAATTAAGTGCTTCAATTTTTAATGCGTTTGAACGGGTGTGAAGATCTTTTTATTTTGATCATATTATTCTAAAGAGACATAATCAAATTTTGTTTCTAGGGCTCTCATAATTACGTTTCTGCTCCATAGGATTGCAAATTGATGGTAATGATTTTTTTTTTAAACCCCAAACGTTGCCGTTTAGGGGTTACAGTGGGCTCTGCCAATTAAAAAGTCGGAGGAAGGTAATTAAAAGGGCTGAGGGAGGGTAAAAGAGGAAAAAAGGTGTGGGGTCGGGAGGGGTGTGGTGTCAGGGGGTGAAAAAAGCAATTTACATCTTCTCTCTCTTATTTGCCCTCGTGTACGGATTCGGCTCTGCTAAACACGTGAGAGCATTTTTGCAATCCTGAAATGTGAGGCCGACATTGACAATGATCAGAAAACACCAAAACAGAAATTTAAATAGACTCATCGTAAAATTGCCGCTCAACATACTGAAATGAGATTCATGTTACTAAAATCTACCGAAGTTTAATCGATTTTTTTTTTTTAATAAAAAGATGTCTGGATAATCTTACGCTCACCTTGATTAATTTTGAAAGACCATGAACCAATGTTTTAAAACCCGGACCGGTCAACGACCCGGAGAAGGGACTGGGCGAACGGATCACCGATTCAACCGCTATCGAACTGTGACATCATAATTGTATTTTAAAAATACTAATAACATAGAAATATCTATAATAATAGGCTGTTGATTTTGTCACTCCCTTTTTTGTTAACGTCACTCCCCTGCAAGTGTATTTTTATGCACTTGCAGAAGAGTGGCGTAAACATAAATGAAAGTGACAAAATCATTTCCCTAATAATAATATAAAAAAATACACGAGTAAAAAAAAATGATTGGAATGAATTTGTCTTTCGCATTATTCGAAGTGAATTAGGAGGTTTTAGGCTACTGGAGTCAACGTTATCAATCCCGTACCGTCCAGCATACCGTTTTTCTCTACTGGAACGGTACGTATTAGTACCGGTGTATATCTCCGTACCGTTTCGGATTTACCGCAATATATTTGTTCATAATTTTATATACTTCTAATACTAGTTTTTGTATTATGTGTACAAATTAAAGTCGAGCTAACATGCATACGTATAGAACTAAATTACTATATGGAGCATAATAAAATTTTATTAAATGAAAAATATTGGACAAAATATTAGAATTCAGAATTACAATATTCACACAAATTACTAGAAACATTATGCAAATGTTGTTTGGGGTTTATGTAATAAATTGTAGTTGTATCTGTAATCCAAGACAATTTTTTCTTTTTCCCAACCTCTGGACAAGAGGGTTTGTGTTGTTCTTTTTCGTACCTAGATTAGGATCCAACGGCCAGCTGGTACCTAGTCTGATTTGTACCATTTACTAGCGGCTGCTGCACGGGAAAAAATAAAAACACCAGAAAATTTTGTACCGTCTGGAACACCAGAAAATGTCCGAAACAGTCCGGTATTGTCCAGTACATCCGGTATTTTAACCGGAACGGATCTCTTGTAATACCCGCCCCGAATATTTAGTATTTTACATTCACATTTTAAATTGAATTATGTGTTTACGAGATTTATTCATATTTAGTGGGTATTTATCTAAATGTTATTGGACGGTTGCATAAATGAATGGGTGGTGTGGTTGCACTTGATAATTTTCCTATAGGAGATATTTTTTGGCAAATATCTCCCCTTTCCCTGATATTTTCAGAAAGAGAGAGAGAGAGAGAGAGAGAGAGAGAGACGGCTGGAAGAGGAAGAGAGGAGAAGAGAGGAAGAAACCAAGGTGCAGGGCTGTTCTTCACGAATTTATTCAAGGTACTTAGAAAGCTTGTAAATTTCTATAATTTTTACTGGACGTTCATTTATGTGTCTAGTATATGGTGGTAAATTTTCATAATTTTCTGAGAGGTGTAGAAAAAGATAAAAATCGTGAATCAAGCTGTGGTCGGATTCCTGTTTTTTTGAGCAAACAGCTTACAGAGCTGCGTCTTTCATCAATTTTTTGATAGTTAAGCGATCCTCTTGATTACGGGTCCTTATGAGTCTGAAAGATGGATAAGTTGGTGATGTTTTGGCGTTGGAATTACTACAAAGTATTAAGTATTCGATTTTTAATGAATTTTCGAACACAAACTGTTCTGCTGGAAATTGTGTTGCTCTGTGCAGAATTTCTGAGTTTGGGGGTGATTTTGACTAGGTTCTCTTACTTTGTAAAATCTGGGAAAAATCAGGGATGACCTTTGATGAGTGATAATGGTGTGTACCAAATTTGGGGTTTATTAGATGCATATTCTAGGTTTGGCAGAATTTACAATTTGGTACGTTCCTGCTGAGTTTTGTGTTTGTCGCACTGACACATTTTGGGGAAATGGTCGTACCTCTTAGCTCGAGTATCGGATTTGCGCACGAGTTGTTGATTCTGAAACTAGACTCGTATGTCTTTCGGAATATGTAGGGGTTGTGGCTTAATTTGTACTAGGTTAAATCAGTTTTTGATTTGAAGTTGATAGACATGCAGAATCTGCGGTTTTGGACAGATTATTGTGTAACTTCGGACGAGCATAACTTTGTCGTCCGGACTCCGTTTTAAGCAAATTTTATATCAAAATTCATGTACCGGAGGTGTACTTTCCAATGGTGGTGGTCTCATGATCTGATTTTAAATCTATAAGAAGTTATAGGCAGAATACGACAGGTTGGTCGTAAATTTCAAACCAAATATAAGGGTTATGTGGTGTTTGAGTGCTACGCTTGTTTAGGGACACTTCTAAACCTTTGAGATAGACATGCTAATATGCGTTAAGCATCGTTAATCTATTGTTGGTGTTATAGATTATTTTCAGGAGTTGGTTGTAACGTTTAAGCGGTCAATAAACTGATATGGTTAGCTTGTGGTTAGGTAACAAGCCGGTGAATTGGGGAGGTTCCGAAATCGTAAGTTCGCATACCTCGGTCGACACAAAGGTGAGTGTGTCTGATATAGTTCTTCTCAATAGGATATTGTTGTGGTGACGAGAGTATACATTGCTAATGGTATTTTAGCTTTGATATGGTTATCTTTAATGAGATATTATTGTAGTGTGGAGTATATCATGCTACTGTTGTTTAGCTTTTGATATGTTGTGAATGTGTGCGTGTGAGGCATATCATGTCGTAAGCCACATCGTTCAATGGACGATGGTCGGGAGCATGGTGTGTGGGGCACGAGATTTGGTTGTGATATGCGTGTTTGATGGATAGTCGTACTGATGAGTGTTGATTGAACCGCCGAAGGTTAGCGTGTGAGGCATACCATGTCGTATGCCATGCCGGCTAATTGTCGGTGGATGGGAGCATGGTATGTGGGACACCTCGTCTTGGGTACATGCAGAGTGGCAGACGTGTCACTGCATGTGATGTGATGTGATTATGTTCACGTTGTTGTGTTTGGAGCATGTGATGGATATAAGTGTTGTTTACATTCGAGTGTTTCAGTTATGTTGGAGTTTCATATTGTT
Organism: Rhododendron molle; assembly: GCA_025413875.1. Classification (NCBI taxonomy): domain Eukaryota; kingdom Viridiplantae; phylum Streptophyta; class Magnoliopsida; order Ericales; family Ericaceae; genus Rhododendron; species Rhododendron molle. The sequence goes on from CM046396.1 coordinate 43,918,565, forward strand.
GTTGATATTCTTTCGGGTATTGTGATATCTTATCGAGCACTTCTATATCTCACACACTCTGGCTTTCCTTTTTGGTCTGCCAGGTAGCAGGTTGCTTAGAGTGGGACCACTACTGGTCAACGTTGGAGGTGTCTCACTAGCGTCAAGTGGGGTTTTGATTCGTTGTTGTGGAGTGCCTTAGCTGGTGCAGAACTTGTTTGTAAAAGAGTTGTAGCTAAGGATAGTTGGAGCTTCTAAATTGTATAGGTTGAAATTGAGTTTAGTCGATGGTTGAAGTTCTATTTGAGGTTAAATGTTGACACTTTTATATTTTTATGTGATAAGTCTTCCGCTGGGTATTTATTCTGACAGGTTGTGACGTGTGGCTTGGTCTTCTGTGTGGAATGCCACGTGGTCGCGCCGACTCGGGCCCACTTTGGGTGTCGTTTGCGGGGCGGGGCGTGACAGCTTGGTATCAGAGCTAGTACGTTCTAGTCTCTGTGTTGAGAGTCGATTAGGGGTTTCGATAGTGGACCATAGGGTGTTGTGTCTGTCGAGTAAGGGTTAGTGGGTGACTAACAGGTGATTATTTAATACTTGGCATTGTGTTTGCTACTGGTGTTTTAAATTGTTAAGACAGGTTATTGAGATGACTCGGTTCACGGAGCAGCAAATGGTAACTGTTCCATGGCAGATTGTGTTGGCACTGGCGATGTCGTATGTGGGTTGTGCTCTATGTGTGGAGGTAGATGGACTGAGGGTTCACGGCGTTATGGGGAGTATGTGCTTATGCGTGTCAAAGAGATAGGTATTTTCAATATTGATTGACGTCAGGTGTAAATGGCAATGAATGTAGGGTTAAACCTAATTACCATGTTCTTAATGCTTATTGTGCACTTTGAGTAATTATGTGCTTTGGTAGGATGTAGTTTATGTTGTAGTGAGACGGTAGTTATATTATGTGGTATGTCAATCTGGTTATGGTGTAAGTTGGCGGTGGGAGGATGAAGATATTGAAAAAGGGGTGTGTGTGTTTATGGAAGTAGCATGGGTTTATTGGTGTGTGATTGGGTAAGTGTATGGTTAAGTGGCTTGTATGGTATTATGGATGTGATATGGGGTACATTGTTTAAAAATTGAAGGCATGTACAAAGGGGTTTTGTATTCTTTGGAAAAGGTTGAAAAACTACACTTGATAGTCATAGAAAATAAATCTATATTTGGCGTTGAAAGGACCGAAATGAGTATATGTGTGGATGTGAAACATAATGGTTTGGTGTTATGTGAATGTGGTTTTACTGGTTCTGTGTGAGCTAGTATATGGTTTTAGTTATCTATGGGAGATAAGTTTGGATGGGTTTCTATATCTTATTACTTGTATGAGTTGGAAAGGTTTGGTGAGTTAATTGTCGGATGTAGTGTTAATGGGGGGATAGGTTGCCTAACGGTTAGAGTGGTAAATTAGAAGTAGTTAATAATCGTGTTTTGAGTGATTGGGGTTTGTTATGTGAGTAAGGTTTGAATGGTACAAGTTGGGAAGGTGCAAGTTAGACTGGGATTGAATCGGGTTGTGAGGATGGTAAGCAATACGACAGAGCAGCGACTACAAAATTGTTGCAGGGGTTGGATGAGAAATTGGTTAACTTCGCGGAAGTGAAACTGGGGCAGAGTGTTGGTATTCTTGAAAACCATTCTGAGGGAATGGGACAGGTATAACTTTTATTTGTTGTTTGATTTATTAACATGATCATGCATTATGGCTTCACGTCAGAGTAAGTCCAGTCGACTGGAGTGTCAGTGGTGTTGTGATGAAATGGGCAACGTGCCTATTAAATCACGACACGTCTTGCATATTGTCATATTCGCATGCCATCAATGATATTTATGTTGTGGACTAACCTTGTTTTGAAGGGACACGTTACAACAAAATTGAGTTCGGGCTTCTGAAACAGAATTCGGGGATGGTTATGAGTTGACAATGAGACGTGGAACAGTGTTGGGATCTTGGTTGTGATGGAGAAGGTGTTGGGGTCTATGAGGGAGTGCATAGAGGAAGTAGATTAAGTGAAGTATAGGTGATTGTTAAGGTTAGATGTGAAATCTTAGGTGATAGTTGAGCTGCAGTGGTAGCAAGTTTTATGGTGGATTGAAGGTTAGAAAGTTAGGTGGGTTGTTGATTCGAGTTAGTATGCGTTGGGTTGGATTGTATACTAGTATATACAAATGTCTTGAGGTGTTGTTTGTGTGTGACAGATGTGTTTCTTTCGGTATGCCTGAGTGATAAAATGGTTAGTGTAACATGATTATATAATATGCATATAATGCTGTTTCAAGATTAATGTTTGTTGGTGTATCAAATAGTGTAATTATGCTGGTTGATAGTATGAGGTTAAAACTTAGTTTTCCTAAAAGGTTATACTCAGGTTTTGAGAGTGCAAGGTGATATGGGGGTCAAGGTGGTTGATTAAGTTGGTATTGATGATGAGATCAATTTTACTAAAACAAAATTGTCGTACTTGCGTTATATTGATTTTAACATGAGTTAGGGAGTTTCTGGTTGGAAGTTACTCTATTAAAGGATAAGCTCGTAAATTTCCTACGGTGGAATCGTGTGAAATGGTGAAAGTGGTTTTAGCATGTAGACGTGTTGGATGCCGTGATGTATGCCCTTCTTGGGAAGTAGAATTAGTATTGTATGAGTACCTACAGGAATTATGTGATTGTTTTTGTCGAGAGTTGATGGAAAAAGAAGAAGTTTTAGCTATAAATCATAACGGTGTTATCTTCTTTATGTTTTGTGCACAGAGACATGGCTTTAAGGGAGTTTTGGTTAGAAGTGAAGGTGAATGGGGGTGGATTACATGATGGTGTAGTTGAGGGAGTAACTTGTTTGTAGTTTTGTATATGTGTTGTTCTTGTTCTTACATGAAGTCGTTGGTCAAGATTGTTTGAAATTTTATAGTTTTGGTTGTCGCTGGGGTGAGGCTGGTGGTTCTAATTTCGAGGACGAAATTTTCTAAGAGGGGGAGAGTTGTAATACCCGCCCCGAATATTTAGTATTTTACATTCACATTTTAAATTGAATTATGTGTTTACGAGATTTATTCATATTTAGTGGGTATTTATCTAAATGTTATTGGACGGTTGCATAAATGAATGGGTGGTGTGGTTGCACTTGATAATTTTCCTATAGGAGATATTTTTTGGCAAATATCTCCCCTTTCCCTGATATTTTCAGAAAGAGAGAGAGAGAGAGAGAGAGAGAGAGAGAGACGGCTGGAAGAGGAAGAGAGGAGAAGAGAGGAAGAAACCAAGGTGCAGGGCTGTTCTTCACGAATTTATTCAAGGTACTTAGAAAGCTTGTAAATTTCTATAATTTTTACTGGACGTTCATTTATGTGTCTAGTATATGGTGGTAAATTTTCATAATTTTCTGAGAGGTGTAGAAAAAGATAAAAATCGTGAATCAAGCTGTGGTCGGATTCCTGTTTTTTTGAGCAAACAGCTTACAGAGCTGCGTCTTTCATCAATTTTTTGATAGTTAAGCGATCCTCTTGATTACGGGTCCTTATGAGTCTGAAAGATGGATAAGTTGGTGATGTTTTGGCGTTGGAATTACTACAAAGTATTAAGTATTCGATTTTTAATGAATTTTCGAACACAAACTGTTCTGCTGGAAATTGTGTTGCTCTGTGCAGAATTTCTGAGTTTGGGGGTGATTTTGACTAGGTTCTCTTACTTTGTAAAATCTGGGAAAAATCAGGGATGACCTTTGATGAGTGATAATGGTGTGTACCAAATTTGGGGTTTATTAGATGCATATTCTAGGTTTGGCAGAATTTACAATTTGGTACGTTCCTGCTGAGTTTTGTGTTTGTCGCACTGACACATTTTGGGGAAATGGTCGTACCTCTTAGCTCGAGTATCGGATTTGCGCACGAGTTGTTGATTCTGAAACTAGACTCGTATGTCTTTCGGAATATGTAGGGGTTGTGGCTTAATTTGTACTAGGTTAAATCAGTTTTTGATTTGAAGTTGATAGACATGCAGAATCTGCGGTTTTGGACAGATTATTGTGTAACTTCGGACGAGCATAACTTTGTCGTCCGGACTCCGTTTTAAGCAAATTTTATATCAAAATTCATGTACCGGAGGTGTACTTTCCAATGGTGGTGGTCTCATGATCTGATTTTAAATCTATAAGAAGTTATAGGCAGAATACGACAGGTTGGTCGTAAATTTCAAACCAAATATAAGGGTTATGTGGTGTTTGAGTGCTACGCTTGTTTAGGGACACTTCTAAACCTTTGAGATAGACATGCTAATATGCGTTAAGCATCGTTAATCTATTGTTGGTGTTATAGATTATTTTCAGGAGTTGGTTGTAACGTTTAGGCGTTCAATAAACTGATATGGTTAGCTTGTGGTTAGGTAACAAGCCGGTCAATTGAGGAGGTGCCGAAATCGTAAGTTTGCATACCTCGGTCGACACAAAGGTGAGTGTGTCTGATATAGTTCTTCTCAATAGGATATTGTTGTGGTGACGAGAGTATACATTGCTAATGGTATTTTAGCTTTGATATGGTTATCTTTAATGAGATATTATTGTAGTGTGGAGTATATCATGCTACTGTTGTTTAGCTTTTGATATGTTGTGAATGTGTGCGTGTGAGGCATATCATGTCGTAAGCCACATCGTTCAATGGACGATGGTCGGGAGCATGGTGTGTGGGGCACGAGATTTGGTTGTGATATGCGTGTTTGATGGATAGTCGTGCCGATGAGTGTTGATTGAACCGCCGAAGGTTAGCGTGTGAGGCATACCATGTCGTATGCCATGCCGGCTAATTGTCGGTGGATGGGAGCATGGTATGTGGGACACCTCGTCTTGGGTACATGCAGAGTGGCAGACGTGTCACTGCATGTGATGTGATGTGATTATGTTCACGTTGTTGTGTTTGGAGCATGTGATGGATATAAGTGTTGTTTACATTCGAGTGTTTCAGTTATGTTGGAGTTTCATATTGTTGTTGATATTCTTTCGGGTATTGTGATATCTTATCGAGCACTTCTATATCTCACACACTCTGGCTTTCCTTTTTGGTCTGCCAGGTAGCAGGTTGCTTAGAGTGGGACCACTACTGGTCAACGTTGGAGGTGTCTCACTAGCGTCAAGTGGGGTTTTGATTCGTTGTTGTGGAGTGCCTTAGCTGGTGCAGAACTTGTTTGTAAAAGAGTTGTAGCTAAGGATAGTTGGAGCTTCTAAATTGTATAGGTTGAAATTGAGTTTAGTCGATGGTTGAAGTTCTATTTGAGGTTAAATGTTGACACTTTTATATTTTTATGTGATAAGTCTTCCGCTGGGTATTTATTCTGACAGGTTGTGACGTGTGGCTTGGTCTTCTGTGTGGAATGCCACGTGGTCGCGCCGACTCGGGCCCACTTTGGGTGTCGTTTGCGGGGCGGGGCGTGACATCTCTAGTCTTTGTGTTCTGTTTCAACTCCGGTACGATACGTACCGACTGATACAAAATGAATTTCACAACTTTGACCGGAGTATTACTAGTCAAAATAGATGAAATTTGATAATGGGTTATAGTCCCCCATCGGAGAACATGAAAGGCTAGGAACTGTAAAGCATGTAAAGCAAGTTTACTAGATTAGGCAAAGCACCTTTTGTAGCTATTTTACCTATTCTGGACACCAAAAGAGGACGGCAGCAGAACACGCAAACAATAGGTATTTTCAATTTCCGTTGTACTGAAAAAAAAAAAATGAACAATTCTTCTCTACTTCTACCTAACAACTGTTTACAAGGTAATTATGTATTAAAATGTTGTTGCTTTCTCTCTCCTCCCTACCAATCTCTATCTCCCTCCCCCAGTGCTCATCACCATGAAACAAAATTCTTTCCATGTTAGATCAAAACCCAATTTCAGCACAAAAACTGATCAGTTCGGTCAAAACCCAATTTTGAGCACAAAAACTGTGGAAGAAACTCACGGGAAGAAAATGATAGGACTCCACGTCTCTGGATTGGGTCTCTCGGTCCAGTTCTGGTCGGCGGCCCTTGGGGCCTGTCCTTGGGAGCAAATATTTCATTTTCACTTGTATTTGTTGTTGTTGTGATTACGTCTGTGTTTATTGTCTAATGGTTAGTGCTGAGATTCCGTTTGATATCTCTCTGCCTAGTCTCGGACCAGATTCTTATGTCGACACTAGTGTTAGCCGACGGCTGCTTCTGCAGAGTGTCCTTGAGTCTGTAGCCTAGCGTGCTTTATGTAGTAACTCGTGTCTCAGATTAGTAGTTTGGTGCTTTTTTGTATATCGCGATGTAATCTTTGCCTTTGGGTATGTTAGAATGAATCGACTGATTTCAAAAAAAAAAAAAAGGAAAAAAGTGGAAGAATGTATATTTTAATTAGTGTTAGGTAAAATAAATACTGTAGTATTAATGTAGTTGTGAAAGAAAAAAGTGAGAGCTAAACTAAAATTATGAACTAATCAGAAGGTGTTTTACCAAATCATTGGTGTACATGCTCAAGGCTAAGTAGGAAGCTGAGGTGTATAATTTACTGGTAAGGCGCAGAAGAGTGGGCCCACGTGTCTGCTATTCTCAGATTCCTCTTTCTCGCAGAAAGCGAAACATTAATGCGCGACGGGTTAACTGGTTCACCGGTTCAACCGAAAGAGGACGGTTTTGGAATATAGAAACGGTTTTGTAGTATAACCGGACCGGAGCAAGGGCCGGTCGACGGTTAACCGGTCGAACCGGCCGGCCTGGTCTGGGTTTTTAAAACATTGCCATAAACTCACCGTCCATTATCGAGCACTTCTCTTGAAGCATATGAATTAAACTATCTCCAAAGAATTGATATATAGAACCCGAGAAGTTTTAAAAATATACAATCATTTTCGGTGGGGTTGAGAGGTTTCGGGTTAATGAATCCGATTTTGTACATTTACCTGCGAAAATGAGTAAACGATACTGTCAATCAAATTAGTTCGAATAATAGGGCTTTCTAAAACAACGTATGGGCCGTATGATATTTTTTCAGTTGGAGATGAAATTTCCATGTCGATGAAGGCAAGAAGAGAAGATAGGAAGCAATGAGCAACAATAAATTACAGACCCAGTTTTTTCATAGAGCAAAATGGGAATAAAAGGTCGGATCTCATCAATTAATATTCAAAATTACTAAAAACACATAGACCCCGTTCGTAATGGAAGAAAATGTTTGAATTCTAATCATTAAGGGTTTTGGTCCTTTTGGATTTTCGATTCTAATCATTATTTTATTTTTCCCGATCATTACACTCATTCTCTCTATCTCTCCAATCGTTATCCCTATTTTCAATCATTACTATATTTCTCTCTACACTCATTAGAGCATCTCCAATCCTGGCTTCCAATTTGATGATGTCAAATTTTTTAAAAGACTTTCGTGACAATTTGACATCTTCAAGATGCCCATTCCAGCCAACATGTCAAATTTATTATTTTAGAAAGTTTTGGAGTGAAATAACGAAAGAAAATGTTTGACATCAAATGTCAAAGTTAACATGAGAGAGAGGATGTCAAATGACACGTAATCATTTGACATCTTGGTTGGAGTTGTTTCACATACCAATTCTTCCACTTTGCATGCCATGTCAAATTTGACATTCTTGATTGGAGATGCTCTTTACCTATAAATCCAAATCTGAAATCCCAAAACGAAACGGGATCATAGTATTAATTTTCAAATGAGAAGTACCGCATCTTAATCATTAATTAAGTGAGATATACTTTCACCCCCCAAAAAAAAGAGAAATAGAGATTTTTGTTTGTCGATAAAAATCTTGAAATTGATATGATTGTTGCATCCACTATTTTCCCCTAATTCTAGGTTACTACAGTAACAGGATAAGGCTTTCGGTTGGTAGATCTTAAACCTGTATCTACGTACTCAATGTAATTCAAGTTCAATTAAAAGAACCAAAAAGCTGAACTCTTTTTGAGTTTTAGTAACGGGGGTTTGTCCGGTCTTCAATTACAAGGTCTTGAAAATGGTCATGTTACGCGTAAGTTAACTCGGATATCCGGTTAGAAAATAAAAAAAAAAACATTTGGATTTACGAATTATTCGAAGGAAAACACTGTTGTCGTGGGACTGAATGACATGATGTGGGCACACTCCAACGAGGACTAAACTTAACCATCACTCAAACAAGTAGAAATGGAACAAAAAAAAAATGCCCTCATAATTATGTCTCGTAGGATTCATATAGTTTTAGATTTGCCCATATTAACTCCACGCGCATTCCACGTGTTAGTTAACTACAGATGGACCCATAATTTGGTAGTTTTATCAACCTTATCCTTTAGGCCCCGATTGGATGTTGTATTGGAAGGGTGTATTACCTCATACACCTGTATAAGGGCTTGATATGACATTTTCTGCTCCGTTTGAATGCCATTTGAGTGGGTGTATTATCTAATCCCCCCTGATTCAAAAACCAGACTAATCCCCCGTTGGGGGGATAAATTATAGACACCCCCAGGGGTAGCAATAAATTAGCCGGCTGAATACACCCGGAATTTTGACCATTCTAAATCTTTTGTTCTTTTTGATCCGATCGAACAAGATGAAGTCTTATTGCCAAACTGAGAGAGAGAGAGAGAGAGAGAGAGAGAGAGAGACGATTGCAAGAGAGACACGTGAGAATGAAAGAAAGAAGATTGAAATCACCGGAGAGAGTAGGACGTCGTCGGGTTCTTCGTCGCCGGACGGATGAGGCAACAGAGGGGTTTAACAGATCTGAAGAAGAAAAAGAACGAGATGGATTTTTGTTATCGACAACAATGAGAAAATTATTTGGTGCTTTGCACATAGTAAATCAAGGCAATCCAAGGGTCCAATATTGATTGTGAAAAAATTATCCGGTGCTTTGCACCAAAAAAACGATTTTTTTATTTTTTTAATTATCAAATTAATTAATATATTAGTTAAGGAATTTATTATTGGTTAATAGTGAAAAAATATTTAATGGTATTGGATTTCGTAATTATATATTTAATCTAATCAATAATCTAATTTAACACTACACAAGGACAAAAGAGTCAATTGACAGCTTTTTACATCATACCCCTTTTCTTATACCTCCAATTTATCTTTCATCCAAACCAAGTATTATTTTATCCCCCTTCTAAAAAAAAATGCCCACATAATTATGTCTCGTAGGATTCATATAGTTTTAGATTTGCCCATATTAACTCCACGCGCATTCCACGTGTTAGTTAACTACAGATGGACCCATAATTTGGTAGTTTTATCAACCTTATCCTTTAATGAGAAATCAACAATTTTTTATTGGTTAATAATAGAGGTTAAAAGGGTAGTCTTTTAATCACCTTTTTCATCTTTTTACTAGTAGTTTATTACTAATATACTAGTAACAATTTGGGTTATGGTTAAATAATTCTTAAAATAGGAAACACCGCGGCAAGTATCCTAACTGTCGCAAGTTGTTTGCTACCTCAGTGGTGAAGCCTTATGCCCCCATGCACTTAGGTAGAGTTTGATTTCCATGAGCCCCATTTTTCTCCCCCAAGTCCCCTAGGATAACATAGATTAGATTTAACGAATGACAGAAAAAACAAAAGTATCCTAATTGTCGATATCAATTCGCTCCCCACTTGTTATTAGGAGAAGAGAAAGGGTAATGATTTTTTGGGGGAGGGGCGTAATTCATGGTGTTCCGAGTTATCTTGCTTATACCTCAGATTAATTCCTACAGCCTCTCCTACCGTCGCTTTATAAGCTTACGCATAGAGTGAGGTGGCCCAAGAGTTGTTATCAAGTAGAATCGAACCTAGACTTAATTTTGCACTCCACTTTCTTATAAAATGTGCTCCAAGATTTGTTCTTTAATTAATGCTTAAAATTACACACTACACAAATACTAGTAACAGACAAATTTTGAGAATAATGCAAAGTCTCATCGGTAGATGATTTCTTCTTGCCACGTGAGATTAGTTTTACGTAGGACTCCGTATTTGTTAGTAGTAATTATTATATCTTGAAGCTTCCTGGATTCCTTTCCTTTTGCAATAAAAGATGAAAGATGGAAAGTGCATGCATTTACAAGTAATTCACGGGTGGGTCAAACTGTCATATGTCCCAAGTTGTGTGTATCATCATGACATAGACTGATACTCCCTCCGTTCCAAAATAATTGTCCCTTTTGGGACTGCGTGCCATTTTCAATGGCTTATATCTTTCAATTTATAGTAGTTTTTATGATTTTGAAAATTTTGTATAATAGAATTAATTAAGATCTATCAAACAAGATCCATAATGCATATTTTTTGAGGTTCACAACAAAATATATAAGCCGTTGAAAATGACACGCAGTCCCAAATGGGACAATTATTTTGGAACGGAGGGAGTATTAGCTTTTTTTTGCAAGTGGTTGGGAAAATCTGAATAAAGTGACTATAGAGATCTCTGCTAACATTCAATGTGATTGAACGTTAGACACACTAATTAATTACAGAAATTAGACCATCCATCCCCGGTTCAGGTTTTGGATTGCACTCCAAATTATACGGTTCGTATTGTAATCATTGGTTCAAATCTGTTGATCAAAATAATTAATTATTCGAATGTACAGTGTTTGAGCTACCTTGGGGCTCGGGGTGGCCCTGGCCCCCTCCGAGTTTAATTTTTTTAATTTTATATATATATACCTAATTTTGAATATTATTGATAATTATTCGCGTGTAGCTATTTGTAATCTTAATAATTTTGATTTGATTTGATAAAAAATCAATTGTTTAACATTCTCATTACTCAATTTTTGTCGTAGATAAAAAATAATCATGTGACTGGTGAAGTTGTCTAAAAAAAAAAAAACAAAATGATTGGTATATTTTAACTGCATTTGGCTAGAATTATTTCAATATCCAAATATAATGTATTGAAAAATAAAAACTTTATGATATTATAAGTATATATTTATTCCTATAAAAAATACATGTCTATTAATCCGGTCCCCCTTGGATCAAAATTCTAGCTCCGCCACTGCGAATGTATAGTTTAGATTTGAACTGTGTCGTCCCGTCTTAATAATACATCATGGACATGTGGTTTATGGAGGGATTGTGAAAGATCGAAAGTAAAAACAGTACGGAAAAATTAGTTTGTGATCACTCAGCCTGTAATGTGTTCGGGCTTTTGATATGGTATGAAATTGATTCCTCCTCAGGGGAAAAAAAAAAATGGGTCAGCCAAGAACAGAAACATTAGAGGTCATTTTCAACCAGTACTCAAAAGGGAAGTGGTGCATTTAATCAATTATTTGTCATTTTCTCAAACTGCTTGAACAAGCTTTTAATTACTAAAACAAAATAAAGAGAGAGAGAGAGAGTCATTAAATTCTTTTGTCACCCACACCAACTGCCCTTCCCAAGAATGGAATAAATTCCTAGAACAGAATTGGAAATGAAAAAATACAAAATAAAATACAAAATCCATACACTGTACTTATGTAGTAAGTTAGTATGACTTCATGTTGCAGAGTAGTTATTTGGGCACACACTTCCTAGATGGTGTAAAATGGATTAAAATGGCCTTATTCCTCAGTTGCATGGATATATATAATTATGAATCATATCTATATCTATGATAAAAAAAAAATCATATCTATATCTTGATTAATTTGGAAAATGTTCATAAATAAGCAGAGATAGATATTTACAGCTAGATACAAATTGGCAATGTATTTATTCTAGAGCCAAGCTCTTCTACATATTCATAATTAACATAACAAATAACGATGATAAGTAAAATAAAATAAACATATGTTTCACTTTCACCACTACCCTAGCACAGCTCGTCACTGTAAAAAGAAATGCTAAGTGCAAAAAAAAATAAATAAAGAAAAGATCCTTAAAGTGTACATGAACGGCTCAGATTCACTGTGCAACAAATCTGAGCCGTTCATGTACACTTTAAGAGTTTTTTCTTTGATGATTGCTAAGAACTATCTCGTAAAAAGAGCAAAATTGAATTGGTGGGGGGTTGGGTGTTTTTTGGTTGGGAAAGAGGTGCATGCAGTTGCATGCTTTTAACAGAAACTGAAAACGGCTGAAAGAGAAAGCTCAACAACAGAGATCTCACTCACCCTTGCTCAATGAGGGGACCAAGTGTTGGTGTGGTGTGGTCAAAAGAGTCAAAACCCCAAGGGATTTGGTCGGAGCGTGAGAAACTTAATAAGTGTTTGTATTTTATGAGATCGTATTTTTAACTTTTAAAGAGGTCAAATATTTCAAAACTTGGGATTACTGAAATGTTTAACGGCCCGTTCATTAATTTCAGGGTTTCAAAAATGGTTGAGGTATGTGCAAATTAATTCGGACTTCCGGTTAAGAACAAAAACCACTTGGTGTAATTCAATTTAATGAAACAGCGACAGCGGCCACCCCCCATATTCTTGTATTTATTATTTTGGTCCCTAGCTACTCGTCCGTAACTGCTTAGATCGATCTTATCAAACTTTATACTTCCACTTCCCGTGCATTTGGATCAATGTATAAAAACAAAAAAAAAATGATCCACAAAGTATCATCCACAGGCCCATAAATAGTCACATCAATATTTAAATTAAAGCCTTTTTTTTTTAACGGCCATTTAAATTAAAGCATGCGGATGTGAAACTTTTGTTTGTCAATAGGTTGACCTAATTAGATAAAGTATAAGATCTCTATCGATCGACACAAATTCTTTGTTTTGATATTTTCGTTCCAAGGAAAATGCTTTAAAGAAAAGCACAGATTATGAAGGGAGATAAAGGATAAATGTCGTAGGCCGAGCTAAAGTTTTCAGCTATTTGTTTGCAAAAATATTGTAGCTTCGATAATTCAAGTTACAGTAAGTCACTTATTTTAGGCGTTATTCAATAAGTCGCAATTAACGTAAAATCAAATTAATTAAATACTTGTACTTGCACGTCTATTTTTGAAAATAAAAATAATATGATGAAATCATATAGCTATAAATATCATTTTTGTTACTATTTGAGCTCGTGTTTATTGATATTATACTACAGAAACATGCGTCTTTGTCGAAATGGAAGAGGAAGATATAGCGGAAAGAGAGGGTTATGAATTGTTGTCTCAGAGGAAGATGTCTCTCTCTCACTATGGAGTTGTAAGTTGTAACTTGTGGCTGTTTGATTTTTTTATTATTATTTTGGGTGATGTTTGAGGTTTGGATATTGGTTGTTTGGTTGTGTGGTTCCATGATCTCCTTGTTTAGATGTTGGGTTGGCAGCTTCTTTTGGTTGTGTTCTTTGTATTTTGCTTCCATCTGTTTTGGGTGTTCAACCAGACGTAGATGTCTCTTTGGTTGGGTTGCGAGATTCGGTTGTCTTTGGTTTTGGGGTTAGGGCGTCTTCTCTTATCTTTGGTCGTTGTTGTCTTGATTGGCATCTTGCAGTTCTTGGTGTTTTGAGTCTCGGGTGGCGGATGAGCGCTGTTGCGCCCTTAACAATCGTTTAATCTTTGTATTCATTTCCAAATACTATTAATGAATTTCTTTTGTTTTTTTTTGGGGAAAAAAAAAAACACATGCGTCTCACAATTCCGCTGATTATGAAGTGCTTTACCAATTAAGTAGTGTACTTTTGCTTAAGTCAAACAAATAAATATGGCGGCTAAAATTCTGCTCCACCAATTCGCAATCAAAATCTTTCTTTTAGCTCAACCACCTTATTCTTAGGTTGACCGATTTCAAATCCAATGACAACCCGGACTAGGCCCACCTTCCTCAAATCCGATGCGATGCGATGCGATGCGACGCGACGCGACGCTGCTCCCCGACCAATCTATGCACAAAATCAACTTTCGGTAACTAAAATATCTATAAAGTGATCAATACGCCTTTTTGTTTAGAGAAAAAACAATGCTACTACCAGTTACACAAGTAATTTAAAACACAATTCCAGAACCAACTACGTCCGGAGTTGGTTGATTCGCATGCATGGGTGCACAGGGTCGGTCCAAGGATTTTGAGTGCCCAATATCAAATTAAAAAAAATGTACCCCTAATACTTAACAATTTTTACAGCAACGATCAAAATACGACAAAGCTAAACCAATATAAAGTTGTACCAATTATTACATACGAACACAAAATACAAAATCTACAGATATGCAAATACATATTATCTCAACAACGTATGAGTATCACTTGAATACTACTCGTCTTGCATTTCTAGAAGGAAAAGTTCCTCATGACAAATTCCTTCACTTTGAAATCCGCATCTACAGAAACACAATCTAACAGTCTGTGTAACCACCAAGAAAACTTGTTGAGAAAGTAAATGAAAATAATATTACGTTGAGTCTCAGCAAACTTAGACCTTTAAAAAGATGTATTTTTTCGTAAAAAGAAATAAATTTTTTTTCACAAATCAATAGATATCAATGGGTTTTTTTTAAAAGTTGTGAAAAAATTTAAATCTTTTAACAAAAAAATTACATATTTTTAAAGGATTAGGTTTGCGCAGCGGATATTTATTTAGGAGTGAAAGGAGTAGTAATTAGGAGAATATAGAGAGTTGAACAAATGGATAGGATGAAGAAGAGGATGAGAGTTGAGAGAGGGGGGAAAAAATTGGATCGTGCAGCTTTGGTTTTCTTTTTTTTCTAGATGAGAGAGAGAGAGATTATTTTCCAGATGAGAGAGAGAGTAATGGAAAAAACGTGTGCTTACGTCAAAACCTTGCCTTCAAATATAAGGTTAAAAAATCCGAAGCGTAGGGCTAGGTAGTCAGTAGCATAATATCCAGAAGTCCGGGATCGTACCCACATAGAATCGAATGTAGCTTAATTGGAATTTTAGGTTTTTTATGGTAGGATTTCGGCGTTTAAGACGGCCAACTTAGTTTTGCTTTAAACGAAAAAACTAAAACAAAGACTAGAAATGTTCTTAATGAACTAAAAGAGGCAAGTCTAGGGATCGTCTTTCCCTTGACAAAGACCGTTACCGGTTCTCGATTATAATTCAGGCGAGAGTCACGACCGCGTGCTCACGCCCGGAGAATTTAGCTTTAATGACTACAATAATTGAAAGATGTGATTAAACGGAGGCGAACTAACTTGTTTTTAACATTTATCGAACACATAGGAGGCCACGAGGCCTCGGGAGGCTACTTGCCAAGACCGCTTGACTAAATACCATGCCGAGGGGTTAACACCCCTTTGTTTAGACCAAAAATGCAAGTTAAGCCCTATTCCGAAAAATCATGCTTGAAAGCCCGATGGCTCGAGAACCAAATAACCGCCTAAGTCCTTGGGAAAGATTATCCCGAGACTTAGCCAAACGACTACTCACACATACTTAAAGCATACATCAAAGCATAAAAACAAGGCATAACTTTTAACCCACAAAATCGAAAATAAACTTGATATTAAGAACAACCACAACCGTAGCTACAACATTAATGAATAAGAAAACAAGAAACAAGAAAGACTTACAAGTGTTCTTGAAGGATTTAACTAAGAAAGCTTAAAAACCATTAATGGAGTCCTAAAACTAAAAATGACTTAAAGGTAAAAATGAACTAGTTAACTAAAGAAGAGAGGAGAAGACCTATTTATACAAAGGCTTCTTCTCTCACAAAATATCCCACAAATATCTTAAAAGAGGCTAGAAACGAAAAATATCCCAAAAGTGGAAAGTTGAAAAAGCTGGCAATTCGTGCACATTTTCTGTCACATGAACCGGTACAAGCAAAAACCCAAACCGGTTCATAACCTTGAAAAGCTGCCAAAAATAGTGTTCTGGACCACATGAACCGGTACAGCCTAAAACCCGAACCGGTTCATAGCAGACAGATTTTTGGGGCAACTTCGCGGACTCGCTCCGGACACTCCCGAACTCGGATTTAGGCGTTCTTTGGACCGTTGGAAAGCTCGTCGAGTCTACTTTCTAACCCAAGTGGTTTGGATCCAATATCATTTGCACATCAAAAGATATGACGATTCTACCCTCAGCTAGTCGGAAGATGAGTAGCTTTGATAAAATCCTCACTTCTCCTTCAATTCCCTTGACCCTTGGGTTACCCGAGCAACCTCCAAACCATCTCTTCATGACTCTTCGGGCACCACCACGGGGTGGCATGTGGCCTTGAGTACTTGGTTGCACCCGGAGCATTCCTTGGCGTTCAAAACCTCTTTATTAGCACGTTTTACCTGAAATACACAAAAAACTACCTTACGTGCAATATCACTATAAAACCTAAACAATTATAAGATAATACAACTTAAAACGGAACTAGTCGCACCAAATATTTACAATATTGGATGCTCATCAACTTGCAGCTTTCGTTTTCTTTTCTTTTCTTTTTCGAAAATAGACCAATTAGTTTTCTGATTTACAAAAATACCACCGAGTTTTTGGGTCATCTAAGTTTTGGGCCTTTATTTACATGTTGGATGGGCATTTTTTTATGGTATTGGGCGAAAAAAGTGACATAGTCAAACCCAAATACTAAAAAAATTAGAGTGTTCCAAAAATTGGACATTTTTGGAGTGCCCAAGGCCCAGGCCTCTTGGGCTTTTGTGTTGGACCGGCCCTGTGGGTGCACATGCATTGAAAGACTCCGGACGTAGTTGCGTCTAAAGTATTTTAAAATTGTGTTTTTATAGATTTTTTGTTTCTTGAAACTAAAA
Organism: Rhododendron molle; assembly: GCA_025413875.1. Classification (NCBI taxonomy): domain Eukaryota; kingdom Viridiplantae; phylum Streptophyta; class Magnoliopsida; order Ericales; family Ericaceae; genus Rhododendron; species Rhododendron molle. The sequence goes on from CM046396.1 coordinate 43,935,264, forward strand.
AGAAGTCTACATTATTACATAACCTTATTTATGCTTTTGCATAACAAGATGTCAAATTCTTATATACTAAATAGTGAAGTGTGAAAATCTCTACTAAAAAAAAAAACAGAAAACATGCGGTTTTTGCAAGGGGCGGGCGCAGGATTCCTAGGTTTAGTGGGAAAGAATAATTCCTTTTGAGAAATGATATTGCCACACCCTAAATTGTTAACGCCACACCCTTGCAGTGAATTTTTTGGTGCAAAAATACACTGCAGGAATGTGGCGTTAACAATTTAGAGTGTGACAAAATCAGCTCCCTTTCTTTTTGTTGCAAATGAAAGATGATAAGAGTATTAATTTTATCTATGTAAGCCGTAAAAATACTACCAAAACTATTACTATACAGACATTCTATGAAAGCATTTCTAAAAACAATATTATTATCCCCAAAATTCTTGATTGAGCGGGTGTTAGAATTGTCAAAATGGTGTTAGACGTGCGAATATGAATAGTTTTTTACGTTTTGGAGATGGAAACTTCTATAATTCTGATGGAAATTTGAATCGTGTGTAGACTACTGGTCTTTCGAGCTCATTCGTCCCTTGGTTCGTCCATGTTTTTGGCTCATTCCTCCCTTGGTTCGCCCTTGTTTTTGCATGCAGGTCAACTAGTTAATATTTACACAGAGAAAAAGTGAAGTTGACAAATTAGATTTCGAACATATAAGTGGGTGGACTGGAGCGTGAAACGTGAATGGCCTTTCCCACATACCCGAAAGGTCATGGCCCTTTGCTTACTCTAGGAATAATGGGTCCTGCGTTTTAGTGGGTTGAAGCCCAGAGTGAGGGCCCATGGCCTACCCCACCAACAAGTGCCTGATGAGCCTAGTAGGTGGGAAAAAGTCGTCTTTGGAGCCATGGGGCAAATACCACACATTTTGAAACATGTGAGTCGTGGCGAAGCCAGCAATTTCATTCAGGGCCACCTTTTTACAATAAACTTGAAAATTTTACTGTAAAATATAATAGAGAGACAACAAGCACAAAAGTTCAAACATTCTTCATTAGGCACGAAAAGGTTGTAATCATAAGCACAAAAATCAAAATATTCCTTGTTATTTTTTTTTTACAATTGACCTACGAGTTTCTATCTTTTAAAAGTTTTGCAGGATAGTTTTGCTACTAGTCCCATTGAAAACATATGTATACCACCAAGTCATTGATCACTCATTCGGTTCCTCACCTCACTATTCAATTTTTATTTCGAAAAGCTAGAAAAATGAGTTGAAGGGATTCAAACATGTCAATTCGCTATCTGCCTCGGTAAAACGAGCATTTAATTCTTGAAGAGATCCATTTATATTCTTTGAAAACCCACAACACCACAGTATACAATCCAATACCCAAAAATTTCAATTCCTCCAACGTCTTTTTGAGTAGGTGCGAAAAGAAAAAGGATTGTAGGTGATAAAAATTTAGAGGGGGGCACGTGACCCCTGGTCCTTAATTCTCTCCGCCTCTATATGGGAGGATACCATAATGTCACCACACCAAGCCATTCAATAGAAGTATAGTATGGAAGGGAAGGAAACGATTCTCTTAGGTTCTTTATTTGGAATGTGCTGTCCAGACCAAAATACGCCGGCGACCTCTACCGTTGTTCTATAGGTAAAGTGCAAACAATTTATCATAAAACACGACTTAACTTTAATACTGACATCCATCTGATTGAACTAGTATATTTTTCAAGAAACAACTAATGATTATAATTTGGACCACCAATTCTTGCAAGACTAGTGCGATACGATCGAATACTTATCGACGTCAAATCATATTTGTCTGTAATAAGTTACACATCAAGACCAATAAAATGAATGGGTTCAAATCATCGAAACAGGACCGGATGCATTTGGTTTGGGAATGATCGTCCAGTTCAAATGAAAAAACGGGAGAAGGTTAGCCACCTCCATAATCAGCTTACATTTGCACAAGCATGAGATGATTACATTTGTTATTTTTGCTCCTATAAAAATGTGAAATTCTCATTTGTGTTTGTCCACAAGGGAATTGGTCATTTGATCCAATAGGAACTCAAGGAAAGAGTTTACACCCCTGCAGCCTGCAGCTGTAAAGGAAAAGAGAAATCCATATTGTAATATAAAGTCAAAAAAGACATACGACCACTTTACAACATTCCTTCAAAACATGACTTTGGGCGCTAAAGCGTTGACATTTTCCAATTTGTCTTTTCAATTTCAGTTGGCTACCAGCAAGGAATGTGTGACGACCCTAATTTTGGCCCTATAATTTTATTTTTATAATTAGAGTAATTGTATTCTTCATAAAAATTAGTTAAATTTATATATAGATTTCGGGGACTAAGTATGTAACTAGGACCCTAACTAGCTAATCTCCTAACTAAAACCTCGTATTATCCATAACACCATATTACCCACTAGACTACCAATTCAATCACACCTATCACTCAACCCATCTCTAATGTCTAACTATTTTTGTCCCTCCTTTTCCCAAGCCAATCAGAACTTAACACACCCTTAGACCACTTACCTGTAACTCCTAAATAAACTCCCTCACCCATATACTTCATTACCCACCATGTCTAAGTCTAAAATATTACCCCATATGTTTCACTCACTCCTGGCCCTCCGAAAATTTCAAATCTCAAGAATTTTATCTCTATATTTCAGTCCATACACTCAGTAGATACAAGAGAAAGAGAGAGTTAGAGTTTAGGGCCAACTATGGAGTTTTGGAGAGAGAGAGAGAGAGAGAGTCAAAAGTGGGTTTACCTCCATGCTTCAAATACATTCAATCAGGATTCCCCTTCACTTACTACCAGCCCAAGCATCTGAAAACTGTCCTCCAATCATTTCAAAGCCAAACCGAACTCCACATCCCACTCATCTTCTCCGACGAGCTGTTTTTTTTGGCCAAATCCCCTTTTCTTGCTTAATCGGCCGGAGGAGAGGTAGATTAATCTCTATCCTACCATTCCCTAAATATATTTAGTCCCTAGTGTTGTTTTAATGTTTGGAAGTAGTAAAAATCAAACCCCTTTATCAATAACCAAACCACCGTAGCCATCCTCTGTTTTTTTTCCGGTTTGGGTCGTCACTGGAAATGAAAACAGTTGCATGTAGGATGTTGCGCTATAGTTTAGTTCTAAAATAATGTATTTGATAGATTACTATGTAAGGATTTGAACATGTGCATCAAAATCCATCCAACCAAACTCATACTTTGTTGTTTTTTTTTGGTTTACCTGGTCCGGACCAGAGTTAGAGAGGCCGGACGAGCGTGTTTGGAAATGAAACAGATTGCATGAGAAGTGTTTTTGTTACAGTCAAATCCCTATGTTGTATGATCATGCCGATTTAAGCCTAGAACTAATTGTTATTAGGATATTTAATCACTGGACATGGTAAAACAATTTCTTGGATTATATGACTATGTTTTGTATCACTTTTCTCGTATGCTTAGAACTAATGCTACTGTAATGGTGTATGCCTATAATAACTCAAAATTTATTATGATTAGAATAGTAACTATGCTAGAACGATAATAAATGAATTTTATTTTATTGTAAAACAATGCCCATGATAAGCTATGAAATATTTTTACCCCTTGACAAATTGATAGTCAAACCAGTGGATAGCATTATAACTTATGGAAAGATATATTATAAATTATTAAGCAGTCACTTTGATTAGTTGGTAACATAATTGAATAAGCAAGACTATTACCAGAATATAAAGAAAGAAATTTAAATAATACAAAGGGCATCGGCCCAATCATAAGATACCATGTGTTTTATTTACTTGCACAATATCAATCGCTATATCTGCTTTCACATTGAGACGTATCATGTTTATTGGTGAAGTTGTTATGGATTTATTAATTGTTAAACTTGCTACCCATTGAAATGTATCATGTTATGAATTCAATAGTTATTGGAAATATGATTGTACGTGCTAGGTCGGACTTAGGTTCACTGGGTGGTTTACGATGAGAGAACTGATAGACGTTGTTAAGTTAATGGAAATCTGATAATGTGTGGAGAGAGTGTGTGTTGTGAAATTTTGAAATGGGTGACCAGATAGGGCTCAGTGATCAAATGGTGACCAGTTAGGGCCATTGTGATCTTGGAAGTACTATGATGTTGAAATGGGTGACCAAGTAGGGCCCAGGGTGCTAACCGAGACCCATCGTGTGATGTGTTGTGTGCGACCCTAACAGACGGTTACGTCATGGGTAATTTAACCCCTTGTTATGGTCTAAGTGAAACATATTCGCGTAAGACCCCGGTGCAGGACAAGCAAGAGGTGGGTTGTCCCATGAAACGGGCGGAGTTAGTGGTATGGGAGGAAAGGATCTTGTGGAGAAGGTCCCTAGAATTCACATAAGTTAAAGGATAGTAAGAAAAAGGATGATGTGTTTCTTTTCTGTGTTGTATTACTTTTCTGTGCTTTCTTTTGATATCAATTGTTATATTATCTATCTGCTTAGTTGTAAAGTAAGGGGTTAGTAGGGTAGGGATTTATCTTCTGAGTGTCGACTCACGGCGTTTTTACGCCAGGTATTGAAGATGGGTCAGAGGGGCATAGACAAAGAATGATTTGACGTTGACTGAAGAAGACATTATCAAACTCTGGTTAAGCCTTAGTTGCTCTGTAATTTCAATTTAACTATTTTAAGTACTCCATTGTACAGTAAGAGAATCTGGCAAAATACTTTATGGTTGATGCATTGCGATTTGACTGAAATTGACAGAACTTTTGGGATTTTAATGCTTCAAAATGAAAATCCATTTAGAAATCTTAATTTAACATTTTTTTTGTGTCTCGAATTTTCGGGGCGTTACAGAATGAACCCGGATAATCCCACACTAAATAATAGCTATCTTCCACATTTTAGTTGGGCAAAGTCGGTGGAATGACGCAAATAAGCGCCCTAGGTTGTTTGTGACACGATAATAAGTAATTGTATCAGAACTAGTTTAGTTGGCCATTTGCACTATTTTTATTTCTCAAGTGATAGGTCATCGGGTTGATCGAATTTTCAGAAAATTCTCGTTATGATACTCTTTTTTTTTGAGCTGTACTTTTTTTTCCTTTGAGATTTTTTTTTTTTTGTTTGGGGGTAAGTAAAGATTTTATTAACCAAAGGAAAAAGATAACAAGATATCAAAAGGGTATTCCCCAGTGGAAAGAGAAACAAAACTCGCGACAAAGAGCAGTCTACATCAAAGCCCTACACCAAAACAAAGCAGCCCAATCAAGACAAGTTTCAACCCAACTAGTTCTCACATTCCAAACAAGACAAGTTTCATCAGAAATGATCCCTACGCTTTTTTTTTTTTTGATCATCGAAAAGGGTGGGAGGGGGCGACCAGCGTAGCAACTCCCCCTTGGGCATGACCATAGGGGCTTCCGACCTGCCGTGGAATGTCCGGTTCGAGCCATAGCTACCGTCCGGAAGGACGGGCCGTCACCACGGCACCACCTGGTGCACAGCGGCGAGAAATCTCCCTCTTTAGTCCAACTACGAGGTCGAATCAAAGCCTTTTATGGCACCACCGGGTACATGCACACATGTGCCTCCCGGGGCTCGAACCTACGAAGTTGTTAAAGAGAGGTGGTGACTCCCACCAACTGGACTACCACCTAGGTGGTAAATGATCCCCACGCTTGGTTCAAGGATTTGTGGAGGGAATAGGACAAGGAAATGCAAACGGCAAACCTGGAGGATCTAACCATTGTTACCCGTTAGATCCTTCAACTTTATCATGTACTTTTCTTTTTCCTCTCTCAAAATGGACCAAATCCTTGATCCAAAATTCAAATACAGCACTAAGAGTTGAAAGAAAATGGCAAAAAACAGCATTCATCTCAACTAAAACTTTAAGCCGTCGCAGTCATCACTACCTAGCTTGTTGCTTCTGGGAAAACAACTAGAACAACTTTCTGTCGACTATAAGCATCGCAAGAAATAATAGCGAAGTTGCAATTTCCCTCACTAATTTTTTTTCTCTATTAAAGTTAGCTGATTTTGATATAAATAGTTTCTCATGCGTTAGCTGAGAGAGAGAGAGAGAGAGAGAGAGAGAGAGAGAGAGAGAGAGAGAGAGAGAGAGAGAGAGTACTTCCTCAATACAACATGACGCTTTTATCAACTGCCCAGATGTCCTTGCATTATGAGATTCTGCATGTGTTTTCCTTGTCATTGTCAATGGACCTAAGGAAAGAGGAGAGATTGAAGTAAGAAAAGCGTGAGTAGTGTTAAAAAACTCACTTCTCTTGTGCACTAAGTTCCATATGTTATTATACTTCTAAGTTCTTAGAGTCAAGGGTGGAAAACAAAACACAAATCCAACACCATGCAAACACAACCACATGGTCCACATCCAAGTCTATTACCATTAGATGGAACACCCCTTTTGGTGTTTCCTCAAAGTTGAAGCCGCGCAACTTACATTTTTTGGTTTCCAAATTACCCACTGATAACAATATCCAAGTCTATTATCATTAGATGGAACACCCCTTTTGGTGTTTCCTCAAAGTTGAAGCCGACTTACATTTTTTGATTTCCAAAATCACCCACTGATTACAACTGCTGTTTTGGACAGTAGACATATTCGAATAGTTGGGCACAAAAGTAAATAATATAGGCAGTTATCAAAAACTTCATCCTAAAACAAAACCCACGCCTCGAAACACTTCTCCAAAGGATCGAATTCTCCACTAACAAATCCAATCCCCGGGGATGATGCGGGCAGAGAAGAATCCTGTCATCCCCTCTTCTACCATGTGCTTATTTCAACCATATCCAATAAATGATGAAAAGCTGCGCAGATATGTATGCATGCAAGTGCAAGTTGCTTTTTGCAATTTACTTTTTATTTTGTTAATCATTTTCTAATTACTCTTGTCATTTTTTCTGTTCTGTATGTGTGGAGTGTCTAAAATATACAAATCCTACTTGGATACCAGGGTGTAGCATAAACTAGCAGAATGAATGATTGGCATTTCGATATTCCCAAATTGCGTATTTTTGGGTTTCTAAGTTTACTTTTGAGTACAGATATTCATTTTTTTCCCTAACTCATTGTTTACATGCACAAATTATGCACACGCAATGTGTCTGCCCCACCCTCTAGTACTCGAAAAAAGAAGAGATAAACTTCATCAATGAGAACTGGCCATATAGCACTTAGTAGCTGTCTCAGGCTAGGGAGGCGCCGTTATAATGACGACACTGGCACCATATAAGGGGACATGCAAAAGACATCTAAATTTGTTACTGTATGTTACACCAACTATATCAGCTTAATTAGTAGCCAGTAACCATCAGTTACCAATCACAAGGCAGCCTCAGCCAACTCAAAAACTATCATTTAGTTCCAAGTACATGAATGGCTACTTACTTCCAAGTATTAAAACGAAACTTCCAAGCCGGTGAAATAAACTTCCAGTACCTGAGGGAACCGACAGAATAACTACATGCTGCATTCATACAATGACCATACACCCGAGTACAGCCCAAAGCCACCACTAGATGTCCTTCACGCAAATAGTCCAACGATTGACATTTTGGTACTCGTAGTTGTCCACAACATACCTTGTTCAGTTTAGAATTCCAAACCCAAAATTTTGGAAAAAGTAATTTTTTTACTTTTTTTCTCTCTAATTTTTCAATTATTACTTTCATTTTTCACTCTATCTTTCTCTATTTTTTACCTCTCTCCACAATCATTACTCTCATTTCTCTCTTTACCTTTATTCAAAAACACTATTCAAAACCCACAACCGAACAAGGGCAAAATCTTCCCAAAAGCTGTTTTGGAAACAAAATCAGTATGCAACAAGACACCCTTGTATGCGGTTGGAGAACCCAGAACCTTGACACCAATATGCCACTGGACTGTCCAGAAGCTTGACATGCAAAAAACAAATACTAAATTTTAACCCCCAAAAAAGGTTCACGGAATCATTTTTTCTTCTTCTTCTTCTTCTTCTTCTTCTTCTTTCTGTTTCATAAGGAAGAAAATGCGGGACTAATGTCCAGCAAAGGAATAAAGATTGTACAATACACCGAAACGTGAATCGAAATGGCCTTTTTCTAAATCGTGAATCTTAAAGATGCAGTCATAGTCTCTGAAACATGTAGGGTAAAGCATCTGAGAGTATAGGGCCAAAACGATAAATAATTCTTTCGACAAAATAATTACTCCATGTAATCTAATACAGTAGGTAAGAAACTTGCTTATATGGCAAAGATATGTGGATTGTTCTGAGGCTTGGAGTCCCACTGTATGGATGATATCAGAATTCAATTGATAGATTCGTCAAAATATGCATCCAGATAGGATTTTTTTTTTTTTTTGATCAGCCATCCAGATAGGAATTTTTTTTTTTCTCGGCAAATGAAACTTTTATATAAGCTCGAAAGGGTACATCGAGGGGATTAAAAGAAAGCGAACATAACCAGCCCATCCAACAAAAAGTTGAAGGGACTCAACACCTCAACATGAGCTACAACTTGAGCTCAAAAAGTTGAAGGGACTCATCCAGATAGGATATTACTCAACAAGAATAACAATCCCTTGTATAATTATTGTCTACAATGACTAAAGTTTCCAAAGACATTGAACCCACCTCATTTGACTTAGCAAACTATAGTAATTCGACCAAAATGACAACGAAAAATTCAGGAGTCCAAGTTATTTTAGCCTTAAGCATTTCTACTTTTCTAGGATAAACATTTTGCCGTTTATCAGAAAACAAAAAAAAAAAAATGAGTAAAAGAGCTTTAACAACCTGCTTTCGATCCTAACAAAGATTGACAAATTAAACATTTGTATTCATTGTTTTCACAAATTAAACTTATATAGTCTCGCCACCACTAGATTTTTTAGTATACATTTTGCCACTGGGAAGGTAAAATCCTAATTCCGTCCTTGGTTGCAGGGATGGTGGGAATGGCATGAAGCTGTTTACAGGAGTTGGTCCCCATGTTGCTCGTGCTGGCTCTTCCGTTGGGATTGTGGTTTCGTTTTATGAAGTTGTGAAGTATGTTCTACATAATCGCCATGTAACTTCATGACAAGACCGGAAGTGCTGTTTTTCTCTTTGGTTCTGTTTAGAACTTGTGGAAGGAAAAAAAAAAGAGGAGATAAAATAATTATTGTAAGGGGGGAAATTTTACTATTCCTAAAATTCTATTTTGCCATTTTTCTCTCCCCTTTCCTGTCCAACCAAACAGGAGAAGAGAAAATCTTTAAACTTTCTTTCCCTTTCCCTTCTTTTCCACAAGTTTTCAAACAAAGCCTTCAAGTTTTGTTTTTTCCTCATTTGAATTCATTCTCTCTCTCTCTCTCTCTCTCTCTCTCTCTCTCTCTCTCTCCCCCGTCCGAACAACCCGTGCCAGGATGAGCAGGATTTAGTTGCAGAAAATCCCGCCCGGGTGGAAACCATTCTTGCCCGGGGCAGAAACCCGTTTTTTCCCGGGCAGAACCCAAATTTTTGCCGAGGCAGTCGGGTGTGAGAAAAAAATGTACGTTTCAGCGTTTTTAGGATTTTTTCATGTATTATTTTGCTTGGACTATTAAAAGCAAAGTTAGGGCAGCCCTATATGTAACTTGTTCATGTTTTTGTCATAGTAAAACCCCGTGAAGTACGAATTAGACAAATTGCTTAAGTCGGAATCACATATATCACTGGTCTTTATTTATTTAATTGCTTGTTTATTTTTCGCTCGTGTGCTCTCTTGCCCCGACAACATGTTCTCTAATTTTGACTGTTTTCTGTTCTGTGACTCTTTGGTTGATTCGAATCAACTCTTCGACCAGCAGATATGCAATGTTCTCGGCTCATTAATTTTATTCCTCTCGAGAAGTCATGGTTTTCTTTGGATTGATTTGGAAGTCTAATGGAAAACGTAACAAGGCATCCACTGAGAAACTGTTGCTCGTCTTAAGTTTATGTATGTTGACAAATGCGTTGCAGCGTTGTGATCAAAGATGAAACCAGAATCACGGAAACGAAATTGAGCTTCAGCGGTGCTAATTCAAAACATTGATGGTTTCTCTCTTCGTTCCGCAGGGTAGAGAGAAGAACATCTAGCCTAGATTATGCAAAGTAAAGAAAACATAAAAACAACTTTTGACACCAACGAAGGAATTATCAACTAAAAGAATGGTAACGACAAGAACATTGTCCAAAGGAAATCTCTACAAACAATCCGTCCCTTAAAATCACTCCAATGAAACATAAAAGATACCCTCATTGACAATACTTGGCAATTCCAAAAAAAGGGATTTTCTCTTGCATTGCTTGAAATACATCCTCAATCACACTCTCTTGTCTCTCTTTGCATTGCTCGGTCATGAGGAGTCGTCAAAATGTTTAATGAACCAGGTATGTCACCGCCAAAGCCACCAACATTAGCACATATGCTATCCCCTGGTCTATTGCTGCTCCTGCAACCATATCGAATACTGGTCAATTCATCTTCTCTACATAAACATAGTTATTTTCTTTGTAATAAGAGATTATGCAATTAAAATGGAACTATACTCGAGATTGTGAAACCCTTTCAAAAATAAGTTCTTTTCTTTTTTACTCTCGTTTTTTCTGAAGATTTGATTTCGGTTTTCAAGAAAATAAATGAGGGATCTTTGTGTTCTTGAAAATTAATGCTTAATAAGAAACTTAAACAGAAATGCAACTGCCACATACGCTCGTGCACAAATCCAGATACAAATGCTTTTGTTCGATGGGTGTGGGTCCTACGGTTATTGGGACCCACATGCATCAGACGGTTCCAGACATCTCTGTGTCCAGATCTTTACATAGACATCTGTATCCGTATCATTGCTCGAAACTTAAAAGGACAAAAAGATTTCTTGCACTTTTGCATCCGAACAGAAAAGGGTGAGCACACTAACCGTCGCTGGTCGGAGCGGGAGCCGGAGCGGCAGAATCAGCCATGGCAGCAGGGAAGAAGACGGCAAAAATGAGAGTGACAATTGCCACCATCACCATTGAAGCCCTTGTAATCTCCATTTAAACTATCCTTTCAATACACTCTCTCTCTAGCTCCTTCTCTCTCAAGGCCGGCTCAGAGTTGCAGAGAGAGAAAAGCTAGAGAGAGAAGTAATCCTTTGCGCATGACGATGTTGATGGATTTGCAGGGGTATATATAGTGTGTGAGAGAGAAAACGACTGTGGGTCTAGCGCAAATTGGGGGATCCAAGGCTCCAAATGACCGTTATTTATTTCCATTTCTTTGGTTGGTTCTCTGTTGTAGATCCGTTAGGTGCTTAACTGTCTTTTCCTTTAATAACAACGATTTCCCAGCTGTTGCCAACATATATTCCTCCCAATTATGAATGAAATCAACCAGTTGATTTGGTGGGTAGATTCCTCCATGATTTTCTCTGCTGTCGCCAACTCATTGAGTATCATGCCACCCCATGTTCCAATCGGATACGGGTGAGGGAGTACACGGTTCGAATTGAACAGAAGAGTGTGGGGACAAGTTGTTAGAACGGTTTAGATTCATTTGATCCAAAGGCTATAGTGCATCCTCCCACTTTCCGGTTAAGTGCCCATGGTTTTTATTAAAATCACATAATTGTCATCCCCTTCCAATTGGTATGCATAATGCCGTAAGCACGGGTTAGCACTAGTTTTTTAGAAAGCCAGAAACCTTGACCATTCTAAGTGGTTCTAAAAAATTGAAAACCAAAACTTAACCAATATATACTTGACCAGAACCAAATCGCAAGACCGATCAAATTTTAGTTTGATTCGGGTTTTATTCAATTAGGATCCAAATACTTTTTTGAACACACATGAACTCATAAAATATTGAGACTTTCTTGCGGAAAAAAAAAAAACAAAAAAAACTCATAAAATAATTATTGGGAATTTTATTAAGATTTCAAACCCAATTGAGAAAGTACTAGATGCTTGACCGACCGGGTGTTAATAAATTTAAAACTAAAAACGCGTCCCAAGCGTAGGACTCTCGACCAATGTAGCACAATAATTCCGGAAGTACCGGAGTCGAACCACAAAGACGGACGGACGGTGCTTGACCTAAAAGTGAAGAATTCTAGTTTAATCTGGCTCTTAGGTAGCCACCCCTTGTTCAGTTGATTGACTTACTACCTAAATTACTGAATTGAATTAATTAGCTATGAATTTAAAGGAGAGTACAGCCGTGGAAACTCAGCGTCTGCAACTAGCCTAACTAATATTCACTCGGGACACAATTGTTCGATTCACTGATTTTAGAATAGGGAAAAAGGGGTTCCTAATAAATGCCCACCACCTGTCACCAGCTATCATGCGCATTTGAAACCTGATGATGCCTGGGTTTTGTTTATCAGAAAAGGATTTTCTTTCGTATCCCAAAATTGTTGGAAAATAAATTAATTCGTACCCGAGGTAAATAATCAGTTAAACTAATCACATGACGCCTTCGCCCCGCGGCCGTACCCTAGGAAACTACTCACGCATGCTTGGAATAACAGAAAATAACTTCCTAGATCTAGACATGCTTCAACAATTGAACGAAATAGATAAAAGCAACCACGATATCACGAGCTTACGGGAAAGTAAATACCAATGAAGAACGAGAATTTAAGGTTGGAAATCCTGAAGAACTTTAATTAAAACTGAGATCTGCAATTGAAAACCTAGAAAACAGCAGCCAAAAGTTAAGAGCGTAAAAATAAAACGTAAGTAATGAAAAAGCGTCCCCAGGTTTTTAGTTAAAACAATGTATTTATACTAATCCTCATAAAAACAATTAAAAATCCTAATGTTAATCGGAATAGCCACCGCCATAGCCAAAACGCCGCCGTTTAGAAGGCATATAAGCCCCTCGGTAGCGCTACACCAAAAGTGGTGTAGCACACGCGAGCCCTTAAGGGGCCTTCTCACTCCGTTGACCGCTGCCTTGGGCGTTGACCCTGGTCCAATTGTAGCGCTACAACAGAATCCATGTAGTGCTCGCGAGGCTACTGACCATTTTGTTCAAATCTCCACGCTCCATACTTAGTCTCCATGGCTCTTCTCGCTCTCAAGCTTCATCACGACCCTTCCACTACCTCTCATATGCGCCAAAACGTCCCAATTTCCTGCAAATAAATCATAGACACAAAATCCAACCACGTGCACGCATTAAACGGAAAATAAGAATTAAATGCACGTCTAACGTGCTAATTTCCCCTACTTAGGCGCTTAAATTTATGAATTCCACGCGCCTATCACTAGAGTAGGAAAAGAATGAAATTGGGTACTGGGTACTTACCAAACTATAATACATAATTATATATATAGTTATGCATATATATTGCGGTTTACTAAAACGATTCAGTTTGGTTTTAATCACTGTTCTTAAATTGATAACCAGTAATCGATTCAAAATTAAAAATTAACGATTATTATTTTCTTAGAAGTTGGAACCACAACCAGACTAATAAACCGTAGAACCAAATCAAATAGGACAATTCATTCCGGATAGGATCAGTGGAGCTTTGTATGGACGAACTTTATTTGGGGCAGAAACTATACTTCTTGGGCAATCCTGGCTTATCTTTTTGTCTTAAAATCCGGATGATTGGGCTCCATAAACAACTGTTCACGGAAAGCTCCGTTAAAAAGTTTTTCTCTAATCACGACTGTTGTTTGCTCGGTGTCACTCCCCTTTGGCACAGAAGAGATCTCGAGCCACAAACACCCTTCCTTTCCAAACCCACCTTCCCAAAATGTTTTAAAAATCGCTGGTTCTGAAAATATTCCGAAATGGTTTCGAAGTCCAAAACCGCTGAGTGTCTCAATAGTGTGTGAATCTCTTCACAAAACTATTCAAAACGTGAAGTCAATCGTGTTAGATATCACCCTCGTTTTTTTGTAAGTTTTTCCCCTTGTAAACATTGCATGCTCATATGTATTTTGATTTTGTAAACATTTCATAAACAACATTATGTTTTTTGTTATATAGTGCGGAATGGAGTTATTTTTCGTCGGTAGATTGGTACCGGGTTTATGATCAGTGATTGGAAAACATGTACAAACGCTCACGTAGCTTGTAGTAGGTTTGAGCAAGTCACGAGGGATGGATTGATGCGAATTACGTGGTTGAAGGGGGCCGTCTACAAAAGATTGCCAAATCATGGTAAGTGTCACGGGGCTGTTTTTCTCCTAGAAATTTGCCTGTGATGGCACCAAGTTTGCCAGCAACTTGGTCTCAATCAACTAGTGTTTACTCACACACTCGATAAGTTTGAACGTCTAGAAACACACACAAGAGTTATGGGAACCGTCCCAACCTTTATTAAACACTAACTTACAAATGAAACACTCAAGAGTCTAGACAGAACACCCCTCTACCTTAGGCCACGAAAATGCCTTGCCTATATAGACTTACAATCATAAAAACGTGGCCACTAAGTACATGAGAACATGGGGCAAGCCCATGATCTTGCAGTTAGACACCCCCAACTGCCCTAGGGCTGTGTTGACTTTGCCAGAATCTGCCAGCACATTGAAATCTGAAACTGCCTGGCTGTAATTGCCGATAACTGCCCGTTTCTGCTTTGGACACATGTCCTATGCATCCAGCAACATGTGCAGCCCGTTTCTGCCTTGAACATCTATCCCATGCTCCTAGCAACATGTGCAGAATGCTGTTTAACTGTCAATAACCGTTTTGCCTGAGCCAACTCAAGGCTGCCTGGCCAATTTCGTGATCCAACCCCAGCTCCCAATACTTAGCCGTTTTTCTCGATTGCCTTGTCCCACAATCCTGATTCCCGTTTAACATCCATGCCTCGATCTCATCGGGCCTTCACGTGCATCACGATTGCCACTTGCCTAAGGGACCAATGCCGACACCAACCGACACCATCGGGTCACATTGTAAAGACATGCCTGCCTCATGCCTTCGTTTCCATCGATTGGCTAGGGTGCAAGGTGTCACTGCAGGCCAAGCTTAGCAAGCCTTGGAAATCAAGGTGCTAACAGTAACCTATATAGGTTGAATATTATCACGGTTGATTGTAAGTCTGACTCATGTCTGCTGAGTACTCCTAAAGACATGGTAAGTTGTATTAATCATGTGGCGGAGCTTTGTCTGGACGAACTTCATTTGGGGCAGAGACTATACTTCTTGGCCTATCCCGATTAGCTCAAACCTACTACAGGCTACGTGAGCGTTTGTACATGCTTTCCAATCACCGACCATAAACCCATACCAGTCTGCCGACGAAAAACAACTTCATTCCACGCTGTATAACAAAAAGACATAATGTTGTTTATGAAATCTTACAAAATCAAAATACGTAGCATGCAATGTTAACAGGGGGAAAAAACTTACAAAAAATGACGGTGATATCTAACACGATTGACTTCACGTTTTGAATAGTCTTGTGAAGAGATTCACACACGGTTGAGACACTAGCGGTTTTGGACTCCGGAACAATTTTGGGAACACTTTCGAAACCTCTTGGGGAGGTGAGTTTGGGAAGGAAGGAAGGGTATTTGTGGCTCGAGATCTCTTCTGTGCCAAAGGGGAGTGACACGAGCAAAAAACAATCATGGTTGGAGAACAAAGATTTAACGAGCTTTTCGTGAATAGTTGTTTACAGAGTCCAATTGTCTGGATTTTAAACAAAAACCATACCTTTCCTAAATCTAGCAATCCAAAACGACCATGTTTCCAACGGAAATCCCTTCCCTGCCTTCTTAAGTCTGAGTGATTCAATGCTTCCACGATTCCTAATTAAAAAATCCCTTCCATATTTCCAGATACAAAAACCCTTCTCAACCCTACGTGAATCTTCTTCATAAGACTATTGAAAAAGTGAAGTCGGGGGGGTCTTCTCATGATGATAGTTATCTAGAACAATTTTTATGCGGGAACTGTCGATAAAAATTGTGACAAGGCATTCTCGGAAAAGGGAACCCCAGAAGACAACACAAAGCACGACATTAACATGTGGATGTCACAACCAAACCTTATTCAGAAGGAGTAAAGGTGAAGCCAGGAACAGGAAGGGTATGCAAATGGTGGGAACTAGGCTTCAATGGCGGCAACAGAGTCGACTTTTTAGAGCAAGTCCCAACTGACAACGAAACCTTCACTCATGGCCACAAAAGTCCACAGTACTCCTGATGGCACTGGAGCTCCCTAGGCCTTTGCGTCGAAGTGGGATAATGGAGTACTGGAAACAATTTGGAATTGAATTCAACTGAGATTCACGCGCGCACACGCAAACACAAAATTTTGCACAAATATGGTGGATATAAAAACACGACAAATTGGACCACATCACAACGTTAGAGAAACAAAATTTAGAGAAACGTTAGTTATAGGTCATAAAAAACAAAAAAAATACAAGTAGTACAAAGCCACAATACTGTAGAGTCACATTACTCTCCATTGTAAATTTAATTTTTTTTCGTTTGTTTTGTATTTTGTTCGTCTTTTTTAAATTTTTGTTAGATTCGTGTGATATTTTTTGAATTAATTATCTGTCTCGACGAGAGGAGTCTAAAAAGTGTAAAATTCATTACAGACGAAAAAAGTATCAAACAGTATCTTATTTGTCTAAAGCATGGTATCTTATTTGAATTTTTTTATCATAGATTTATATTTTTATACTTTTTCGATTTGTCTTGTCGAGACTTATAATCTTACAAGAACGGAAAAGTACATGAAAAGAAGTCCAAACCAAAAGATTAAACTAGGGTTAACAAGGAAACTGTAGTTCACGGAACAATAAAGGGAATCACACCAAAAACAAACATTTACAAAGGAAAACCAAAAAAAAAAAACTTAGAAAGGTAATTGCTTGATCTCAAACCAGAGGCGGCAGGGCTGGCTCAGGGATAAGCCGAACAAGTCTTTGGGCTTGGGCGCCCCCTTGGGCTAGAGCAACCCAAAATTATTTTAGGTAAACCAGAAAAAAAAAAATTTTATAAAAATGCCCAGTCCAAGGAAATTTTTTTTTGTAAAGCACACTAGCACATGGCAAAGACCAAAGATTCTCGGTGGCAACAATTGTATTTGAAAAAATAGAAGTATTATTATGCAATTGAATAGGACAAAAAAAAAAAAATTGAACCGGTGACCACTGCGACGCCCAGCAAGTCTTTGGGCTTGAGCTAGAGCAACCCGAAATTATTTTAGATAAATCGAAAACAAATAAGGAAAATAACGGCTAATGATGTATTTTGATAATTAATATCCATAATTTTTTTTTTAACATTAATAAATATTCTCAATACGTTCTTAACAAATACTCTATTAATTATTAAAAAAAAATGTCATGGGGCATCATTTTTCCTATAAATTATAAAAAGGCCCGGTCCAAGGAATTTTTTTTTGTAAAGCACAGGGCAAAGACCAAAGAGATTCTCGGCGACAACAATGGTATTTGAAAAAGTCGAAGGGTTATTATGCAATAAAAACTACTGTACTATAATTGTTTTCACCCAAAAACAAGGGTGGCGCTATTCGCAGCTACGTATTTACTCCCATAGCCCGCTATATTTCGGTAGGTGCTTGTTGAAAATCATAAATAACATTTCGGTAAATAGCTGTTGAAAAACAAATTATATTTCGGCAACTGCATGTCGAAAATATGTTCAACTTTCGGTATTCAACTGCTAATACATACATTTCGGTAAATAGCTGTTAGAAAAAAAGATTATATTTCGATAATTGGGTGCTGAAAATGTATCTCAATTTCAGTAACTAACTGTCGAGTATAGTTGTAAATTTTTAGTGGGCTATGAGAGTAAATACGTAGCTGCGAATAGCGCCACCCTAGAAGAAAACCCTCTTGTTTGGTGGAAAAGTTTGGGAATTGCAGAAAAGAAGGAAGGAGAATAGAAAATTGTAGAATTGTGCACGGTCTGTATAATATGCCTCTCATCTCTCTTTCATTTTCCCGTCTTTTCTCTTCTCCCACTTTTGCTCAAGTTCTAAACAGAGCATAAACAAGGTGATTTTTTTTTTTTTGGCAGAGAGAGAGAAGAATAAAATCCAGTTTTATGTAAGTTTTCTCCCATGTTATTTATGAGAACTAGGGTTTTATCATAGTTACCCAAATTCCTATGTACCCTGTTTCGTCGTATTCAGCCCTTGAATCAAATGGGGGAGTTAGGGAAAACTGAATCATTATTATCAGAAAAGCCAACAATCATATGAGCTAGCTTTGTATAACAGTTCTACGTTCCAAAAAGCCCTAATTTTACGAAAGCAAGGAGCTAGAATACAAATGCCAAGCAAATAAGATACAAACATGCCTTCATCCATGTCTAGGTTTCCAAAAGTTCAAATTTTCGAGCAGCTCTAATTTGAGAATAAGGTTCTCTTTTGGGAATTTTAGTGCCAACGGATTTGTATTATAGTGAAAGAAAATGGAGAAACAGAAAATAGGGAAGATTAGTGGTGGGAATGAGTCATTTACCAGTTCGAATAAGGCCTAATAGCTTCAAGATTTCGACTTTCGACTTTTTTATTCAAGTTTCATTTGATTTTGTAGAGAGAGAGAGAGAGAGTCACAATCAGATTCGACTTCGTAGAGAAAGAGATATGGGAGAATCCCCGGAGCGAAAAGGATGGCTTCGATGATGGGGGAGGCGTCGTAGTGGTCGCCGGTTCAATGCTGCAAATGGGTCTGACGGTGGGAGTAAAGTTTGTTTTTGGGTGGCGTTATTCGCAGCTACGTATTTACTCTCATAGCCCACTAAAAATTTACAACTATACTCGACAGTTAGTTACTGAAATTGAGATACATTTTCAGCACCCAATTATCGAAATATAATCTTTTTTTCTAACAGCTATTTACCGAAATGTATGTATTAGCAGTTGCATACCGAAAGTTGAACATATTTTCGACATGCAGTTGCCGAAATATAATTTGTTTTTCAACAGCTATTTACCGAAATGTTATTTATGATTTTCAACAAGCACCTACCGAAATATAGCGGACTATGAGAGTAAATACGTAGCTGCAAATAGCGCCACCCTTTTTCTGCAGAGTAGAGGCCTGGCTGCTGTTGAGCCTGTTGTGACGATGATTATCGTATCAGCGTAAATTACAGTAACCCCCTCAACTATTACGCATTTTCAAGTTGCCTCCTTAATGTTTCGACTCAAACACTTAACCCCTCAATGTATTCGTTTTTTTAGCAATTGATTATGGAAAATTAGAAATCAACGAGGTGCAGTAAAAAGGAGGACAGGATTTCCCGAGATAACGGAGAAGAACATGAAATTGAACAAATTTCTCTCCTCCATTTTCACTCTCAGAAGTCCTCTGGTTTCCGCAACTGGTAGAATCCCCAGCAGCGATCTAAGACTGTACCGATACTTCCGTGCAACCTCCGGCGATGGCGACGACTCAGAAATGAAGGAGTTGACGGATTACTTGAACAATTTGAAAAACTATGAGAAATCCGGCGTCCCCAGAGGCGCGGGAACAGATTCCGAGGAAGGGTTCGATCTCGGAAGGATGACAAGGTTAATGGAATTACTCGGAAACCCTCAATCCAACTTCAAGGTCCGGTTTTTATCCTTTGCATTATTATTCACTTGGGCTCCGTCAAGTTTTTGTTTCTGGATAGTAGGAAAGTTTTTTTTTTTGGTAATGCCGGCACGTACCTCATACTAATCCCTACAGCTCCTCACACAGCTTTGTTGGCGAGGCGAATTGTACCTGAGACCTTGAGACCTTTGATGGAGCAAAAGTAACTAGGAAAGTTGTGGACTCGCGTTTCTAACTTTTCCATTAGGATTAGCTTAACGTACAAGTTTTTGCGGGAATTTTATTTCTACACTAGTTTCTACGTAATTAAACTACTACTACTTTTCAATTTTCTTTTAATTTTCTTGTATCAAATGAAGGCATGAAGGTTTTACTTTTCATGTACTATAATTTTATCAGGAATAATTTTCCTGCACTAATTTCTTGACAAGTGAATGGGCGCTTGGGTTTTGTTTGGTTGTGGAGAAAATGAAGGAAATGGGTGGAAGATTATGAATCCCATGTTTTTGTTGCTGGGACTGAGAGATTGCAGTGAAATCAAGATGTCTCAGTTGTAGTTTATTTTTGTTCAAGTTAAAGTGTGACTTTGGTATTTGTTTGTGTCAGTAATCAAAGTTGTGGAATTGAGAATTCTTGTCAATCTACTTTCATATTCATAATCTGGGTTTTCTCAATTCTGCATTTGCTCAGTTTTGTTTTCCTGGTATGTGATCTAAGTATCTGGTTTTACATGACTCCACTTGTTTTGTTAGTCATTTTTTAACTTGCCACAAATGAATTCCAGTCCGTTCACATTGCTGGCACTAAAGGAAAAGGATCAACTGCTGCATTTCTCTCCAACATTTTACGAGCTGAAGGTTATTCTGTTGGCTGCTATACAAGGTATCATTGTCTTTACTATTACAGGGTGCTCTGGTTTTCTGAAGCATTTTCCCATTGCATGATAAAAAAATGATTTTTTTTCATCACCAGGCTTCGTTTCTTTGTCCAGCCCACATATTCAGACCATCAGAGAACGTATATCAGTTGGAAGATCTGGTGAGCCAGTATCAGTGACGGCATTGAATTCACTGTTTCAAAGGATTAAAAGGGTTCTTGACCAGGCTGTGCAATATGAAAGTGGACGTCTCAGTCATTTTGAGGTAATTAGTTGTTTACATCCATAACAGAATTAGTGTTAGTTGTAAAATGTACAATTACATAGAATGTAAGCTAAGAAAATTTGTGAATGGTCTAAGAGAAACTTAGTAACCAACAGTTTTTCATTACATATCCCTTGAGCCTTGAAGCAATCGCTTGTTTCAAGTTCCTTAAAACCACAGTTGAAATTATATATCTTGGTTAATTAGCTTGACTTCCCTTCTTTATGGTGCACTCCCTTTGCTTCTCAAAATTTCATCTGGTTGCACTGCCATCCATCGTAGTACTAAGTATAATTTGCGTTTATGCGACTCTATGTATAGAAAGTATAAATTGGCTGTTATGTGCACCTAGGTTCTTTGCACTTTCCCCACTACCCCTCACTTGATTCGACGGCTCCCCAATAGAACCACCTACTCCTGTATTCCCTCTCCCTGTCTTTTGTGAGTCATGTTGATATTCTCAAGTTCTGCGTATTCCGTTTCTTTTGTCTATTTAGATAGTCTCCTATAAACTAGATCTAGCATTAATGCTACTGGTGTATTTGCTTCCATTTTGTTAATTCCTTTTGTTCTTGCCATACAATTTCAGGTTTTCACTGCAATAGCATTCAGGTTATTTGCTCAAGAGAAAGTGGATATTGCAGTTATTGAGGTTTATCTTCTTTCCCTTTATCTCTCTAAAAAACTTTTAACTTCTTTACATGACCCTACTGGGTGGAATATACCCCCTTTCCTGGCATTCTTCAATGAAGTAACATAGCGAACTGTGGATCCCAATAATCTAGTGAGGTCTTGTAGTGTTTCTTCACAAAGAGTGAAAGGCCAAACTTCGGCTAAAGATTATCTTTTTCCGTTTCAATAGGCTGGATTGGGTGGAGCACGGGATGCAACAAACGTTATCTCTAGTTCTGATCTTGCTGTTTCAATCATAACAACAGTTGGTGCCGAACATCTGGATGCACTTGGGGGTTCTTTGGAAAGCATTGCAATAGCAAAATCAGGAATAATCAAACATGGCCGTCCAGTTAGGTGGTTCTTCCTAAATATTCGTGCTGAATATGTGTCTTGTTCATTATGCTAATTCTAATTCCCATTCTAATTGCACTTTGCCTTCAGTTTTCCATTATTGCAACTTGGACTTTGCATGTTTTTTTTTTTGCTCAGCTTCAACTTTGCATGTTACACTTGTGTTAGAGTGTGTGTAGAGTGACTTGGTTATGGGCCTTACGGATATGGGACTCCCACCTGTCGGCTATATTGTCAAACATCTAATGTGAACAATTCATACCGCATGCTTTCTTCAGTGGTCAATAAAACGTGTTACTAATTAATTATCCAATGCCTTTGTAGCCCCGGTAAGACATTGTACTATTTTCTAATGGCTGATTTGCTGGCCCTTAGTTGCAGAATTGGAAATAGACTTTTTTGCAACTTTGGAAATCAATAGTCTGTTGCACATAGGTTGCAGTCTGGTCGAGGTCCCTAAATGATGCTGGACTTGTCTGCTATTATTTGAAATCGGCTTTTAGTAGGCTTTTGTAGGTCAACTTGAGTTTTAAAGACTGACGAGGCCACATATGAGTACCTGTAATGTCGCATCATTGTCTTTTCTGATTTTCTTTGTTTCCAATTCACCTCTTAAGAAAGATCTTTACCGTTATATGGCATTGCAAGCCATACCTATACCATGCCTAGTTATTTGTTGTACTACATTTGTTGCTTGCCAGGTTAAAATTCTGTTGTGTGTAGCATGTATCATAGTAATCCAATAACCTTTGAACCACCCAGTCTTGCTGGCTTTTTATTGTATAAGGTCCCACTGGTCTCACATTCCCATTGTTTGGTTCTGGATGATCTAACTTGACAATGCTTCTTGGTTAATCTTTTCAGGTGGTTCTAGGGGGACCATTCCTTCCACATATTGAGCGTATTCTTCGTGACAAGGCATCCTCACTGTCTTCAATTGTACTATCTGCATGTGATCCTGGGAATAAAAGCGCAATAAGAGGGTTGAGCAAGTTAAATGGTAAGCCTTGCCAATCTTGTGACATAGTGATTCAAATTGAGAAGGATTTGCAACTGGTACGCACTCCTGGTATTGGTTTTCTTTTCTTTTGCTTTTTGGTATTTGATATGTTTGGATATTATATGGACATGCACCTTCCTCTCAAACTTATGCAGTTCATCGAGCTGTTTGATGTGAGACTCTCAATGCTTGGATCTCACCAACTTCAAAATGCTGCAACTGCCACTTGTGCATCTCTCTGCCTTCGTGATCAAGGTGAAGATATTGTGTTTTTATATTCATTTTGTGTGATTCAAAGATACCAAGTACAGTCTCTTAGTTTCCATGTTTAGGATATGAATCCACCTCTTAAGAAAGATCTTTACCGTTATATGGCATTGCGAGCCTTGCACTTGATAGGCAAAATAACGAAGAACGTTCGTAGTCCAACCTCAAGGGCTGGAAAATGCATTGTTAGGTTGAAGTAATTTTAAAAACTTTTTTCTCTTGGCACTTTCCTGGGAGTTTCAGGTTGGAAAGTTTCAGATGGATCCATTCGCTTTGGTTTGGAGCACACATGTTTGCTTGGGAGAAGTCATTTTTTAACATCTGAGGAAGCTGAGGCACTAGGACTGCATGGAGCCACTATATTGCTTGATGGAGGTTTTATGCAATTGTCCTATTCCTTAATTTTTGCTAGTGCTTTATTTATAAGCTGAACCTGTATAACCTGTATCTTGTGCTTGTCCACAAATAGGGTTGTAAATGAACCGAGCAGCTTGCGAGCTCGGCTTGGTTCGGCTCGTTAAGGCTCGGTTCGTTTAGTAAACGAGCCAAAAACTCGAGCTCGAGCTCGTTTACTAAACGAGCCGAGTTCGACAAAAGCTCGGCTCGTTAAGGGATGCTCGACTCGATTAAAGAGGCTCGTTTAGTAAATGACTAAGGGCTCGGCTTGTTAAGGCTCGAGCCGAGCTCGAGCTCGAGTTTTTGGCTCGTTAAGTAAACGAGCCGAGCTCGAGCTCGCTGAAGCTCGGTTCGGCTCGGCTCGTTTACACCCCTATCCACAAAGTATCCTCATTTGTCTATGTTCAACATATATGTATGATTTCTATGTACTAACTACTCTATGATCTTTTTCTTCTAGCACATACCAAGGAATCTGCGAGAGCTTTGGCAGATACAATTGAGATGACATTTCCAAAAGCAAGATTGGTTCTTGTGGTTGCAATGGCAAGTGACAAAGACCATTCGGGCTTTGCCAGAGAACTACTTTCAGGTATGGCTCCCTTTTCCCCCTTCGTTGTGTTTTGTGTGATCATTTGTTTGGGTTGGGGATACAATAAAACGGCAACACAATGATTTGGTAGAGCTTACTTTATGTATGTATCACACCTTTGCAACCATGATGCTATTTTAGATGATTAATACTCCCTTCGTTCATAATTGCTGGTCCATGTTTCCATTTGGGATGTTCTTAAAAGTCTTGGTCTGTATTTGGATGAAGTATTTGCGTAAGAAAATGAATAGAAAGGTTAAAAGAATGTAATGGAAATTATGGCTCACAACGGTTAGATCCTTCATCTTTTCTATTTCCTTTAATGCTTTTTCCATGCCCGAATTCTTGCTTCAGATGAAACTCTAGTCTTATTTGAAGTCGAAGCTTAAAGTTCTATGATAGCTCACACTTGCAAGGGCTTTTTTCTCGCGTTCTTTTTTCCAAAAATAGGTCTAACTTTTGTTTTACCTCATTCCTTCAGCAAGAAAACTGGAGGCTGTATTTCTGACAGAAGTCGACATTGCTGGAGACAAGTCCCGAATGACTTCCGCATCTGTATTAAAAGATTGTTGGATCCAAGCTTCCAAAGAGGTAGGTGTTGATATTGTCGACGATGGTGTGGAAGACTTCCATAGCTCATTGGATGATCAATCAGTTCACTCCGTAGTCAAACCAGAAAGTAAAACCATATTAGCAACCGAGAGTTCGTTAAAGATCTCCATGAGGGTTGGAAATCAGATTCTCCGGGCAAGAATGGGGGATCAACCAGGTATTATTGTAGTTACTGGATCGTTGCACATTGTCTCATCAGTTTTACGTTCTATTAAACAATAAATCAAGTTCTTAGTTCTACTTTCCTCCTTTTTGTTTTCCTTTTTTTTTTTTTTTTGGCTTAAGATTCTAAGTAAAAATGCATTATGGATGGAATTTTGGAAGTGCAACTAGAAAGCTCTTCCTAGTTTATTTCCAAGTGTGGGGGAAAGCAATTGAAACATGGCCACCACATTTTATAATGTTCAGACCTTAACCCTTACGTGATCCTGTTTGTCTATTTTTCGTTCTTAGTCGACTAATCGGCTGGAAACTGGGTGAGTGCTGGAATGTGGATGTTTGTGGTGGTGGAGTTTGGTTCCCTGTCGTGTTTCAGGACTTTTCTGGAAGCAAACTTGATGCAATGAATGGAAATGGAAGAAAAGTAACAAAATGAACTTTATTACTTCTCAAAGCAGAAGTCAGTCGACTACAACAAGTAGTCGAGGAGACGGTTAAGTTACAAGCTACTCCTAGTGCTGAAAAAGTAAAGTACATATAAAAAGTAAAAGCCTTTGGGCGATTGAGTGGGGGTCATGGAATTGTCTTCACTTCTTGTATTTATAGGCTTTACTTTGATTAGGGGTTCAAACTTGGCAGCATTCCGTCCAGAAATTTGAATCAGGCGGTTATCTTTCCTCCTTTTTGCCTTCCATGTTCAAGTCCAAGCGGTTTCTTCACACGTTCTTCTGGCTTGCATTTGTATTCTTCAACTGCCTTTGTCAACTGTTCCGTTCATGATTTGCCTGTCACTCTTTACTGGACATGTGTCTTTTATTTTGGACACCACTCTTTTAACCGTCAAATATTCTAAGGCACCATTGCACCTTAATTTATTTTAAAAACAGTCCATTTACTGCTGACACGTGTCACTGTATGACCCAGTCGATCATAATGGACGCGTGTTACCATATGGCCTAGTCGATCACAATGGGCCAAATTATAGTGTAAACAATACCCCCCTATTTACCTGAGTTAAGGATTAACTTTGGTAAATAATCTCCGAGTCTTACCGTCTATATAAAGCGGAACACTTTGAAATTTAAGGCACAAAACTCTTACTTCTCAAACCTTTCGAAACTGCTGGGTCTCTCATGGCTCCGAAAACCAAATCGAAAGCTTCCAATACCCCTGTTGAAAACCCTGCTTCGGAACCTTCCACAGATAATATTCCACGCTTTCCAGAATCGTATCGAGGTGACATTAATCAAAACCCTCAGGCTTTAATTCACAATGAGAATAACAGTTCTCTTTGCATGCTGGGTCCGGTCTTTTCGTCGGCTATGCTGGACGGCTTTCCGAAGTTTACCCTGTAATAGAGCGTGACCCTCTTCTACTGCAACACTCATCCCTTGAATGGTCGGGTTGGGGTAAGAACGTCTGTTTTCGTTCTTGGCCCTACATAGTTGAACTGGGATGGGTGGACTGGGTAAGGCGCATGACAAAATTTCTTTTTGAGGATTGGAAGAAAATGGGGATTCGTGAGACCATCGAACTCTCTCAGTTCCCCTTGGAGATGAACTCTGAGCTTTTGGCAGCCGCCGCTTGCTTTTGGTCCAAATCGTCTAATGCCCTAATCCTCCATTGCGGTCTACTATCTCCAACCATCTTGGATATTTCTCACCTGACTGGCCTCTCTTCTTTAGGGTGTGAGGTAAACGCTTTGTTTGAATATTTTGGTTTGACTCAGTATTGACGAAATCAGGCTTCTGACATGCTGGATCAACATTGTGCTCAAGGGCAAGCTCATTTGGTACTAAACTTGTACCTTCATTGACCTGCATGAAAGGGTCATCATCTTGCAGTAAAGGGTCATCTTGGTACAAAGGATTACCCTGCAACTTCAATATTTCTTCAGCCTGATTCAGGGGATCAGAAACAGCTGTATCACCAAATTCAAATTGGTCAATTGCAAGCTTTGTATCAACTGTTTCCCCTACTGAATGAGATGACTTGGAAGACTTCCCTTCATCGTCTTCATTTTCAAAGGCATCCACAATCTTGGTGCCTTTTCCTTTCTGCAATAAAGACAAGAGGGAACATAAAAATGATGATCGATTACAAGAGAAAATAAAGAATAAGTATACCTTTGATTTGATGGCTTGGTTCCTTTTCGACTGCCTCTTTGGAGTAGGAGCCTCATCAGTCACGACCTGTTTTGTAGGTCCATCAGAAATACAAAGGCATTTAGAAGCCTTTTGATCAATCGGTTTAGCTCTCAAAGTCTTCTTCTTTGGAGTCGACTGTGGGCTTTCGACTGCTTTCGCCTTCCTTTTCCTGGAGGTGTCAATTGGCACTGAGGATATAGGAGAGATTGCTTCAGCTTGAAGTACGATGGCTTTAGAAGTCTCACCAGGCAATCGAGCAGCTTCCTCTGGTCAAAACATGTATCAGTAATGTGAAGATTGGGGCAAAATCCACTAAATAGTAAAGCTTACTTACCTGCTTTGTCTTGAAGAGATTTGTATTCTGGATCAAGCCTGTAGAGGTAGTCCTTGAGCGGAGCTCCAAAATAGATAGCTTTCATAGTTGATCACCATTCATCAAAAGCAGCGGTAGTCCCATCACTGACCTTAAAGTCTGAAAGCTTGAAAGCCTTCACACGATGGTGAAAATTGCTAACCATCATTGAAATCAGCTGTGCGTCTTTTGTCTTAATTGTCAATCTGCTTGAAGACATCTCTGTGATGTCTGGATGGGCAAAAGGCATAGGAACACCCTGTACTAACTCAAATTGGCGAGTAAATTGGCAGGGGGAGTAGTTCTCGTAACTACAATTCCCATAGGGAGTACTGTTCAGAGCAAAACCTACTGGAATAAGTCGTGGGAGAAGGATACTTGCCCAAAATAACCGTTTGGCATTAGTCATTCTCTCTGTCAGTTGAGGAGATGCTGCTGGAATATCCCTAAAACTTGGCCTTAGCCTTTTAGAGGCATACTCAAACTTATCAAAAGGATAGAAAATAGACCAATTATCTTTCTTGTCCTCATAGAAAAAGGTAAAATATCTCTGAAAAGAGAATTCCTCTCTGTGAGTGCTGAAGCCTAAAAAATACTCAGCGTAGCTACGGCACATTTGCAAGTCCTCATCAGCCCTAAGGCGATTGTTCATTTTAGGCCTAAGTTGGGGAAAATATGCATATAACCAGGCTTGGAAAATCCAAAAGGGACCACCACAGGAAGATGCAATTTTCTTTTCAACAAAAGTAAACATCCCTTTATATAGGGATCCAAGAATAAATGGCGCTAAGGCCAGTCTGTTTGCTTGCGCCATACAGATGGCCAAGTTTAGGTATTCCTTAGTCACCTTAAGTCCAGGGACTGCCAAAAGGAATCTACAAATTCAAAAGAGATAAAACGCTATCTTTTCATGAAAACTAGGTGCAGACGCTTTGGGTTTGAAAAGGCCATCCACGACAGAGTGGAAGGGATGGCGCTTCGTTTGGAGAAGATGGAGTCGGCTGTCAAGCTGATGGTAGTCAACTGGGACACCATCGACTACTGTCCTGCTGCGGCCGACCTTGACAACATCAGGACCTCCATGTGTGGCACCTCTGATCAGTGGAAGGAATGGCCTAAAAAATAAGCCCCTTCTTGTTGGAGCTCTCCTGGTGCTTAGTAATATTTTATTTTTAGATCTCGCTTGAGATCTTTTCATTTTCATTTTCCTTTCAAATCCTCCTTGGGATCTTTTTAATTCTCTTCTGTTAGATTCCAGTTGGAATCTTTTGTTTTCGTTTTTTTTATCTTTTGTACTACTGCCCTACCCATGGGTAGCTTTTTTTTAGTAATATAAATGTTTGTTTTTAATTTATACTCTCCCACATAGAAGGAAAATAATGTTTCAAATATTTTACCATTTATGGATCTTTCATGTGAGATCCCTTCAATAGATTCCAAGTGATACGCGCCGGCTCGCAGAACTCTATTAACACGAAATGGACCTTCCCAATTTGGTGACCATTTTTCAAATCTACCTTTCTTTTTCTTTGCATCGATTGGAAGAATTGTTTTCCAAACTAGATCTCCTACTGCGAATGATTTTTCCTTAACCTTTTTGTTATAAGCTCGTTCTAATCCTTCTTTTGAGCTTGCATTTGGTTTAAGGCGTTCAATCTCTTTTCCTCCAATCCGTCAATATCTAAATACATAGCCTCTTCGAATTGCAGGCTTAAGTCATAGTGACGTGCTACTCTTAGTGACTGAACATTAATTTCGACTGGTAAGACCGCTGCATGACCATAAACCAGTTCAAAAGGAGTGACTTTTGTACTAGTTCTCTGTGATGTTCTGTATGCCCATAATAACCTGGGCAAGAGATCATGCTACTCTCGTGGATTATCTTCAATAACTTTTGCCAAAGTATTCTTTATAATCTTATTAGTCGATTCGACTTGCCCATTAGCTTGGGCATAGTATGTAGTGGAATTTACAATTTGTATTCCATACTTTTGTGTATACTGAATAACTTCTCTACCATTAAACACAGATGCTTGATCAACGGTAATAGTCTCAGGAATTCCAAATCTACACAGAATATATTCTTCAATGAAATCGATTACTTGTTTATGTGAAACACCTTTTAAAGGTATTGCTTCAGTCCATTTTGTGAAATAATCAGTTGCCACCACAACAAATTGATGTTGTAATGAAGAAGCTGGATGAATCTCACCAATCATATCAATAACCCAACCTCTAAATGGCCAAGGCTTAATAATCGATTGCAACTGATGTGCAGGAATCCTTTGGATAGGACCATGCTTTTGACATTTCTGACATCCCTTAGCATATCGAATACAATCAGCCCTAATGGTTGGCCAATAATATCCATGCCTTTTAATTAACCATCTCATCTTATCACCAGCCTGATGAGAACCACAAGTTCCTTCATGAACTTCACCCATAACCTTCATCGACTGGGCTTTGTCTACACACAGCAATAGTAGACCATCAGATGTTTTTCTGTACAAATCATTTCCCAATAGGACATAATTAACAGATCTACATCTAATCGTCCTTTCTGTTTTTATGTTGGGATCAACTAAATAATTTCTTATTGGACTCATCCAATCTTCAGAAATATCAATGACCAATGCGTCCAATCGACCGTCTTCCTTTTCTATTGAGAAAGGCAGAAACCGTCTTTGAACCCTGATCACTTTTTCATTAGTACCTTTAGGAATTTTAACTCCCGAAGCCGTTTAAGCCATTTGATTGGTTTCACCATTTTCAAGTCTCAATATATGATGAAAAGAGACTTCATCAAATCTTTGCACTAGACATTTAACTTTGCCTAACTGCAAGTTCAATAAAGGATGATTATACTTGTATTGCCCTGTAATTTGCCGAATGATCAACTGTAAATCACCAGAAACTTTTAGGCAACGTATATTTAATTCCTTTGCTATCTCCAAGCCTATAATTAAGGCTTTATATTCTGCTTGATTGTTGGTTAATATTCTACTCTCATCCAATTGGAAAGAAAATTGGAGCATCATCTCCTTTTAGTGATATCAGAACTATACCAGCTCCGACTCCATTATCCGTTTTTGAACCATCAAAGGATAATTGCCATGGTTTCAATTCGATTAGATGTATTTCATAGGTATCTTCTTCTAGAGGTAGATTTGGATGTTCGGCTAGAAAGTCAGCCAAAACTTGCCCTTTGACTGCCTTTTGAGGCACGTATTCAAAGTCATATTCGACTAGGGCTAATATCCATTTTCCTTGTCTTCCCCTCAAAATGGGCCTGGAAAGAATGTATTTTATCACATCTGTCTGAGCAATGATTTGTACCTTAACTGGTAACAAATAATGCCTCAACTTAATCGCAGAAAAATATAAAGCCAGACAAATCTTTTCAACAGACGAATATCTGGTCTCACATTCATTCAATCTTCTACTCAAATAATAAATCGACTGTTCACGGCCCTGATCGTTATCTTGTGCCAATAAACTTGCAATCGATTGGCGCGTTGCTGAAATATATAATTTCAGTGGCCTTCCATTTATTGGAGGTACCAAAACAGGAGGTGTTACCAACGCTTGTTTCAATTTATCAAAAGCTTCTTGATGTTCTTGTTCCCATTTGAAATCTTTTTCCGATTTCAACTTTAGTAATGAGGAAAATGCCATTGTTTTTCCAGATAGGTTGGCAATAAATCTTCTAAGAAAATTAATCTTTCCCAAGAACTGTTGGAGTTCTTCTTTATTAGTTGGAGGCTGTGCTTTTAAAATAGCATCAGTCTTAGTTTTATCCACTTCAATTCCTTTTTGGTGTACCAAGAACCCTAAAAAGTTACCTGCTGTTACACCAAACGCACATTTCAAGGGATTCATTTTCAAACCGTAATGTCTCATCCTTTCTAAAGTTTGTCTAAGATGGTGTAAGTGTTCATCGACTGAGTTGGACTTAACTACTACATCATCTATGTAAACTTCCAAAAATTTATGGAGAAAATCATGAAAAATCAGGTTCATAACTCTCTGATAGGTTGCCCCTGCATTTTTCAAACCAAACGCCATAACTACCCATTCAAATGTTCCTATGTATCCAGGACATCTAAATGCTGTTTTATGGGTATCTTCTTCCGCTATGTATATTTGATTATAACCTGCATTACTGTCCATAAAAGACAGCATCTGATAACCCACTGATGCATCGACTAGCAAGGCAGCAACAGGCATTGTGTACTCATCTTTAGGCGATGCTATGTTGAGATCTCTGAAGTCAACACAAACCCTAACTTTTCCATTCTTTTTCAGAACTGGAACTATATTTGAGACCCATTCAACATATTTTACTGGTCGGATAAATTTAGTTTCAAATAAACGTTCCATTTCCTTCTTTACTTGAGGAAGAACGTCATCTTTCATTCTTCTAGGCGCTTGTTTAAAAGGTACATAATTTTCTTTAATAGGTAATTTATGCTCTACCAATGCTCTATCTAGACCAGGCATCTCATCATAATTCCAAGCAAAGCAATCTTTAAATTCAAGCAACAAATACTTAAATTTTTCCTTTATTTCATCAGGCAAAGTGACATTGACATAAGTAATTCTAGGATCTTCTACGGTTCCTAAGTTTACTTCTTCTGTAGGATCTTTAACATGGGTTTTGTCATCGTCTTGCTTAGCCGGCGCAGGCTTTAGATTTGCTAATCCTAATTCTTTCATAGTTAGTGGACTGTCATCAAAAATACATTCAGCCCAATTACAAGAAATAGGCTCGTCTGCCTACAATTTCCTATCGACTAAAAAAGAGAACAGTCTTTTAAAAGTGGCTTTAACAGTAGCCAGCTCTTCATTCCCTAAATTTAGCATGTTTCTAAACATTAAAAACTTGTGGTTTCTTCTCGGCAGGTCTTGCAATAATGTTAGGCCTGATGAAATCCTTGCTTAGCTCCTGGAATCCTTCCTTAATGTAGGTGAGGAATTGACTCTCAGTAGCATCGACTCCAGCAGATTTAACTTCTGCATCTTCTATCTTCAGAGGCCAAAGATGCTCCTTGTAAAGATCTGCTTCAACGTTGTTGGTTTCTGCTTTGAATGGTTGTTGGTCTGCCCAAAAGACCTCCATTCCTGCTGGTTCTCCTTGCTTCAGAAAGATCAAAGCCTGATGCAAGGAAGATGGTACACAGCCATTTATATGTATCCAATCTCTACCTAACAAGGCATTATAATTGGATGATGAATCGATTACAAAAAATGTTACATTCATTTTTCTTGATCCAACTTGTAATTGTAGGAATATGACTCCTTTGGCAGGAGAGCACCCTCCAGCAAAGTTGCCCACAGTGACCTATGTTGGAATCAGGTCCTCATTTGTTTTGTTTAGCAACTTCATCATTCGTGAGGGCAGGATATTTACCACCGCCCCGTTATCGACTAGCACTTTTGAAACAGGCTGGCCGTTCATATGGATTTTTATATATAGTGGTTTGAGATGCCTTGTTGAGGCATCATCAGGAGATCTAAGGACAACAACCTCGTTTCCTTTCTTATCAACGTCTAGTTCAATTAACTGTGAATGAGGGTATTCTTCCTTTTCTATTATTTTCACAGTCGACTGGGTTGTATCTTCCACATCACCTATCAATTCCATAGGTTGATCTGGCTTTGCCTTAAAATGTTTTGGCAAAACTAAAATCATATTACATTGGAAATTAGTAGGCACTGATCCGAATTGAATTGCGGCCAGACTTTCTCCAAATGTTGCAGAATTCTGTGGAGATGGAGAAGCATCTTTGATTAGATCTTGATCTGAGCCATCATCCATGAGATCATCATCATCCGCCTCCATCAACTTCTGAAATTCCTCCATCTTTTTCTTTAAACTCTGCCTCAACTCTTTTTTCCCTTTTGGTTGAGCAGTCGATTTGGAGGATGCTTCATTACTGCCGTCTTGCCCCCCATGCTTGGGAGTCGATTGCTTCTGAATACTAGTTTCTCCTTGCTCTCGGGTCCACACCATATTCAAAACCTTGGGAGGTTCTACCCTTTCTCTGGGCTTAAAAACGTGCACCCACGGGTCACTATAAGCTCTGGCTGCAAACTTCTTTTGAAGCCTTCTCTTTTGTAAAGTCGAAACCTTGGTATACCAACCATCTGCTGAGAACTTGGGATGGCTAAGTTCACTCCACTCTTCATGATCGTGATTTGGAGGTATGACCATTCTGGGTTGATGCCCCCCCATGCCCGTAGGGACCTCCACCTCTTGGTCCAATACCTCTTCTAGGGCTAGCGCCCCTGTGATTTGGGTATCTCCCTCGACTGGGAAATTGCTATCCAGCCGCTTCAAGATCACGGCGGGAAGGAACTCCGGGCCTTACAGGCACAACTGGGTTTCCTCGAAACAAAAATGGTCCATCATCTGGTCCATAACAGTACTCTGACTCTATTCAATTAAAAAGCCCTGGATCAATACCCTCGTAGATCAACTTAGCTCCAACATAAATTTGGAGATCATTGCCACCCATGGTATTGAATCTGATCCCAGACTTTGAAAAGGCGCTTCTATGCTCTTTCTCTGCTATAACTGCTTCCCCATGCTGGA
Source organism: Rhododendron molle (assembly GCA_025413875.1). NCBI lineage: Eukaryota > Viridiplantae > Streptophyta > Magnoliopsida > Ericales > Ericaceae > Rhododendron > Rhododendron molle. The sequence goes on from CM046396.1 coordinate 43,969,121, forward strand.
CCTCTCGCCCACATCTGATACAAAGGTAATCATTGGGGAACCTTGGGTAATGGGACTTTGCTGATTCTTCATCAGTCTCCATTTGATCTTCTTCTCTTTGTTTCTTCTTTTCTACAGTCGATCCCAGCCTTTTAGCGAGGCCGGTTGTCACCATGTTGACTTCAACTTTGGGGAATGGGTTTGACTCAATTCCCATTGCATCTTTATCTCCTTTGGCATATTGCAGCAGTCCTTTCTGAATCAAATCCTGCACGCAATTACAAAAAAATAACACAATTGTTAGTGTTGTGTCTAAACGAATTGTGCCATTTACAATATTCTTTTCCTTTTTTCTCTTTGTCAGAAGGAAGAATATGCCCAGGGCTTAATGTGACGAACTTTTGTTTCAGTAACTCATCAAATATCTGATCTGCTTGTGCTAAATCAAATGAATACTGCCTATAATTTGCCTGCCCCCCACGCCTGTTGGGTTGAGATGAAGGCATATTCACTGGTTTTTCTGTTTTAACTAACGTGTCACAAATTATTGGATTCTTTCCAATAACCTGTGCTACATCGATTTCAATATCCCCCTCTACGTCTTGATAATATGTTCCAAACGATGTATTTTCAATTGCTCCTCCTCTTGGAGGATGGCTTCAAACTGTGCTGCCCTCATAGATAATTCAAATAGATCTTTGAAATTAGATCCATTAAACTGTTTCTTAAAGTTAAACTCAAGCCCATCTTGGACTATCCTAACTATCTCAGTTTCGGGCACATTACAATGATACTGATTTCTTAACCTTTTAAACCTGGTCAAGAACTGCTCTGCGGTCTCAGTTGGCTTTTGTTTTAACTTAGCCAAGTCAGCAATTGAAACTTCTGGCTCATGCCTAAAGTATTGGGCATGGAACTGCTCCTCCATATCCTGTCATGTATGGATGGAATTGGTAGGCAAACTAATGAACCATGTGAAAGCCGTCTTGGTCAGAGAATGAGGAAACATCTTTAATTTAATGATATCATCTGAACCAAATTCGCCCAATTGAAGGCAAAATCTACCTACGTGTTCAATTGTGGACTGGTTCTCTATACCACTAAAAAGTGACAGTTCAGGGGTCTTAAAATTCCTTGGCAATGGAATACTATCGATCCAATGTGGATAGGGTTTCCTAAACATAGGCTTCTCAACCCTTCGTAACCCAGGGCCATACATGTCTTAAATAACTTTCATTATTTGAGCCGTATTGACATTCACGAAGTCCTATGCCCTATTTACGTTCACGGGATCTGGGGCTCTATAACCATTCGGGACGGTCTGTGCCACGTAAGGTTGTGCAAGAGGTGTATTTTGAATCTTACCATTGCCATTATTTGGCAAGGTTTGCACATACGGGCTACTGTTGTTACCGTTATTTGGTAACTGTCCATTTCCATTGCCATTATTTGGCAAAGTTTGAGTATATTGGCCGTTACCATTGCCATAATTTGGCACTGTTTGGATAACACTTCTCATATTCTAGCGGCTACTGTTGCCATTATTTGGCACAGTCTGTGCAGAATTATACACATATCGACCATTACTTATGATATTGGCCCCTACACAATTTTGTTGAGCATTCTGGCCAAAACCATTATATTGGCCATAACCACTAACACTTCCAATTTCATACGTAGTAGGAATACTTTGATAGAAACTAGTCGGTCTAACAGTAGCCCTAACAGCAGTTGACCCAACAAGTGGTTGATTACGCATACCACTATTCGTCTCAAACGTAGGGTTTGAATATACCTGTGGAGGGGTCTGCCTGAGTGTATCACCGGAGTTAATCTGTTCATGTACTACGCCATTTACATCAACGTCCACAGTGGACGGAGGAGTAACTACCCTTCTCAATAGGGTAATCAATTCTTGTGCCGCCTCATCTTCTGGATTAGACAAAACTTGTGCCAACTGCCTAGTAAGGCTTTGCACATTGATCGGTGGATTTTCGCCATTTCCTTGGCCATTCTCTGGCATCCTTTGTTCAGGATGCGTTCCGCTATCATTTTGAGTCTCCATGCCTTTGTTTTGAGGCTCTGTTGGACGGTCGCCTTGCTTTCTTGTAGTTGGTGCCATTACTTCCAAATTAGTAAGTAACCCTCCTAGCGCCAAAACTGTTTGTCTATTTTTCGTTCTTAGTCGACTAATCGACTGGAAACTGGGTGAGTGCTGGAATGTGGATGTTTGTGGTGGTGGAGTTTGGTTCCCTGCCGTATTTCAGGACTTCTTTGGAAGCAAACTTGATGCAATGAATGGAAATGGAAGAAAAGTAACAAAATGAACTTTATTACTTCTCAAAGCAGAAGTCAGTCGACTACAACAAGTAGTCGAGGAGACGGTTAAGTTACAAGCTACTCCTAGTGCTGAAAAAGTAAAGTACAGATAAAAAGTATAAGCCTTTGGGCGATTGAGTGGGGGCCGTGGAATTGTCTTCACTTCTTGTATTTATAGGCTTTACTTCGATTAGGGGTTCAAACTTGGCAGCATTCCCTCCAGAAATTTGAATCAGGCGGTTATCTTTCCTCCTTTTTGCCTTCCACGTTCAAGTCCAAGCGGTTTCTTCACACGTTCTTCTGACTTGCATTTGCATTCTTCAACTGTCTTTGTCAACTGCTCCGTTCATGATTTGCCTGTCACTCTTTACTGGACGTGTCTTTTATTTTGGACGCCACTCTTTTAACCGTCAAATATTCTAAGGCACCATTGCACCTTAATTTATTTTAAAAACAGTCCATTTACTACTGACACGTGTCACTGTATGACCCAGTCGATGATAATGGACGCGTGTTACCATATGGCCTAGTCGATCACAATGGGCCAAATTATGGTGTAAACAGATCCTAGCTGTTTGATGATTGATCGACTAGTGGTTTTTTTTTTTTGGATTTGTTTTAATAACTAAAATCTGAGTCGCAAGGGACAAAATCTGGTACAAGGGGTTGTCTTTCAAAACCAGTGCTTGCCACCTCGATATGTCACAAAAAGATACTCCCCAACAAGGCCCCGCACATAGTAGCATTTTGAAAAGATAGTACATGTATATTTTTTTGATGACGAGATCAATTTTCGTGACTCAAACTTGCTGGAATTTAAAGACCACTCAAAACTCATGACGTCTACATGGACATATGGACACAAATTTGAATAAAGACGCATTCATAGCTATCTGATTTGTGCAGATTTTATGTGCATCAGATGTTTGGAATACATCTGTGTCCGGACATTGTTGTCCTCAACACTACTCTTGACATAAATGAACAGAGCAGTTAGAACCGTTCAGTGGGCCTGTATGGGAGTTGGACAATGGGCCGCTGTAAGCCCAGATTGTTGTTCCTAGTCCATTGGGTTTCAACTTGTTGACACCATTTCCATGTCATCACAGGTGTCAGAGTGCCGATGATAAGTGTCCTCTCTCATTCGTTCTATGCTTGTGTCAGAGTCGCGTGCATGTCTGAATCCTTTAAGCGATTACTTTCTATCCAAAAAGGAAGCTCTAAATTTTCATCTTCCCGTTCTTTCCATGCATACGACCATACCCTCCTGTCAAAATTTCTGTCTTTCGGTCATAAACATATAGTTCTAGCTAGCGGAACAAAATGCCTGGATTATAAGATCTGTTCACCCGACAACATGAACCCCTTTTGGTCTCGCTTGATGCATGAATCGAGCTCTGTTCTACTTTAATACTTGTGGGGTAACTTCTTGATCTAATTTTTTCGCAACCAGAAATCCTTTAAAGAAAAGGTCACTTTGACCCACCCTAAGGCCTAAAGGGACAAATACCTGCAATAATTTTCTCTCAATTGGGTAGCGGGCCCAACGTCTGTCCCACAACGAAAAGAGGGCTTGCTACCACAATAAATTCATTGGTCAGAGAAGAGGGCCGCCTGACATTAGTGGGCCAGTAGAATTCCGGCCAGAGGAGTCCAGCAACAGCTCCCCAGGATACCGACTGGAATTAGATTGATGAACTTAATTTGGTACTTGCTGGTTCACTGCTAGGAAACTGTACGACACGTCTGGTTAGAACAAATTAGTGAAATTACAGTAGAAAAATGTCACCACCATTAATTAATCAAAAAGAGACTATAAATATAGTCTCTACCTCAATTGTACTTCATCAGGATGTGTTACTCCATTTAGGAGTACGTAACATTAATAATGGCTAGCAACAGCGTGCTGTGACTTTTGGGACAGGCGTGATTAATTTCATCGAAACATATCGATGAAATTGGTTCAAAGTGGTTTGAGTATGTGGTTGACTCTCAATCTAAGACTGTGACAGAGATTTTCAATTTTTGAGGCTATGCTTTGTGGATAGAAAAAGAAAAGAAGGACGAAGTTTAGGAGAAAATGTTCGGAGAAGCCAATCGATATATAAGTTCCAGTATTGTTCTCTCCCATTTTTTGAAAGTTGCTATATAAATCACCTTTTGAATTACATGTCAAAACACACGTGAGCTGTGGTGAGATGCGATTAACGTTGGTTGTCTATATACGTAATTTTTTCGCCAACATAAAACAAATCACGGGCATACATTAAACCATGATCACTACTGTAGTACATAAGTATCTCTCTCACTTAAAGTCACAATCACCATTCCAGAACATTGAAAGATAATATGTTAGAATCTGTTACTCATTTCTTATTCTGGTTTATGCAGTTAATTCCATTTCATATTCGTATTGGAAGTCACTTTTTTATTTTTATTTTTTTTTATTTTTTCCATACAACTAGACAATTCTGGGAAGCAATTTTTTGTAGGAAACGAAGAAGGGGCTGACAATTACCAGCATCGTTTCATTGTGGAGTAGCTAGCTTTAATGAGCTAATCACTATGCTGTGCTTCTTCACAAACTATGCCATTTATAGGCTCCGTTACGCTAAGGTTCTTATTTTTTAAGTATTTATTTCCTGGTAGCTTTACGAGACAGCTCATTCTCTCATAATAAAATTGACACTTTTGGTCCCCAAAGTAATCAATCTGTGCCGTTTTGGTCCCCAACGTATCAATTGCACAGATTTAGCCCCCAATGTTCCGATTTTGAGTTTAAAAGGTCCCTACCGTTAGCTCCGTTAGCCTTTTCCGTTAAAAAAATTACAATGTCACCCTTAATGTTTATATCGGCATATCAGTTAAGCCCCTACCCTATATTTGTAAAGTTTATTGAAATATTTTTTGCATTTGTTTGTTTTGCGTCATTTTTTTTGGATTTTTGCATCACGTTTTGCATTCATCATTTTTTTTTAAACTCCGACGTTGCCAAGCCCCCCTCTCCCTCAGTCATTGCTCTATCTTTATATAGACACTTGAACTTACCATTCCATTAACAATTAGGCCTCCACCATCCAATTCTGTCAATTTGTAACAGATGGAGCAATCAAAAGGCGCTAACCATCCTCTTTTTTTTTTTTACTTGCAAAAATTACTTTTAACTCTTTCTTTTTTAAGTAATAAATAAATATGCAAAAAAATTCTTTTTTCTTACTTTTAGAATTTTAGAATTTTGAAATTACTTTTAACCTCCTTTTTTTTAACCTTCATTTTGCTTTTTACTTTTTCTAATCCACTGCCTCACAAACAAAAGTGGTGTACAAAATTTTGCTGGGTTTTATTTGTAATTATTCAAAAAAGTACTATTTATCAAAAATTACTTTGACTCTATTTGTTGGATTAAAAAAAGTAAAAAGCAAAATGAAGGTTAAAAAAAAAGAGGTTAAAAGTAATTTCAAAATTCTAAAATTCTAAAAGTAAGAAAAAAGAATTTTTTTGCATATTTATTTATTACTTAAAAAAGAAAGAGTTAAAAGTAATTTTTGCAAGTAAAAAAAAAAAGGATGGTTAGCGCCTTTTGATTGCTCCATCTATTACAAATTGACAAAATTGAATGGTGGAGGCCTAATTGTTAATGGAATGGTAAGTTCAAGTGTCTATATAAAGATAGAGCAATGACTGAGGGAGAGGGGGGCTTGGCAACGTCGGAGTTAAAAAAAAAAATGATGAATGCAAAACGTGATGCAAAAATTCAAAAAAAATGACGCAAAACAAACAAATGCAAAAAATATTTCAATAAACTTTACAAATATAGGGTAGGGGCTTAACTGATATGCCGATATAAACATTAAGGGTGACATTGTAATTTTTTTAACGGAAAAGGCTAACGGTAGGGACCTTTTAAACTCAAAATAGGAACATTGGGGACTAAATCTGTGCAATTGATACGTTGTGGACCAAAACGGCACAGATTGATTACTTTGGGGACCAAAAGTGCCAATAAGCCTAAGTTAGTGGAACACCCTTTTAATGCCTTTGCCTAATTTAAAATGGCGTACATTTCTTGAACATTAATACGCCATTGGCTGCCGGCACCTCTCTCTCTCTCTCTCTCTCTCTGTGTGAATATAAAAATGTACGTACTCGACTACTTTGTCCATATATATATATATATATATATATGTTTAAGAAATTGTGTAACATATGACAAGTATATCCTCCGGCCCTAGCTCCCTCATTGTTGGCTCAATTTTTTCTATTTTCTGCTGTCTAGCTAGGTAGACACATAGGATAGGATATTCGCTTTGCTGAACAAAAAGAAACAAATTTCGTGACATTATGCATGTATTCGATCGCCCTCTTGTTTTGTATTGACATGACATGACAACTCTCTTTAAAACCAAAAAGGGGGAAATTCCATTTGGTTCAAAACTTCAAAGTTCAAACTGAAGGCCGGGTGCCCGCCTGCATGTACAATTGAAGTTCAATATATATATATATATATACATATATGTATATATATATATATATATACATATATGTATATATATATATAGAAGTATAGAACTCAACTTAACACCTAAAACACCCCATGGTTTCCGATCAAATTTTGATGATCCGAGCCGCTCAATGTGATCAGAATGTGATTTTAAGTGTACACGCTAAAAATAAGCAAAAAAAATGTCCGGGAAGGGCTTGATCCGAACAGTTTTGAATAATTATTTATTGAACGGTTCAAATAAAAACTGCTCAAATCAAGCCTTTCCCGGTCATTTTTTTGCTAATTTCTCACGGACACCCTTAAAATCACATTCTGCACACATTGAGCGGTTCGGATCATAAAAATTCAATCGGGAACTATCAGATTGAGATTTTGGGTGTCCCCGTTGGGTGTGCATGCAGCTCCCAAAGGAATGGTATTCATAACAAAATTTAGAGCGCCAATATCACCAAATCATCAAGTTTGAGTTAAGAAATTTGGCCGAATTAAAGTTTGATTTGATATTGAGAACTCCAATGACTATCATTAAGTGTTTCATCAATTCATTTCTAAAAATTCCCACCTTTGTCCTAATTGGATGCCTAGAAAAGAAATTTGAATTTGATGAAACATTTTATAATTAAAGAGTTGGAGATGGCCTTCATAATTGATGATATTTTAGTTACTTTCATTTGTTCAAATGTTACTCAATGCGGGAAAAAAAAAAAAAAAAATCTCGTAACCTACCCCATTTAATTAGTAGAACTTAAAAGTTCTGTTTCGTTTGGCTTGATTTGGTGTAGCATAATTAGTAAGGAGAAAGAATAGTTTTGTAAATTTCTCATAATAAGAACACACAATTGCATCTCTATAAATAAATAAAAAAGACTATGAAATTTATTTTCTTATCTAGTAATCTACAAAATGCTTTTTAGCCAACTGGAACTAGCTCAATTGGCCATAACTCTTGTATCTTACTTGAAGGTCAGTAGTTTAAATCTCCTCACTTGCGAGCCCTTAGAGCATTCACAGTAGAATAATCAAAAGTGGTCACATCATCTTTTGATTATCCATTTAAGAGGTTGCTAAGGTTAGCAATGTAGATGTCCACAGTGACATAATCAAAATTGAATAATCAAACCTTGCCACATTACTTTTTCAACCTATAAAAATCTAAAAATTGTCACCATATAAAACAATTTTTTTAAAAATAGTTTTCAAACTAGTAAAACAGGTTATTAGAAATAGAAAATAATTTTTTGAAAACTTTTTATTTTGAAAAAAACACTTTTCGGAAAAAGTTAAAAAAAAACAGTTTTTGAAAAAGAAGAAGAAGAGAGTTTTAAAATAAATATTTTTGTAATAAAAAACAATTTTATTGTTTTTGCAAAAAAAAACTTCTTTTAAAAATAAGAGAGAGAGAGAGAGAGACAGAGAGAGAGAGAGAGAGAGAGAGAGAGAGAGAAGGTTTGGTTATTGGCAAATGGTCGCTAATTTTGATTATCCAAGGGCCAAAATTTAATGAGTTGCTAAGAGGTTGTTAAATTTGGTTATACCATTGTGAACAAATTTTGAGAAAACATTGCTAACTTTAACAATTCTATAGTTTTGATTATTCCACTGTGGATGCTTTTAGGGGAGCTTTTTGATCATTCTTTTTTTGTTTCTATCCCATGATGTATTTGTACTGATTGAAGTGTTAGATATAGTTATCTCGTAAACTTATTACAATTGATATAGTGCCTCAGACTTGCAATTTGTAATTAGTACTCCGTATATGATACAAATGATCTTTTCTATGGACCGGGGGAAAAACTAGTACAAAATGACTTATAGTTGTGTATCCCAAATATAAATGCATAGACAATATGTATAGGGCCGACAAAATTGAAGCCTCCCATGCAGGAGTTGGGCATGAGATTGTGATACAACTAGAGCAACATTTACTCGTTGCGTGCAGAGATAATTAATACAGTATTTATACACATAAGTAGTGGGTAGTATTTCCCAATGTATGCATTGCATTGCACACCATGAAAATCAAATAAAAAATGGGTTTTGTTAATGTGTGCCCCTAAGGCACATGATACAGCACTTGATAAGGTTCATTAAATGAGGTCAATTAAACTCCACTGTTATAGAAAGTAGTGAAAGTAGTTGGAATATTGGGTGAAGAGTAAATTTTGTTTTGGAGACCAAAATACCCCTTAATTTTTTTCCTCCACTCCATTTCATTTGTGTTCCCCCCTCTTTTATTTTGTCCTCTTTTTTTTTTTGCTCGGCTCTCTTTTATTTTGTCCTTTCACCTTCTTATCTTTTGGCATCTATGTAATAGTAATATTTTTTCTACCAAACAAAATAGTAACCCGCCATTTGAAACAAAACCCATGTTAATTTATCGACTAATTTAGAGACAATCGTCACCCTTCATAGTGGTATGACTCATTCAAATCCTTCATAGTGGTATGACTCATTCAAATCACCAGTTTTTATTTTTGTTTACGCAAAACAAAATCCTTCAAGTTTCATGTACATATTTTCGGGGGCATTTTTTAAGAAGCTTTCAAACCATAAAATTACATTTTTTGGTTACGCGAAACAAAATCCTTTTACATGTCGGGTATCTACTGTGTTTGGTAGGAAAAATGTCACTACGTAGGCAAAAGACAAGAATGTGAAAGGGCGAAATAAAAAAGGTATGAACACAAACGAAATGGAGTGGAGGGAAAAATTAAGGGGTATTTTGGTCTCCAAAATAAATTTTACTCTTCATCCAATATTCCAACTACTTTCACTACTTTCTACAATAATGGGGTTTAATTAACCTCATTTAATGAATATTGTCAAGTGCTTTATCATGTGCCTTAGGGGCACACATTAACAAAACCCAATAAAAATAGGGAAGAGGCAAAGCTAGAAAAGCAGGAATGGGAGGAGCTGTAATGCATCCGTCGCATTACACCGTGTGACCAATTCGATCGTCCATCACAATATGGCTGGTTTGGATTTAATTCGAATTCCTATAAATTCCAGCCATTCTTTGATCAGATGAAAATTCAAATCGTCCATTACCGAAATTGATGGCCAAATCGACCATATATACTACTACATGTGTAGTGCGGGGTGCACTATAGCACCCGGGTCCAAGCAGGGGAGCTGCCTGCATGCACCAAATGCCACCCTCCAACCGTTAAATGGTACCCTCGGATGGGGACGTGACAGCAGGAAATGGGGCCACGGGAATCTAATTGCTTTCAGAGCACAATAAAGGTTGTAGGGCCTACATCCGACAATGTGCCACCGCGATCCCCGATGATAACTCCCGGATATCCAGCCGTGAGACGAGCTTACTTCCGGCGTCATACACGACGGAGATCAAGCGGGGGAGGGTGCTGTGCTGGAACAATATACTACTATATACAACCTTTTTTGGTACACTAAATGAAAGTGCTGATATGATACACCGTTGCCTTTTTTTTAAGGGGAGTACTTCCTCTGTCACTATTCTTTTGTTTCTTGTTCTATTCTAATCGAATAGAAAATTGATTATAAATTTTATTTAGTACGTAATACTTTTTGTATGCAATATGAATCTTGTTTGATAGTTTTTAATGAGCTCTTTTAAACAAAGTTTTCAAAATTACCCGAAACATTATTAATTGCAAGATATAATCAATTAAAAAATGACACGAATTCCTAGAAAGAACAAAAAATTGGGACAGTGGGAATATTTTTAAAAAATAACAATCCACACTTCACAATGACAATTCAACAAAAAGTTGCACGATGATAGACCAAAAAAAGATGCTGCAGATCTTAAAACAGGCTGCACGTGAGAGGATGTTAAGGAAACACGTTCCCACATTGGAGTAACGAATGTGGGATCAATTCAAGGAATAAATGTTGTAACCTCCCCACCAAATAACTTATGCTTTTGGGTTTGATACAAAATTTTCACAATAGGAGATCTCACTGCACTTATGTCTAAACTGAAGTTAAAGTCTCACCACGTGTGGGTAGTATTTAGCCAAATAAGGAGCTATGGAGACTCAAACCTTGCCTTGTCAACAAGGTAATGAGTTTCAACCATTAAACCCCATTAAACCAATCCAAGTTTGGTGCTGGAAAAATATACTCCTATAGAGTTGTACTGTAATTATTTTACACTCAAACATTTCGTGCAGGATTTAAATGATGTCTCAGATTCGGAAATAAATGAAGTTTTTGGGAAGGGCCCAGCATATTGATTTTCTTCCATGTTTTAAATTTTTGTCTCACTATGGGCACCATTAATATTTTGTACAGGCTACATTTGCAGTGGCGATTTATGGTATTGAGCAAATAGAACTTTCTTGAGAAAAATTAAATACTAGGATTTACTGGATTACTACCCTAGGAGGCAGGCCAAATAACCGATTTTAGTTGTTATTTGGTGTTTCAGTAATAAAAAAATTGTAGATTTTTATTTGTGGTTGAAAAGTTGTTAGGTGTTTCCGGTAGTAAATAAGTTATTGAGAAATGTCAAGTTGTTTCCGATAGTGAATAAGTTGTTGATAGGTTTGTGAGTAGAGTTTTTGTTGACAACTTTTTTGTTAGTAGAAAAGAAATGGTAAAATGCTGAAACTTTTTTGTTAGTGAAAACGAGATGATAAAATGTGTTAAGTTTTTAGTGTTTTTTGTTTGAGAAAACACTAGAATCTATTACTGAATTCAAATATATATTTTTTACCTGAAAAAAAAAAAGGAACCTAAAAGCATTCAATTAAAAGCCCTATAGGCTTTTAGGCTCCGTTCTCTTAAATTTAAATTATTTAGAAATTTTGTCCTTATTTGAATTTTTTTCGCATTTGTTAGCTTTGCGCCAAACTTTTATGGGTTATTGAGTCGTTTCGACGAGAGGAATCGGAAAAGTAAATTTTTTTTACTTTTACCCAAGTATTCTAAGTAAACAATATCATCGGTACATTCAACTCACACTTGGTGCGAGGGTTTGCTCATGTTCCCCCTCCATGAATACCAAGGTTTGAGTTCCACGAGGGGCGGGGTTTGGGGTTTCAGGGCTATGGATAACCTTTGAGCTCCCTCGTTGTCTAACTTCCCACTAACCCCGCTAACTATAAAATATGGCAAAAAAAACAAAAAAAAAAACTCACAAATAAGGTTATGTCGTTTGACTTTCAACTTTACAAAAGACGTGTAAAGTTATAGGGCACTAGCCAGTACTATTGTCTAGGGATTATATAGAACTATATTTGAAAAATGAGGGGTAACTTTGATAATTATTAAAAGGCCAGGCCAGGAGGTCATGTGCCCAGCGTAGCCCCATTGTAAATCCGGCCGTCCTTCAAATGCAAACCAAATCTTCCGCAACTATCAATTTGCTTCAAATTCGGCTGCAGCTAGCAAAAATGCTTTCTAATTGCTTTCATTTCATAAATTTTTGGAGATTTATTAGACCATGAGAGCTCCATAATTTATCATATACTAATACACATTTGACACCATATATAGTTGGAGAGGAGAAAAAAATAAGAGAAATCAAATTTCCAAATAAGTTCTAAATTTCCAAATAAGCTCCGGACTCATTTGGACCAGAGTCGTCCGATACACATGAACGATCTTCACGCGCATCAAGGGCTCCTAACACAACTATACTGATCTGAGTAAAATTTTAAAATATATGAGTTTTAAGGATTTTTGTCTGATATAGTGGGTGGAGGAGGTTGGGTAATATAAAAGCAGCCCAGAATGATAGTGACAATGGAGGGGAAATTGCCTGATGATCACTACTTTGCCTTTGTTGGTTTCAAAAGATAATATGTATGATGTGACAATGTATACGATCGTATCAGTGTATAAAGGCTGCCCTAACCCAAAACATTCTACGCGATTCCATGCATATCATATCATTTTCGTGACGACCTTAACATGGGATTCTAGATTCACATGATCTTGAGAGAGAGATCTAGAGAGAGAGAGAGAGAGAGAGGGTGGTTGAGAAGGGGTAAATGTGAAAGGTGATGGATGATAGCAAAAAACTTGGACTCATTAGGTTTGTGATAAATACGAAAGTCCTCTCTCTGATCTCTTTTGCTATACACATGCACTCCCCCATACTCAGCTGATCCAGTTACTCTCTCTCTCTCTCTCTCTCTCTCTCTCTCTCTGCATACAAGCATACAACACAGACATGCCAATGAATATTTTTAGAGAGAAGGGGCAGAAAGAAATGGATCTAGCAGAAGTGCTTCAAGTTAGTTTTCCAAAATTGAATTAAAAAAAAGGGGGGGAGTAATGAAATTAATCATATGGGGGGCACGGAGATGCCGTGTCTGCACATTGAAAGCCCCTCAGTTTCAAAAACAGACAAGTTGCAGAGTTTTCCAGTACTCCCCTCGTCATCTCCTTCGTCTCTCATTAACTTCTCCCTCCCTCTCTCTCTCTCTCTCTCTCTCTCTCGAGCGATTCTCTCTCCTCCCTCAACGTAAATATGTAAACATGCTCGCGTACGTACGTAAGCAATATACACAATCCAAGTACTTCTCTCTCATAGAATTTGTCGTGTTTCATGCTGGTTTTCCTAACTCAAACGACCGGGACGTTAATTTTCCGTACTTCATAAAGACTAGCTGTGTTTGTTTCAACGTAAAATATTTTATGATGTAAAATGTTTTCTTGTAAAATAATTTTGGAACAAATAACTTTTGTGTAAAATATTTTTCAGTAGTTGGTTCACAAATAAATAGTATACTATAACAAAACATAACAAGAGAAATAGGATAAGAAAGGATAAGGGAAAACAGAAAAATATTGGGGGGAAAAATAACTTTTGTGTAAAATACTCAAGCTGCTTTTATTGGGGAAAAACAGATCTTGGATGGTGTTCTAATAGCTAATGAAGTTATTCATAGCTGGAAATATAGGTCCCAGGGGGGCCTCATTCTTAAAATCGATTTTGAAAGAGCTTATGATTGTGTTAATTGGGGCTTTCTTCTGGATTTGCATGCAAAAATGGGCTTTGGTGAAAAATGGTGCGGATGGATCAAAGAATGTATGTCCACTGTAGCGATGTCTGTTCTTATTAATGGGTCTGCTACTAAGGAGTTTCAAACACAGAGTTTCAAACACAGAAAGGTCTTAGGCAAAGGGATCCCTTGTCCCCTTTTCTTTTTAATATTGTGGTTGAAGGTTTGAATATTTTGTTGGAAAGAGCCAGGGCTCTAAATATAATCAAAGGAACTCAGATCGGGGCTAATGGAGTTATCCTGTCTCATCTTCAATTTGCGGATGATACGATTCTCTTTTGCAATAACAATAGAGTGGAGTTGGCTAATATAAAAAGGGTTCTTAGATGTTTCCAGCTTATGTCGGGCTTGAAAATTAATTTTTCCAAAAGCTCTGTGTGTGGTGTTAAGATTTGTGATCAGGATGTGAAAGATCTTGCTCTTGTAATGGGGTGTAAAATTGAGATCTTGCCAATCAAATACTTGGGATTGCCTCTGAGGGCTAATCCGAAAAGAGTTAAAACTTGGGAACCAGTCTTGGACAGGATGGGTAAGAAGTTGAGTGTATGGAGCAGGAGATTTAACTCTTCGAGTGCTCGTCTTACTCTGTTAAATTCTAATTTTGGTCATCTCCCTATCTATTTCATGTCTATTTTCAAAATGCCTGTGGCTATAGCACAGTCAATTGAGAAATTACAGAGACAATTTTTCTGGGGTGATACAGCTGACAGGAGGAAACTGCACTTGGTGAAATGGGATGTAATCTCCAAGAGGAAAGAGTATGGAGGTTTGGGAGTGAAGAATCTAAAGACTCAAAATTTGGCGTTGCTTGCAAAGTGGTGGTGGAGGTATAGTAACGACAAGGATTCACTATGGGTGAAGGTTATCCGAGGGAAGTACAATCTGGACCAGGGATGTTGGCTTCCCCATCTCCCTGCCTCTGGACAGATTTCGGGTCTATGGAGAGATATTTGTTCCATAGGGACAGCCTCTTCGTCTATTGGTCCCATAATTCAAGGGGGATTTAAAGTGCAAGTGGGCTCTGGTCAACAAACTTTGTTTTGGGACGTCGTTTAGTTAGGAGATGTAGCTCTTAAGGAAGTTTATCCCAGACTTTATTTGATCTCTACTCAAAAAGGGCGAGTGATAAGCGATATGAAGGAAGAGGGTGGGGCTGGCAGATGGAATCTAACTTTTGGGAGACGTTTGTATGATTGGGAAAAATGCCAAGAGGAGGAGTTGCAACATAGTCTACATGGTATAGTGTTGGACTCATCCAAACAGGACTCGCTACAGTGGAAATGGACAGCAGATAAATGTTTCTCAGTGAAATCTTTGTATGGACAGTGGGAGCGACAAGTCCATGTTGGAGATGGGGTGTTGGGGTCATTATGGAAGAACCTAAGTCCACCAAAGGTAGACATTTTTTCTTGGCTGGCTTTACAAGGTAGGGTGGCTACTCGATCAGTTCTTGCACGTAGAAATATGATCCAAGAGGGACAATTGCCTCTCTGCCCTCTTTGTTCTCTCGTTGAGGAAACCCCGGAGCATCTATTTTTGCATTGCTTGTCTTCCTGGCACATTTGGTCGATTATCATGCAATGGTGGGAGTTGGTTTGGGTTTGTCCTCCATCCTTGGCAGACCTAGCAAGTTGGTGGTTTGGCAATAGTTTTCGGAATTTGGAAAGGCATATTTGGGAGGTGACATTCTTTGCTACTTTGTGGTCTATGTGGCTTGCGCGGAATGACCTCATCTTCAACAATGTTATTAGGTCCGCGAGTGAGGTTGGGGAGCTAGTCAAGACAAGGGTGGCTATGTGGATGAAAGCCAAGTTTGACATCAAGGTTTATTCGGTGGAGGATTTTCGGTGCTTTCTAGGTGGAATCCATATGTTGAAGCTCTAAGTTTGATTTTGAGGTGTTGTTGCTTCCAACTTTCGGTTGGATGCTCTTTCTTTATTTCTTCTCTGTTGTGTGGGTGAGTAAGTGTTGTTCTCATTCTTGTTTTTCGCTCAATGTTCCCTTGTCGAGTTAATAAAATCGTTTCGTTTGCCGAGCAAAAAAAAAAAAGGATAAGGGAGGAAGGGAAAGATAAAAATTACTTACGGAAAAATATGAGAGGAAAACATATTCAGCCACGTAAGGTAAAATATTTTACTTTGAAAAATATTTTACACTATTTTTTCCAACCAAACAACTGAAAATGAGTAAAATATTTTTATTAAAAAACACTTTACATCGAAACAAATGGAGCCTAAATATTTTAGGTAGCAATGCAACCACCACACAAAAACAAAAACGTAATCTATGTTTTTCTTTCATTAGCAAGTGATTTATACTGTGTCTCGGCATAAAATAGAAAAATTATGCAAACTCAAGAAGTACTCAACTGGACGGAATGAGCAAGGAAAAATGAGGATCACAGTCAAATTTAGGGGTGTTAATCAAGTCAAACAAACCAAACATAGTACTGTATTGCTTAGGCTTGATTCAACTAATTATTAATATTGTTCAAGCTTGGCTCGGGTTTTAGAATTTTTGCAAACTAATTGTTTAAATTTGGCTTACATTCGAAATTTTGTGATTGTAATAAATTTGGCTTGGATCGTAAAATATGCTGGTCAATTTCGTGCTTTCAAGTCTGAGCTTAAGCTCGTTACCTACCAAAGTGACAACAGTTGGGAAAAAAAACAAAAAACTACTATACACCCAATGAATTGTTCCATTGAAGATTTTTATAGGGTTCGATTAAGCCCTAAATTTCAAAAGGAGGGGAATATCTCACATATTTGGGATATTTATTAACTTACCCCTATTTTTGCAATATTGGTGGAATGACTCTTCTGTTTCCGAGTCTATCAAGCCAATCACCGATATTCTCCGACTTGACTTGAATTTATAAACAAACTATAAAAGATGATTGAGCTTGCATTATACTTTGTTTGAATGAATATAAACGAGTCAAAAGTCGAGCCAAGATCGAACCGAGCTCATGCTTAGGATGTCGAACTTGAAATAACTTGGAGACTAAACCTCGTAGACTTTTTTTTTTTTTGCTCGGCAAAAGGAAATTTTATTAAGCTCAAAAGGATACAACGAGGGGGAAGGCTGAGGAGCATAAGTGCTCAAACTCAACCGGGGGAGGGGAAAACGTAAATCATCCAGCACGAAGTTGAATGATAAACGCCAAAGCAAATTGCAACTTTAGCAATCGGATACCGGTCTAAAAAAATTTTGAAATCCTCCACTGAGTACATCCTAATGTTGAATTTAACTTTGATCCACATAGCCACCCTGAACTTAATTATATCCACCACCTCCTCTGAGGTTACAGCCGCATTCTTAAAGATACACCCATTCCGCATCACCCAAATGGACCAGATTGTTGCATAGAAACACACTTTCCACATATGTTTTTCCAAGTTGCGATAACTATTATCAAACTACCAACCCATGAGACCCGTGACTGAGGATGGGCAGACCCAGTTGGTGTGCCACTAATCCAAGATATGCGACCAAACAAACCAAGAAAATGGCAGTGAAGAACTAGATGGTTAGGGGTTTCCAGATGCATAGAGCAAAAGGGGCACAAGTGATCATTCACGGCAATATTCCTGCTCATAAGCAGAGACCTTGTGGGCAACCTCTCCTGAATAGCCTTCCATGCCAAAATTTCGACTTTAGGGGGGCATAAGTTCTTCCACACAGAGCCCAGAATTGAGTTTCTATCAAGAGTCTGCAATTCCCATTGTTCGTACATCGACCTTACTGTGAAGTTCTTATTCTGCATCCATCGCCATTGAATAGAGTCAGGTTTGGACGGATCCATATGATAAGACTGCAATCTTAATTTCAAATTCGTTAGCATCACCTTCTCTCTGTCACGCAAATCTCTTCTAAAATCTAGCCCCCAATTTCTGTTTCCCCTCCCTACCCAGATGTTACTGATCACCTCATCCCGTTGAGTAGATAGCAAAAACAGCCTAGGAAAGGCTTCTTTGAGAGTTTATGGACCTAACCATTTGTGGTTCCAAAAATATGTATTATGACTCGAAAATACATGTATTTCGAAACCCTCTTGCAGAATTCCTCCTATGCTTGACCCAAGATCACCAATTGAACAAATATCTTTCCACAAGGTAGAAACCGACCCTCTCACTGGGCAGTTTGGCAGCCAACTCCTCTGATCTAATTTATATTTATCTCGCACCACTCTCACCCATAGAGAGTTGTTGTCTTTGTTGAATCTTCACCACCATTTAGCAAGCAATGCTAAGTTCTGTTGCAACAGTCTTTTCACCCCTAGGCCACCAGCCTCTTTCTTTTTTGCTATACTCTCCCATTTAACCAAATGCAACTTCTTCTTATCGATAATATCACCCCAAAGGAATTGACGCTGCAGTTTTTTCAATTTTTTCGCCATTGCCACCGACATCTTGAAAATCGACATAAAGTATACTGGTAGGTTGGTCATGTTGGAATTAATTTGATTGAGTCTTCCTCCAACGGACATAGCTCTACTTCTCCATAAGCTCAGCTTCCTTCGAGTTCTATCAATCAATGGTTCCCACGTTTTCACACGCCTAGGATTTGCTCCCAACGGTAAACCAAGGTATTTGATCGGCAGAATTTCAACTTTACACCCCATCACTTGAGCAAGGGAGCTCACATCTTGATGGCTAACATTAATACCACACAAAGAACTCTTTGAATAGTTTACCTTCAAGCCGGACATCAATTGGAAAGTCCTTAAAATCCTTTTGATGTTACGCATCTCTTCATTATCAACATTGCAGAATAAGATCGTATCGTTCGCAAATAGAAGATAAGATAGCACTAATCCATTACGACCCAACTCCACCCCTTTAATAATTCCTTTCGCCTTAGCTCTGTCCAACATAATATTAAGAGCCTCTGCTACAATATTAAAAAGAAAAGGAGAGATGGGATCCCCTTGTCTAATGCCTTTTTGAGTATTAAACTCCCTCGTCGGCGACCGTTGATTAGAACAGACATCGAGACTGAAGAGCAGCATTCTTTGATCCAACCACACCATGTATCTCCAAAGCCCACTTTCTTGAGCATATCCAACATAAAGCCCCAATTGACACAGTCATATGCCCTTTCAAAATCCAACTTCAAAAGAAGTCTCCCTCTGGCCTTTTTCTTCCAGCTATGGATAATCTCCGTGGCAACAAGGACCCCATCTAAAATCTGTTTACCCCCAATAAAAGCAGCTTGAGCCTCACCTATAACCGATGCAATATGACCCCTCATTCTGATTGCTAAAACCTTGGACAGAATTTTGTAAATCCAACCAACCATACTAATGGGCCGAAATTCTCTGAAAGAAGTGGGGCACTCAACTTTAGTTATATGATTTCGGCACGAAACCATTTATTCGTTTCTCTGCCAATGTTTATGCAAGTCAAAACCGATTCTCTTATATATATATATATATATATATTATGGGGCGGTTCAAGAAACACCCAAAAAAACACCTAAAAAAACACCTCAAATCTCAATCTCATAGTTTCAGATCAAATTTTTATGATCCGAGCCGCTCAATGTGTGCATATATAGATATTCACACACAATCCTATCCCCTTTTGTTTATCTATTTTTTTGATTTTTCATTGTACTAAATTGTTTATCCCTTTTTTATTGATTTAAAGTGACAAGTACAATTTGAATTAAAGCAAAATGCTTTGTTTGGATTGTGTTTAGAAAAGTTTTTTGAATAATAGTAAGGGTAATAAGTAGAGAAAGATAGAGAGAGAAATTGTGGAAATAGAGGGAATCTAAGGAGAATCCAGAGGGAGTTTTTTGAAAAATTCTTTTTGAGAAGGGAAGAGAACAAGGTAGCGTAATGATTATGTCACCTAAACAAATTGGATACCAAAAATTGGACAAATAAAATAGGACAAAAGGAGTATTTGACTGAGTTCAAAGTGCAAGCATTTTTTTTAACGGCAAAAAGGATTTTATTAATCTTTGAAAACGAATTACAAAGATTAAATGGATCAAAGCAAAGGCATCAAACCAGAGGAAGGATCAACCACAAGAAGGCAAGACCTAACTTTGACAATCACATACCGTGAGGATCCAAAAGGAAAAGACGAGCAACCCGAGGCTGGCAAGAAACCAACCAAGAAAAATCCCAAGAGGAAACACCCTAAAGCCCCCACAAAACCAAAAAACACCCAAAGAAATGCCTAAGAATCTATCACACTACAGTAGCATGAACCTTGGTCCTTTCATTATCTTCGACCTCCACAGTCCTTTCATTATCTTTAGCTTCCATAGTCATGAATTCACAAATAACTCCTCGTCATCACCCCCGTAATCAAGGAAAATTTATATAAATGGTCTTTCTAGTTTCATTTGAGTCTCATTTTCGTCCTCCAAGTATCAATTACAACTTTTTTGACTTTCAAGTTTGGTTTTCGTATCAAATTAGTCCAATTGATAACTTTTGTCAGCCAAATTGGATGGAAAAAATCAGATTGAGGGCAAATGTCATCAATTGAACCAACTTAGTACGGATTGCAACGTCCAAACTGCCATCAATCTTATTTTTTTTCGTCCAATTTAACTGATAGATGTTATCAATTGGACCAACTTGGTACGAAAACCAAACTTGAAGGTCAAAAAAGTTGCGATTGATACTTGAAAGACGAAAGTGAGACTCAACTAAAACTAGGAGGACCATTTCTATAAATTTCTCCGTAATCAATGCGCACGATTTTACACCACCATCTTGACTCTTGAGTTAATTAATCAATGGGTGCGTAAATACCAACTGTCAAGAATCTCCTTCGATCCTAATGTTTATTAATTAAGGTTCCTTTATGGGTATATAATTTTGGTACTCGTTAAGTCGTTATTTACTGGCAAAAAATGAACTGAAATCTTTGCACATTCTGAGTATATATGATGATGAAATCTATGCATTATGAGATCAGATCAGTTAGACCTTTTGTGCCATGACTGAAACAAACGTATCTTTTCATTCTGCGCATGCAGTACAAGAAATTTTAAATGTTGTTAATTGCAAGAATGCAATTTAAGAAAGCAGCCAATTGCAGGTGAGTTGTTTCCCATCACGTACGTAAGCCATCATTCTGATTCTTGTAGCTCTTTCGAATGTTTAAATTAAAGTGTCATCTTAGATAGTTTTCAGGTTTAGATGTAACTAGTAATTAATTAAGGGCAAGCATCTATGCTAGCTGATTACTTCTTCTCATCATCTATCTCCTTCTGTCATGCCCCGATCTCACTCACCCACATATATTAGAGTTGAGTACATCTAAAAATGACAAAAAATCAGGGCGTGACACCTTCCCTTCATTAGTTCAGTTCATTTACTATAATAACGTATCCTCTTTTTTTGGAACAACTAAGAAAAATTGATTACTCTTTGAACGGATCAAAATTTTTGTTTACAAGAATTTATTATCTATCAAATAAAATCTATATTGAATATATAAAATGTTATACATTAAAAGATAAAGATAATTTTTTAAGACATCCAAAAAAAAGAAACAGACACAACATTTTGGGATGGAGAAAGTAGTTATAAAACGACATCACAACGATTGACATAAATCCAGACTAGGTCGGCACCTTAGTATCGGACAATCACATGCCAACCAAAATCAGAAAAAAGAAGAAGAAGAAGGGATATTAGGTTTAAAATCCGGGGGGATTGAAGATCGATAGTTATGTGATTGGAGCACATATAAAGCTTACAGATTGCCTTTGAATCTTGTTTTTTCTTCAGGAAAAATATGTTCTAGTTTACATGGTTACCGGCATTCAGTAAATTTAAATTTCTACGACTACGACTTAATTGGCGAAGCAAAGAAAATGAAGAATGAGATTTACTTATTTACGGAGCCGCTTTACAGCAGTTCTTTACGGAGCTAAGTGATTTCAGCCGTCTATTTCGACATTGGATGACCCGGATTAAAAATAATCTATTACCGTTAATAAATTATTTTTGATTTGGATCATCCAAAACACTTTTGGACAGTCGAAATTGAGCTCCGTAAATTCTTATTTACTGCTGCTCTGTAAACAAGATTTTCTCAATGAAGAATTCAGGCTTTATCGCATAACTTGCTTGCTGATCCTCCCCAATTTAGTACAAACAAGCAATGAAAAAAAAAATAAAAAATAAAAAGTGAATGTCCTCCACTTTACCCAGTCTGATAACCGTGGATGGAATTATTACCTTTACCTGAACCTTGTACCGTGCAATACAATACGATGTAGACTTGGAAAGCTAGCTACCACTATCTCAAAATTTGTCATTATTAAGTTTTTTTTTTTGTGATGTCTCCCTAAATTAATTCCAAGGGAGAGAGAGGGCAATATGGGTAAAGAATCTATCCCCTTTCACCTGTTCTTTCCTCCCTATGCGGCTATGCCCCCTTTTTATACACCCCCGCCTTCTCTCTCTCTCTCTCTCCCTTTTTATACACCCCCGCCTTCTCTCTCTCTCTCTCTCTCTTTTTATACGCCCCCGCCTTCTCTCTCTCTCTCTCTCTCTCTCTCTCTGCATAGAATAACTCTGAACGTCACTCGTTTTCTTTTGCTTTGATTTTTGCATTGGGTGGTCTGTTTCCTCACCCCATGGGTTTCTGTGCTCCCATCGTCTCCCTGAATTCCATGTGATTTCCCTCCAACCATCAACTTCATACATAACGGTAAGGACACCACTAGTCATACGGACACACACAGAGAGAGACAGAGAGAGGCACCCATCAGAAAATTAAAGAAAGAGTAGGATTGTCACGATAGTTGGGTCACTTTCACTGTTTCACTCCTTTGAGGCTTTTATTTTACTAGTGTTTTCTTGATCTCCGCCACCTAACCCATCTTCATCACCATCTAGCTTCTTAATTAGTTTCCTCTTTTAGTTTTTCCCCTGAGAGAGAGAGAGAGGACGAAATGGGTGTTAGCGACAACTTATCTGATCACTTTTTTGAAGAGTCCGAATTGGAAGACATTTTCAGCATTCTTGAAAACCTAGAGAACGTGGAAGAGTTTCCGCCGTTGGATCCAGAAAATGGATTGGGTTCGAAAGAGAGCGAGACAGGAGGAGGATTAGTTTCACAAAAATCAACCTGTTCAAGCGCTGGTAATTTTCAACTAGAGTCTGAGGCCGAGGTTGAACTGGCTGCTGATAATTATTTATCCAAGAGCAACAAGAGACAGAAGCTCAGTACCGCAGCTACGAGTACCGACGAAGAAATCCCACAAGGAGAAGGGCAACAGAATAGGATTTCACACATAACGGTGGAGCGAAACCGGAGGAAGCAGATGAACGAGCATTTGACGGTGTTGCGCTCTCTCATGCCTTGCTTCTATGTCAAAAGAGTAAGTCCATCGTCGCCGCGGTTGCGGTTTAAAAAATCCATCAGCTATTTAAGTTTTATAGAACATCTTATTTTGAAAAACCAGACAAAGCTATATGTTTACTGCTAGTGACATACTATTGGTCCTGGATTTTCAAGAAAAATAATGCCATGTTTGTTATTTGTAGTTGTAAATACTTTTCTATTTTCACTAAAGTATCTTTAGTGACCAACTTGAAACAAAAATGGGTTGTGGATTTGATTTTGAGTGATATCTACTTGCATACCTCAAGAAGGTTTTTTTTTTTTTTTCTTTTTTCAAACTTAGAAAATATTCACCTTAGTAGTTTTGAGATGAGTTTTGTAGATAAATTTTTTTTTTGTATAAGTTTGCGTATTTTTTAGTTTCTCTTCAATTCTTTTAATATTCTAATAGTTTTTTATATTTTTTAAAATTAAGGTGCGCTACATGTATTCAAAAAGTTTAAAAAAAAAAAAAGAGATGAATATTTGATAAAAAATCAGTAAACAAGAAAAACACAAATAACAAAGCAATCAAATTGTGTTTTATGTACTCTTGAACATTTACGGGATACTTTCTCACTAAAAAAAATGAGCAATAATGACAAAAAAGTTGTCACTAAGCTGTCACTAAAAAAGTGTTTTTTTTTGTCACTATCGCTCATTTTGTTTAGTGTTTGTTCTCAAAATTTTACTCCTGTCCCTACTCCCCTCTCGACAACCGGATGCGACAGATGGCTTCATTTCAAAAAAAATTGTAGTCGGTAGGGCACAGAAAAGGAGACCAAAATTATGAAAAAAAAGCATCTAAAGCCTTTCAAACAATCTCTCTCTCTCTCTCTCTCACGCACACAAAAACATTGACATATGAGATCCATTATACGTACGCACATGGCCATAAGCACACAGAAAAATTTGACACATAAAGTCCATTATAGACACAAAGTCTCGATGCCATGAAGTGAGGCCATTATGCTCAGCAGTTTTCAATTGCGATATGAGGAAAATATAATCGTGATGTTTATGGTGAACCGGTGTTGGAAAATATACAGTGTCGCGCGCACGCAGTAGAAAATGCAGGTACACACACGTGTTAAGACTTTTCCTACAATGTAATTTGTTCTCTTGCATGTGTAGGGAGACCAAGCGTCAATAATAGGAGGTGTGGTGGACTACATCAATGAGTTGCAGCAAGTTCTACAGTCACTTGAGGCCAAGAAGCAAAGGAAAGTTTACAGTGAAGTTCTTAGCCCTAGGCTGATCCCAAGTCCAAGACCCTCACCACTTAGCCCAAGAAAACCACCTCTAAGCCCAAGATTACCACTACTAAACCTACCCATAAGCCCAAGAACACCACAACCAAGCAGCCCTTACATGCCCAGATTAATGCAGCACCTGTCTCCATTGCCATCTCCTTGTTCTTCTTCTTCTTCAGCCCCTTCCTCTGTCGTCGTCGACAATGCTACTACTAATGAGCTTGTTGCTAACTCAAAATCAGCCATTGCTGACGTGGAGGTGAAGTTTTCTGGCCCAAATTTGATTCTGAAAACAGTATCTCCTCGGATTCCGGGACAAGCTACGAAGATAATGTCGACCATTGAAGAGCTCTCGCTTGAAATCCTTCATGTGAGCATCAGCACCATTGATGAAACCATGCTTAATTCTTTCACCATCAAGGTACGCAACACATCCTCCAATATTTTTTTTTTCCCTTCCCCAAAGCACTGCATACTCCCAACATTTATGAAAGATTATTCAGTGTCGCTGCACATCGGTGTGAGCCCCACTGCAAAATACATGAAAAACTTAAATAGTGGTGTTTCTATGTGTGTTGAAACAATGATTCCCGGGGAGTATATGGAACGGATGAGACAAAGGTTACAAGGAAAATTTCAAAAAAGTTTCTAGTTTTAAAATACATTCCCAACAATGGATTGGTCTTCTTTCTCCTCCTCTCTCTCTCTCTCTCCCTCACAAACACCATGAAATTCAGCTGAAATATTTTCCTAGTAGTAGGGTACTTCTGGTAGTTTCCCTGGTAGGAAAGTTTGCCTGGAACCGGACAAAAAAGATCCCTTCATTATACTAATCAACCTTCGATAACTTTTTGAAATGATTTAAATCCATACTAATCCCTTCATTATATTGTATGAGTTTCTTGTCATTCATTTGTAGAGGTGACATCGGTCTACTTTACTCATCTCTCTCTAGAACGAGTGTCGTTCTCATTGAAAACAAGGTTGTTTATTGTCTAATTACAGAAACCTTTATCGTTTAATCAGAATCAAATGTACATTACATTAAGCTTACTGATTGGTTATTTTTGTGCCACTTTCTATATATAGATTGGAATTGAGTGCCAGCTCAGCGCGGAGGAACTCGCTCACCAAATTCAGCAAACATTCTCCTAAGAGTCCCTAAAGTTTGAGAAGTTTTTCAGTGCCGGGTGGGCACCGGCCACGTGGTGTCGAGCAACGTGTTTTGAACGGTCCAGATTTATTTGGGTAATTTTTAAGTATAAAATTACTAAAACACCCCATTAAGTCCAAACAGATCTGGACCGTTCAAAACACGTTTGGACAGTCAAGATACGTGCTCGGCACCACGTGGCCGGTGCCCGCTCGGCACTGAAAAATTTCTCGTAAAGTTTGATCAGTACTCCACAGTACCCCTCTAACAGCCTCTCTCTCTCCCTTCCTCATGATTGATGCCAAAATAAGAAAGAGAGAGACAGAGAGAGCGCGGGGGCATTTACCACCCATTATTTTCTTTTTAACCAGATGTAACTTTAGGATCAGTCTTGACTTGTAGTACTAGCTAGTGTATGTGATAGTTCAGTAACCATGGGAATTTATTCATCTATGAATTTTACTTTCAGTTTACATTTCAAGTATTTTACTTGCATTGTAAGTTCAATTTTCTGATTATCGTAATTCTTAAAATTAAAATTTCGGTGCATTTAATGCCCCTTTTCACTTTTCAGTGTACATTTCTGTTTTTCTAGGTTTTCTTTTCTTTTTCTGACTTAAGTTATGACTGTGAACAAGGATGGGCCTTTGGGGCCGCCAACCCTACATTTGCACAACACTCCCATTTGCCCCTATACATAGCATAGGTATCTTCATTACTATTTTTTGCTTCTACAGAGGCACAATCCTCCAGGTTTTCTTTGGAAAATTAGTCCTCCCCCATAACATTGGGGGTCAAGTGCGTGAGATATAAGGAAATTCAAAAAATCAATTGACAATGAGTAAAAAGATTTTTTATTTCTTTAAATGATTATCTTTCATTCTATACTCAAGTAATGTGGGAACTATTCTCTGACACCCTCTCTCACGTGTAGTTCCATTTAGGTCTGTCATGTGTAGATTTTCTTTTGGATCTATCTTTGTGCAATCTTTTTTGGGTGATAGAATGGGCCCGCCTTTGATACTATATGAAAACTTTATGTTCAACGAAAAACTAATTAACAATAAATTGAGATCGAGGTCTTTTATATTATCAAGTAATCTCCCTATTCATACCCAAGCGATGTGGGAGACTATTCTCTAACAAATTATTCAAGCTCAATTTGTCACAAAAGTATATGTCATCAAAGATGAGTTCAATAAAGTAATACCTCTTTCAAAATAAATTTAAGCAATTAGCTTTTTTAACTAAAAAGGCAAATATCGAACTAAAGTTGAACAAATGTACGTTCAAGTGATTTGGTTTGTTTTACAAGCTTAGATGATACTTGATTTCCTTCACGTATCATTTCATTTATGGAAGACTGGACCCAATTAAACTTGTATGAAAATTGGTCAGGATAAGTAAAACAATAATGGGTCCGCACCTTGTATGGTGATTGTTAGAGAATAGCCCCATGTTGTTTGGGTATGCAATGAGATAACATGAGGGCTCTCTTCAGTTATTGTCAATTAGTTTTGAATTGGATATAAAGTTTTCATACGATATCACAACGGGCTCATTCCATCGCAAATTAAAAAATGGAAATTGCCTACACTCCGCGACGACATACCCTAAAAGACTGCATGAACATAGACAAAAAAAAAAGGCCACATGTGACATACCTAAAATGTGGCTGCACTTGACCAGAGGGGAGTGTTAGAGAATAGTCTCACCTTGCTTGGATCGATAGGAGATGAGAGATCACTTTTAATAACATGAAAGATCTCCCAATTCATTGTCAATTGATTTTGGGTTTGACATAGTTTCCTGGTGATAACAACTTCGGCTTTGTCATAGTGCTGTTATGAAGAGAGAGAGAGAGAGAGAGAGAGAGAAAGGTGAAATCTGCATAATAAACGTTTCAGCTCCCACCTTCCACTTCGAGAAACAGTTATTTCTCGATCAAGTGCTTCACAATGTACAATGATCCAACTATGCATAAACTCATCAAGAAAAGAAATTGAAAGAAAATCAAGGCTGGTATGTTTTCAAAAAAAAAAACTATATAAGAACATAAACCCTCAGCTTATTCGCACTCTACTTTTCAGCCAAAATGTTTTTTTTCGCATTCCAATACATCCTTTTTTTGTACTTCAAAATATTATAAAACTAAACGAACGAGATTTTTCAAACTAAAATTGTTTCGATGGAATCCAGAAACTAAATTTTTTTCAATACATGTAACTATATGGTTTCAATGGAATCCGGAAAATTTCTACGAAAAATTCCGAATTTTTTCAAACAATCGACTTAATTGATCAGAAGTGTTCGGAAGTGTGAGCAACAAGGACCTAAGAAAGAGAAACTTATCTCTAAGTGGACATGAGAAAACAATAAATGATAGTCATTCATGAGGTTGCATGCATGTTCAAACTCCAGGGATACCAAAAATTCCAACCTAGAGGCCACTTGAGGGTTAGCTCGGTCATTAATTACAAAGTTTTCAAAATAATCAAAATGCACACAAGTTAACCCGAATATTCGTTTAAAAAAGAAAAATGACCTAAGAAACTACTCCCTTTTGATTGGCAAAGCAAAAGTGCTATGGGTACACCTTGTAGTGTACACCATATGTACACTGCCTAGGTGGCGTGTGTAAGGCTGAGCCAAATCCTGGCCCCCTCTGTCCTCTACTCTCCCTGGCCCCCTCTCTCTCCTCTGAAAGAAAATTGGCACACTAATCTTCGAAAATTTTCTAAACTTTTGAAACATGTTAGGGCTCCTTTATCAACAGATTCCAACCTATCCCCCCTCGCTTTCTCTCTCCTAAATCCTCTCTCTCTGATTGTATTCAACAAGCTTGTTCAAAGCCGGCAAGATCTCCTTAGGTTGGCTGTATATATCCATAATTCCTGAGAGAGGCCAATATCGTAGACATCCGAAAGAAAAATTTTCTAGAATCTCCTTAGGTTCCCTTTTATAGGAGAGTACAAAATTTGGGTCAAAAGGCCTCAAAAAGTGTCTTTCGTGCCTGCCATCCAGACGGTCTTTTTTTTTTTTTTTTTTTTTAGGTCGAAAATTTCATTCAAATACTAAAAACGCAAGTTCATAACAGGATGTTAAAATAGGAAAGAAAGGCCCCGGCCAAATGGTAACTACTGAAATCTCCCATTTTTTTCTAGAAGGCTAGAACAGACTCTGTCTGTACAGGCGCGACTCCCGTCCGGATGAAAATAATCAATTCTAATATATAAAAGGGAGCACTTTTTAGTGTGTCCAATAATCGTACGGACAAGAATATTACATTGTATTTCACATTTCCTCACATCTTCTATATGGAAGCTAAAGGTTCAAGTCTCATCAGGAGTACGAGTACTTGGTGTGGACCGGGTGGTGGGTGATGCTCTTTGAACTTGCCTCACCTATACGTATGTCGCCTAGCGGTGCCCCTTCCATATTCCCTTAGGAGTAAGCTGTTTATCTATCAATTGACCAAAAAAATTCATGATTTTGAAGTCATAATATGCAAACTTATCCACTTTTATTATCCATAAGATATAATCTTGTTAAAACTGTGTCTCATATGTTAAGTATGAAAAGATACTAAGGAGTTCTAGAAAGAAGACCAAATGCCGGAGCGAAGTGGAATGAGTAGAGTGTAGCGGATCGACGGCATCTCGCCCATCATTGATGATCAAGTGAAAGTAGATTGGGCCTTCGGCCCAGGTGTTCGGTAATTTGGGGGGTGCGAGGGCCCCCCCGCATTACGGTACGGATCATACAAAGATTTTTTTGGAATACAGGCCAAATACCAGGTTATGGTTAAAATAGAGTTGGTATGAAAACTATGTTGTAAACCCTATTTCGTAACTGTGATAATAAAGAACAGCAGCCGCTCTCGCTCTCGTGAACGTGCCCGATATTAGAGAACCATGTATATCTCTGCGTTGATTTCTTTACTGTTTTATACTTATAAATCGTGTGCGTGTGTGTGACAATATTCCCAACACCTAAATGAAAACTACAGTTGAATTTTTTTATTCACAACCAACGTAAACACTCATTGACCATATATGATTGCAACAATTAGGGTAAGTTTTCCCTAAAAAATTTGTCTTTAGCTTATAGATTTTAGAAAAGTTGTTTCCGGTAAATGAGCTTTTAATTGATATGTGTGAATAAAATGACTTGTCTCAATATTTTGATTTTTGTGGGTTTTAATAAATTACCTATTTAATAAGTGAAACTACGTCTTGGTAGGTGAGATTTGAGAAGTTGGAAACATGACTCAACATGCAAGAAAAAGCTTGATTTGAGTAATTTTTATTTGAACCATTCAATAAAAAAGTGTTCGGAATTGTTCGGATCAAGCCCTTCTCGATCTTTTTTTTGGTTGATTTCTTATGAGTAATTTTAAATCACGTTCTGATCACATTGAGCAGCTCGAATAATTAAAATTTGATCGAGAATTATGAGATATTTTTTTTAGATGTTTTTATAGATGTCCATATATATATATATAGGCGTCCGCCAGCCTCTACTCGCGCGGTTGGAGACAAGAGAGCACTCTGATAGATCGATATTAATAATTCCTTCAACAAGCATCCTACATGGTCAGTAATTCCGCGAAATTAGCAAAAATATCCAATTAAAAGTAAAAAGTTTTTAAAGTTAACATTGTTACTGTAAAATATGGCTCACAATATTATAATCAATCTTAACAAAACCCAAAACTAACAACATTTTGACAGTAACCAAATCACCTATATATTCTCAATCAAATACACCAATCATTAAACAAAAATATTCTATCTCTCTTCCTTTTACTATCTCTTTCTTTTCGAAAAAATAAAATTTTACTAAAAGATTCCTTTTTTTAAGAAAACAGTTTTTTAAAAATAGTTTTTTTCCCAAAAAAAAAAAGTTTCAAAAACTATTTTCTATTTCTAGAAAACATTTTTATTAGTTTCAAAACTATTTTTTAGGAAAACTATTTTCTACTGTTCACTGATTTTAGTTTTTTGTAGTTTAAAAAGAAGAAGTGACAAGTTTCGGTTATCCAATTTTGATTATGTCATTGTAGACATCTGCTAATCTTAACAATTTCTTAAATGAATAATCAAAAATTGATGTGACAACTTATAGTTATCAATTTTTTATTATAGCATTGTGGATACCCTAAGGGTGTATTCCACAGACTAAAATAATAATTAAGTACTTATTTTTGAATTCAATGTGATGTATTGTGAGAGAATGACATGTCTCGTAAAACGAAAAATAAGTATTTAAAAAATAAGAACCTTAATGAAACGGGGCCTAATTGAATTATATACATTGATTTTGCCAATTAGAAGTATGAAATATATATATGTGCAATCAACTCGAACAATTAAGTAGGAGTATGAAAGAGGATAAATGGTCCCAACCCTTAACAGCGACAAGAGAACATTGAAAAGTATCCCAAAATGGATTTGGGACCAATATTCGAGAATGCAAACCAATTAAATGAATAAACAGTATGAATTAAATTCATTTTTTTTTTGGGTAAGGATGAATTAAATTCATTTCATTTACTGTACATATTTGTTTCCATTTTCGGTCGTATTCGGCCACTTGTTTTCCCTGAAGTATGGTTCCAGGGGCGGATGCGGACATATGTGAGGTTTTACAGGTAATATTCTTGGATATCTCAATTAAACCAAATAAATTTATAATAGTGTTTCAATAAAATTATTTTAAACTTTTTTATCTATGGAAAGAGTTGTCAGATCTATTTCGTTGAGAGTTCTCAGAGAGTTAAATTTTAATACCATCTTTTTGTGCAAAGACACCACTTTCTCTTAAATATAACATAAAGCTGAATAGTTACCAAATATGTTATTTTACTGGCAAAAAAATGTATTATTGTAAGGAATTAATTAAATAGCGGGTTAAATCTCTAATTTGTGCCTCTGCTAATACAAATTCTGAGTCCACCAGAAAATTCTAAAACCAGTCCAATATACTGACAATAGTAAGCATGTGAATATACATTAAAGTGTATAAAAATACACATAAATACGTATTTTCCTTGTCTTTCAATGCGCTTATCGGCAACCCAATGGGCTGACAATAGCAAGACTCCGTTATGATTTCTCCCATGTACGACTTCATTCTTAAAGGTTGAAAATAATCAAGTTAAGGCAAATGGTCCCGAATGTCATAGGAATTTAGTATTAAAATCTAGCCCCAGTGCATGCGTACGTGATTCATTAATGCCGCACGCAACGAACTTGCGATCTGTCCCTAGTTACTGTGGTAATTTATTTGTACTACGTTAATCACAAGTTATTAGCTAGTCTACTCAATATACTATTAGTATTTTTTTTTAATCGGAAAGTCAGTATTGTTTGAATAACTAGATTAACACATTGAAAGAAGAGTTCAACGTCTGACCTCATTTTTCCTAACACCTAATGTACTCATGCATTATGCCATGGGGCCAAAGGCTTTTTGGCAATATACTACGTGTATTACGGTCTTTGTTGTTTTGCTAGATACTACCTAGAAACACACTGAAAAATTCTAGATCGCCTAGGTTTATAAATATTTGCTATGTATGAATTCATTAATAAATAAGCCACCAATCAATCCAAACGCATAAACGAAAAACAATCAACAGATAACGCCAGGATATACGTGGAAAACCCTAAACAGAAAAAAATCACGGGAAGGAATCAAATACTATGCGGTTACAAGTAATCTTACCCTACAATTTGAATCCTCATAATCGAGCCTCAGACGTACTTGTTGAATCCATGTTCACCACATCCAGTGCTTGACCGCTGCTGTCTTGAATCCACAAGTCTTCCGTTTGCCTCTCAGAATCCACCGACGGACTTTAACTTGCTTAGGAATCCACTGAAGGACGTTAAAGAAGATATTGAAACCTTTTGGAGATGTTTCGTATGCTCAATGTTTCATTGATCTCATTGTACTCCAAGATTCAAAGCAAAGACACTCGAGAATTTTTCACTTCAAAAAAACATGCACATTGGCTGCTCTCTTCCTTACCTTAATCGCAAATCCATGTTTGTATATATGTATGTGGCTTGTCCTTTTTTCTTTTCCACGGCTACGTGATCCCCAAACTCATAAATCACTGCAACCACAACCTTATTTCCTTTATCACCCCATTGTCGAGATTTTCTTTCTTAGAATCCGTTCTTTCCAAAAACTCCTCCTTATTAGGTCCACTCCCAATTAAAGTTTCCTTTTCCTAAAATATTGCCTCAGCTAATAACTCCTAGTTCCTTCAGCCTTCATGTGCACAATAACTCTCATTCGCTCATTACAAAAATTATTGATTCCATTTCACTTCAAAAACAGACACTCTAAAAAATAATGAAATTTACGACTCGATAGAAATATGTGTTTTGTCATACGGAATTACCAATAGAAGAAGACTTCAAAATTTGGTCCTTGCACACACGATCTACCATCATCGATCCATAATGGTGTTATCAACTTTAGTTCACTTTCGCTTCATAATAATGCATAAAAATAAGGCAAAATAATGCGATTCGTATTAACCTCAAGGTTATAACCAAATTTTGTTTTAGATCATGAATAGTAGATAGGAGCAACATTAGCGATACCATGACATCTCTCTCGGACAGTTTGTGGTAAGTATTAATATTGTGACCCAATATCATGTCGGTTTTTTCTTGATTAATAAGACGGATTAATTAGAAAAGTATCGTTATTCGGGGGGAAATGACGGCCAATGACGTGTTTTGTTAATTAATACATGCCAAGGACATTTTTAGCATTAACAAATGTTCTTAGCTTGTCCTTGATAAGTATTAATTATTAAAACACGTTATGAGCCGCCATTTTCCCTTATTTGGGAAGTAGTTGAGCATGGTCCTCATGGCCCAACTATTTATTGTTGGGCCTAAAGTTTTTTTGTTGTAATGGGCCTAGTGTGTTATTGTTGCCGAAGTGGGCCTAGTCTTGCTTTACCAATTTTAAATTTACCAAAATGTGGGCTATCATAACTGGGCTTATTACAAAACCCAGCATTTTTCGATCGAGAAGATTTGTTTGAACCGACAAGTCTTTGGCTAGACGACATAAAATTCATGGCGGGGAAACAAAAAAGACGCTTCCATGTAACTCATGCACGAACCCACGTAAGCACTATGCCGTCCCATTCTCTCTCTCTCTCTCTCTCTCTCTCTCTCTCTCTCTCTCTCTCATATCACCTTGTTCTCTCTTGCACCTCTGTGTCTCTGGAAAAAAATAGCTCTCAAAATTTTCATCACACACACGCACACAGTATTATCAGAAATGGTGAAGCTAGCATCGGCACGAGAGAGCAGAATGTACGGGCCGAGACGGGGCCGAAACAGAGCCGAATACATAAACGCGGCGCTGTACGTATTCGCCACGATCGTGCTGTTATGCGGGTTCGTTTTCCTGCTCCTCAACGAACCCGAACCGGGCCTAGTCCTCCTCCTCATAGCCCTGGGCCTCATAGTCGTGGTCAACGTCCACGACCTTTTTGCCCATCTAGCAGGGATAGACTACTGGTTCCCGTTGATGGGGTTCGACCCCCAGCTCGCCCTCGTCGAGTTTGCTGCGCCTTTTGCTCAGGCCCTTGGGGCTCTTCTTACGTTCTTGGGAATTCTCTTTCTTTTCATTCAGGTGACGATCGATATCAATTTTTCTCAACTGGTAATTACTAGTAATTTATACACTTACCTTGAAATATATTGCATGCAGTTGATAAAGGGTTATGTTGATCAGTATAAGTTGGAGAAGCATGCCCTGAACTTGCTGATCGCTGGGTCTATTTTCTGGTTGTTTGGGGCAATTAATAACGCGTGTCAAATCTATGAGAGAGCGGATGGGCATGTCCAAATATTGCAAGAGAGCGTCCACATCCCCTTCTTGATGGGGTGCTGCTTGTTCCTCGTAGGTGCCATCCTCAACAGTCACGAGCAAGCCCGATCGATCCACCATGGCCTGGAGTTGTTGGTAAGTACTGTCCTAATTAGCGCAGCTTAATTCGGACGATATATAAATCAGCATGCATGCATGGCTGATGGGGTTTCTAGCTACTTTTCTTATGCGCGCGGAAAACCTACATCTCTTGTTTCAACCACTTTCCTATACTAGATCTAAATGTCACGGGGAACGTGTCCTGCACTTGCTAGAAAAGGTGCTGAAACAAGGAGACCGGCCGTTGTCACTAGAGTTTTTAATTAGCTCATGATCCTGATTCCCGTCCCTGCTTGTATATCCCCTTGGGTCGATTAATTTTAATTTGTAAAGTGAAGAAGTTGTTTCACTGCTTTAATTTGTTTACAGAAGTTATCTGATACGTATACCTCCTTCCGCTGTGATATTCTGCGATTTTATATCGCGTGTTTGCTGACTTCTAATGCGACTCGTGCGACTTTGTTTGGTGTTCCTCTAGCTGTCTAGCACATATCGGTTATGCTTTGACTAAACAGTTGTATTTATCCCTACTCTGATATACTGGTTTCTCTGTATTATGAAGGTAATTGCTTAAGCTCTGTCTATAACATAGTTCTGATTGAAGGTTGAAGGTTTCTTTTTTGCCCTGGTGCTGGTGCAGGGATGGACTTGGGTTTGGTTTGGTATTTATGGGAGCATAATGTTTTTCATTGGGGGACTAGCCAATGTGGCGAAAATATTCAAGATGCAACAAATGGATGGAACTCGGCTGGAGAAGCTGCGCGGGGGAGCACAAGAACGATTGGTTCAAGGGAGGGAAGGACGGGCTCCGCTCATCCTGGAAGAGGAAAGGAGGGGGAGGGGTACCGAGGAAGAGGAAAGGAGGAGGCAAGAACGATTGGTTCAAGGGAGGGAAGGACGGGCTCCGCTCATCCTGGAAGAGGAAAGGAGGGGGAGGGGTACCGAGGAAGAGGAAAGGAGGAGGAGGGGTGCCGAGGAAGGGAGATCGGGAGTAGGTCCATCCCCTTACAAGGTCGACGTGCTTGTTTGAGAGGCTTGAACTGTTTGGTTGTCCAGAAAACAGCTGATGGACTCATGTTTGGCTCTTGTATACTATCTTTGCATTGCATTTTACACTTTGACGACTCCTCGATTTGATATCTAATTTCTCTGTTCGCTGCTGAAATAGTTGATCGATACCAAGTCTTGCATTTAAATGTTTATTGTGAAGTACTGTAAACCTGTGTGTGAAATATTGAGCTTGTCACTTTGGAATTATCTTTTGATTGTGTAAACCATTGTGTGTGTGTTTGATATAGAGGGAGGGAAACTGGAGAATTGGTTGTCTAGGAATAGGCCTGATAATGGAGATCCAGTCAACAAAAAATTAATCCGATTCGGAGGCAAAAGCCGTATATAAATTCAATCCGATTCGAATGCAAAAGCCGTTTTGGCCATAATTAAATTCAATCCAATTGAACTGCAAAAAGCCGAATTTTAACCCAAATCCGAAAATTCGGATATCCGGATAAAGAACTCTGAGTGAGCAAGATTATGTGGACGTCAAGATGTGTTATACAAAACCATAAAACTGTATCATTGTATAGTGAAGAACTCCGAGTCTGGTACGGAGTACTATTCTGGAAAGTAAGGAAGATTAGCAAGTACTCGATCGAAAAGAGGAGGAGAGGTATAAGCCAATAAGTTTGAGCATAAAGACAAAAATCAGCCAAAAAATCTCTGATACAAAAAAAAAAAAAAAAAAAATTGAGTTTGGATCACAATTTTTAATTTTTTAAATTTTTCTCGTCGAAATGAATCAATAATTTACAAAAATTTGATACGAAACTAAAAAATGCGAAAAAAAAAACCTTTTAAAAAGACTACTTAACTTGAGCATCTCCAATGAGAGATGTCAAATATGACGTGAACATTGCAACTGTAACTTTTGACATCAATTCACTTTCCAACCCTGATGCCTTCTGTTAGACCAAATCCTACGTGGCTGTTGACATGGATGAAGGGGGAGGAAGCATGCCAACTTTGACTACCTACATCTTGCCTGCCAAATTTCAAAAAATGACTATTTGTATTTTGACATAATAGTTGGAGAGGGATAATTTGATGTCAAATAAATGAAATTTGACATAAGAGTTGGAAATGAGATTTTGATGTCAAATTGAAGATGCCAAAATGCCACATTAACCTTAAAAAAAATTGGCATCCCCAATTTGAAGTCAAGGATTAGAGATGCTCTTATTTAGCCAAAACACTCCAGAATAGGATAGGATTTGCATTGTTGGTAAATAGTAAGGGCTTGTTTGGCCAAATAAGCCATTTGGCTTTCTCGCCAAATTTTTTTTTGTCCTTATTCAAATTTTTTTCGTATCATTTGGCTTATCATCATTTTTTTGGAAATTATTGCATCCTCATGACAAGAGGAATCTAAAAAGTAAAAAAATTTGGTCAGAATCCAAATTTTTTTGAATAAAGACGAAAAACGTGGCTTTCCCGCCAATTTCATCGAAATTTCAAAAAAATTGGATTTCGATCAAAATTTTTTACGTTTTAGATTTCTCTCGTCATAACGAAGCAATAATCTTCAAAAAATTGACAATAAGCCACGAAATGCAAAAAAAAATTGAATAAGGACAAAAAATAAGCCACTTTAACTATTTGTTCAAACAGCCCCTAAATTCATTGAATCTCTTGGCCTTTAATATTGCCCTTTCCCACCGAACGTAGCATCTTTTTCAAATTAAAACACGCTTCCGACGTAAACTCATGCACAAAGACACGTACCCATCCCAAAACGCCTCTCTCTCTCTCTCTCTCTCTCTCCCTCCCTCTCTCTCCTCTCTTGCACTTTGTCTCTCACTACTCTCTTCCCACTCTTCTCTTTCTCCTCAGATCACCTTCTTGCATCTCTGTTCACTCAACTTCCTTCATTGTCAGTCTCCCTAATTCTCTCTCTGAAAAGTTCCAAATTTTCCTCTCTAGCTAGAAGGCACCCAGGATGGTGAAGCTAGCGTCGGTACGCGAGATCCGACAGTACGGCCGCGGGCTGGCGCGAAACAGATCCGAATTCATCAACTCTGCACTCTACGTATTCGCTACGGTTCTGCTCCTATGTGGGTTCGTTGCTCTCCTCGTAAACAAGCCCAAACCGGGCCTCGTGCTTCTACTCGTGGCCCTGGCTCTCATAATCGTGGTCAACGTTCACGACCTCTTCGCCCATCTCGCCGGCATTGATTACAGGCTTTGGTTCTTGGGGCTCGACCCCCAGCTCGCCCTCGTCGAGGTTTTTGTGCCCGTGGTTCAGGCCGTGGGCGCACTTCTCTCTTTCCTTGGAATTATGTTTCTTTTTATTGAGGTACTATGATTATTTTTTATCTTTGGCCGAAGTCTACAGTATTAATTGTAGTAAGTAAGATTGAAAGCTGAAGTGACAGACACATGAATTGTACTAAATGGGTCCGATTCATTACTAAGAAAACATATTATAATCTATCAAATAAATTTTGCTACTTACTAGTTCTGATCAAATGAAGACTAGATTGTGTAAATATACATAATTGCAATTAATTTTATAACCGCGACCAAAAAATGATCGATAACTTAAAATTAAAATTTTAGGGGTGTTTTTCACACATATGGCAACTTAAACAACTTCTCTTTCATTCAAGAGTCTTGTAGGGACTGTTTTTATAGAACTTTTTCAAATTAACCTGAAAACATAGCGGCTGTGTTCGGTTGCAATTTCCGGCAATTTCGGGAAAACATTTCCGGAAAAAGTGTAATCATTACCCCTATTCACTTTTCTCTTATTCCAATCATTACTCTTTCATCCAATCATTACCCCTATTCTCTTCCAATAATTACCCCTATTTCTCTCTCTATCTCTCTCCAATCATTACTCTATTTCCAATCATTATTCCTATTTTTCTATCAAATCATTACTCCAACAACCATTTCTAAAAACCAAACCAATCACAAACTCAAAATTTTTTTTCCGGATCATTACCCAGAAATTGCAACCGAACTTAGCCGATAATTAGCGGGATAGCATAATTAGTGGGATAATGAGGAGGTGTGCAGGGACCCGGGCACCTGCTTCCACCTCCCTCCATCCGCCCCTGGAAAGTCGTCAAATGTATAAGTTGCTTATGGTGCTTTTTGGATGAGATTTTACACTTTTTAAATATTTTGGAATCTATTTTTTTTAGCTTTTTGTGATAAATAGTAGGAGTACTCCTCCAGTTCAAAAAGAATGCCCAAAATCGCTCGTCATACTTCTCAAAAGATTTTTCTATATTTTTAAATGTATTATATTTTTCACATAAGATATGGATCTCACTAACCTTATTAAATAAAGTTTTTTAAGTTATAAAAGTATTATAAATGACAAGATTTGAGATATAGACAATTTTTTGAGAGGTGTGAATAGTAATTCTGGACATTCTTTTTTTGAGACGGATGAAATACCATTTTTGACTTAGCTTAATAATAATCTTACCGCTAGAGCAAGTAAGTTTATTTGCTTCTATTAAAACACAAAATCTACAATCTACCGCATAATTTAAAGCTATAATTTCTTATCTTTTTCTACAACTGTTGCAAACACGAAGTCCTGCTACGATTTGTGGTGTAATTTTGGGTTCTTCGTATATTTAAGTAGTTTTAATTCCTTGTAGTACAATGCTTATATCTCTGTGATTATCTACAAAATGTAGGCGAAAAAGGATCATGTTGATAGTAAATTAGAGAAGCATGCTTTGAACTTGCTTGTTGCTGGGTCCGCACTGTGGTTGCTCGGATCGATTCATAACTCGTTCCAGATCTATGAGATAGTAGGTAGCTATACCCAAGTCTTGCAAGCTAGTGTCTACATCCCGTTCTTGATAGGGAGCTTGCTCTTCTTTTTGGGTGCCGTTATCAACATTCATGAGCAACAGCAAGCTACGTTAATGCATCATGGCGTGGGATTATTGGTAAGTGATCGATCTTTTATTCGATCGTACCATAGGTAAAACAGCATACTCCATTTGGGTTTGAAGCTTTCAGCCGCTTAATTTCTGCATTACTTCACAATCACTCCACATTCTAAAAATAAACAATTGCTCCGTGTCACTTCTCTATATATTTCAAAAGTTTTCCTACTTGTATCCGACAGTGGCCATTTTGCGCACGCTTTTGTGAAATCTTGTCCTCTTCAACAATTGCAGTTTTTGTTTGCCAATGAGCCAACTGATCATCATCAAGTTTCCTCCGCGTCACTTCTCGATCTATTTCAAAACCATTTGTTTATCTATCTTTTTATGCAGGGTAAAAGTTGGGCGTGGTTTGGTTTTTTCGGGAGCTTAATGCTTTTGATAGGGGGACTAGCCAATTTGGTAAAAGTACTGAAGATGCAAGATGGAATTCAGCTTGAGAAGCTGCGCGGAGGAGCACAAGATCGGCTGGTTCAAGAGAGGGTAGGCCGGCGGGTTCCAGATCGGTTGGTTCAAGGGAGGGAAGGCCGGGTTCCCCTCGTTCTGTAGAAGAGAAGAGGTGGAGGAGGATGAGAACTGATCGAGAAAGAGAGATCGATGGTCGGGCAAACCGCTTCAAGGAATGTGGGTTCATGTGTCTTCCTTCTTAAAATGGTTCTTCTTCAAGATTCTCTTCGGTTTGATTAATTCTGTGTTCTATATATGCACTGTTCTAGCTGTAGATACCAAATCTTGCAACGTACAAGTGTTGATTGTATGTGTAAATTAACCTTTGTAAACCTATGTGTGTAATGATGTGAGCTAGCTAGTCGATTTGGAGGGTTGGATTGGATACTATGAAAGTAAAGTATGAATGGGGATATATATATTTGTGTAATGTGAGCTAACTGATTTAATTTAGAGGGTTTAATATGATGGAAGTATGTATGAATGAAATTTTGGGGATAAGGTTTTTTTGTGGTATTTTTTTTGGGGATAATTATAAGTTATCATAGTAACTACACTGATAAAAAAAAATTTAAACAATGTGGTACATCATTGAGCAGTCCAAAAATTCTATAAAAAAAAAAAAAAACAAGGGGCCTATCGTGAGAATCAACGCTATTCAATGTGTGCAGGGTGTTTGATCCAAATTCTCTATTTTTCGTGTGCATTATATACATATATACACGAAAAATAAGTTGTTTGGATCAAACACCCTACACACATCGAATGCCGTTGATTTTCAAGTAAGCTCCCATCTTCTTGTTTTTTTAGAATTTTTGGACTGCTCGAATCAGCCATCTAGTGGCCGGAGATAGTCCGGTGCGGCGGTCGGTACGATTTCCCTAGGGGCCGTCGGTACCAATATCATTTTCGAATTAGAAAAATTACTATTGCTACCTCGTGCCTACGACACTACGTATCCCGGTTGAAATGAGATGACATTTGTGTGATTTAGGTAAAAATCGTGGGCACTTAACCGGGAAGTGGGAGGATACACTACAGCCTTTGGATCAAATGAATTTAAACAATTCCAACAATTTGTCCACACACCTTTCTGTTTTATAATAGAGATTATACATGATCAACTTAAGAAACATCAAAATTTGGGATGGGGATGGTGTGCACATTCAGACTATCCGTCTCGACAATTAATGATCCAGATTTTCGAGACGATTGGACAGTATCGAGACTGTCCGTCTCGGCAATCAATTGTTTGAATTGCCGAGACGATAACGATTGAGATTGTACACAACATCAAAGTAATTCAGACCATTGATTGTCGAAACAGACAATCCGGATATACACATCAACATCCCCCAATCCCAAAATTTGACCCTGACTCCATACAAAAAAAAAAAAAAAAAAGAAGTCAAATTGTGATTTTTAAGAATTTTCCATGCTAAAATACGCTTGACACGTCAGATAACACATTTTTTTGCCAACGCAGGAGTTCGGGGGCTTCTTCTGTACGCCTCCTGCCTATCCGGCGCATCCTAGTTCTCTCCCCGCACCCCACAGCCATTCTATCCTCGCCGAAGTGCAAACCCTAGAAAAAACTTAGACAGAAGTCGCACAACATCGTTTGCAGGTTTCGCATCTCGGGTATCGTTTTCAAATATTCTCTTTCTTTCTTTATGCCCTAGTTCTTCTGTATTCTCTATTCTAATCATATCTGAGTCGGACGTTCGCCTGTTTGTTGATGGGATTGATTCGGTTTTTCTTTTGCCAACTG
Source organism: Rhododendron molle (assembly GCA_025413875.1). Taxonomy (NCBI): domain Eukaryota; kingdom Viridiplantae; phylum Streptophyta; class Magnoliopsida; order Ericales; family Ericaceae; genus Rhododendron; species Rhododendron molle. The sequence goes on from CM046396.1 coordinate 44,010,853, forward strand.
AATTACGTAGAGATTAGCTGATGTATACATACAGCAAACACATATTGCCTGCGCTTTTGTTATCATTTGTATTTTGATGTTCGAAATCTTTTGCAAACAGTGTTCCGTGGTCTATTGCGTAAATAGAAGGTTTTCTGCATTATTTTGTTCCTGAAAAGATTTAGTTGTGGTAATCGAATTTGATTTCACCAGCTATACGGTGTTAGCCAGTTAGTGAGAACTTGTATGTGAGATGCTAGGGGTTTTTTTTTTTACCTGTGAGACAAGTGGAGAGATGAAAAAGCATCGACCTTATAATGCCACGGTAACATTGAAATTTAGATTATGGTAAAGATTAAAAATGGAAAGAGAGTAGTTTAAGGATGTGAGATATGGAAATTGGGAGGTAACATTCTGGACTTATGGAGAGAGGTAGACCAAGAAGAAGAGGAACATAAATTAAGCACTACACGCAATTTTGTACCCATTAGCGGGGAAATGGGTTGATTGGGTACATACACTAACTGTAGGCAAGGTATCGAGAAAGTGGCTCTAAAATTAGATACGTAATGATCGAAGTCTCTGATTGCATTACGAACTCCGAGATGTAGAAATAGTAAATTTCCAGATTATGGAATGTGAACATGATGAAAAGACATGGCCGAGATGTTCAAGTTTTCCAGTTAGTTCATTCTATATTTTTGACTGTTTTTTGGAATTTGTGCCAGCAACACTTCACAGTGCATATTAGAAACAGAGCTTCTACATACTACTAAATAACTAGTTTAGTGACCTGTTCCCTTTTTCATTTGTTACTTTGCCTCACTTCACTTTTCTCTATTTTCTCATTGAAGTGGATATTCTTGTGCTACCCCTTCCTAATTTAACTTGTTTCTCTAAATCGACCAACATAAGAGGCGGTTGTTTCATCTGTTCATAGATTCTTACCATTGTCTAAACCTAGAATTTACCTATTTAAGTTACCAAGCATCAAAAGTCTTGAATTTCTGGGGTATTTCCCAGTGGAAGCAAGGAAGCTAATGCACATAAGGGGTTTTAGATTGGTAGAGACAAGATTGGTAGAGAGGTTCATATGGTCATGATGTCAATATTTGTTGTCGAAGTTGCATTACACATTTGCTTATTCTGGATGGTTTGTCTAATCTTTAACTTTTTTTGGCTTTTTTGGCTGATTGGTTTCAAATAATTATTGTGTGTGCACACAGTTAGGGCTTGTAGGGTAGGATGGCATCTGTGTCCAGTCAGCCACAGTTTCGATACACACAAACCCCATCAAAGGTGCTACATTTGAGAAACTTGCCATGGGAATGCACAGAGGAAGAGCTGATTGAACTGGGGAAGCCATTTGGTAAAGTTGTTAACACAAAATGCAATGTTGGAGCAAACCGAAATCAAGCCTTTATAGAGTTTGTAAGTACAGATTGACTTTTCCAACTATATGGGTCCATTTAGAAAATGTTTGATGATTCCAGAAAGAACTGTCTCTCTTAACCTTTTTCCAGGCAGAGTTGAATCAAGCGATTGCAATGATATCGTATTATGCTTCTTCCTCGGAACCGGCTCAGGTAAGGGGGAAAACTGTCTACCTACAATATTCAAACAGGCAAGAAATAGTGAACAACAAAACCACTGCTGATGTCGCTGGAAATGTGCTGTTGGTGACAATTGAGGGCAACGATGCACGGCTTGTCAGCATTGATGTTTTACACTTGGTAAGTAGTTACATTTATGTTCACTGCTAAAATAAGTAAATTGGTTGCTAAGAAATTATTCTGTCATTTTTTGTAATTAGGTTGTAGTGGTAGGTCATGGTTTGTAAAACTTCTGTTTAACTTAAACATGCATGGATCAGCAGGCCCATAGCAAGGATATGTCTTCGATGGCAGCTTAACGCATTAGGAGAAAGAGCGCATGTGTGTTTGTCTCCTTTCTCCTTGCTTAACACTAACTCCTTCTTCCCTTCTTCCTCCTCATTTACCCTTCCCTACCATATTAGAGTTCAGATGCTTTTATTTCTTCTTGTTTTAGCTCAAATGTTGTATTGTAGGATAATTGCTGGTAGAGGAGATTTGATATTGCTTCATTGTCTTGCCTAAGCAATGATTCAATCCCTGCAATAGTCGTTTTCTGGTTCGTGTTGTTTATTAGGTCCAATATCGCAATAGGAAAGTGTGCTCACAACCAAACACGTGACAAACAGTTAGTGGGGGATGGGGATTGAGGGAACCACCAAACTTTGACTCTATAAGATCCAGTCGGCATTCTTCATGTTTAGTTTTTTAGATAGTTCCATAGTCCTGAATTCAGCTCATTGATTTGGGAATAAGCCTTTACAATCAGAAAACTTTTCCAATAGCCCTAACCTCGTCTCAGTGAAGATATACAAAAAGGCTGGATACACTTTCTACGTTGAAGGCTCGATACACTTTCAACTGAATGAAAACAAAAAAGAGAGTGCCAATTGATAAGAAGAGAGTGCGCAAATCATACCTCATAAAGTAAAACATACTTTTTGCCTGAGCGACTTCATTATGTACACAATTGCGGTTCAGTAAACAAAACAAGTAGCTAGTTAATTTGGTCATAACTCAGTTCTTAAATGTATTACTTTTCCCGTGATCGGTTCCACCCTTTTTACCGGGATCGCTCAAGTACTTCTCCATCTCCAGGTTAATGTAGCCCAACAAAAGGAAGAAGCTAGAGAAAAATGTAGACAAGTATTGAGATGAACAAGCCCCACAAGTTGTATATGTAATGAAGTAGCTTAGGCAAAAAGGATGTTTTACTTTATGGGGAATGATTTGCACACTCTCTTTTTATCCATTGGCACTCTCTTGTTTATCTTTATTCACTTGATAGTGTATTGAGCCTTCTTGTGTAAAACAACAGAAAGCTATGCTTAGAGAAAAGCTCTCGCACCTTTCATTTTCTTCTCTCCCCTTACTTTCTGAGGAGAGGGCTATCTCAAATTATACACTGCGTATTGCGTCTAGGATTTCTTTTTTGGTTTTGTAGTCTTAAATTACTCTTGTCACATTTGGTTTTGGATTTTCCATTGAAAGCTTAGGAGTTATTTCATGTTTGCTGGCTTTCTACTTTCATGCATGTTACCTTAACCATTTTTCGTTCTTCCTGATAAGATCTCTTCATATAGAACTAATGGTTTCTGGTGCGTTTGACGAAGGACATCTTGTGCAGTAATGCATTGGCAGTGTTCATGAATTTAGAATATTAAACTGGTTAAAGCTCGTAACTTTCGTGTTGTCTTTTGTGAAGAATTTTTGTGGTGTATGCTATTTTTCAGTGTTGGTGTTGGCAATTTTGCATGTCTTGACTGTTGGGAAAAAGTTTCTGGGTGGTGTATTGTTTATCTCGTAGAACAGCTTCAGAATATCCCTTGCTATAGACAACCCCTTAATATCTTGGTCCTTGTATAGATATTGGATTTACCTTGCTCTTGTCATCATTCACGTGTCCCCACTTTTAGTTGCAGTTTTAAGGCTTCTATCGATAAGTCGATGTGAACCTATTAGCATTTGCATACTTTGTCCACAGAGTTCTGCTTGGCCTGTTGATTAAGAGAGGATTTTAAATTTGCAGGTATTCTCAGCTTTTGGATTTGTGCATAAGATTACTACCTTTGAGAAGACAGCCGGGTTCCAGGTATGTGACTCTGCGAGTCTGCGTACATGTGCATGGGCAAATTATTTCTTCGTCTTCATCTTATTCCTTATCAATTTCCTTTTGGCTTCCACCATTCCTGGCAACAGTATCTCATTGCATGTATGATCTTTTTATCAGGCTTTGGTGCAGTTTTCAGACTCCGAAACTGCCTCTTCCGCAAAAGATGCCCTTGATGGAAGAAGCATTCCGAGGTGATCTAGGATTTATTTTTTGGCCTAGGATGTAGTCAACTGTTATGGATGATATATTGGTAGATGGGGTGCACATACATTGGGGATGGACATCTATCAGGCCCTTTTTTAAGAAACTACTAGATGGGTACACACATACTCCTTATGCTTGAATAGTTGTATCGCTGCTTCCTTGCACAGTTTTTCCATATTAGCTTTTTGAGCTTTCCAAAACAGTTCATCAAGTAGGCTGTATAAATGTACCCGAAACTAATGTCATCGTGGTCCTCGGAAATGTTTAGCTTAATTCAATGGTGACACACTTGATTGATAAGTCATTCATTATAGTGGAGAAGGGACTCAATGGATCATGAAATTGTAGTTCCTGGACACTATTCGTGCTCCACTAACGAACTGTGTAGTTTGTATTCCACTTTCACTGTGGGATATACACGCTTTTTGTCCTTTAATATGCTTGTTTGGCGATCAATTTGATTTGTAGTCCTGCATATGTTTCAGCTATTTAATTCCGGAGTTGGGACCATGTTCCCTCAAGATCACATACTCAGCGCACACAGATTTGAGTGTGAAATTTCAAAGTCACCGCAGCAGGTATGTTCGACTTCCAACTCCTTCAGTAGTTTACTGTTCATAGAGTATATGAAGATTTCCCATTTCGGTAAATGCCATACATCTCTCGTAGCTCTCTTGTTAGTTCCCTGATGTTTCAGATTTCTGTATGCAATCCTACTTCGTTGTGGTTGGACATGTTTTCCATATGTTCAAATAAGGTTTGATTAGGAGCTTTTTCTCATTATGTTAAACTGCTGTCTATTGACTCAGGGACTACACTAATCCTCTCCTCCCTGTTGCTCCGTCAGCTATAGATGCAACTGGTCAGGTAAACCTCGGGAATTGCCAGTTTATTGGTTTATGGCATGTGAAGTCTAGAGATTTAGTGATGAGGTGGAGTTTGCTAGAGGCTTTAGCATGTTACACGCATGCAGCTTGTCAAGAATGTGATAGATATGGAGGGTTTTCTGTTCCCCATTAGTGGCATTTCTTTGTAGTACTACCTTCAATTAGGACTAGGGGTGTGTTCTACTCCCTCTGTTCCTAATTCATTGTCCCTCTTTGAGAATCCCACTATTTAAGGGAGCATCATTATTGCCTAAACAGAACTTTCACTTTCCTGTTTTGCCCTTGAAACTAAACTCCTGTGATTGAAATTGAAAAAACAGAGGTCAAATCCATTTGCAATAATGACGCCTACTTTTGAGAAAAACAGAGAGGACAACTCTTACCCTATAATGGCGCCCACTTTTGAATTAGTTTGGTTTGGTAAAATAAATATTTAAATCTGAAGTGGAAAGGGCATAAAGGGAAATTAGTAGTCTTTTCTGGGTTGACTTTTGAAAATGGACAATGAATTTGGAACACCCAAAAAGGAAAAAAGGACCTTCAATTAGGAACGGAGGGAGTAATAGTTATTGATTTTTGACTGACTTGAAAGTACATTTTTTGGCCCAAAATCATGGTTCGTTGTTGAGTTTTGCTTTGAAACCATGTTGCATGGGTCACAGTGTCTGACAGGGTGACAAGCACCATCAGTTCACTATCCGCACTTTGCCAGCAGATTTCTGGATAATTTTTTTTTGGCTCTCTCACATTATCCATATATACTAAAGTTTGCCCGTGCCTGAAGACACAGCGCAACGTGTTTTGAATACAACTAAAATAAATTGCGAAACTATTGGCCACCCCCGTCAACGAAACTAATTTATACGGGAAGATTTTTTCTTAAATTAGGATCAAACAGATTTTTTTCTTACCCTTTAATTTGTTTAGTTCACAAAAAAATTGAAATTGATCAACCGATAAACAAAAATATTTCATACCCTTTTGTTTAGTTTACGATCTGCCTTGCACTAATTTTATCCATGAAATTTTATTACTTTCTATACAAAAGAGAGTTGGGATAGGAAAAGGTTTAGAGAATATTGAAATTTTATTAGTTATTACTTTCCTTTCTTATTTCAAAATGCGGCTCTTTTTTTTGGCAATGAAATTTTATTGCTTTCTATCTTTCCATAACAAAAGTGAGTTGAAAAAGGAAAGGTTAGAGAATATTGAAAATAGGATTTTCCAGCCCTTGGACTCTTCTCAGTCGTAGGATTTATGAGGGATAAGTTTGGGCCGTTAAATTTATGTACATAGGATTCAAATACTGAGCTGTTTTATTATATAGATATCCTGTTTTATCTAAATGTGGCCATCACTCACAATTGCAGTTTAGTTTGGGTTTGGATGGGAAAAAGCTAGAGCCTGAGAGCAATGTTCTTCTGGCATCTATCGAGAACATGCAATATGCAGTGACCTTGGATGTTTTACACATGGTATCTGGCATTTCTTCTTTTTCTCCTTTCTTCTCCTCCTTGCTATGATTATTTACCTTGACTTTTTTTTCCTTCCCCCGACTTGTGCTCAGGTCTTCTCTGCTTTTGGGCCTATCATGAAGATTGCCATGTTTGATAAGAATGGAGGAGTTCAGGCATTGATTCAGTACCCTGGTAAATTGAAACCTAATAATTTACACGTGATTGTTACTACCATTTTTCAAAAATCACTCCTAAGTTGTTAAAATGCTTGGGCAATCCAGTGCAGTTGCCCTGTTAGCAGTGGCGATGGCAAGTGTATTAGAATAATGGGAAACGTGGAGCTCTCTCTCTCTCTCTCTCTCTCTCTCTCTCATCGCTTGTTGGTCTCTACCTCTTGTCTCACCCTTACATCATTAGTTGGGATATGCGTAAGGTTGCTCGGACACTCTTTAAGGTTATTAAAAAATGTGTATATTTATTTATTTATAAGCTTTTGAACGACCCCAAGCTCACATCTTCCTGGAGTTGCCATGGGTTGTTAGCCTAGATTTTGCTGGTTATATGCCTATGTGGTTGCCCTAGATTGGCTCTATGCTGCTTTGCTTTTTTGTACTTTTGTGGGGGAGTGATTTCCGAAAACGATAATACGGGGAACTAATTTTTTTATGGAACTTCTTTAAAGTATTCTTCTCATTGAAACAATTCTTGTAGACATGATAGTTGACTACAAGTTAACGTTTTGCACCTGATTTTTATTTTGTATCTTGAAATTAAAAACTGCCAAAAGAGTGGTCATGGTTTATGCAATGCCTTAAGTTTTGGGGTTGCTAAATGCTAAATATGGTTTTGATGTTGGAATGGGCTTTCAGATGTTCAGACAGCTGTTGTTGCCAAGGAATCCTTGGAAGGGCATTGCATATATGATGGAGGGTTTTGCAAGCTCCACATTTCCTATTCACGCCATACTGATCTCAGCATCAAGGTATTGTAACTAAAGCTGTTGATACAGTTCAAATACAAAAGCTTGATAGTCATCTCTTGGAGGTTTTGTGTCTAAATGTTTAAGATTCTGCAAGGATGTGATGTGCAACATTCGAGTTATATGCTATTTTAAGTGTCAGATCGATGACCAGTTTTGCTCCATAGTTTGATCACATATTCACATGAGATTGCATCCCAAAAATTCTCTCCTCCTGCAACTATTTTTCTGGTTTCTAATGATATTTGTGTTGTGGCCGGGAGGGAGATGGTCTCATTTTCGGACTTTTATTTTTCTCGGTCTGTTGAGACGATAGCTCATTAATGATTCTCAGGTAAACAATGATCGAAGCAGAGATTATACAATGCCAAATGCTCCTATGTTGAATGCTCAACCCTCACTCCTTGGGCAACAACCTCCAACACATCCAATGACGGGTCCAGGTCCTCAACAGTACAGTAGCTCCCAGTTCCCTCCACCTCAAGGGCTTGGAATGCCTCAGCATTCCGCAGGGTGGGGCCCATCATCAGCACCCCAGTCAAACCCCCTACAAATGCACAATCACCCTTACATGCAACCTGCAAATATGGCTCCTGGGATGATGCAGTTTCATAGCCAAAATGGGCTACCCCGTGCAATGCCCCCTTACCAGCCCCAATAGGAGTTTTTTCATAAATTGTTCTCTTCGGTATTTAGTTCTAAGTGGAGATGGCAGGTTTGAACTAAGGTGCGGAATATGCTTTGGCCAAACACTTGACCAAGGACCAATCAAATTCGCCGGAATGGGTATTTTGCATTTTGAAACGATAAATTTCTTTCTTTCGTTTTTCACTGTAACTGGCATTTGGATTCGAAACAAAGATTGATCTGGTGAAGGGGTTCTTATTATTGTAGGTTGTGATATTGCTAAAACTGTCTCCTTTATTGTGCTTCTTATCTATGCCTGTCACTTCTTCTTTCGGATTAAATAGCTGGTCTGCTTGGTTGTTGATTTATCCCTTCCAGTTTGGCGTTCCTGTTTCTTTACGTAGACTGGAAGTCTCAGTTGCGGCTTATGGTTGTCTAGTGACTACAGATGGTAATATCTTGCACGTGCAGGTCATAGATTCTCAGAATCTTCTTTAAGACTTAAGGGAGGAATGAGGATACGGGCCTCTGCGGCTCTTGTATAACACAGGCAGGGGGGAAAAGGAATTTCAATCTTTAATTACTTAAAACTCAAACATATGTTTCTTTGTCTAAAGTTTGTTCTTTCTGTTGTATGGGATTTCAGAGCATTGGGAGTTTCGTGATCTGGCCAGTACAAATCATCTGGTTAGTAATGGAAACATCCAGGCTTTCCACCATGGCGGCTTATGTCTGAGCCTTAGTCATGTAGTAATCATTTTAGTCATATCCTTCAAATTGCCCTACACTCTCTCTCTCAATCTTCGCATTGTGCTAGCACTTTCAATCTTTACTCTCCCGAATTTTAGTAGTTTAGGATGTGTGTTGAAGATGCTTTCACGCTCAAGCTTGTGCTCCCTCTCTCGTACGAGCACGCGAATTATGGGACTTAAGCTGGAGCTACTGCTACTATGCATGCAGCCAACACATCTCTCTTTTCCTCTGAAAAAGGACATCGATCCAACCGGCTAGGAAGAGAAAAAAGAAACTTTGAAAAAAAAAAAAACAGAAGAGAACAGAGGAGTTGTCCAAATGAAGGGCCCGCACAATTAAAAAACTCAAAGTAAAAGACTGGGGAACAACCGACAGCCAGCCTGTCATACTTCCTTTACTATTTCCCGAAAGAATCCACTCCTATTCTTACGCATACCGTTCTACGAACCTGGCCAGCCGAAAAGAAAGGCCTTACAAAAATGCTACTCCACTTGGCAAATTAATTTCACATGTGACCACGACGTCCATTTCCTGCTTCTGCTCTATTTTACAGCAATTCCCTGCAATTTTACGGACCTAACAAGAGGAGAGCACTTTCCAGAATCTATACAAGTTCCAGTAAACTGATATTCTGAGAAGCTGACGCAGTAAGAATTGAGTACGAAGCCTGATGTCATCGGATCGAAAAATTATCCAATGCCCATAGAAGACCTCCACTTCCGTCACATTTGGTGAGGGTCCAAGACAATTGTTTAACTCCATCCCAAATTCCCCATGTGATGAAAATTGGGATGGGGCATCATGTGGCAGGGCACTGAATAATCTCTCCATCAGATCGCAATGCTAGCTGAAGAGGTCACTTTTGACAAGCCTAAACAGGAATTCTCGACAAGCCCACAAGCCTTAAATTATCATTTCAACACGACGGCTGGTAGATAATAGACAATGATACTTATGGTGCAGCGAAATAAACAATACAAGTCCTTGTTCTTTAATAAGGATTCACAGCTAGCTACAGGTTTACCTTTTCCCACATGCACCGGCAGCAACAGAAGCCACAACTAAGCTTTTACATGGAAAATAAATCAACAAACCCCAAGTCTTTCCGCCAACATCATTTACACCTAAAGCAATGAGGCACGCACCCAGAAGATCTGATAGAATGAGAACCTGGTCTTCCATTTTCACCTTCCACTCAAATGATGGGGTTTCGGAACCTTTTATAAAGCTTTGGTTCTTAAGCTACTAACAGGAAATCCAGCATAATTTAAAGACCAAGACACGAATCATAACAAACAAAAGGAAGAAGAGTGCAAGTGTAAATAGAATGTGGAGTAACATCTACTACCCGTCCGCCTCCACAGACTCTAGGAATGAAAAGCCAGGGAGAAGCTTCATCCATGGTGTATAATCATAGCCTCCACCACAAATCTGGAGCATCACATCTACATACGGTCAATGGGCTCGGTCCTGTCCTGCACTGCCAATCGCTCCGACACATCAGCAAGTGATTTGAGATTGCATTTGATTAAGGCTTCTACAAAGTAGCACGTTTCGTCCTTGGTGTTTCCGTCGGGCACGTCTACCACAAAGGATTCTATCACTAGAGTCCCTGGCCTTCCATCAATGACTTCTGGGTGGACAGAAAGGATCGAAGAGTAGTTCTGGAAAATAGGGAAGGAAAAATTATAACAGCATGAAGATGACAAAACAAAGCAACCCAATGCCAGTGGGGAAACTATGGGCTCTTGAATTAGCATAACAATGCTGGCAGTGAATGTAATTAAAAAAAAAAAGGGCTAGCTTCATTGTGAATAGCTACTTCAATTTCCACTTATTTATTTCTAGCTATTCAACAAATTACACCATAAGTGGGGAGTACACCTAGTTTGTCCTGCTAATCCTAGGTAATGCAATTACTTACATCTCAAGCTCATTTACTACTTTGCACGTTCTTAGACAAAAGGGAAGGAGTCACTTTTTTCCCAATAAAAAATATCTATTCTACAAGAAAAATTCAAATACGCAAACAGTGTCCTGAAAACAAAAGGTGAGCAAAGATAGCTAAAATGAAAAAGAAATGGTTTTCAAGTTTTCATACCCTGAGTCTGTGATCACCACCTACAATCCTGATGCTAAGGATATGCTCCTCCTCGTCAAGAAGTTCCAACCTTTCAGTGCTGGTTGTGGCCGGAAGCCCCGATTTAACATCAACTTCTCTTAGACTCCCAATTTCAAGATTTCCCTTCACAACGCACCTGCTGATGAACGGCTTGTACTTTTGCGGCTGATCAAATCTCCTCACCAAGGACCAAACCTGAGTCAAAACAGAAACATTTTCAGGGAGCACCCAAACAAATTGTTGAACTCCAGAATACCAATAACCCATAAATCTCCTCAACAACCAGATAATCCAATACCTTGTAAAGGCAACTATCCAGAATCATAAGGGCCAGAAAAAAAAAAATTTGAAGAACCGAACAACCATCCAATATTTGCCTAACGAAATAAATTGGGTATCAGACTTTTTTACGGGTAATTTGAGGAGGCACAAACTCTAATCTCGATATTGCAGAAATAGCATCAGGCTAATGCATGGGCATCATATTTTATCCAGAGGGCACTTAATAGCACGGTGCATAATTAACTTTCAATTACATGCATATCAATTTTTTTTTTTTTTTTTTGTGAACAGCAATTATATGCATATCTTATCCAGTTATCCTTACATGTTTCTTTTTCAAAATTTGGCAAATATAGGAAAATATATCATCAACCGTTTTTCTCCAAATAAGGGAACTTTCGCAACCAACCAACAACAGAGTCTTCCAGTATCTAGAGAGAGAGAGAGAGATCATCTAACACAAATGTAAGCTAAATTCCATATTGAGAAAGCTAGGGAAAAAAACGAAATATAAATATAAATCCGAAAACAGACAATCATTTGAGCCATGAGAAAACAATTTGGGCAATTCAGCTGGGCCTGAAACAACACTTCTTCTTTTATCGTCAAAGCAATGCAAATAAAAACTAAGAAAATCATACACAAGATTCAAACTTCTCAGCAAGAGAAATTGAGGCCGAAAAGACTGCAGATCGAATTGCAAAGTATCGGTCAAACATAAAAAGTCAACCACGGCACCACTAGAAGTATCCAAACCCAGAAATCTAAAATAATTGTCCGCCACGAATTGCATAGAACACCATCGAATCTCAACTATGTCAGTAATCGAATTGGCCTAGATTATTAGAGAAAAAAACTAAGTTCGTCATCAATCCCGATGCCTTTTTTTGCGGTGGTTAGTAGCCTCTTTAGCTTAATCATAATTCCACAGCAACATAGTCTACGTGTTTTTCTGCTTCGACTAAAATTCAAAATCTAAAACAATAATCTAAAATCTGTTCCCACATCTATCGCAAGCACCACCAATAAACGTAACAAGTGACTACGAATCGGAAATCATAGAGAGTTTCTGATTATTACGAGATGGACGGGGGCCTTGATGTGCTTGACTAGAGTGGAACTGCATTGATTCTCAGCGGGGTAGTGCCTGTGGTGCTTCCGAATGTACTCTTTCTCCACGCTGCTAAATCCATGAGCGTTCATCTCTCTCTCCCTCTCTCTCTATACGTGTAGCAAGCTCCTTCCGAAGTCAGCTCTTTCTCTCTCTCTCTCTCTCTCTAGAACCGTAGCATCAACAACGCAACGCAACACAACTCTGTCTATCTCAACGCCTGGGGAATAATTGAGCGGTGAAGCCTCCGATGACGGAAAAGGAAAACTTTCCGACGAAGTCGAGTCGAGAGTAGAGTCAGCAGGCAGAGAGGAAAGCCAGCGCCATAGGTAACGGTTGTTGCATTTATTTTAGCGGAAGCAACCTCCACCCACTACAATCTCATCGCCTCAACTATATAATATTTAATTATTCATTCACGATATACACATTATATATATATATATACACACACACTAATAGATAGATACAGTGTTTCGTGTATTGTCTACTATTATTTTCTCTGATTTTCTTGTCAGCTTTTGCTTTGCTTTGGTTTCAGTATTATCCTGAAAGGCAATAGATATGCCCTGGGGAGCTCGTCAATTTACTCATGTGCCACTTTTTTTGTCCGTTTCTTCCTTGCTTTTTGTACAGTGATGTATAATGTCTAAGATGCCCTTTCGAAGATTGTGTAAAAAGAAGTGAAATATATATATATATATATATATATACCGTTAAAACAAGCCGCTTTGCTTTGTCTTTGTCTTGTCTTCTTGTTGTAATTTTCTTTGAAAGAATTGGGGGAATTTTTTTTTTTTTTTAAACTTTAAAACGTTTTTAAATGAGAGTTCTTTTTTCGACATCCGTGTCGTTTATAAAATCGTCTATTATCTCATAATTTATGATAAATTTTAAAATGTTTACAAAAATTTATCTGAAAAAATTATGTACTCCATTGAGATCTATCAAACAATATTCGTACTATATATAAAATATTATAAATTAAAAAATAAATAATTTTTTGAGAGCACTGTAATACATGTAATTCGGGCCATTACAAGTTCTATGCGGTTAATTACAAGAATTGATATAATTTCAAAGTACAGTACTAGTTTTGATATGATAGTTTTGTGTTTCGAAATTAATACATATGGCTTACATCACCATATAATCATGAGATCACGACTAGGCGTATAAACTGCCCTATGAATATGTGATTGCTGAAGATATCGAAAATTCGAATGATGAATCATTACACCTCGCGAATCTTCCACAACTCTCAATGCAGCAAACCTCTTTTTTTTTTTTTTTTTATCCGCTGCAAATTTCATTTCAAAAAGTCTAACGGCACCTAAATGAAATAATCATAACAGTTTGTAAGAGCTAAATCTACTGAAAATTAGGATGGGCATATAAGCTCAAAGACACATTACTGCAAAAGCACTCCAGATCCATTATAGAATCGGTAGATGAGCAACCAAGAGTTCAAACCATTAGAACTGTCCTTTTAAATGGCTAATGTTGGCATTCACGGCGCAAGGGACGAATCCCTCGCAACCGCAAAGAGATGCTCCTGTGCAAGGTTCTACTGACACTTCGAAACTACGGGCGCGATAGTTGACCAAATAACCCACAACAAGCTAGATCTTTTTGCAAGCACACAAGTCGGGATCTGGTAAAATTAGTTTGGATAGGGACCAAACCACTAAAACTCAATCAACAGCCGCGGCATCAGAAGCAGCTAGAACCAAACGGCAGACATCTACATTAGCCGACCACATCACAACACCACTACCGAAAAACGAAGTCCAACAGTCACAACACACAAAAATTTATCTTTTTTTTTTTTAAAAGCACTTCTAAAAAGAAAACGGAACGGCTCCAAATACTTAACTAGTACTCCCTCCGTCCCCATAATAGATGTCAATTTTTGATATCCGTGCTAATTTCAACTCCTTATATCTTTTAATACGGATATAAAAAAATATGCAATATGGATCTTGTTTGATAGTTCTCGATTAATTCTATTATACAAAATTTTCAAACTCATGAAAAACATTATAGATTGAAAGATATAAGCGATGAAAAATGACACGAATTTCAAAAATTATCATTCTTTTTGGAACGGAGGGAGTACTACTTAGTTACGCGTGCCCCACTTGGTCCTGAGAGAAACCCATACGAAGCACTGTTTAATCTCAAGCTGAACCCAGCTTTTCCACGCTCCTCCTTGGGCACTTTGTCACGCTCCAACAACGACATAGCCTACCCCTTTTGTGGTTATACATAGTATTTCTTCCACCGTCTGTGGAAATGGTGGGTTTGCCACCACCATTGTTGTGGTTTCTACGGTGCATTTGCTGGTGATTTGATCTTTCGTTCATCATATAAGGCCCGCTCGCAGAGTAGTAAATTCACACAAAAAAAAAGAAAAAAAAGAAAATAGCTTGATCGGTGATTTGAACTGTTCATCTTGTAATCTCTACTATTATGGCATGGATGATGCCATCTCAATCTTTTATTCTCCTAAATTTGATTATTGAAAATATTTTTTTTAAAAAACTTCATTGTTTACAATGCATTGTCGCTCACTCGTGTAGACTCATTATGTGACTTAGGTAATCCGACGTGATATATCGTGCCAAGGAGCCCGATACTGGGAGGCTTCACGCCGTAAAATTTGCTTAGACAGCGCATGTGTGTCTCCATAGAGATTAGATTAATTGGAGAGCATGTGTTTTCTCTTTGTCAACCTTGTATATATCAGCGAGGGTTAGTGGGGGTACTTTCGGGTTCGGATGGAGGTCGGTGTTGGCTCCCACCGTGGCCGTCGTTGGAGGGCCCGGTTCTCGCCTAAAGGCTTGGTGCAGCTTCCGCGGCAGTTTGGGTTTATTGGTTCCACTTTTCTTACTGTGGGTTGCCTGTGGTGGTTAGGTGGATGTCGGTGGTGAATTCTAGTGGTGGTGGTGGCTCTATCTGTGGCGGGAGGAGACGGCTGTTGGGTTAGGTTTAGGGTTTTCTTACGGATTGGATTTTTCATTGTTGTATCTGGGCTTGTAGGCCCTTGAGGTTTTCTATACTGTTTATTGTATATCTGAGCTTTTAGGCCCTCGGGTGTTGCATTGAGCTTGTCCCTTTGCCTTGGTTCCATTTTTTTATTGGATACCTTTCTCCTCTCCCTAATAAAATGTTATTTTGTCGTTCGAAAAAAAAAAAAAAGAATTAGCTCACAGAAGGTCTAGAGGCTATCCATAATCTGACCCCAAAGTTACAAGCAACTAAAGTTCACGAGAAGCGATTGTTGGAGAGCGTGGTTTACACGCCATTAATTACTGGAGTATAAATAAATAAACGAGATTGTGGGCTACCTCTTTTCCGGAGCCGATTCCGGGAGGGGGGGTGCTTGGAAAGTTGGGTGCCACGTGATTTGAGGAGTAGGAGTAGAAAAGTACGTGCGACCCAGAAAAGAAAAACCATTCTGGGTTTTATTATAAGGAAAAATCTAAAATCAACCCAATAGGCTGATAATAGTGAGTGTATGAATATATATTAAAGGGTATAAAAAGTACACAAAAATACGTATTTAACTTGTTTTTTAGTGTGCTTATCGTGTCAGCCCAGTGAGCTGACAATAGCATGACCGTTATTATAATTAGAGGAGAAGAATTGTGGAGTCAATTTTGAAGCTTTCTTTAATTTTTCCATTCCACAGTGGAGTAATTTGTAATTCCATCCCTCTCTCTCTCTCTTCCTCCAATGACCTTATCTCTATCTGCAAATGTAAGCATGATTTGTCAAAATCTAAACTAAACCAAACCTTACGTACCCGCAAAATTGAGAATCAGTAATTAATTGGGCTCACTCAGTCACGGTCATGGTCATTATCACCTGGCTGCATTGATCAGGTCAAGGAATTTTTTTTGTGTGTACAAGTGAAGGAAAAGATATTCAACCAACCCTCTGCACCCTTAATTACAGGGGGATAGACATATGGACAAGAAAAACGGGTCAATGATTTGAAGTATGGAGGGAGCCATGGGAGGAGGATTTATTTGGCATTTGAAGCGACTGGATAAGATAAGATTTTGTTCATTTGTGGAATTTAAATACTGGACTATCAGTTGCTGGTAGTGTTTTTTTTTTTATTTTTTTTTATTTTTAAAGAAAACTACCTCGTCACTCAAAAATTTTTTTTTTCTTTTTTCCCCCTGTCTTTCCAAATGGCAGATCAATGGAGATGTCACCGTGATCTGGTGAAGTCATATCGTTGCATCACTACGAGAAATGGAGCTTTCTGCGACAGGATTAATTACCGACGCAAATGATCACTTGTTTGCAACGTTAGCCCGTTGCAACAACTATTCATATTTTCTCTCGAATCCTCGCAAATTTGAGTTAAACGTCGCAAATACCTGCCGAATATTATTAGCGGCTGCGACGGTATTTACCGACGCAAAAAAAGTTCTGTTTCTTGTAGTGCATGGACCCACATAAAAATAAGCCACTTTGATTAGTAGAAAGATACTATATATACACATAGGCAAGTGTGTGTGATGGAAATCCAAAATTTCTAATGAGTTCTCAACCGCAAAATGGAGTTAGGAGTAAAACGAAGCAGTTGAGACTTGAGAGAGCTGGCAGGTAGATCATCAAAACTTCGAAAACGATTGGTTTCCACCTTTGTCTTCTTATCTATTTAGCTGAGAGAAGGGGAAAAAAAAAATCACTCTAAAGTTTAATAAATGGAACGGAATGTGCTATGTCTTCCATAAAATGCAAAGAAATTAAGCAGCAAATATTTTCACTCTTCGGTCTTTGCTACTTGCTCCGTTCCTAAATGACAGTGCACCATGAAAAGACATGCATTTTTCGGATTAAAAAATAGAACACTTTCGTGCATCGTTTTTCAAATTTCTTGACACCGAATTAAATATCGCAATTAGTTCTTTAATTTGGTGTCAAAAAAAAATTTATAAAACAATCCACAGAAGAACCTTATTTTTTTTTTGTCCGAAAATTGAACGTTTTTTTCATAGTGGACTATCACTCAGGAAAAGGAGGAGTACTTTTCTTTAGTTTCCCAAAAAAACAAAAGAGTAGGAAAATAATTAGTTTCCATTCTTTCCTCTCTCTTTTTTGATCGGACATTCTTTCCTTACCTTCCAAACAGAGTGTGGGTTTTTAGACCAAGATGCTTCGGATTTTCCAAACTTCGTCTCCATGTTTGCGGTCATGTCGTCAAAGTTTGTGGCCGTAACGTTAAAGTTTGATGTCATGGTTTCGATATTTGCGGTCATGGCGTCAAAATTTGCGGTTATGGCACCATAAGTTTGCGTCCATGGCATCAAAGTTTGCAGCCAAAAAAGATTTTCTCCAGCCCAGGAGGAAATCCTGTAGCCATGTGATGTGTGAAGTGCTGAGGTAACCCGCGTCATTTAGAGCTTGTTCATTTGAGGTACTTAAAACTTTTGCGCACAGTTTTCAATAAATTTCTCTATCTATCTCTCTTCATTCATTACACTTTAAAACCTCTCTCAAAATTCAAACCGAACAGAGTCTTTCTTTTGTGTTTC
The DNA here is from genome assembly GCA_025413875.1 of Rhododendron molle. Taxonomy (NCBI): domain Eukaryota; kingdom Viridiplantae; phylum Streptophyta; class Magnoliopsida; order Ericales; family Ericaceae; genus Rhododendron; species Rhododendron molle. Next base: position 44,028,514 of record CM046396.1, read on the forward strand.
CACGTGACATAACCTTCTCACGAACACAGTTAACTTCCTCACTAACCTAGCTTTTTTTTTTCTTATGATAACCGAGGAATAGCCTACAACCGAACCACAATTGGACCCGACTGCGCAACCCAAACCTCGGGGGAACTAGCTCGGCCACACCAGTTATGGCCCCCCACTTACTATCAGGGTAGTCACCCGATGGAAAATCGAACCCTTGACCAAGAGAAGTACTCTCAAAGTCAGTCAGTCATTCGCCCTTACCACTGGAACAACCCTAATGTGTGTGCTAACCTTGTTACTCGGCTATGTTCTTTTTTTTATTCAAACTGATATTTACTGGAGTAGTATATTTTTTTGACAATGAAAAGTTACATTCTAATGGTTACTATTACGGGACACTACATCACTTATATAAAGTCCGAAGCAACTACGTCAAACCCATAATACTCCCTACGTCTCTATTTTTTAGTCCTTCGTTTCATTCATTCATTTTTTTTTTTTTTTTTTGAACTGCCTCATTTCATTCTAACCGAATAGTAAATTGATTATCTTTTCAATTGGTAACACTTTTTACATGCGTTATAGATCTTGTTTGATAACTATCAATCAATACTATTTAACAAAGTTTTCGAAATCACCTAAAATCTCATAGATTTTAAAATATAATCAATTGAAAAGTGACAGGAACTTCTAAAACGGACTAAAAAATTGGGACGGAGGGAATGAGTAATTCTAAAAATACCCCTTACGGGAAAAAAATAAACCAAAAACTGAACACTCATAATAATCAATTATTGCCTTCGACTAAAAAAAAACTTAATTTATTTCATACTAGAAGAGAGGGGAATAGGTGATCAAAATTCAGTTTGGGAAACGTGTGTTGAGGAGAGAAACGTAATTTGATAATGGAATACTTTGTGAGCAGCTATGGAAATACTTTCTAGCTCACATATGATTTTACACGAAAAAAAAAAAATACTAGTTTATAAGGTTGAGTTAAATAATGGAAGTATCACACAATGGTGAGAGATTCACATGTGCCCAACTAAGTGTTAAACAAAAAAAATAATAAATCTGCAATTGGAACGAGACAAAATCAAGTGCTCATTGGGAAATTTTTTAAGCTAAGCATATGGCATCATCAATTGGTGGGCTGATTTGATTAGGTGGGATGGTTATGCTGTTGATTATTAATGCATAATAATTGATTAAGAAAGAATCATTTTTTTAATTTGGACAGCCGTGAACCCACCAAGAGAGAATCACTAATTAAAGGTTAATTAAAAGGTGATTCAAAACTGCATTAGTGTGATCTGTTATCAAGCATTAATTTGGAACCCATCAATTTAAAATTTTGAGAAAGGTAGTTGATGTTTCGTCAGTCCAATAGGGATTAGCATCATGAATTTGTAATTTACCTAAATGGAGCTGCTTTGTGAGGTTATTTCTTGTAGTCTTCCACCTAATTACATCGTGCTTGTACTCCCGCTCAAATCGATGGAACTTGGATTAGTTGGATAGTATACAGTGGTTGCGTTTTATTAAGAGGTCAAGGGTTCAATCCTCTCACCCAATTATGACTTCTTAATGTGCCGAATTGCTGATTGGCTATGACCTCCCAATATGCAAAATATAAGAAAGAGTAAAAGGTCTTTCCATGTCTCCACTTGGGCTATGCTTCACAAGGCTTGCATATAGGAATATCGACGTACATAATTTAGTTTGGACTAGCTCAGTTGATCAATCATGTATATCCTTAACTGGCGCTTCAAAAGGCGAAACTCTCGTCGTAATTTGGCGACTGGGAGGTCAGAAACAGAGTAGTCCGTCTTTTAAACCTATCTTGTTTGGAAGCTTTTAACATGCTGCTACTATGCTGAACCAAAAAATTTGACCACTGATAGAGAAGGAATGACCACCATGAAAAGGACTTCATAAAGTCCCTTCAGAAGAATCTTTCCTGAGACTACAGAGCAAAGAATAAAGTTCACAAGAGAGTATTTCAAACGGGAATTCTAGATTCCTCCAAATAATTGCAGCAATAGCTTCTAACTTTGTAGCTGCTGAGGTCCCTCGCGGACATCCGACAAAAGTGGAACGATAGTAGATTTTAACAACACCCCGTTTAACATGTGGAAAAGAAAACATGTAGAACTTGGGAACTAAGGTTGTACTTTGCTTGTTTTGGTACGAGGGTCACTCTAAATGAACAAAACTAGACCCCGGAAAATTGTCTAAAAGTTATAAGAGGAGATTCATTTTGGGCGTGACCTCCTTATACTCTAAAGTCGAATCTACACCCTCCATACGCATATTTTCCTTTTCTTTTTGTGTGTGCCCATGATGGATTTTTTCAATGAATATCGTTTCTCCTTTTTTTTTTTTAAAAAAAAAAAAAAAACATTTTCCACTAAAAGTAAAAGAAATAGTATTTATACAGTAATCCTTGGAAAAATGCACCAAGACGGGGAAAAAGGATCAAAAGAGAAATGGAATTTTAAGCCCGTTTGACATATACGGTTGGTCACCATCATTTTGTTTTGCCTTATCTTTGAAGCCCTTATTACGCACACATGCATGCATCTTATCTTCTCTGAATTAGAAGGGGTTGGATTTTCTCCTCAGAACATAATTAAAGGCGAAGAGGGTTTAAAGACTTTCTCTGACTTTTCCCTTTTTCTGGTTCTTATCTCTACAACCACAAACAACAATAAAAACCAAAATGACTTTGAACATTCCCTACAGTATTGGGTTTTGCAGCCTTCACTTCGGAAAAGAAAGCACATTCGATAGAGCCCAAAAAAACAGATACTGTGCCGAGTCAAAACTCACGAAGTAGTCCAAGAAATATGGATTGGGTTTGGCCAAATTCCCATTAGAAAAAGGGCAGTAACGCTTGTTTCTGTAAGATAAAACAGTCTGCTGACAAGAACGTCCAGGACTTTTGCTTCGAGTAATATCGGAGTACGTCAAGTTTCTGTCCCGAATCAAAATTATCACCTTCGTTTACCCCGTATACCTATTTATTATGGGCGGGTGGATGCGCGCCACCCATAAGCAGTTCCTCCCGACAAACAGTTCCTGAATTCTACAAAGGAGCCAAGAAACTAGAAGCAGAGCACTGAATAAACAAGACAGGGAATTGCATACCGTTTAGCAACGGCAAGGTCAAGGAACTACCTGAGATAGGCATAGAATACATGAAGATAATAACTTATGAGAACAGGTAACACATTGATCAAGGTCAATGTAAAATAGGGAGGCAACTCTTTCAAATACTGAGGTGAAAGAAAGCAACTCACAAATGACTCCTTGTGTTGTTGGTAGATTACTACAAGCAGAAAGATAAAGCTGAAATCCCTAGTTGGATGCAGAACCATAAGGTTGGAGAGCATTCACATTTACAAATAACTAAGAAACAAAAACCATGTATTTTGATGCTGTAGACTGTATTGAATTTCAGAAAAGAGAGACAAATCGGGGATGGTAATGTATGAGTTCCATTGTAGTCCCAAAAATACATTGACAAACTAAGAACGCCAATATTCATCTTTAATCCACTTCTCCACCAAATGTCCTCCACTTTCGCACCTAGCCCATAAATTTAAAAACCATCGATGTAGCCAACTCTACATAGTTGGAACAAAACATGTCTAGAGTTGAGTTGTTACCAAAAAATGCTTTAAAAACCATCGATGTAGCCAACTCTACATAGTTGGAACAAAACATGTCTAGAGTTGAGTTGTTACCAAAAAATGCACCCAGTAAATCTCCAGCAAGCTTCACATTCTGCTTGATCAGCTGTTGTCGACATTATCTGCTTCCTTGGCGACTTTGGGGATGCCTATCATCTCTTCTTGAATTCCTCCCAATTCTCCAACATCTATTCTTCATTAGCTTCCACAGAATTAGTCACATTCTCATCTACTCAAAATCCTTTGTCTCTCTGCAATCTCTCTTTCTCAGCTTTTCCATCATTCTCCTCTATTGCAGACTCACCAGCTTCAGTAACTACCTGAAGAAGTTCCAAAGGTGTAGCTGCGGGGTCCAGCTCAAGGCAGCCCTTTGGAGAATTCTGAGCTTCTTGGCCCGTAAGCAAATAGTTGGGGACTAAATGAGAAAACCGAAACATCTCCTCTTTTGGTATCCTCCTTACTTTCATGAAATCCGCATCCCTGCGAAATACCGTCTTGAATCCAGCAACCTTGACAAGAGGAGCGACAAGCACACCTTGATTCTCATTGAAGTCTTCAAGAACTTCCACCATGTCATACTTGTGAATCACTTCATCTGGGGTGTGTTCATTCCAATCAGAGGCCCAGTTTCTGTAAAGGGCCCACGCATCCCCCTTTTTTGGCAATATGCAAACAGTCCCACGTGGACCTTTTGTCCAATTAACTTTGTGTGAAAACGAATTTAGTGAGTTGGTGACTTCGTGTTTCCCAATCCTAAAATCCCCACAGGTTTTAAAGAAACCAGAACCAACCCAGTCCAGAGTACTACTAAACTCGCTGTTTGTTTTTGAGTTAAGCCAACTGATCCGCATCTTGAATGGGTTTAAGGATATTACCTTATGAATCAAAGCATAGAAACGTGGCATGCCATCGTCACTATCATATGCAGACCAAACTTGGTTGTCATCAAAAGCACTTTCTGTCCGGTCTGAATCAAAATCATGAAAATCAGGATCTGGTACGTTAATTGCCGCTGGTCCAAGGTCCTCTTTATCTGCATCCTTGGCAGAAGTACCACGAGATACTCCAATCCCATTCAGTTCACGAGTTTCACCTTTGACAGAGCTTTTATCTTTCTCTTTTTTGCTATTCTTCAATTTCTCTTTCTTTGAATTTGCTGACTTAGCCTCTGAGTTCAAATCACTTAACTTCTTGCAAATCTCAATCCGAGCCCTTGCCACAAGCATGTTCCGAACTTCAAGCGGTGTCAACTCTCTGGTGCTGTTTGGCTTACCATAATTTCCAGAAAATCCATAGACATGGACCCTATCTGCATCAGGTCCAGCATTTCTCAATCCAAAATCATTTCCCATTGCTGTCTGTCCTCCATAACCATGTCTCTGTCTCAAGAGCCTCTCCCACTCACTGGTCGCCTGTGTTTCCTCCCTCGCTCTCTTCAGTCTCTCATTTACCTGCTGAATAACACTTGCAGCTTTTTGAGCTGTAGAAGGTTCAGAGACTGTGGTACCCACTCCAGCTGTTCTAGTGAATTGACCCTGTTGGAGTTTTACATGATTAAACGAATTAAAACCTGCCGACCTTCCTGGTCCCGCATATCTTCCCGGATCAGATGGATTACCGTTAGTGGCATGATGTCCTCGATCCTGGTAGCTTTGGCTAGATGATGAGTTAAATGGCTTAGAAAAATTCGCAGGTGGAGCCGTCTCTGAAGCCAGAAAAGCCTGTTGACAGTTGGGGCAAAGGAGAGTGTGATTGAGATATGTCCTAAGATACTCATAATGCATCTTGCATCGATAGCAGATTGTCCAGAAAGTATCGGCTCTTGGATATGGTGGAGGACGAGCTGAAGGGGGGTGTGCTCGGGCAGTATTGTTCTGCGTCTTTAAATTTGAAGTTGTACTGTTTGGGAAGTTAGGAAAACCGTTTGCAGAATGAACCCCAGCCTTGGTTGGAACTTTCTGTTGCAACCCCCTTGAGCCCCTCCTTTGGTTATAAGCTAACCTCTTAGCTTTGTCAGATATCAAACTCCAGGCCTCTGAAAGGAGTTTAAATGCACCCTCTGCACCAACAGTTTTGTTTTTATCAGGGTGAAGCATCAGAGCTAACTTTCTGTATTGTTTCCTTACTGTTTCATCGTCAGCATAGGGGTTTACACCCAGTATCCCATACCAATCCACTTCCCCGCTAATCTTATTCTCCGCAGCGCTGTACACATCAAGCGTGGTCAGCATTTGGGGAAGACCATCAAGTCCAGGATATAAAGTTTGGGCCTTCAACACAAATTTCTTTGCACCAGCAAAATCCTTCTCCGCTAACTTTCTCTCAGCAATTACTTTTGCCCTGACGGCCTCGTCTTTATTACATTCCATAACTTTAATGGTCAACCTCAATGTTTACTTCAACTTTTTTTTCTAGGTTTAAAGTTAGCCAGAACCCAAGAACAAGTGTCGGATGCTACAAAAAGAGGTACAGATTGTACAGTGCCTGATTACCTGATTCAAAACAAAGAGGACTTACTATAATCATACACATAAAACGCATTAAATAACAAAAAAGCAAACACATTTTCCAATGAGAAGTGAACCACGGGTTTTGTGCATTCTGCCGAACTTAGAAACAATAACAGTACATTCCTGTCAAACCCAACTGAGTCCAAATGAATATAGAGCTATAATAATTGTTTGAAAGCATTTTAACTTTCTTATACAAATCGCATACCCATTCGATTCTTCACTACCACCAGTCCTTGAACTGTTTTGGAAACAAATCTCGCTGTTTGAATACAAATGAGGCTCTTTCTTAAAAACACAATGTGGAAAAATACCATACTTATTAGCCAAGTCCATACATGCCTAGAAGAGTGAGCACACAAAGATGTCATTGTTTAGGGACGCCAAGCTTCACATATTTACTATAATTGTCAGCCAAATCTAAGCATCGGGATCTGTTTCCGCATTGATCACTTATTAGGGATTCCAAAACTCGTGCATGAAATGCAACTTGATTAGCTTCATTACAGAAAGTTCCAAAACACTATATTCATCTAGATCTTCAATCCCTTCAATCCAACAAACCAATTTGGGAAACAAATCTCACTCGTTTGGATGTATATGAGGTTCGTTCTTTAAAAGTACCATCATTAGTGGCACAGATCTATACATTGCTAGGGCCTAGGGGAATTATTTAGGGATCCCAAAATTTACAATATTCATCGGCCACAGCTATGCACCTGCTCGAGTATCAGGGCCTTGGTTTACATTGTGCAGGGACTTGACATTTTACATACACGAAGCACATTAGTTTCATTAGGTAGACAAACACCTAATATTTCAAGCAAAGATATTTATTCTCCCAGCAAATCCAAATGCCATTACTATTTAAATAAGCGAGTTATCAGTCATAACTTTGTCATATCCATTGGGCTCTTCAATTCCCACGATCAAGTGAACAGATCTGGAAGCAAATCTCATTGGTTTGGAAACATGAAAGGCTTTCTAAACGAGTACAATGTAGCAGAAAAAGCACGAGTGAGTATGCACACAGAATATCCATTGTTTACAATTAAGGTCTCTAAATCTCAAAACATTACTCTAAACCTCTAATCATTGGACAAATCAGCATTTATAACCTTTTATCAAGACTCCGAAATTCATCCGCATGAAAAACAGCTCGATTAGTTACATTAACCCAAAAAAGCACTTTATGTTTCAAAGCAAAAGTTTCTGCTCGGCTTTCCCAGTCTGTAATCTAGGTGCTACTATCGTTGAAACAAGTCAATTGTCAATCGAATCCCCATTAAATATCAACACAGCATCGAAATGAAACTGCAAATTAAAATGACCAATTACAAAAAACAACAAACCACTTCAGCAAGAACTTCAAGGGCAGTTCAGGAAGAGGGGGAAAAAAAACCTTCGAGGTACAAAATATGATGCGTAACGGTTAAAATCCACTGCATGAAAAAAGAAATCTAGAAATCAAATTGGAACAAAACAAATTTGACATGGATCTATCAAATTGAACTGCAAAAACAACTATTTAACTGTCGAATTTCTCCATTTTCGAATCCTCGAATTGGTACCCCCCAAACTGAAACCCTAGAAAAATGGCAGCATATTGCTATACGAAAACGTCTAATTTGAGAGAGAATCGAAAGATGCGGGTGATTACCTCTGGAGTGATGAGCAAATTTGAATCAGGTATTTGGGTTGAGCTGAGCTTGTGATTTTTCCCACCAAAAAGAGAGAAATGGAAAAGACCCAAGGAGCGAGGAAAACCCAAAAGCCTACGAACAAACCCAATTGGAACTCCCAAATGCGAAAGCCTCTCTGAAAATTGGGCAACTAAAGGTAGGCGTGGGCTTTGTTTTTATATTTATTATTTGGTTCCAACTTTTTCCTCTTACCCTAACTAGGGTTACCTTAACTAGGGTTAGTTTATAACTCAAGTTAAAAAGATTTTTTCTCATAGGAAAAAAAGTGCTACGGGGAGAGTTCGGCCTAACTTTTTTATTTTGACTTATTTTTTGTCTTTCATGAACTTTTTGGTAATTTAGCGTTCGATTTTAGATTATTTATTTACCACGGCGAGAAGGATGAAAGAGTAAGTAAAATTCATAATTCAAACTTGAAAAAGTTCGGAAACGACAACAATAATCAAAAATTTGTCCTTTTCAAAATATTTTTTCCGTTAGTGAAATTTTTAATAGTTTTTTTAGGCATAATTTTATAAAACCTAGTGAAATTTTTAAAAAAGACGAAAAATGAGCCAATATAATAAATTAGGCCAAACCATTATTTCAACGACCAATTGGCTGGTTCTATCAATTCGGCTTATATCGACAATAATTGAAGAGCTTTAAATAACGTCGTGGGCCAATACATCAGATGAATTTCGTATATGATAAAATTTTGCGATGATGCAAGATGGATTAATTTGTCTTGATTAATCGAAATGAATTTATTTATTTTTTTGGGCGGTAAATAATCGAAATGAAAGTTGCGAAAAGTCTCGAAAGAAATTAATGTCGTAGGTCACCCCAAAAGTATTGTTACTGTACCCATTTTCAAATATGGATTGCACTAAAATATTAAAAAAATATATATAGAATTGATCCAGATTGGCATTATAACTAGGTCAATTAATTGATTCAATCCAATGACACGTCTCAAAATCTCGGAAAGAGTAAAACAATGGACAATTCGTAGTTTACATTGTTACACAAGAAAGAGACAAATTTTCTCTTTATTTCCTCCACAAAGGTTAAACTGTTAAAGTGAGGAATATTCTCAAGTTGAAATCCCCTGATCTCCTGCTCTTTTATTGTCACACATCAATAAGCCCTCCCTAACGTTCAGTACCGAATTTTATATGAGGCTCTCTTCTTCTTCTTTTGAAAAAATATTTTGTTGAATTCGATAATGAAAGAGAATCATTCCAATTATAATGAAATCGTAATCAATCACAATCAAATCATAATCTCAATATCACGATATTATTTAGTATATGTAAAGATTCTAACATCTACGTGCATTGAAACGAAATTGAGCCGTTTACAAGCCTTGGGTACTGTTTGCTCCATTACTGTGATTTTTCTTAGACCCATCGATTGAACGACACGTGGCATAGTAGGAAAAGATGATTACGTGATCGAAAGGTAATTATGTACCTTAACATCACGGGCAAACCCAATCAAGTAAAATCTACATGACCGGCCCGTCAAGTGGCCAATACATGAGGGATATTTATAAAGCTTTATTTACAAGACTGACCCGTCGAGTGGCCAATACATGGGACATGTTCAGTTACTCACTAAGTGTTATTTGGACTTGCTACTCGTGACAACTCATGTACAGGTGTTGAAAAGAGAAGTGTGCAGTTATTCCCACAAGCCAGAAGCAGTTATTCATAGACATAGAAGCAGTTTCTTCTGACGTGGGCAGTTTACAAATTCATCAGCCAGAGAAAAATCAACTGCTCATGAAAGAGATCAGTCAGAATGGGTTTAACTGCCACCTTGGAGGGAGATTCAAATTCAAATTAGAGAAGGCCTCTATTTATGCTTGAAATCGAGACAGATTACGGACACAAAAACGACGCCAATCAGGCCTTTATCTTTTTCTTTTCTAGGAGTAGCTATAACTTGTAATTGTTCACTCAACTCTCTCGGTTGATTGTTCTTCTACTTTGAAGTTTAATAAAGTCCATTTATTTTACTTCTTCCATATTCCACCCACTACATTGTTTGCTCCCAGAGAAGTCCTGAAACATAGCAAGGAACCAATCTCCACTTTCCACACCCACATTCCAGCAAACAACAAAACTAATTCCCGTCGATCACCCGTCGAGCGGATCGAACCAGAAAAATAGTAAACAATTTTTGGCGCTAGAAGGAGGGCTCTTACTAATTTAGAAGTAAGACATGGCACCGAAGACTAGGAATCAACTACCAGCCGATGGTAACAATGAAAACAACAATTCTACCAATGCTAATGGTGGAAATGATGTGAATGAAGGAAATGCAGTGAGTCCAAATCAGAGGATTCCAGAGATTGGCCAGTCAAATGGCCCAGAGGTAGAGCTAGCGAATTTGGTTCAACAAGTTATAAGAACGTTGAGCAATCCAGGAGATGAGACGGCCAAAATGTTGGTGGCCGCATTCAAAATTGCAATGGCACAGAATCAAATAACTCAACCGACAGTTGAAGTGCCAGTTAATGTGAATGTTAATCCAGGACAAAGCAGTGGGCAATTAAACCCTGTAACTGAAGTACCTTCTTCTCAGGTATATGATAATCCAACTTTTGATGCCATCTTTACTGGAGTCAATAGAATTCCACTGGAAAATCAAAATCCTAGACAGAATCAGAGTTTTTATCAAAGTGTTCCAACTACAATTCCGATAAGTATGGGAATTGGAAATATTGGAAACCAAAACCCAAATCCATATAATGTTGAAGTTAGGGGACAGCAATTTAATTTGAACAGGAATGATAACCGAAACATACCAAATATGGCTAATAATGACCCCAATATGTATGGATTTGATCCACCAATTTTTAATCAAAATGGGAGAAGGCCAGATTATCCATATGGATATGAAACTAGGCCTGACTTAAATAACCAAGCAGGAAGAGTGCAAGAACCCAATTTGAGGGCTCAACTTACGAATATCATGCAAGATATGTATGGTCCAGGGCTCAGGAGGATCGAAAAACCCATGTTCAGAAAATCGTATCCAAATTGGGTTGATAATGTGCCTTTTCCTAGGCATTATAGAATTCCAGACTTGGTTCTTTTCAATGGAGAAGAAAACCAATCAACTGTTGAACATATAGGTAGGTTTTGCCTACAGATAGGCGAAGCAGATTTAGATGAAGCTTTAAAATTGAAATTGTTTCCTCATTCTCTTACTAGAACCGCTTTTTCATGGTTTATTAGTTTACCTCCAAATTCTGTTCATTCTTGGAGGGAAATGGAGGAACAATTTCATACTCAATTCTTTAGACATGCACCAGAAATTTCTGTAGTAGACTTGGCTAAAATACGACAAAAGCCTTCAGAGTCTGTTGAACAATACATGAATAGATTCAAAAAGATTAGGAATCAGTGTCATTTTTACATTCCTGAATCTGAAATAGTAAAAATTGCCCAAGAGGGGCTTGATTATGACTTTAAGAAACATTTCACTGGCACTGAGTTTAGAGATCTGTTTGATTTTACTTCAAAAGCCATAGGATATGAGGCTATTCTTATGGAAGGAGAAATTAGAAAAAACAAATCACTTGGCACATATTATCAGGATGTAGAAGGAGATGTAGAGATTGATGTTGCCCAAGTAATTGGTAAAGCTCCAATTGTGTGTGACACTTTAACAAAAACTGAGAAACCTGTGAATATGCCTTCCTCTCATCCGAATAGGAGAAATCAGGCAAATTTTAGACAATATTCATTTGATTTGTCTAAAGCAGATCAGTTGTTTGATGAACTAATAAAGCAAAAGTTCCTAACTTTATCACCAGGGCATGTTATTCCTCAAGAAAAGGATAGAAAAGGAAAAGATTACTGTAAATGGCACAATTCTTTTAGACACAACACCAATAATTGTATTACTTTTCGAAATTGTGTGCAGGACTTAATTCAGAAAGGTTTGTTGTAATATGCCAAAGGAAACAAAGAAGTAATGGGAATTGACATTGATCCGTTTCCATTAGTGGATGTCAATGTGGTGACTGCCAGACTAAAGAAAGGGAAGATGGCATCTCAGATTGAGAAAAGAATTCAAGAAGAAAGTGACATCATGGAAACTGAAGAGGAAATGCATGTCAAACAGAAATTTGAAAATTATTTCTGTTTACGATGTGACAGGGAAATTAAATCTGGAGAGGAAGTGATTGCAGAAAAAGAATACAATGGAACCTATGCTAAAGGTTCTATAAGGTTCAACACAATGGGTTGTAATGATTTACAGATTTACGTTGGGCCAAAGTTGATATTTGAAGGTGAAGATCCAGGGGTGTTTATACCATCCGAGTCTATCAAGTGGTATGGGAAGATGATGGGCCATTCCTATTTAAAGGATATCCAGTAATCCCGGCCATGCCAGGGAAGCCAGACCCAAGTTTGATTTACCCACCTGTGTTTAGAGGTAGAGGTATGTATCAAAGGGGTATGAGATCTAGAGGTAGGGTCCCCTTTGTTAGAAGTGGATACCAAGGGAGAATGGTTGTGCCACCAAATATGGAACACCATATGTGGGATACAGTAAGGCATCCGAAATTCCCAATTGAAGGGGAGTTTACTCCCATCACTAATACTCAGAAAATGAGGTTGCAGAGAAAGATTTCAGAAAGGGAAAGGAGAGATTCATATGTGGAAGCAGAATCGATGCAATGGCCAGAATTACAGGCCAGAACAGTTTTTAATCAACCAATTCCATTAGTTTGGAATAGGGAACTAGCAGTGCCTAAGCAGAAGGCAAAAGAAATAGAAAAGCTTGGGGGGCAAGACAGTAAACCAGGTCTAGCCCAGAGACTTGGGGGGCAATGTCCAAGTCCTTCGGATACTTCAGCTCTGTCGATCAAGGAGCAGAAAGCAATATTTAAGAAAAGTTTGAAAAAGAAGATAACAGAATTTCAACAGGTATTGCTAGAGGATGATGAAGATGATGATTTACTATCTGTTGACAGTTCAGATATCATGAAAGAGGATCCTAAAGATGTCAGAAATGAAGAGGATCCTGATTCTATTTCATTTGGTCAAGCTTTGAATACCATTCAATTCGGGTTAGTTTCTCCTACTAAATTATCATGTAATATGATTTTGGTTTTGCCAAAAACTTTTCAGGTAAAGCCTAATCAACCAACTAGTTTGGAAGGAGATGTGGAAGATAAAACAGATGCAATAGTGAAGATAAATGATCAACAAGAGAAAGATTTCCAACAAGAATCCATAAGAGTGGAAAAAGATGCAGTTGAAAAAGATGTGGTTGTACTTAGGTCTCCTAATGATGCTTTAGTCAGGCATCTAAAGCCTTTGTATATCATGTTACATATCAATGGTCAACCTATCAATAAGGTTTTAATTGATAATGGGGCTATTGTCAATATTTTGCCTTCAAGGATGATGAAGGTATTGAACAAGAGTGATGCTGACCTAATTCCAACAGAGGTTACAGTTGGGAACTTTGCAGGGGGATGTTCACCTGCTAAAGGTGTAATTTCTTTGCAGTTACAAATTGGTAATAGGAAAATGAATACCACTTTCTTTGTAATCGACTCTTCATCCAATTACAATGCCTTGTTAGGTAGAGATTGGATCCATATAAATGGATGTGTTCCTTCTTCCTTACATCAAGCATTGATATTTCTCAAATAAGGGCAAAGTAAGGAAGGTGCAGACATGGAGATCCACTGGGCAGACAAGCATCCATTCAAAGCAGATACTAACAATGTAGAAGCAGGTCTATATGATGAAGACTTGTGGCCAGTCAAGATTGAGGAGTCAGAAGTGAAATCAGTAGGTTCAAGTCTGACTGAAAACCAGTTTCTCAAGTATATCAAAGATGGCTTGCAAGAATTGAGTGAGGATTTTGTTAGACCTAACATAATATTGAGGTCTAGTGGTATTGAATTTAAAGTTTCCCATGTCTAGTGAAATGGTGAGTTTGGTAGATGAAGAGTTGGCTACCTTGAAAGCCACTTTCAAAAGACTATTTTCTTTTATTGTGTCTAGAAGATTAGAGGCTGATGAGCCTATTTCTTGTAATTGGGCAGAATGTGTGATAGATGATAGTCCCTTAACTTTAAAAGAGTTTTGAAGGAAAGATTTTTCATCCCTTCAAACAGATCCCTCACGACTTCATAGGGATTTATTTACTTGAATTAAATGTTTTAACTCAAATAAATAAGGGGGGCATTGTTTGCTCCATTACTGTGATTTTTCTTAGACCCGTCGATTGAACGACACGTGGCATAGTAGGAAAAGATGATTACGTGATCGAAAGGTAATTATGTACCTTAACATCACGGGCAAACCCAATCAAGTAAAATCTACATGACCGGCCCGTCAAGTGGCCAATACATGAGGGATATTTATAAAACTTTATTTACAAGACTGACCAGTCGAGTGGCTCGTCGAGTGGCCAATACATGGGACATGTTCAGTTACTCACTAAATGTTATTTGGACTTACTACTCGTGACAACTCATGTACAGGTGTTGAAAAGAGAAGTGTGCAATTATTCCCTGATAAGCCCTCAATAGTGTAAATAATAGGGCTTATCTCTCTCATTTTTGTCACACACAAGTGCATAACTTGCTTGATTTGAACGATATTGCACGAAAGGTGTGTTTTTGGCATTTGCAGGTAAATCGCGTGAATAAGGCGCATTTGAAGGCCATGGATAGCCCCGTGGGTGTCCAAGTACCCAAGACCATGTGGCGCTCCGCGACCAAGTCCCAAAAGTCATGAAAAGAAGCTTTGAAGCATATTCGGGATGTCCAAGGATCAAGGGAAGTGAGGGAGATGCAAGGATGTTACCCAAAGCAACTCATTTTCCGACCAGCTGAGGGTAGAATCGGCATAACTTTTGATGTAAAAATTATTTTTGATCCAAATCTCTTGGGTTAGAAAGTAGACTCAACAAGCTTTCCAACGGTTCGAAAAACACCCAAATCCGAGTTCGGGAGTGTCCGGAGCGAGCCCGCGAAGTTGGAAAAGTGCCTGCAGAATCCAGCCAGCATGGGGATTGATCCCCCCTGACCAGGGATCGATCCCCCACCATCGGAACCTTCAGAATCTGCAGGGACCGATCCCCCTCTGACCAGGGATCGATCCCTCACTCCTGCGCGGACATTTCGGTGGCATTTTTGTAAATCTTTTGTGAAGGGGGTATATATACCACCCTTAGCCCGATTCTAGGGCATTCTCCATTTTTCACTTTCTCTCTCTACCTCCCTCTTCTCCTCTCTTCTCAAGCTCTCCTTCTCTCTTCAAAGGAGGGGGATTGCAAAGGTTTTGGGGTAGATTTCCTTCATTAATGTTGTAAGTATACTTGTGTTTTTCATTAATCTAGCTTTCATTTTCGTTTTTGCCCATGTTTTCATATCTCTCTTTGTTTTGCCTTGTGTTTACACCCACTATGGGTGAGTAGTGATTTAGGCTTGGTCATGGGGTGATTTCTACCCCATGATTTAGGTAGTTTAATGGCTTCTCTCGTTTCTTGTGCTAAATGTGGTTTGTGAATGGATTAAGTTCATTTTTATGTAACAAAACCTAGGGTTGTTAACCTCTTTGATTATGTGCAGGCAAGAACTTGATCTCTTGCCACATATAATGCTTGGAGCTATGTCACCCTAAGTGTTTGCCAAAATGCCTCAAAGAACTTGTTGAACTCTAATCTTTGGTCTAAACCTAGAGATGTTAATTTCTTTGATTGGGTGTAGACAAGTCTCTTGGCACACCCAATGCTTGGAACCATGGCTCTCTTTGTGTTCGATAAAATGCCTAAACGAGTTTTCATCCATTTCCAAACCCCGTTGTATGAGTTAAACTTGATTTTCATGATTAAATCTTCCGAGTGAGGTCAAATGACAATGACTCTCACTTGAGTTATCAAAGAGAAGCATTGAACGGCCTAAGTTATGGGCGGAATGAACCCCTAGACCTTGCCGCTTTTATTTCATGTCAAATTCCATTTTTTTTAGTCTTTTTGGTAATTAGAATTTCCATCAATCAAAAGTTGGCCGTCTCAAAGCCGAACTAAAGGTTGGCGGTCCTAACGCTAAAAACCCTTCGTAAAGCAAACCTTCTGGCCTAGCTCCATTGGCTCCCTGTGGATTCGACCTCGGACTTCCGAGTTTATTATGCTACAACCGACCTAGCCCTACGCTTGGGGTAATCTTATTTCAGCACACTTTAAGGTCGCAAGCATTCCCACAAGCCAGAAGCAGTTATTCATAGACATAGAAGCAGTTTCTTCTGACGTGGGCAATTTACAAATTCATCAGCCAGGGAAAAATCAACTGCTCATGAAAGAGATCAGTCAGAATGGGCTTAACAACCACCTTGGAGGGAGATTCAAATTCAAATTAGAGAAGACCTCTATTTATGCTTGAAATCGAGACAGATTACGGACACAAAAACGACGCCAATCAGGCCTTTATCTTTTTCTTTTCTAGGAGTAGCTATAACTTATAATTGTTCACTCAACTCTCTCGGATGATTGTTCTTCTACTTTGAAGTTTAATAAAGTCCATTTATTTTACTTCTTCCATATTCCACCCACTACATTGTTTGCTTCCAGAGAAGTCCTGAAACACGGCAAGGAACCAAACTCCACTTTCCACACCCACATTCCAGCAAACAACAAAACCAATTCCCGTCGATCACCCGTCGAGCGGATCGAACCAGAAAAATAGTAAACAGGTACTTGACTCCTACCAAGTCCGTGTCTGATGAAATACATTCAGCAATAGAAAGAAACCTAAAAATGATCTATGATTGCTGGTTCTTTCTCAAATGTTTTGAGTACTTGTTTGCCTCTTGGTAGACGTGTCGTATCTTAATCCTCTCAAAGCCATTTGAGAAAGAACCAGCAATCATCCCAAAAAAAAGGTACCCAAAACGATGACTTGCATTTGAAAGTTGAAACATCCTGGATAAGGGTAATTGCTATGAATGCATCTGTTTCAATTACCAAACTGCAAATGTTATGCTGCTTGGCGAATTGCAGGCCATCCCGAATGGCCCATAACTGATCAGCCGCTAAGTTGCAGCTCGATTGCATGAGTGTTCCTGTGAAAGCCAGCCACCCATAGCCCATTGTGGTTCCTGTCTTGCTAGGCCTCCCATGCATACTCGCTTTTTACCTGTATTTTTCTCTCAAAAGTGCCATTTGTGTTGAGTTTAAGGAATCCAATTTAATCCCGTGCGGTGAGAATTGAATCCCATCCAACGGAAATCTGTTTCTTAGTGATACGCTTCAACGCTTGTGTGTTGGACGACGTCAAAAAGGCCCATTCCATCCACTGACTTACTGAGGATCTCATTTGCAACAAGGACCGATCTGTTTTTTTTGAATTTTCTCTTTCAACATAGCACAATCCTCTGACCTTAGAGCAGTAGAGCCCTTCTTATCCAATCTGTCTTGTTTAGTATTCAAGTCTATTGGAGCACCATTTTTATCCTTCCTGGTAAAGTAATTAAGAATATTGAATGTACCTTAATGGCCTTTCTTTGGTCTGGTCCTGAACTCAAACACTCTGGTGCTAAAGTAAAATGGACTCATCTTTGCTGTCCTACGGAGGAAGGTGGGTTAGGTTTCAAGGGGATCAAAGTTTGGAATAGGGCTGCCATGCTTAAACATCTTTGGGCTCTGTGTATGAAGGCAGACATGTTATGGATCAAAATGGGTGCACACATACATCATTAAAGATCAGTGTCTTTGGGCTATGGAGGTTCCGTGTGATGTCTCTTGGACTATGAGGAAGCTACTTGGTCTTAGAAGGTTAGGTCAATCCCTCATTAAATATCAGATTGGTAATGGAGAAAGGACCTTCTTGTGGTGGGATAATTGGCACCCTCTTGGTCCCTTATATGATCGATTTGGGGATAGAGTGGTGCATAGTGTTAGCAAATCTCTTTAAGGGCTAAGGTGGCTTCAATAGTTGAAAATGGGGCTTGGAGATGGCCTAGATTAAGAGACCCCCTTATCCAAACCATCATCTCTCACACTCCTTAGAATCTGGTTCCACACCCTGAAAGGGTGGATTCATTAATTTGGGTGCCTCATCCTCGGGGTATTTTCACTATTAAGTCTGCTTGGGAAGCTATTCGGGAGAAATTCCCTATTCAGCCTCGGTTCAAGGTTATTTGGGGTAGTCATAATGTCCCTAAATGATCTTTTATACTTTGGTTGGCAGCTCTTTACAAACTGAGTACTAAGGACAGATTAAGAAACTGGGATATGGCTGTGGATGCTCTTTGCTGCCTCTGCCAGGATGAGGAGAAATAACATCATCACTTATTCTTTAATTGTTCGTATTCTACACATGTTTGGCAGTACTTGGTGTGAAAGGATAGAGTGGCTAGCATTCCTAATAATATGGGAGATGTCCTTGATTGGTTGTAGGGCAATGTAACTTGGGATAGTTTCAAATTTGTTAGTTTGAAGTGTACATTGGCAGCTACTGTTTATGGACTTTGGCAGGAAAGAAACTCTCGTATTTTCTGTGCAAAGATGAAGGATCTTATTCAAGTGGCAACAGATATAGCCAATGGGATTCGTGCTTTCCTTAGCTCCAGAAGGAATGTAAAACAATCCTCGCAAAATCGGAGTATTTGTGAGATATGGGGCCCGCCTCATAGGATCATGCAATCTGTATAGTTTTTCTACAATGTGTTCTTTGATTTTGTTTTCTTGTTTAGAGCAGCTTTATATGGCTGCCTGTTTTGTTGTTTCTTGTAGGAGGATTCTATCTCTAGTACTTTGTTTCTTGGTTTGAGCCTAATAAAATTTTGTGCACTTATCAAAAAAAAAAAAAAACAAGGACCAACTGGTTTCCATGGCTAACTAATGCCGGTTGAAAGATGGATTTGTTTCTGTATAGTTCCAAATAGTAATTAAGATGACAAGCCATGGGAAAAATGATTTTCCGAGGAACTTAACTCCAGAAGAATGAACAAGAGAGGTAAAGTGGTACACCATTGGCGAGAATCTCGTCGATTCTTAAGCAGAAACAACTACAAGATGAGTGTGAGAAGAACTACGCGCGTATTAATTTCAGTGTAGCCTCCTTTAGATGTTTATAGTCTAAGGCTACTTTTAGGCACATGACTGCATGTGAGATCTAAAAGCATCTCTAACCTTGACTCAAATTTTTACCGAAATTTGGATCAAAATTTGGGTATAAACCCATTTTGGGTCCACCTCAATGACAAAATGATCTCTTATCCAAATATATTGGTTTTTTATGCTTTCAAAAGTATTTTCCTCCATTTTGGTTTCCCTCGTTTTTTTCACCAACATGTCTTCCTATTTTATTTACCTTTCCTTTTTCACCATATTGCAAACAAATTTTCCTCTCAATTTTGTCTTATCCAAGACAAACCCTTTCTAGGTTTATATTGGAGAGATCATTTCCAAAACTTTCTTCCATGAATGGAGTTTTTTCAGACGAAAACAAATGAGCTTGAATGGTTGGTTGAATGGAGTTTGTTCATACACGGATGAAAGGCTTTTTATTACCGGAGAAAGAGCCGTCGGAAAGTAGAAAAGTGCTGTTGGAAAATGGGGAGAAAAATGGGAAGAGGCTTTCTTTGTCCCATATTTGAACAAAGAAATGGGTAAAACCCAAAAATAGGGAAGGATTTAGGTCATGATTGGAGATGGATTTTTAAGGGTTTTGCCCAAATTTTAAATTTGGGTCTTAAAATGGGTCTAGATTGGAGATGCTCTAAGTGATTAGGACTCAGAACTGTGTGTGTTGGGTCAGAAGTGCCCCATGGATTTGGTTACACAATGTCATTCCCTGCGACCGTTCTAAAACAAACTTGCGGGTGCGATGTCGAATGCCATAAAAGACTTAATTGAAGTCTTCGCTAACACCAATTGATTTAGGAGAGATGGTAGAAAAGCGGTACGGTCTGACATACTAAGCCTATAGAGTTTAATACTTAATAAATGAAATGAACATACATGTTGCTCTTTTCGTCGCTTATCATTTGCTCTTGTGCTAAAATGCCTAAGTTTCATGGTATCGTCCTTTTCTTGATGTACCATTCCTCAAGTTCTAATATGCATCATTTTTTGCAGATTTAAAAAAAAAAAACCAATTAGCAGTCTAAAAAACTATTAATTGGACTAGGAGTGTTGCGGTTTTAAATCGCGGTATTTGGAAACGCAATAGTACGATGAAATGATTTTAATCAGTCAATATCGGATAGTATAGCGGATATATAAGAAATGGTGATTTCGGAGATCTAAAATCATGTTGCTTAACTACCGATGTGATCTGTATATTTCGAGCCCCGGTTGTGAGGGTTCAATGGTTAGTTTTGAAGGTTATGTTCATATGTGGCGGAGCCATAATTGTGGTCCAATTAGCCTGATTTAAGAAGTATTTTCATTCAAAATTGTACTCGATTCCGCCACTGATTTTGCTCCAAGTGGTCTGGCTTAAGAGAAGTATTTTCATTCAAAATTATACTCGATATATATCGTGTAGCTTTTTCACAACAATTTATATATTATATTTGGTATTATTTTGTTTCTTCGTCAATAATTGCAACACTCATGCGTACTTACGCCGTGTTTGGATGGCGGATATGAAGGGCGATATGTGAGCCGGGTGGATTTGTAATCCAGGTTCTCCTCAAATCCGGTGTTTGGCTGAGTTTTGGGCAAGGCGGAGATAAACACTGTTGCGGATTCATCTCCGCCTGAAGGTGGATTTGTGAAGGAGAGGTTGGACCCCGTCGTTGGCAAATCCGGGGGCTTTTCAGACGATTTTACCCCTCCAAATCCCCCTTATCTTTTCTCAGACCATTTGTTTTCGTTTCTGAAAAGCAGACTGACAAAGAGAGAGAAGAGAGAGAAGAGAGGAGGTCGCCGATCTACTCTGGTGACTCCACCGGTGGACCGCCGGTTACAACTCTCCCTCGTCTTCCTCCTTTCACGGGCTGAGGTATGGTTCTGGACTCCATTTGTGATCGATTTGGTGGTTTTTGATGTTTGCTGTGTTACGGTTGGATTGGGTTTGTGATCAATTTGTGGGTTTTTGATGTTGGCTGTGTTTTTTCACCCACGAATCGAACAGAGTACTCCATATTATGATCTGAGTTGCCCTTAATCTTGAAACTGCATCAGAGGTGATGTTGCCCTAATTTGTTGTACGATTTTCTGATCTGAGTTGCCCTAATTGTTGTTCATTGCCCTAATTTGCTGTACGAATTTCTGATCTGAGTTGCCTGCTGTCCATTTCGAAGCACGATTTGGACCGAATACTTATTATTGATATTGTGATCAGAGTTACCCAACTCACGGATGTTTCAATACTGGGTTTTGATTTGCAGCTTTCTTCTCTGATTAGCTTCGGATTGTTTGCTGTAATGGGGGAAACTCAATTTGGAGTAGTAATTATGGCCCTTTTTCATTTGCATTCTGGGCAGTCTTTTGGTTGTCAGTTGTGGCAGTTTTTTCCCTGTTTATTGGCTAGTCCTTGGCTGCATTCTGTTTTGTTTCTTGGCATGGTTTGCATGCCCTTGTTTGAGCTGGTCACTCATATGGTTGTCTTGTCTGAGATGCTATAGTTGAAGTCATTCTTTCCAGATAAATGGAGTTTAGTGAAGTTATAGGAAGTTTGTTAGTTGGTACCCTCTCAGTTTGAGTGTTAAGTTTTTGACATTACCATTTGCCATGTTTGAGAAAGAGAACACAGTCGTTGCTTGTAAGTGATCAAAATGAACTTTGAGCTTCAAACCAAACAAGACTCCATCTAAACCATTTTGTACCTAGTCAAGTCAGGTCTAGACTTTGAGACGATTAATAAAGGTTCATAACTGTATCTAAACCATTTTGTACCTACTAACTGAATTTGCCTAAAACATGATGTTTATTTGAGGGAATAGGCCCCTTTTTTGGCGTTGTAATTAAGCACTACTTGAAAGTTGTTAGGGCAACGATGATGATCCATGTGATACGTTGAGGGGTAAAGGGCACTTTTTGTGGAATGTTATAGGGCAACAATGATGATGCATTGTAATTAAGCACTACTTCAAAGTTCGTACTGATATTGGTAACAATGAAGGCCTTTTTTGTGCTATATATTCTGCCCAGATTCATCTCTGTTTTCTAGTTTTTGATTGGGCAATGATGAAATCATAAATGCAATGTATTAGTTGGTATTGCTTTTGTTAATTTTGACGGCCTTGATGGCAGCTTAATTGCAAATGGTAGTGCTACTTTGACTATGATACGATTGTCTGAGCCCAACACTTAATAACTTGTGCAACTTCCTGACTGTTTTTTGAAAGTTGAGAAGACCCTTCTGTCTACTGTGTGTAGTCTCCTGGACAGTGCAGTTTTGTGTGTCTGTGTGTGTATGCAGGAATATGGGGTGTTTTGAGCATGTTTTATTCTGCAGGTTAATGGGTTACTTGATGGTTTTTGGGCTGTTTATGGCCTGGTTTTTGGACTATTTTTGTGCAGGTATATGGGCTGCTTTGTTGCTGGTTTTTATCAGCATTATGGGTTGATTTTTTCTGCTTGTTGGCCTGCTATATGGGCTATGTTTATGAGCTGTTTTTTTCTGAATTTGGGGCTACTTTTTGGCTGGTTTATGGGCTGTTTTTTGGCTGGTTTAAGGGCTGTTTGCTGCTAAGGCAATGATGATGCACTTTTAATTGATTACATTATGTATTAGTTGGCACTTGTATTGGTAACTATGATGGCATTTACGGCAACTTAGTTGCTTGCTAGTGCTTCTTTTATTAGGTTGAGTACATCTGAGCCCAACTTAGTTGCTTGCTAGTCCCATTTATGGGTTTTTCTGGTCACTGGACAATGCAGGTTTCTGTGTGTGTGTGTGTGTGTGTGTGAGTTACTGTTGAGCAAAATGTAGTCATATGCTACATGGCAACTTAGTGGCTGTTTTGTTCATGTATTTTTTAGAGTTTTGGTTCTTCATTGTGGCTATTTTGTTGACAGTTTTGTGGCTATTTTTTGGACAGTTTTTTGGCTGCATTCTGTGCAGTTTTTTGGCTATTTTTTGGCCAGCTTTGTGGCTGTTTTTTGGACAGTTTTGTGGCTTCATTCTGTGCAGTTTTGTGGTTGGTTTTCTTGCCAGTTTTGTGGCTGTTTTTGGACAATTTTGTGGCTGGTTTCTGTGCAGTTTTGTGGCTGGTTTTTGGACAGTTTTGGTGCTGCATTCTGTGCAGTTTTGTGGACAGTTTTGGACAGTCATGTAATGTCAATCTGGGCAGTTTTTGGGCTCCTTTTTGTGGCAGTTTTGGTGCTACTTTTGTGGTGTAATGTGGGCAAAAATGATGGTACTTTGTGGTGCTACTATTGGGTGGTTTTCGTTAGCCGTAGTCCGGGAATCTATACAACTTGGGAGACCGCGGGACTGCAGGTTAATGGATACCCGGGGAACTTGTTCAAAAGATACACAACGTTCGACGAAGCGGAAGGAGCATTGTTACAGTTCCATGAGGAAAGATACCGGCTCCTTCAAATGTAGTTGGTTCGAACTCAACAACAATCAACTCAAAATGGTTCCACATCCGCAACTGCTTTGGAAGTTCAACATCGAACTAGTCTAACCACAAAATTCGTTGTAGTTTTTTTCTTAGGTTTCTTATGTTGTGTAATCTTGGCACATCTATTCGATTCTGATTGAACTTGTACGTTTTGTTTCAACATTATGGAAATTAAGACTGTAATATGAAGACTAAGTAATCATCTCAATTAAATTCAAACATTTAGTTGAGGTACATTACAAAGGGTACAAATTTATTGTCCAACATCTGTCTTAAGCTTCCGGCTTCTCTATAAATGGTCAAGAGATATGGAATGAGATTCTAATATGGAATGTGTGCCTTTTATAGAAAAAATTACCAAAAAAATTTGGTGAACATGTGTTCTCAATTATCACACACCCAACAAATTTGTTGACCATGTGCTTTCACCTACCCAACTAATTTTAACAATGAAACAATTTTTTGGGAAAATTCACTTTTTACAATTTTTCCGAAACTTGTTTATTCTATTAAAAAAACATTTTAACATTTAACAGATTTATATTCTTCATTATTTAAAAAAAAACGAAATCTGTTTTTCTATATAATTTCATAATAATTGAAATATTTTACAAATATTATACTATCATTTAATCCGTTTTTCTTTTTAAAAAAAATTATGTCGTTTCAACATTTTGAATATAACTTTGTTTAATTTTCTCCAGTTTTTAAAAAAAAATAATTTTTTAATTTTTTAAATTAAATTAACCTATATTACCCATTAAAATAAAAATATGGGGGCAGTAAAGTCATTTCATATCTTATCCCATCATATCCACCTTCTAAATCCCCCTTCTAAAAAACCCATCCAAACACCTCATTACAAATCCACCCTTCTTAAGAGATGGGGCCACCCTTCTTAACATATCACCCTTCATTACATATCCACCTTCAAATCCCCCCTCATTACAAATCCACCCAAAACAAATCCTCCATCCAAACGGGCCGTTATATTCTCAATGAAAGACATTGAGAAAATTTACATAGCTTAAAATAACTTTATACTAAAAATAATAATCAAATTACATAAAATAACTATGGTGAAATGTGGGTTCCATACAATCCCGCCTACAATGGCCATCATTTGACGACGCTATTGCAATTCCTTTACAATCTCTTTGGAGGGTGAGAAAGTATGAGATAAGAATGAGAGCCCTTTGATCGGGGGAGAAATGCAATAAAAAAAAAAATCTTTTTTTGTACCTTTCTCTCCATTTTTCACAACAAAAAAAAGATGCTCAAATCCAAATGAGTGATTTCACAAGAAACCATATCACAATTTCATTATATTTTCATAAAACTCCTCTCTCCAAAGAGGCTGTTAAGGGCCCATAAGCCATTACTTGCAAGCACTCTCAGAAATGGAGTGAAAATTTAATATGACGAGTTTACAACGACTAAAAATACACAACATATATAGCGGTGTCAAGACTTATGGATTGTATATTCATCCACACTACCACATAATGGCACAGTGGCACCCCTTCCAGTTGAAAAAGTTACACAAATGCAGTTAATTATGGGATGGTGTTTGATCTAAACGTCTTGAACCGGACCTCCGGCTCCGGTATGAGGCTGAGCTCCATTTGCAGACCTAGTCAAGGCAGAGAACCATCGATTAGTGTCTGACCGGCCGGTACGTAATGGCTAGCTAGGAAGGCACGTATTGGCCCACCATGCATGGTTGACTCAATCGCATGGTGATTATGTGCGCTGGACATAATTTCTCAATATGCAACTCCATGGTAATGTTTCCAATCAAACGCCTTTCCAGTTTCCACAAGACAAGAAGAGGCCTTCCTTTCCCCTATTACTAGTCAGCGATTCAAGTCGTGGTCGGCTGAAAAACTAACTGCAGTAAATAAATTTTCTCGTTTTGGTCGGTCGACCCTCGTGAACACTTCACCAAAGAGTAGAAGAACGTGTTCACAGGGCTAGATATGTGCTTTGACCTTTCTTTTCTCTTTCACACAAATATATATGGGAATATTTGTGATTTTCTCTAAATAAGCCACTTCGCTTAATTTCTTTTTGTCTTTACTTTATATAAAAAAAAAAAGCTCATTTATTAGTTTTGCGTCAATTTTTTTTTTTTGAATTATTGGTTTATCTCGACGAGAAGAATCCAAAAAATAAAAAATTGCACTCCAAAGTCACAAATTTCCGAATAAAGCTGAAAAATCAAAGTTCAGGTACTAATTAATCATAGTAGGAACAATATTTAAAAGGAGGCTGCCATCACCTCTCGTATTTTATTCCCTCAGCGTGATTAGAATAAAATAATTTATTTTGAACAAAGAAATTTATTACTTGAATAAAGTACTCTATTTATTTACTCCATTAGGTTAGCGATAATTTGATGACCCAGACACACGTTTCCGTTAATATAACTTATTTTTTTGTCTTTAAGTTTGAAAAACAGTTGACCCTAATTTCCCTAAACAACATTGCAACTCATCGGAGAGAGACACATCCATAGTCATATAATCTTTTAAAATACAGTCCACTTTCTATTATAATTAAAGCATTACACTTGCGTTTTCAATTCATGTACTCCTGAATTTTAATAAGATTATGTTTCGAAGACGTTTTTACTTTCACGCACGATCGCCTGGCTCGGTGGGCGAATCAGGACATACCCATTTGAAGTGTTACCGTGATCGGGGACCCACGGCCCAAAGAATATCTTGTCTCATACATTGACTCCACTCTCAGACCCGTGTGTTTCTCTCTCTAACTAACTTCTCCTCTCTCTCTCTCTCTCTCTGTGAAAATCAAAGCTTTATCCCCAAAATCAGAGTAGAAAGACTCAAAAACAGAAGTCAGTCGCTGCCCTAGAAGTCTCCGCGAACCTTCCCTCCATAGCTTCCCTCCCACTGCCACCCCCTCGCTTTGAATGCTCCCTTCACTTCTCTCTCTTTCTCCCTCTCACACTCAAAGAAATCACAGACTTGAAACTTCAACAAAGTTTTGGTATGTTCAATCTTCACGATTACCCCCCTGTCCTCAGTCTCTTGCTTTATGCTTGAGAGGAGTTAATTTTAGTCGTAATAATGCGTAGATTCAGTAGTAGCGTAATTACGTTTTAATTTTGCTTTTCGCTGTGCAAAGTATGGACGTTCTGGTTACACTTACATTGGATGTAAAGTGAATTTTCATTTACATTCCTTCTTGTTTGATTAGAGATGCACGTCGATGATTGGTAGCTTTTTGTAAGTTTTGTACTTTACTGTTTAAAAATGGAAAAAATTCGGTTCTGACGTGTGTTTGTTTACGTTTTCAAGGACTTTGTTTTAGAAACTCGGGAAATTTGTTGAAATTCAGTTACGTGGTTATTTTCTGTAAATTGTGCTGTTTGGTTGGTCTGGTATATGTTTGTGTTTGTGTGGTGAATCAAACCAATAAGAAAAGTGTATTATTAGAATACGTTTTATTGGGTTTCTTGGACGGTTGAAAGGGAGGTTGGAGAATAGAGCAATAACATCTTTACGATCGTATTTTATATTTCTGTTCGTTAACCAGTGGGCAATGAAGTTGAAAGGATTTGGTAATACACGGATATTTTTTTTACGTAAACTGGAATATTTGGGCAATACATGTACATGTAATTATTTTTCAATCCAATCTGCTTTCTAGGAGTCTCCTTGATGTAACTTTATCTGCTTGTCATGTTTTACCAGTGTAGTTGCGTATGTCGGGTCGGGGGATTTGCTCCTACTAAATCTCTTCATATCTTTCATGACCGCATGGCTATGAAGCACCGACACTCCTATAAATCTCCATATCCATGTCTGACATGCCGGGACACGGCAAAAATTACCTTTTGCAGGAAGACACGGCGGGGACATGGGAGGGACACGTATGGGGACACGACTGGGATTAAATATGCAATTTTTTAGGGGCACATGGGAGGGACACGTATGGGGACACGATTGGGATTAAATATGCAATTTTTTAGGGGGACATGGGAGGGACACGTATGGGGACTCGGCCGGGGTTAAATATGCATTTTTTAAAAAATTTGGGGGTAAATGTGTATTACTTCAAAAAATTGGGTTAAAAGTGTAGTATGATGCTTGTTTATCCATATTGATGCTTCATGGTTCTACATGTACCTATGTTTCCACTGGTTTAAAATAAATTTTTTAAGTTTACCTATTTAGTTTTGCTGTGTCCCCAGCCGTGTCCGTGTCCACGTTTTTTTAGAAGACCCGTGTCCTTATCCGTGCTACGTAGCCGCATGGTGTTCTCTTTAATCAACCTGCTGTGTTGAAGTTTGTTTTTTGAAGTAGCACAGAACTGTTGTGCAGAGATGTTTAACAATATCCTTAGGAGCGAAGATAATGTTATTGTCCAGTTGTCTTTCAAGTGGTTATGAACTTTTTCCTTATATATAAGGTGCTTATACTCCATGGGATGGGCAGGTTGAACTGCATTTGTGAAGAATGGGGATGATCTGATAACTACCTTTTGTCACAATATCATCTCCAGGGTGCAATGTTCGGCAGTCTGGGGATGATCTATGAAAGCAGAATGCTCTCTTACCTTGATCTTTAGTTGAATTATGACTTTCAGTAATCCGGTTAGTATCTCAAGTGGCAGTTTAGTGTATGAACTTCCCAGTTTTGAGGAGTAACTCAGCGGTTGATCATCTATTTTGGACATCATCTTAAATAAGCTGAAGTTATGAATCACCGGCAAGAGAAGTTTGTGAGGTTAGTTCTTTTTCATTGCTGGCTTGTCTCTCCTAGATAAATGCAACTACAAATTAGGTTGTACTATTTCCAGGGTAGATAGGTGTTCTTTTTTTCTTTTTCTACCAGTTAAGGCGTAATATCAAAAATCACTTAAGCCATTTATTTTTCTTGAAAATAACTAGTTTTTCTAGACTGTTTCCTTTTTTTTAGGCCATCCAGGTATGCAAGTAAATGTGCGGGTATTGGAATTGATGCCCATAATGCTTTGTAGCTCCATTTGTATACTTATAAATCTAACATAGCTCTGCGTTGATATTTGAGTTTATTGTTCTATATTCAGGTTTGAAGACTCAAAATCGGAGAAAAGTACTGAGGACCAATTCTCTTCACAATATGGTGTTCGTTTGGGGAATGTTGGAGTGACACTTAACTCAGTTACTGATAAGTTACGAAGAGGCTTCGAATGTGGTTCTGAAAGGGTTAGGAGCTTAAAACGATCTTTGGAATCGTTTTCTTTAAGCAGCATCACAGAAAAAGGCTTGGGTTCGAGGAAGAAAATCCTTGACCCACAAGGGCCATTTCTTCAGAAGTGGAATAAAATATTCGTATTGTCGTGTGTGCTTGCTGTTTCGCTTGATCCTTTGTTCTTTTACATTCCTGTGATCAATGATGACAAGAAATGTCTTGAGTTGGACAAAAGGCTGCAGACCACGGCAATTGTTTTGCGTTCCTTTACTGATTTCTTCTATATAATTCACATTATCTTCCAATTCCGAACTGGTTTTATTGCTCCCTCTTCTCGAGTATTTGGAAGAGGTGTCTTGGTGAAAGATGCTTTGGAAATAGCAAGGCGATATTTGTCCTCGTACTTCCTTATTGACATTCTTGCAGTTCTTCCTTTGCCGCAGGTAAGTGAAATGTCATGCACCAAAAATGTGTCATAAATCTATGAAGATCAATTCAATACAAGTAAAGGTACCGTATATTGCCAGAGCTCTTTTGGTTGAGTCCAGAGCAAGGTACAACCATCTGATCCAGTAATAGGTTGCACCTTGCGCCGAACCCTTTCCAGATAGCTTTTGCATTAGCATCAACAAAATAAAGTATCATTTTTGGGGTTGTTGTCTACGGGCATGATGCATCACTTACCTTCCTTCCTGGTTAAAGACATCACATGCATCACTATTCAATTGGAAATTTGACTTCATACAAGGATACTTAAGTTCTGCTGCTTCTTGCTGTTGTTCACATATCCTATGGGATCTCTTGGGCAGCATTCAGCAGTGACATTGAGTGCTTTGTGTATTTTATCCTCACTGTTTTGTACCTGGGGAAGTTGGATCATTGGATGCACCAATGCATTTGTATGATTGCAAATTGAGTTCCTTAAGATGTTATTCAATTATAATGTTCCTTCCAAAATTTCGAAGT
The DNA here is from genome assembly GCA_025413875.1 of Rhododendron molle. Lineage (NCBI taxonomy): Eukaryota > Viridiplantae > Streptophyta > Magnoliopsida > Ericales > Ericaceae > Rhododendron > Rhododendron molle. The sequence goes on from CM046396.1 coordinate 44,058,125, forward strand.
TATGCAAGCAAGCTACTTCACATTCTCAGCATCGTTTTGTATCTAACGCTTCCACAATTTTCCAGGTTGTCGTCTTATTTATCATTCCCCATTTGAAAGGATCAAAATCTTTGAATACAAAGAACCTGTTGAAGTTTGTCGTCTTGTTCCAATATATACCAAGGGTACTTCGAATTCGTCCGTTGTACAAAGAAGTCACAAGAACATCTGGCATACTAACTGAAACTGCTTGGGCTGGAGCTGCATTTAATCTCTTTCTTTACATGCTTGCCAGTCATGTAAGATTGGTCACAAATGTCATCTCATATTCCTCCTATAAATATTGTGTTGATTTTAATCTTGATCAAGATATACATATCTCTTTGTACTGCTTATGTTTGATGTGTATTTCTATATGTACTCTTCATATCACCTGATATGATGTAGACATTAGCAAGCGAAATGTTTACTTGTACTTCTTTTCTTTTATTCTCACCAGTCTTTCTGATCATTAAATGATTGGATGTGTTTTAGGTACTTGGAGCATTTTGGTACTTGTTTTCTATAGAACGAGAAACTACATGCTGGAAGAGCGCCTGTGGAAATCGGCCTGGATGTGTCAACTCTTCAGTTTATTGTGATCACGGTACAGACTTTAAATTATTTCTGAATGACTCCTGCCCAGTACAGACACCAAATGCTGCAAAATTTGATTTTGGAATTTTCCTCGATGCTCTTAAGTCTGGTGTTGTTGGATCAAAAAATTTCCCGGAGAAGTTCTTTTATTGCTTTTGGTGGGGCCTGCAAAATCTGAGGTACGCACAAATAAGTTCCTCTGTTGGTGCATAGTCCTTTTTACAGGAGTTCTTATTGACATTTTCATCAGCAAACAAAAACATGTTTGTGTCTGTAATAACCTTTTATACATGCAGTTTGTTGTCTAGAATTCTTTGTTTGAGGGTTCAGCAAGCGGACCGTCACCTAGGGCACCAATTTTGGCCAAAATAGGGCCCCCACTTTGCCAACGTAATAAATATTAAATCCTTCAAATTTATAAGGAACTTATTGGCAATTTGGCATAGCTCAGTGGCCCGCGCTCTTGCTGTCTGGCTGTTAGCTGCTTTGTTTATTAACTTCGAAAACATTTTCCTTAACCCACTTTGGTGTTGCTGCTGTGTTTTGAACTTGAAACGTCAAAACATTGGCACGCATTATAGCAAACCAATGCAGACAAGTTGCCATTAGTCCGCAACAAAATAAATTTATACAAACTTGTAGTTCCTTCAGTTTTCTTCCCTGATATTGCAGCTTTATATTTTTCATTTTATTTCTATGCTGAACTGAATATTTCATATAAAACAAGAATACTAGACTTGATTTTGTAGATATTTCGAATATTGTTGTAAAAAGTTAGTGCAATAGTATCCCGTCACATTTGTTTAAATACGTATAGGGGCCCCAAGTTTCAATCTGCCTAGGGCCCCAAAATGCTTAGGGTTGGCCCTGGCTGGTGCTTCGGTTTTCTTGTTTTCAGCAACAAATATACAGTTGGTCTAATCTCATTTGACACTCTTTCTTTCCAGTCAACAATATGTGATCTATAATCTAAACTTTCTTAGTTCTAGAGTTGCATTAGCCATTTATAAAACCAGTTTTTGATATTATGTTAATCCTCAAATTTTTCAGTTCTCTTGGTCAAAACCTCGAAACAAGTACCTTTGTCTGGGAAATTTCCTTTGCAGTTTTCATTTCCATCTCTGGCCTGGTGTTGTTTTCGTTTCTCATCGGCAATATGCAGGTTGGTTTCAGACATTTAATTTTATTGCTCTTTGTCTGTTTATGTGAGCATGAGAATCTGTTTTTCAAAATATAGGGAACAGCACAACTGGTTGATATGGGAAACTTAATAGTTGTTAGGCACTCGGGCTCAAAACGGTTAACTTGACCAGAAAGTTCACTCACTATTAACAACCTGATCACCAATTCTGTGAATGCTGAAGATAAGTGCTATTTGTTGGACCTGCATTTTGCAATGGGACTGAAGACCATTAAATTGGTTCCAAACAAACTATATTTGAGATTATCCTTGCGAAACCGGAATAATGTGTCCAAATTGAGGGATCTCATAATTTGAAAAATGAGGTAATTGATAGATGAATGTCTGACACGAACTCGAGGAGCCTATTGTTCCTAAGGGACAACATGTGTGTTGTCTGGGCAAAACAACGTCGTTTTGCTTCATTCACACAAATCACACCCATTCAACAAATCCCCTTTTGGCCTCCCTTTTCATGGGCAAGAAATTAATGATTTTTTGATCTTTGTGGGGCCCATTAAAGATGATTCAAACCGCAAGTTATTCTTAAAATGTTTTTATGGGTTCTTGAAAAAAATTAGCTCAATCCGATATCGGTAAGGGCTGTTTCAGAATTCATAGGGCGCCCTACGAATTCTGAAACATCCTACGAATTCTGAAACAATCCTTACCGATATCGGATTGTGCTAATTTTCTTCAGGAACCCATAAAAAAATATTTTAAGAATTACTTGCAGTTTGAATAATCTTTGTAGGACCCGTAATGGGCCCCACAAAAATCATTAATTTCTTGCCCATAGAAAGGGAGGCCAAATGGGGATTTGTTGAATACGTGTAAATGAAGCAAATCGACGTCGTTTTGCCCGGACAACACACATGTTATCCCTAAATCAGGGTGCCCATTTGCTTGTGCCATCAGCAGACCTAGAAACAACTGTGACATGTTGCCGTGCATATTGGGATTCTTTAGTTGGAAAAAAAATTGAATGCTAGGATAAAGAGGTTGTGAAAAAATTATTTTTATTATCTAGATGTTTAAAGCCCATCATAGGTTTGGCCTGTATATAGAAAATTCGACCAACTAATTCACTTTCGGTGTAACAGACGTATCTACAGTCCACTACCAAAAGATTGGAGGAGATGAGAGTCAAACGGCGAGATGCAGAACAGTGGATGTCCCACCGTTTGCTGCCTGAGAGCCTGCGGGAGCGAATTAGGCGATACGAACAGTACAAATGGCAGGAAACTAGAGGTGTTGATGAAGAGAATCTGATTGTTAATCTTCCAAAGGACCTCAGGAGGGACATAAAGCGCCATCTCTGTTTGGCTCTGCTAATGAGAGTGAGTTCCTCTGTTTGTGTTGCTTTCTGTATTTCAACTAATGTGCCCTTCAAGGAAGTGAGAATAAAATTATGGTTTACATTTTCTTTCCACAGTTTGATGCCTTGGCATCTATGGATGTGGTTGCTTCTTCTTCTTTTTTAATTCTGCCTTTTGTTTCCTTTTCTTTTTTCCACATATCTGGTTGATGATCCAAGTATCTCCTGTGTGCTGTTGTACACTCCCTTGCATATTTTGCACTATTAACTTGAAAATCCTTTCTCTGCTATCATTTGAGTGATTGAGTCAAAAGTTCAATTGAATATATAGTTCAAAAATCTGAAAATGTACATGTCAGTATGTTCTATGACTTGTAGGTAGATTCAGCCGGGTCAACATATTAGCTACTTGTATGTCATGCCATCTGACTCATATCTCCACAGAATCTGTCTTTACAAACTCTTCGGAGTTTCAAGGAAATGTACTCCGAAACTGTTGGAAGACAGACATCTTTCATTGTCAATCTAACTTGTGTTTGGTTGTTTGAAGCGATCGTAATCATCATGCTATTAACTATGTAGATTGCAGACCACTGCAAGTACGATTTATTGAACCACACGTATCCTTGAAGGGCTTAGGAGTTGTGTAATATTCGCAGTAGTATTTGCTAGATCACGGATTAAAATTTACCCATTCTTCTGGAACTGTTTATTAGGTGCCAATGTTCGAAAAAATGGATGAACAACTGTTGGATGCAATGTGCGACCGTCTAAAACCAGTGCTCTACACAGAAGACAGCTACATTGTCAGAGAGGGGGACCCAGTTGATGAGATGCTCTTCGTGATGCGTGGAAAATTATTCACTGTGACCACTAACGGTGGCCGAACTGGCTTCTTCAATTCAGACTATCTAAAAGCCGGTGACTTTTGTGGTGAAGAGTTACTCACTTGGGCTTTAGATCCCCATTCCTCAACTAACCTCCCAATCTCAACCAGAACAGTCCAAGCCCTCTCAGAAGTGGAAGCATTTGCCCTAATGGCGGACGATTTGAAATTGTCGTCGCGTCTCAGTTCAGGCGGTTACACAGCAAGCAGCTCCGCCATACTTTCAGGTTTTATTCGCAACAGTGGAGGACTTGGGCAGCTTGTTTCATACAAGCGGCGTGGCGAAGATGCTGCAGAAAGAAGATGGAGGTGTCTCTTAGGGAGGAGGAAAATAGGTTGCAAGATGCATTGGCCAAGGGTGGTGGGAGCTCGCCGAGTTTGGGGGCCACGATTTATGCATCGCGGTTTGCTGCTAATGCTCTTCGCGCTATAAGAAGGAATGCTGGGGCCCGGAGAGCGAGGTTGCCGGAGAGAATACCTCCGATGATGCTTCAGAAGCCAGCCGAGCCTGATTTTACTTCTGAAGATAAATAATAGTGTGGTAAATTGCTGCTGCTTTTTGTGTTTTGTTTCTTGTAGTGTTTGATTTGTATTGGGGTTTACTTGTTCTACTTACATGTGATATTGGAAGCACGGATGCTTTGGTAGTTGCCGTTGTACGAGTGCATCATGTGAATGTAAAAAGAGCCTTGATGCCTTTCTTGTGCTAACCAACCGTTCTGTACTATTTATCTTTATATCTTGTGTTTAGTGGTTACTTCTTTGTTTGCGACGCTCTTTTTATATTTTCCTCAGTTATGACAATTTTAAAGATATTTTTATGCTCTCCATGAGAGGTGACATTTGTTTTAGGAGAATTATACACGTTTCCCTAGCTATATAAGTTTTGAGTAGGGAACCACACGATGATGTTCGTTACAAGTTAACGACGCATAGCCTAAAGAAGTACTAGTACCCACATATATATCTTGCAAGTGGATTGGAAGTCAAGTAGGAAACGTTTTTTTTTTTAATTCAGTTGATTTCATTCAAACCCGAAGGCAAAAATTACATCGCAAAACTCAGGAGTGCACCAAACTACCAAATCTGGGGCCTTAGGAGCCGATATGAGAATTCCGTCCGGGACAAGGCAAAGAGATCTCAAACGAAATCCTAGCACAAACCATTAAACAATAAGAACAGATGTAATCGAAACAATGCACAGAATATAAGCAAAAAGGAAAGACTACTCCCATGGACACACCACAACGACCACCGGCTGGACTGAAACAAAGACCTATTCCAGCAGAGGAGATACTCAGACTCCATGGCAAGCTTCCGTTGACATATTATCCATGTATGTAACAGGAGTTCAAATCTCACTAGCCACAACTAACAATGTTGACTTTTCAAATAGAAAAAATATATATATATATAGTCTGCAATTTCCACGGATTCATGCTCGTTGCCTTACCAATTCGGCAAATGCTTGGCAGCTTGGATAAATGCAGAAGGATAGTCGATCCGCCTCGACCCGGCACTGAAATCTCTAGTTTCTTCTGCCTTTTGTCTAATAGCCTCATGTGGGAGATCCTACCCAATTTGTCCGTACCAGGATATTAGTATTTTTTTAATCCGAATATAGGGAAGACTTGAGTTGAGTCAATTGACCATTCAATTGCACATTGGGTTTGACTATGCGTCGAACAAACTTGTATATGTACTGTCGAACAAACTTGTATATGTACTTTCTCCCTAGAAAGAAAGAAGTAATGTAGAAGAAAGAGAAACTCTGATTTTCGGTGTTTTGAACTAAGACTGAGACAAAGACACCTTTTTATAACTTTTATAATTGATGAAGGAGCCTCTGAAATCAATATGACAATGAATAGAAGGAGCCTCAAAATTCAACAGGAAAATCAATTTCTGAGAAAAAAACTAATACAACTATTAATTCATCGATTGAGTGTGGGTTTTATTCTGTGCATTCAATCCACACCCACTTACTTTGAGAAACAATTTCTTATTCATCTCTCAATGGAATTTGTTCGTTATTTCATCGACTTAAACCCTTAGCAAGGTGTATGTAAAACACATTTGGGCCCACCTCACGCTGTGTGAGTCTCGCTTTAATTTTTGGGCCAAAACCCACCGAATACTCTTTGGTCAAATTCCATTTTTCCAACAATCACCCATCCCTTCACCACCTCGACTATATCACCAGTTGCTATATTTACTACTAGCGTCACCGTCATAATTTCTATTGTATTTTGCATCAACCATTTGTTTTAAATTCAGCTCCTCACATTTTTATCAAACATATTTTCAACTTAAAAATTTTGTATTTTACTTAATTTTTCAATTTTCAACTTCATTTATCAGTAACACCGCCTATATTTGCATGTAGTAGTATGTACTGATATTGTGCTGTAAAATAGCTCTGTTGTCTTTCTTGTGCTAGTTGAGGTCCAATTACATTAAGTTTTTTTTTTTTGATACTACTGGGTTTATCGAAAATTGGTATTCCCTAGGAAAGCCAAGTAGGTACCACGTAGGATATACCCGCTCGGCACTGAAAAATCACTCGCTCCTGTGTGTGGTGTGTGTGCTTTTGGTGGAGAAGAGAGGAGTGTACTACATGTGTGTGTGTGCGGCCGTGAAAAAGGGACAAACGGAGTCTTGCTATAGGACCGACCATTCCTCTACCGAAATCGTACCAATGGTTTTGCCGGGCCGTCTCGGGCCACTGAACGGCCGATCCGAGCCGTCCAAAAATTCTATAAAAAAAAAACGAGAGGACTTACGCGGGAATCAACGTCATCCGATATGTGTAGAGTGCTTGATCCAAACACTTTATTTTTCGTGTATATATGTATACATATATCCTGCATGTTTTGAACTTATAATTTTAATAACTACTCTAAGATCTGGGACGATTTGTAATCCGTAAAATATTGATAGTGTGCTTTGCTCCCTACTTGGCTTCCATTTGGTCCTTTGCAACTCCATTGTACTTTCTGGGATTGCATTCTTTTAGGGAACTAGTCCTTTATTTTTCGATATGTGCAATTTCTTTTAATATTTTATTGACAAATATTTCCAAGTTTACAATAAATCACGTTTGGGGCTCATAATTTTGTGTCTTGGGACACCACGTATCGGTATTCCAAACATCTTTCTTTTTCAAAAGAGATACCTCATCATTTTTCTTTACCATACATTTATGTAGAGCTTAGTACAAAATGTAAACTCTACGAAAGTGCACTGTGCAAAAGTGGGACGCGGGGCACTGCTGTCCCCTTAGCGGCAGCAGCGCGCGGTTGTGCCCAAATTCTAGGCCCACTCCGATCTCGCTTTGATGATCAAAAGCGTTCACTTCGTAGAACTCATCGAGTAGAACAACTATGCAAAAAAATCAGGTTAATTGAATATCATCAAAAAATCAGCTTAATCGGAACCTTTTTATCTTAAAAAGAATGGATTCAAAACACTGGATCAAATTCAAATCCATTGTAACCCATCGACAGAGTTATATGAGTTCAGATCAGACACTTAATAATATCTAATTCATCTATTTTTTTCATAGTTATTCTACTCAACGAGCTCTATGAAATGAACGCTTCCGAACCTCGGAGCGAGACCGAAGTGGGCTCAGAATTCGGGCACAGCCGCGCTGCTGGCGCCCCTGCTTCTGCAAAAGAGTAGTAGTAAAGGGGTGTTCCGGTTTCTCCAAAAAAGAAATTTTAGAAAAAGAAGGTAATTTCAAGCTCAAAAATCATGTGCTTACGCAAATAATTTTCCTATTAATATGGATCTTATTTGATAGATCTCATTAAGATTTTTTAAACGGTGTAAAAAAAATTGAAAAAATATTTTTCATTTTTATTATATTTAAGTTTGAAATTACGTGAATTTAAAAAAAAGTACTAAAAAGTGGAACACCACCTAACACACAAATGTGATACTATGAGAACGAGCCCTGCTACACAAAGTAATCTGTGCACAGATTTTATTGTGGGGCCCACCACGGATCCCACACAAATCATCCAACCCGTTCATTAAATGTAAAACAATTTTTTGAAGGTTCCCATAAAAAATAAGCTCAATCCGATATCTATAGGTACTTCATCCAACCATCTAACTTTTCATTCAGATTTTCAGATAATGAAAAGTTATATGATTGGATTGAGAACCTATAGCTATCGGATTGAGCTTATTTTTTAAGAAAACCCTTGAAAAAAATATTTTACATTTAATGAACGGCTTGAATAATTTGTGTGGGATCTGTGGTGGACCCTACAACAAAATCTGTGCACTTGTGTAGACTTTCTGTATGAGAAAGAGCTTGCGGTAGCGAGTCCGCCAGTGACGTGGCGGTACCCAAACCACTTTAATAGTAGTACTTGTAATTACTCCATGCACACACGCGCTGTACGTACTCGTGTACTATTTCTCTCAAAAACCCCATCCCTCTCCTCGCTCGCTCGCTCTCTCTCTCTTAGATCGACAAAAAGCTTCCTCGAAATTTCAAATGGACAAAGCTTCCTCGAATGCAGACCAACAAAGCTTCGTCGAAACTAGATACACTTGGACCAAGTTAGAACAGACTGTTCAATGATTCCTTCTAGGCCCAGTGTGGTGGCCTAAATATTGCTCCATTTTTGGCATTTACTAATCAGTCTAAAGAGATTTTTTTTTTAATCAGAAAAATGGTGGGAGGGGGCAACTAGGGTAGCAATCCCTTTTGGACGTGACCATAAAAATTCCCTACCCGTTATAAAATGTTCAGTTCAAGCCAAAGTTACTATCCGCAAGAACATGTCGTTACCACATCACCACCTACTAGGTACAAAGTTGGCAAAAGGTCTCCTACGTGGTCATTGGTCAGAACTCAGAAGACTCATCCGCAGGCACGAGGCCGAGTCGTGACTCAAACTCAGATCCCCGTTGAAGAGGACAGTGAACCCTGTCAACTGGGCTACCACCATCGGTGGTATCAATCTAAGAGAGAACCAACATGGCGGATGCACCCACAGACGTCTCCTCGAACTTTCCCTCCGCCGTGTCTACCCTCTTTAAAAGCTCTCCTCTCTTCGTACCCTCATCCACATCAATCAATTACTCGGATTTCAACATAGTTGGTGGTATGATCAATCTCTTCTCGATTGCACTTGTGCGTCTCTTGCTTTATGTTTGTATTTTATCATTTCTTACTGAAATTATGGAACTTCCATGTCTTACTTTAGTTTCTCTCTATGCAATCGATCTCACTATTGGAGATCTTTGTTAGTTCTGCACATTATATGTAATGTAATTTGTTTGAGGTGTTGCTTTTAAGACTGGAGTAATAATTATGCGTTTAGTCCATCGTAGCATTCGGATTATCCATTTCGGTGTGCAAGATATAGTCTAAACAGTAGCAACAGATGTGTAGTGAAATTTCTACTTGGAGTCTCCCCTTGTTTTATTAGTGATACTCTCTTTCTTTCTTTCTTTCTTTCTTTTTTTGATCATTTAGTGATACTCTTGATGATTGGAAATAAGATGCCTTTGTTAGTTTTGTACAATTGAATCGACTATCGGATTAAAAATGTAGATGTAATAATTTCCTTTTGTTACTATAATTTCTAGGACACTCTTGTGAATAGATGCTTAAGTTATCATTTTAGTTTCCTTACAGAAAACAGACCTGACAGTAGATATTTTCTTTTTCACGGAGTTACGACTTACTAATATAGAAAATCACTTACTGTTTATTAATTCTTCCATCAAATATTCATTTTGTGTCGATCGTTTCCGTTTAAGTTCTACATTGTCGAGGTATTCTGGTTAGGGTGTGGGGGGTTTTGTTTGCCATAGATCATGTTGTACTTTCTTTTATAGTTGATGTTTTCAATGCTCTGTGACTCCATCGCAGAAAGTCAAAATGGCTTGGCAGTGATGGTTGACTATATTATTCGATCTTCAAGTTTCTGGACTTGAAAATAGAAAGAAAAAAAGACAGAGGAGCAATTCTCTAGAGATCAAGGTGTTCGTTTGGGGATTTTTGGAGCCTCAACAAATTCAGTTGCTGATAATTGCAAGGACGCTTGGATTGCTGTTCTCAAAGAATGAGAAGCTTAGAAAGGTCGTTGGAATTAAGCATTGTGGGGCATAGAATCTTTGGCCCGCAAGGGCCATTTCTTCAGAAGTGGAATAAAATATTCGTATTGTCTTGCGTGCTTGCTATTTCGCTCGATCCTTTGTTCTTTTACATTCCTGTGATCAATGATGACAAGAAATGTCTTGGGTTGGACAAAAAGCTGCTGACCACGGCAATTTTTTTGCGTTCCATTACTGATATCTTCTATATAATTCACATTATCTTCCAATTCCGAACTGGTTTTATTGCTCCCTCTTCTCAAGAATTTGGAAGAGGCGAATTGGTGACAGATGCTTGGAGAATAGCGAGGAGATATTTGTCCTCATACTTCTTTATCGACATTCTTGCAGTTCTTCCTTTGCCACAGGTGCGAGAAATTTCTGTTGGAAATTATTATACGACATAATAGTTTATTTTAAGTGTGAATGAAAATTGATTTGATTTGGAGTTGTATCTTTTCATTGGCACTTGTTCGCCGTGGACGGACGCGTTCTTTACGAATAAATGTGTCCCTTTTCCTGGTAACTAGTCACCAGTTGGTCTATATATATATATATATTGCATCCTTCATTCTTTATGGTGATTGATTTTCCCCTTCAATTTGTTTCCATTCATATGAGAGAGTCCAAAGACAAGTTTGGTTCAACAGACCCACCGATTTAGTGCTGCTTCTTTGCGGCATTCGATCAAGTAGTGCTGAGAGATAGATGTCCATGCAAACCGTAGACATCGTAGCGGGGACGAATATGTCTTAAGTGCAGAGTGTCACACTTGCCTTGATCACTAATTTGTTTTCATTGATTTTCAGGTTTTGTTCCGATTTTATTGCATTCCGATTATTGGTTTTATCACAAAAGTAAACAATTTTCCCAACAATTTCATGCTGCCAAAATGAGTTTCCCTATTGCTCTATAATGATCAATTCGAGAAAAAATAATTCTGGCCCTGTTGCCGGAGCAATTATGGCTGGTTCTAGAGCAGGGTACTAATTTCTGATGCAGGAATAGGGTGCACCTTGCTCTGAAGCCCATCCAGAAACCAGATGGCCCGGGCAATAGCATCTGCCAAGGAGTACTGTTAGTTTTGGCTAGGAAATACATGCATCACTTTACGTTTGTGGATAAATTAGACCTTCCATCATGGTGCATGACCTCACTTGCACTGGGTACTTCTGTCCTAACCAGAAAGTTCGGTTTCATCCTGTGATACCAAAGTTCTGTTGCTTTTTGGTATTGGTCATATGTTCCATGGATCTCTTGAACTTGTCAATGATTAGTTGTGCCTTTTTGTCCTCACTATCTTGAACTTGGGGAAGTGGGAATGCCGTAGGGATTTATATTATTGCAAATTCAGTTTCTAGGGATGATGCTTTTGAACTATTTCGTTTTGTCCAAGATTTCCAAGTTCGAAGAAAGTTAATGGCAACATGGTACTTTACGTTTCCAATATTGATTTCTCGCTCCATTTCTTTTGTAATGCATTCAGGTGGTTGTTTTGTTTATCATTCCATGCATGGGAGGGTCAAGATCTTTGAATACAAAGAACCTGTTGAAGTTTGTTGTTTTATTCCAATACGTACCAAGGCTTTTTCGAATATTCACTGAAACTGCCTGGGCTGGAGCTGTATTTACTGGAGCTGTATTTAATATCTTTCTTTACATGCTCTTCAGTCATGTAAGTTTCCTCTCAAAATTGATCTTAAAATTCTAGTGTCCCAATTATGTGACTTTAAACTTGATCATATATATATATATATATATATATATATATATATATTGGACTTCGTGTGGATCTTCTTAGTGTTGAAAGTTTGAATGAACCCATTGGACCCGTTAAGTTTCCTGTGTAACCTAAAGTTTCTCTGGCATGTACATTAGCAAGAAATACCTACGTACATGGAGTTCTATTTCCTTCTTTGGTCTCACCTATCTTTCTGATCATTCAAGGATTTGATATCAATTAGGTACTTGGAGCGCTTTGGTACTTGTTTTCTATAGAACGAGAAACTATGTGCTGGAAGAAAGCCTGTGGAAATCGGACTGAATGTGTAAACTCTTAGTTTATTGTGATGATAGTACAGGGTTTAAAGTATTTCTGAACGAGTCCTGCCCCATACATGCACCAAATGCTGTTCTTTTTGATTTCGGAATATTCCTCGATGCACTTCAGTCCGGTGTTGTTGGATCAGTAGATTTTCCGGAGAAGTTTGTTTACTGCTTTTGGTGGGGCCTGCAAAATCTGAGGTATGTATTGATAAGATCCTCTAGTGATACGTATTCCTTTTTTATTAGAATTTAGAATCTTGCATCAACATATATGTTGGGCTTCCTTACGAAATGTCTGGCCACAAGTCTTAGCATTTGAGTATGCCAAGATATTGAAGAATGCCAAGAAATGCAGATACTATGCCTGTAGCTTACACAGCATTTTGTCATGTGACGTCTATGCTGCCTGTTCAATATCTGCGAAATGATCCCTTATACACACTTTTCATGATGTCACGCTGTACGTGTCACAGATTCACCCATGTGAAGCTGGAGCTTTCTTTTCGCTTGTTACAGTTATAAGTTTTGATGCTTGACGAGAAATTCGCTGACCTGATCCTGATCATGTTGTTTTAAATACGTTTAAGTAATAGGAAACAACTACAATTGAGAATCGAGTCTTTTTTTGGGTGTCAAATTCTCTAGGAGTATGTCTCCAATACACACCTTCCTCTAACAACCTCCACTGGCGGACACACATTGTGGCAAGAGAGGTCAGGTGACCCCACTGGATAAAATTTCCCCTCTAGTTACCTCTTCAACTAGCAGTGAGTTTGAATTAGTGTGAATACTGGAGTCCTATTTTCTGGATGTTTTAATTTTGCCGTCTCATGATTTAATAGTGGTTTTACTGGCTTCTCAAACCTGTTTCGTATTTACCCTTGTGGATAAAGATGTGCAACAAATTAGTACAGGAACCGAGTCTCGCTTTCCGTCTACCTGCCTGCTTGGGCTTTAGATCCCCATTCCTCTCCCTCTCACACACATGCACGCATATGCACACACACACACACAGAGACCCCTGATGATTTTTCTGCAATGGCCCTTATTCTTTAGGCTCTTTCGAAGAATGCTTTCCATGATAGCTCAGCTGGTGCTTCTGCTTTTCATATTTTCAGCATCAATTATATTGTTGGTCTTATGCTATTTGACTGGACGGATAACTTTCCAGTTGATAAATGTATAGTGCATACTTTTTATGGTGACAGTGGCATTATTGTCAGTAGAAGTTAATCTTTGAAACTTTGAAAATTGTCAAATTTTGCAGTTCTCTTGGTCAAAACCTCAAGACAAGTACCTTTGTCTGGGAAATTTGCTTTGCGGTGTTCATTTCCATCTCTGGCATGGTGTTATTTTCACTCCTCATCGGAAATATGCAGGTTAGTTTTGGACCTCCTTTCTCATTGCTCTTACTCCGTTAATGTGAACATGCAAATCTATGGCATCTAAACTAACAGTTGAAAACAGCGCAAATGTGGTTAGTGTGGAAACTTGGTAGTTATAAGGTACATTTGCTCACAAGGGATTATCTAGACCAAACATAGCCTTTTAAGACACATATTTCCGTTTGACCCAAAAAATAAGCCTTTTAAGACACAATCACATATTCTTCAAATGCTGAAGACATTGTTTTCTCTTTAAATCTTGACGATTATAATGGTTCAAAGAGACTGCCCTTTATATTCTCTTTGGAACACCAGAATGGTATTTCTTGATTGACGGTTCCATAACTTTGAAAGTTTCTATTTGACCAGTTTGTTTTGGAATGGTGCTAAGTGGCAATGGCTGGATTGCGGGTTCGCATTTTTCCAGTGTTATCAACACCACTAATGCAGCTCCCTTCCTGATATTGTTCTTGGGCATACCGTCTTTCTGAATACCAAGAACCGTCGTGTCACTGTGCATGATGGGATTGATATACATTACATGTTCAAGCGAGTGTTAGGATAAAATTGCTGTCATATTGCATGGTCAACATGCTCAAAGACCATCCTCACTGGGCCATCTGTAGTAAAAAATTCAACATCTAAATCCTTTTGGTGCAACAGACGTATCTGCAGTCCACACCAATGATATTGGAGGCTAGGAGATTGGAGGAGAGGAGAGTTAAAAGGCGAGATGTAGAACAGTGGATGTCCTACCGTTTGCTCCCAACGGGCCTGAGGGACCGAATTAGGCGACATGAATATTACAAATGGCAGGAAACTAGAGGTGTTGATGAAGAAAATCTGATGGTTAATCTTCCGAAGGACCTCAGGAGGGACATACAGCACCATCTCTGTTTGGCTCTGCTAAAGAGAGTGAGTTCCTCTTTATGTGTTGCTTTCTGTATTTCAACTACTGTGCCCTTCCAGGAAGAACGGAATTACAGTTTTCCTCCATTTTTTTTCATGGTTTGAAGCCGTGGCATCTATGGATGTGGTTGCTTCTTCTTCTGCCTTTTGTTTCCTTTTCTTTTTCCTACATTATATGATTGATGATCCAAGTATCTCCTGTGTGCTTTTGCATACTCCCTTTGCATATTTTGCACTATTAACTAGAAAATTCTTCCTCTGCTATCATTTGAGTGATTGAGTCAAAAGTTCACTTGAATATAGTTCGAAAATCTGAAAAGTAAGAGTTCAGTATGTTATGCCATCTGACTCATATCTCCAACAGAATCTAGAAGCTCTTCGGAGTTTCAAGGAAATTTACTCTGAAACTGTTGGAGGACATCTTTCATTGTCAATGTAACTTGTGTTTGGTTGTTTGAAGCGATCGTAATCATCATGCTATTAACTATGCAGATTGAGGACCACTGCTAGTACGATTTATTGAACCACACGTATCCTTGAAGGGCTTAGGAGATGTGTAATATTCGCAGTAGTATTTGCTAGATCAAAGATTAAAATTTACCCAATCTTCTGGAACTGTTTATTAGGTGCCAATGTTCGAAAAAATGGATGAACTGTTCGATGCAATTTGCGACCGTCTAAAACCAGTGCTCTACACAGAACACAACTGCATTGTCAGAGAGGGGGACCCAGTTGATGAGATGCTCTTCGTGAGGCGCGGAAAATTATCCACTGTGACCACTGACGGTGGCCGAACTGGCTTCTTCAATTCGTACCATCTAAGAGCCGGTGACTTTTGTGGTGAAGAGTTACTCACTTGGGCTTTAGATCCCCATTCCTCAACTATCCTCCCAATCTCAACCCGAACTGTCCAAGCCCTCTCAGAAGTGGAAGCATTTTGCCCTAATGGCGGACGATTTGAAATTCATCGCGTCTCAGTTCAGGCAGTTACACGGCAAGCTGGTCCGCCATACTTTCAGGTTTTATTCGCAGCAGTGGAGGACTTGGGCAGCTTGTTTCATACAAGCGGCGTGGCAAAGATACTGCAGAAAGAAGATGGAGGTGTCTCTTAGGGAAGAGGAAAATAGGTTGCAATATGCGTTGGCCAAGGGTGGTGGGAGCTCGCCGAGTTTGGGGGCCACGATCTATGCATCACGGTTTGCTGCTAATGCTCTCTGCGCTATAAGAAGGAATGCTGGGGCGCGGAGAGCGAGGTTGCCGGAGAGAATACCTCCGATGATGATTCAGAAGCCAGCCGAGCCTGATTTTACTTCCGAAGATAAATAATATTGTGGTAAATTGCTGCTGCTTTTTGTGTTTTGTTTCTTGCAGTGTTTGATTTGTATTTATGTTTTGCTGTATAATAAGAGCCCTGCTGTCTTTCTTGTTAAGAAGTACCACTAATCAAAGAGACCTAGATCGATAATTATCTATAGATCAGGTTTTCCCTCAGAGTTCTTAAAAAATAATACTACTACTCATCTTCCCTATATCCTGTGTTTAGTGGTTACTTCTTTGTTTGCGACGCTCTTCTTATATTTTCTCAGTAGTTATGATAATCTTACAGATATTTTTATGCTTTCCATGAGAGGTGACATTTGTTTTTAGGAGAGTTATACACATTTTCGCTAGCTATAAGTTTTGAGTTGTCAACCACACGATGATGTGTGTTACATGAGATGTGTTACTACTTCCAAGTTTACGACGCATAGCCTAAAGAATACTCGTACATCTTGCAAGTGGATTGGAAGTCAAGTGGGAGATAGATAAACAGAAAGGATGGTCGATCAGCCTTGACCCGACACCGGCACTGGTATTCGAAGCTTGGCCTTGTTTCACACCTCCGGTTTCTGAAAAGAAGTAGTACACAATTATTAATAGGAAATCAATCAAAATCTGAATCGAAAATCGAAGACCAATTGATCGCTTTCTAACAGGCTAGTCTTTATCGTGGACTCGGAATTCTTAGGATATGAACTTATCCTTCGTACTACTCTCGTGACCTCGTCTGTCCAAGATGATTCAATAGTTTTCAGGAGAAACTTAAGCCTAGGCAAGTGTATTTTCAAAGTCAAAACTCTCTCTCTCTCTCTCTCTTTGTATTCTTTTTCCTCCCAGTTTTCTTTTTTAACGAGAGGGTTCAAGAAACTTACAATATCTAATAGCCTCATGTTAGACTAATACGCCACTCCTTTTGGACTTTACCCAAAATTTCCGTACGAGGATATATTACTGTGGTACACTTTTCCCAAATTTGCAAATATTTAATTACCCAAATTTTCCGTTCCAGGATATTTTTTCCCGTACCAGGACTTTACCCCGTGTCAGTGGGGTCGTCCGCGGTGGTGGTTCGCCAAGTGTCATCGGGCTTTTCGGATGCGGGTGTGCCGGCGTTTTGAGCTCTTTTTGGACATCGTCCCTGACCAGATTGCATCTTGAGCGTAGCTTTGGGATTGGACTGTTGTCCCTTGGGACTTCTACTATCACTTTCGACGACTAGCTCCTAGTCCGGCAACCAAGTTGCAGGCCTACTCCGGTAGGGGTGTCAAGAGTAGTGGTGTCCTTTTGGCATGTGCTCGCGTCTAGCTTGTGTTAGTTTTGGTGCAATCCTATATTTTGTGATGTAATCTGTACTGCCTTCGGACTTCTCTATTGTGACAGTTTAAAAAAAAAAAAAAAAAAGAACCCTTCCTATACTGTAGTTGAATTCAAAAATAGGAAAGACTTGGGTTGAGTCAATTGACCATTCAATTGCACATTACAAATTTGTATTCTACAATGTGGTTAGGTAAAGAAAATTTATATTATTTCATCCCTAAAGTGTTCATCCACACGTTTTATTTGTAGAGTTTGTCGATCTAATTATTTACACAAATGTTAATTTGATTCACAAATAATCAGAAGTTATTTATTTTTGTTATATGATTAATTACTTCAATTTTCCATGACAAAGAGTTTCATTATAATAGTAATGTAATATAATTTAGTACTTAGTTTTTGTACGTAGATACTTACCTCTCTCTTTTTTGGCAAGCATGGATGGATAATTAGTAATTACCGTGTTAAACTCTAATAAACCAACGTTAGAAATTGCCAATTTCGGTTCATAATTTTGAGAAACTTTTGGGTGCTAGGTACCGCACCCGTGGTATTCATTAGCGATTCCAATCGTTCAAAAGTATTTTGAACAGCTGGGATACGTGCGGACTATAGTCATGTGGTACCCTCTCCGTACACAAAAATTTCTCCATATTGCTGTCACAGCAGCCATGCAAAACACACCCTGCATTCCTCCCCCTAAGCCCGTCTCTCACTCCTCTCTCTCTCTCTCTCTCTCTCTCTCAGTCTGAACATAGAGTCCTTGAAATCAAACCAAGAAGCTTCCTTGAAAGACTAAACAATAATAAAATGGTGGCTGCTTCCTCAGACGTCTCCTCGAACTTTCCCTCCACGTCTACCCTTCTTAAAACCTCTCCTCTCCTCTTCTCTCCCGTCACACCTCCACTCACAGAAATCATATTCTTGAAATTTCCACATAGTTTTTGTATGATCAATCTTCTCCATTCCGCTCGTGAGTCTCTTGTTTTATGCTAGCATTTATCATTTCTTATTGCAATTATGAAACTTCAATGTCTTACTTTTAGCTACCGAAACCCTTTTTATAACCATACGCCCGGGTGAGCTTGCGCCCAACTTTGAAACTTTTAGTCAACAAAATCCGATAAGCAACTGTAATCGGTGTAGTCAACAAAATTCGTTCGATAAGCAACTCATGCCATTTGGAAACCACCATCTTCGACCTATACCATGGTTGATGGTTACACACTATATCTGAGGTGTGGTTTTCGCGACTTTCAATTATGCATTTATTCCATCGCAGCCCAATTTCCTTATTATATATTGTGCATTTCACAGTCGAAAATATAGTGAAATTATTTATTGGAATCGCCGCCTTCTTTGATTAGTGATGCGTTCTTGATGACTGGAATGAAGTCGGCCTTTTCAGTTTTGTACTACTCAGAAGTAAGGAAATTATTAATTGTAGAGAATCTCACCCGATTGAATAATGTAGAAGTAAGTTATTTTTGTTACCATAAAACCTGCTGTGAATAGATGATGCTTCAGGTTATCATTGGTTTCCTTACAGAAAACAGAGTTGTGATATGTACAGGGCTTGACAATCAGCAGCTTGTGGATGAGCTACCGGTAGCAGTTTAGTATCTAAAGAACTTCCCAAGCTTGAGGAGTAACTCAGAGGTTGATAGTCTGTTTTGGAAACTGTAATCTATACGCTGAAGTTATGAATCAGCGGCAAGAGAAGTTTGTGAGGTCCGTTTTTTCGTATTCATCTTTTCTTTTTTTCAGGAGAAAACATGTACTATGTAGTATGTACCTTGTGTTAACCATGTTCAATAGCTTTTACATTTATGCGTGTACACATTACAGTTTTCCAATGTTCAAAACCCTTACGCGCGCTACACATTTTTTTATTTTTCACTGAGTTATGGCTTAATATAAAAATCAAATATCCATTTATCTCTTCCAAGTTCCAATAGATATAGACCAGTTCCTTATGATTGTATCCTTAAGTCTTAGATCATCGAGATATTCCAGTTTAGCGCGTGGGTGTTTTGTTTTCCATAGGTCATGTTGTAATTTGCTCTGGAGTTGATGTTCCAATGCTCTGTGACTCGATTTGCATGCTCAGAAATTTAATATAGCTCCGAATTGATGTTCTACTCCATTATTCTCTTCAGGTTTCAGGACCACAAATATGGACTTAATACGGAGGAGCAATCTTCTAGAAAACTATGGTCTTTAAGCAGCATCTTGGGAAAAATCTTTGGCTCGATGAAGGAAATCCTTGACCCGCAAGGGCCTTTTCTTCAGAAGTGGAACAAAATATTTGTATTGTCGTGTGTGTTGGCAATATCTCTCGATCCTTTGTTTTTCTACATTCCTGTAATTGATGATGATAAGAAATGTCTTGGGTTGGACAAAAAGCTGCAGACCGCGACTATTGTTCTGCGTTCCTTTTCTGACATATTTTACGTGATTCATATGATATTGCAATTCCGAACTGGTTTTATTGCTCCCTCTTCCACTACTATAGTATTTGGAGGAGGTGTATTGGTAAAAGATCCTCGGGCAATAGCAAGGAAATATTTGTGCTCCTACTTCTTTATTGACATTCTTGCTGTTCTTCCTCTGCCACAGGTATGACTAAATTCATGCTGCCAAAAGTGTGTTCATTATTGTTCAATAAGGATCAATTAGACAAAAAATACTTTGACCTTGTTGCCAGAGCAGGGTACTACTATCTGATGCAGGAATAGGTTGCAACTTGCTCTGAACCCCTTCTAGATAGCTTGGGCAATAGTAGTCTGCCAAGTAGTACTAGTAGGTTTGACCTTATTCTATACATGCATCACTTCACGTCAGTAGAGGAATGAGACCCTCACATGTGCACTGGGAAGTTGTTTCGTGACCAAGTATTCAATTGGAAAATTCACTTTCATGCTGATACCCAAACTTAACTTTTGTCATATGTTCTGTGGGATCTCTTGTGCAGGAGTGGCAATGATTGATTGTGCATTTTTATTCTCACTATCTTGTACTTGGGGAAGTGGGAATGCCATATGGTTTTATTTAATTGCATAATCACTTTCGAGGGATGATGTTTCGGAATTAGTTTGTTTTGTCCATTATTTTGAAGTTGGAAGAAAAGTTAAACGTTACTTTACAAGTTTACATTTCCAACATTGATTTCTGTCTCCACTTCTTCTGTAATTTATCCAGGTGGTTGTTTTATTTATCATTCCACACATGGGAGGGTCAAGATCTTTGAATACAAAGAACTTGCTGAAGTTTGTTGTTTTATTCCAATATATACCAAGGCTTTTTCGAGTTCATCCATTGTACAAAGAAGCCACAAGAACTTCTGGTATATTCACTGAATCTGCTTGGGCTGGAGCTGCATTTAATCTCTTTCTCTACATGCTTGCCAGTCATGTACGTTTCCTCACGAACCTGATCTTACATTTTTAGTGTCAGAATTATGTAGACTTTAAACTTTTTCAAAGTATATATCCGTTAGACTTTGTGTGGGTCTTCTTAGTGTTGAAGGTTTGAATGGATATCCCTTGAACCCATTATGCTTGCTGTGTAACGTAAAGTTTCTGTGTCGTAACATTAGCATGTAGGAATACCTATGCACATGCACTTCCATTCTCTCTTCAGATCTCACCAGTCTTTCTGATCATTCAAGGATATGATGTCTATCAGGTATTTGGAGCATTTTGGTACCTGTTTTCTATAGAACGAGAAACTGCGTGCTGGAAGAAAGCCTGTGGAAATCAGACTGAATGTGTCAACTCTTCAGTATATTGCGATCATAGTACAGGATTTAAAGTATTTCTGAATGACTCCTGCCCAGTACAGACACCAAATGCTGCACAATTTGATTTTGGAATTTTCCTCGATGCTCTTAAGTCCGGTGTTGTTGGATCAATAGATTTTCCGGAGAAGTTCTTTTATTGCTTTTGGTGGGGCCTAAAAAATCTGAGGTATGTACCGATAAGATCCTCTATCGATAGGCATTCATCCTTATTAGAAATTTGCATCAACAAATATGTTGGGCTACCATATGAAATGTTCGGCTAAAGTCCAACTTTTGAGTTTTGCAAATTTTTGAAGAATGCCAAGAAATTCAAATGTTATGCTACCTTACGCAGTATTTGTGTCATGTAAACATTATGCTGCCTGCTTACTGTCCCCAAATTGATCTTTTATGCACACTTTCCATGATGTCACACTTTATGTATGCACACTTTACATGTGAAGCTGGAGTTTTCTTTTCGCTTGTTATAGTTAGGCATTCGAGGTTCTTTTCTTATGGCAAATTCGCTAGTAGTTTGTCTCCAGTCCACTTTACTGCCTCTCGAACTACAGGTAAGTTTGAACTAGTTGTGGTGAACTCTGGGAGTCCCATTTTCTGACTGGTTATTGGCTTCTCAGGGCTGTTGTTCTTATTTACACTTGTGCATAAAGATGAGCCACAAATTAGTCGAGGAACTGAGTCTCTGTGTCTGCCTGTTCTTCCCCACAACCCCCCCCCTCTCTCACATACACGCATGTAGACACGGACACACACGTGATGATATTTCTGTAATGGCACACATATGGTACCATTCACATATGATGGCTCAGCAGGTGCTTCTGTTTTTCTTATTTTCAGCATCACTAATGTAGTTGGTCTTATCCATTTGACCAGCAGCATACTCTCCAGTTGATAAATGTAGTCCATGCTTTCTCTGGGAAAAGTGGCATTATTGTTACTACTTCAAAAGTTACTATTTGATGATTCCTAAATTCTCAAATTTTGCAGTTGTTTTGGTCAAAACCTCCAAACAAGTAACTTTGTTTGGGAAATTTGCTTTGCGGTGTTCATTTCCATCTCTGGCTTGGTGTTATTTGCGTTTCTGATCGGAAATATGCAGGTTGGTTTTGGACATCCTTTAATCGTTACTCTTAGTTTGTTAATGTGAGCATGAGAATCTGTGGCAAGCTAAATTAACAGTTGGAAACATCGCAAACCTGGTTATTATGGCAACTTAGTAGTCATAAGGCGCACTCGCTCATAATGGACTATTCAGACCAAACAGTTTGTTCTTTATGAACACCTGATCACATATTCTTCAAATGCTGAAGAAAATGCTTTTGTCTAGTTGTGGACCATTGTAATGGTTCAAAGACACTGCCCTCTGTAATGTCTTTGAGACACCCAATTGTTGTTTTCTTATTGTCAAGTTCCATAATTTTCAAAATGATGATTCTATTGGACTATTTTGTTTTTAAACGCTGCCGGGTGGCAAGGGATAGATAAAGGCACCCATTTTCCCTGTGTTATCAACATCACTAATGCAGCTCCCTTCCTGATATTGTTCTTGGGCTGCTGCCGGCTGGGCATATCGTCTTTCTGAATGCCAAGAAACAACAGTGATGTGTAGTTGTGCATGATGGCATCGATATATGTCTCGTGTTCAAGTGCGTGTTAGGATAAAATTGCTGTTACATTTTATGGTCTACATGCTCAAAGACCATCATTAGGGCCTGGGTAGTAAAAAGTTCAACACCTAATTCCCTTTTGGTGTATCAGACGTATCTGCAGTCCACAACACAGAGATTGGAGGAGATGAGAGTCAAAAGACAAGATGCGGAACAGTGGATGTCCCACCGTTCACTCCCTGTGAATCTGAGGGAGCGAATTAGAAGATATGAGCACTACAAATGGCAGGAAACTAGAGGTGTTGATGAAGAGTATCTAATCCGCAATCTTCCAAAGGACCTCAGGAGGGACATAAAGCGCCATCTCTGTTTGGGTCTGCTCATGAGAGTGAGTTCGTATGCTTTTTTTCTACAATTTGTTGCATTCTTCCAGGGAATGTGAATGTTGTCACCTTGTTTATCTTCTTTCCCTGATTTTAAGCCTTGGGGATATGTTCAGTAGAATTATAGTTGAAGAAACCCAAATTTAGATTTGGATGAGAAGGTTCGAAGGCTTCAACACCTCATGTGGGCTTGCGGAATCTTATTACTAATTGTTAATTTCTGCTAGAGGCTATGTTCAGTAGAATTATAGTCGAAGAGTTCAAAATTTAGTTTGGCATTAGAAAGTTTGAAACTTTGAATGCTTCATCTTGTGGATACCAGGTAGGAAGTACTTTGTTTGCTTATTGTTAAGGCCACTGCCGGTCACAATATTATGTTCTTGTCTGAGTACTTCAAAAATCTAATGGCCGTCACAAGCTCTTCGGAGTTTATGAGAATTGGTTACTTGTCATTTGAAGGCAATTTTCATCTTTAATCTAACTTGCCTTGTGTTTATCTGAGATCATGATATGCCATGCAATTAACTATAGAGAGACCACTGCAAGTGTAACTTATAGAGCAAGACAATAGTGCAGTGCGCAAGCTGAGCACTTAAGCGTTATCCAACTCATGTACCCGTGTTCGAGCCCATGTAGCTCCTCTCCTCCACCGCCGACTGGGGAAAAAAAAACTATAGAGACCACTGCAAGTGTAACTTACTTAGAGAAGCTCTTCTGGGAATCAGAGAGCTGTAATTATGCCTAGCTTTATTGACATACTTGTCCTCTCTTCTAGTGTTAAATTTTTTCCCCACTTCACAATGACATAATCATTGGACGGTCATCCATGTTATGCTTTTTTTTTCTTTACACAAGGATTGATGAGTACTTATGGATTGAAATCTTACATGCACTTGTGGAATTATTTTTAAGGTGCCACTGTTTAATAAAATGGATGGCCAACTATTGGACGCTTTGTGCAACCGTCTAGAACCGGTGCTCTACACAGAAGACAGCTTCATCGTGAGAGAGGGGGACCCAGTTGACGAGATGCTCTTTGTAATGAGGGGGAAGTTAGTTACAATGACTACTAATGGTGGAAGGACTGGGTTCTTTAATTTGGATTATCTCAAACGCGGCGACTTTTGTGGAGAAGAACTTCTTACTTGGGCTTTAGATCCTCATTCCTCAACTAACCTCCCAATCTCAACCAGAACGGTTCAAGCCCTCTCAGAAGTGGAAGCATTTGTTCTAAAGGCGGACGCTTTGAAGTTTGTTGCCTCTCAATTCAGGCGGTTACACAGCAAGCAACTCCGCCATACTTTTAGGTTTTACTCGCAGCAGTGGAGGACTTGGGCAGCTTGTTTCATACAAGCAGCGTGGCGGCGATATTGCAGAAAGAAGATGGAAGTATCTCTCAGGGAAGAGGAAAATAGGTTGCAAGATGCATTGGCTGGAGGTGGCGGAAGCTTTCCGAGTTTTGGGGCCGCCATTTACGCTGCTAGATTCGCCACTAATGCCCTCCGTGCTGTAAGGAGGAATGGTGGGGCTTGGAGACTAAGGTTGCCGGAGAGAATTCCTCAAATGATGCTTCAGAAGCCGGCAGAGCCTGACTTTACTGCAGAAGGTAATTAATAGTAATGCCGTTGGCCTGTTTTTTTCGTTTCTCGTTTTGTACTAGCTTTATCGATATTGGTTTTCTTGTGCTGAAAGTATTTTTTTTGATCGGCAAAAGAAAATTCCATTATCAGAAAGACAAAAAGATGTGATGAAATGTTATATTGCCAAGTCTATTTTGTATTTGTTCCTATATTCGATGGTGTAGAAGAGGAGGCCCTATAGTTTTTCTTGCGCTAGATGAGTTGTTTTTCAAAAAAATGTGAACTTATATTGTAGTTTTTGGAGCAGTTGTTAAAATCTCTTAAATCTTTTGAACCACCGGGTGGTCTGTGTTTGGGTTTTCAAAATGATCGGTGTGGATCCGTCATTTCCCCCCTCTTTCCTCCCGTAAGATCGATACTTCTGGGGCTTTTCTACTTGTGCTTCAAAGTTGCTAAATGGGACTATCGAACAGCAGCATTGGTTTTGTTTTTTTCATAATTATGTCTAGATCAACTTGCATGCACCCAGCATCCAAAAGCACATGCAAGATCCACCCGTTCAACAGGTCCATCAACAGGATACTAGTCATAAAATGAATCGATTATATTCTCAAACTCGAAGGGACGGAATTCTCACTTGCAAGTGCAATTAGAGCATTCCATTTTCTGTAGTTACCAATCAATATGAACCGCCTGCTTCTACTTCAATCATCCGACTGACATTGCCGATCAACCAAAACAAAATGAATGAATCATTATTTTTGTAGTGTTTATACCGGTAAACCGTCCTCTACATTAGCAAATTGATAAACTCGATCTCAAAATAGAAAAAAGAAGGCAAATTGAACAGGTTAATGGGTAAAAGAAGTAGTAGAATGGAACTCTGCTATAAGCCTATACTGTACATTTCCCAGCGTGATTCAATTCCACAACCACCGCACTGATGTTGTCATTGCTGCCCCTAGCCATTGCCAGCTCCGCTAGTAATGCTGCTGCCTCTGCGGCTCGGCTTTCCTTAACGACCTCGTTGAATTTGCCTCCGTTTCCAAACGCTTGGAATTTCCTCTTCATTCGGCCTTCCAAACATCTCTTGACGACCTGGCACGCGAACTCATTCGAAACCACGTCCCACAGGCCGTCAGTTGCTAGAATCAAGAATTCATCCGCGCTATTTCTCTTGATCACTTTGACTTCTGGTTTTGGTATCACAAATGGCTTGAGGTAATGATCCCCTGCAAACAAAATCCAAAACCACCAGTGTTTATAGTTCAACAGTCCCTCCATAAATCCATGATCCAAACATAGCATTCGTCAACAAGATTGATAACAAAGTTCCTAAGAGTTCAAACGGACCTAGAAGGCCCTTACATGGGTCACGACACATCGCAACCCCTTGTTAAACCTTAACCTAGTTGGCCAACCAGTTTCTAGTTTCGATTGTTTCAATATGAAGACAGTTGATTCTGTGGTTGAATTTCTCGGACTCGGTCGTATGTTTCAACTGAAATGCATGCCTTCACACATTTTGTAACAATAACACACCACAAATAGTTGTACTGTACCTTCATTGTTTAGCAATATTGAAGTGAATAACAAACAATAGATCAATTTTATGTATCCAATGAGCCTGACTACCAAAGAAATGATCGTGAGGATTAAATCATATTGTCAAGCCGTAGAGAGTTACACTCAAAGAGCTACAAGAACAAAACACTATATCCATTATGTTCGCATGAGATCACAACAATTAAGTCAAGCAATAAACACGAGAAATATTCCATACGAGAAAGAAGTAAATTAACAACGAAAGACTCCTACGCAAGAGAACTAACAATCAATTTTGGCCTTCGTCAAGATTTGACCTTTTGACCTCTCAATAGGGGATGTACAAGCGCCATTGGCCAACTACGCTAGCCTTAGTGTGTTAATGAAGTGGTAACTAATTCACGAGTAGTGTCAACGTACCAATGGATCTGGATGTAGCAAGAACTCCTAAGACTCGATTGCCATTCCAGTTTATAACCCTTCCACCAGCACCTTCAATTCTTTCCAACTCATCAGGTCTGTCGGGCTGCATGCAGAAAGTAACTATATCAGCAACATAGTCCATGAAACAAGCAGAGATCAAACATGTTACTTATAGACGCCGAATCCATCAGAACATCGTGTTATTGATGATCTAGTGTTGTGTGACTCGTGCAATCAAAGTCATGACTTTTGTGGCACAATCCCTCTTTTAACAAGAGGTTAGTAATCAGGGAAAAGTCATTTATTCCATTGGAGTATTTGTAATTCGAATCTCTGAAAGGGGAAAATGAAGTTTTTGGTCCTTTTCTATCCAAAGCCAAACGATTTATTGAAATTACCTTATGATCACTAGACATGGACACCACCACACCTCCCCGTGACATCACGGCTCTCGAGTCCCCACAGTTAGCAACCACCACCTCCTCCTCTCCCACCACCGCCACCACTGCCGTCGACCCCACCGTCGCGGAACCCTCCTCCGCCCCTGACACCCTCCCACTCCTATTCACCTCCTCATCCATTTTCCCAAAACACCCCACCATCATCTTCTCCCAATCCAACGACGTCGTTTCCTCCTCCATCTCCTCAACCAGTAGGCGATGTAACCGATCACGACAAGCGTGCGCAACACATGACCCTCCGTGTCCATCATACACGCCGTAGAAGTCAAATCCAGCCGAATCCTTATTCAAAAACCCCAGCTCAACCGCTACCGCGTCCTCCATTTCTCTTCTCCGACCGATCAATGATATCGATCCATGTGCCGGGCACGTGACAACACCACTCCGCGACTTATCTCTCCCTTCGGAATCCCGCGACGAAACGACGTCGTTTTCCGACGACCGGTCGGAAGACGACGCGTACGACAACGACATCTCCGTAGCTCGATTCTCGCCAAAATCTTCGCTTCCGTTTTCAAGTCGTTTCCTTTTAGGATCATGATCGTCGGGAGAAATCGTTCCCCCGCTGCCGGATTTCAGTCGCCGGAGCTCCAATCTTTTCCGGCGAGTAGAAGTCGTTCTCTTCGCGCTGTAGTGAGATACGGAGCCGGAATCCGAGAATGCGTTTCGCTCGAAACCGTTGGGCGCCGGAGACCTCCGTCGTAGGGCGTTCATCATTAGCGTTCGGTAGGTCATGAAACATGAAAGAAGGGAAGCAGAAGAGACGATGGGAATGGAAGCGCGGGCTTTTAAGCGTGAAAAGGTATTGAAATCTCAGGCGTTGGAATATTTAAATCCGTTGGATTGTGGCCACCTGGATAAACGTAGAGGACCACGTGTGGGCGCTTGGATTAGGTGGCACGTGGCGGGGAGTGGTGTTTTCGGCGGGAGATATTATTGTGGGTGTGGGACTACGTGTAATTGGGTGGCCGCCGCGGGCTGTGATTTCTTTGATTTTTTTTTATTTTATTTTTTTTAGGAGAGAAAAAGGGAGTACATTACCAGCGTAATTTCCCACAAATATCCATGGATTTTCTCGGATATCTACACGTTTTTTCCGGATATTAATGAATTTTTTGTACATTAATTATTGCCTACTAAGCTGAGGTTAGTATTTTCCTCAATCTCAGGAGATGATAATGGAGATTAAATGATGTCTATCTCAGGTAGAAATCTCACAACTTTTATCACTGCAAAAGGTGGGTCTTACCGTGCGTTTATTTTAGTAATTTGAATGATTCAACTTGTAGAGCCCGCAAAATAGCATACTCATGTAAGAAAATTAGCTTGATCAAATATAAAGCAAAAAAAAAAAAAACGATTTGATTCTGTCAATAATTTAAAATAAATTACATAGCCTTCTAATTATAACCCATAATTTAATTTTTAATGCGTCTATTGACGTCCGATCAAGCCAATTTTTTGTTTTAAAATAAATTATTCTGCGAATTTGCAAGATATGCAGTTTAGATTACTGCAAAATAGGCACAACGAAGACTATAATGGATGGCAAAAACTATGGAATTTCAAATCCCTTGTACCGAAAATCTAATGTATTTAGAGACTCCGATCTTGTAGCTGAAAATCACTCGATACATGAGTAAGGCTCCGTTCCAGAATCTTAAATAAGTACTTATTTTTTAAAAAGACAATTTTAAGCTTAAAAATAACGTGTTTGCGCAAATAATTTTTCTGCCTATATAGATCTTGATTGATAGATCTCATTAAAATCTTTTATACGATGTAAAAAAAAATTATTTTTTTTAAAATAATAAAATAAACTGTTTATTTTTTTAAAAAAGTTTCTGAAATGGAACCCAATACCAATATCTTGTAAACAGGGGGCGGGGTTTTGGTGTTGCTGAAAATGTTGACTGTGAATCTTTTAGGAATGCCGGGATTGGGGACGTGTAGAAGACACCTGTCTGTCAGGTGGTTTAACGGGATTCGATCGTGTGTTTGGGGAAGGAATTGGTCTCTTTGCCACCTGCTTTTGGGATACCAGTAAAACTCTATTTCTGTGTGTTGCGTGATATTTGTGGGTTTGAATTGTTCAAAAAGTTGAGGTGTTTTTTTATAAGGAGTATTCCATTAGAAAAATGACACCAAATACTATTAAAATACTAATACCGTTTTATTTATTAAGAGAATATAATGATTGTGCACTTTTATAGAGTTTATAATTGTCTTAAATTATTAGGGTTAGATTGTTTTTGCCTTGAAGAGAGATTTGTGTAAAAGAAAAATCTCATATGCCTACTTATTTGACTATTCAAAAAATGGATAGTAATCTAATGATTTCTAACATTAAGAAAATTAAAAGAAGCAAAAATAATAATTAGTAAAAACGATTAACAATTTCATGTTAATTTGACACGACAAAAGTATCATATGAAATTGGATGTGATTTGAAATCAAGCATCTTGTGTAATGTGGATTAAGTAGCCGAATGTCTTGTGCTGACGCTTACCTAAAAAAATATCTTGTGCTAACGACCACTAAGGGTGCATTTCAACCAAACTAAATGGACTAAAGTCTTTTTTTTTTTTTTTATGGATTTTTAGCCAGATTTTTCTCCTCGCATACATCAACTAAAACATCATTTAGCAGAAATAACTTGATTATTATCGTTAGGATATAGTCTATTTAGATTGGCGGAAACGCACCCTAAGTAGCAGAATATCTTGTTCTATGATTTGACCATTTATTTTTTCG
The DNA here is from genome assembly GCA_025413875.1 of Rhododendron molle. Classification (NCBI taxonomy): domain Eukaryota; kingdom Viridiplantae; phylum Streptophyta; class Magnoliopsida; order Ericales; family Ericaceae; genus Rhododendron; species Rhododendron molle. The sequence continues at coordinate 44,087,776 of CM046396.1, forward strand.
AGTGTGCAGTATTATCTTTAAAAAAAAGTTACTCCATAAATGATTTGTTTAACAGACAAAAGGGCCCTAAGAAAGAGGCTTCTTGGTCCAGGCCCGTATCCAGAATACGCTACTGCTTGAATAAAAGGCCCTGATTTTGACGGAAGCCCAGTGGATAAGGATTAGGCTAGAGCCCAAGCCTTATGGGAAAATTGGGATGGGCCGTGCCAATTTGATGACCCAAAGAACAAGTCCACAAGGGGTGCCAAAATGATTATGTCAAAGTCCTTTTTTAACTTGCTTGCAATGTAAAAAGCAAAAAATTACTAACACTGTTGCTATACCTGTTCAGTGCCATTTCAACCTAACTTTAAATCTGAACCATTAGATTAAACCCATTTCATTTTTTAAAGCAACTCAAATAGTTTGGATGAAGTAGTAGTAATGACAGTTCTGTCCTGAGTGCTTAAATTTTGTCAAATGAAAAAACCAATAAGGGCCAAATTATGACCCTAGGAAGACAAATGGCTAAAGAGTGAACTTGTTATTGCATTATTGCCCTCCCCCAATGAAACAAACCGATGGACGGCTGAGAGATTAGTTTAGCGGTGAAAATTTGGATTTGGCTGGACCATGACTAAGTTTGAGTTTCCATAGTCTTCTATTAGGACTAAACAAGTTCTTAATGTTATCCGTACAATGATGAAACCTTAGCACACAAACGCGATTATGATGTCACAGGGCCTAATACACGTGATGGTCCCATAGGTGCACTTCTTTTTTGTTTGGGCAAAGATGGAAACAAACCAATGGAGATTTGTATTGGGATGGCAAGTGGGATGAAAGGAATTTTGCCATCGGGTTTTATAATTCAAGACCACCTCTTCTTCAAGGGAATATCCACACAGAGAGAGAAAGAGAGAGAGAGAGAGATGGGTGGAGGAGGGCAAGCGCTGAAGAGAATTCCTCGCATCAAATTCCCCCAGAGACACCCAAAACCCCCAGCTTCAGGTCTCTCACCTCCCTCTGCCCTTGTCACCTTCCCATCTTCCCCTATACTATGTTTGACTGACTTTTTTCCCTTTTCCCCAATGTTTTTTTTTTTTGGGCTCGTGGCAATTTTCTTGTCTGATTAAGGTTTGTGCTTCTGAATTTTGTTTTAGTTCATGTTTCGAGCTAAGGATTTGTGCAAGTTTTGTTGTTTAACTTTCAGCTCATTGTTTGCTACTGCTAAATTTTGTAGACCCCTTCTTGGTGCATCTTTGATTTGTCCACCTTTTACCTGTACTGTTTTTTGGATGATCTTCCAACTATATGGAGCAAACTCTGACAACCTGTTTTGCAGCTTTTAAAGGGGCTGAAATTGCAAGCTGAGATACTGAGATATATGTGCTCGGATGGACATGGCAAAATATTCAGCTTTTTTAAACACGATTGTGTTATTGAATGGGGAGTGATTTTTGCGACTTTCCAAATTGTTAACCGACACTCCCTAGGGGAGTGCGCACTCCCCAAATTGTAAACTTTTGGAGAGTGTCAAAATCACTGGGGAGTGTGGTTAACAATTTGGGGAGTGGCAAAATACTCCCCTATCGAATTGGAAAAAAGTTTGTTTCAAAACGTGGCAGAGAGCATTTCATGCACATTGTAGGAGATATATCATATATTATGAACTTGAATTACTGTGTATGAAGTTTGGTGAATGTTCTACTCAAATGTCAGATACATACCTTGTGTGTCCATACTCAAGTGTCCAATGTCCAACACATGTATTTCCTGAATTTAGAAGTGGCCATGCAATATAGGCATTGACTGCTAAGTGCTAACCTCTTATCATTTTTTGCGTTTAAGTTGTCGCACCTCATTAACTATACCATCCACTATTCTGCATAAGGTATTTGCTGGAACCCTGGAGCGTAGACTCTTCTGGAGCATCCTATCTATCTCCCATCCAGTCTTTTCACTGCAAATGCTAACTTAAGCTTGAATATCTCAAATTTATACTTTAGTAGATTGTTTCACACTTTGGATTGATGGGCATTCAGTGTACTTCTAAACTAACATTATACGTCTTATTGTGGTAGGCCTTTCAAATGATTTGTCGTGTGCCATTCGTTGAAGTTGGGTTCTCCTATATATGTACCATCCTCCCAGTTGCACAGTTACCTGAGATGCTTTTGTGCTATTATCAATGTCCAGGTTCATCCCAAATTCAAGCTGCAGAAAAAGAGTGGGATGCTCAGTGGACAATGTCGGATGTTCCAGCAGCTCCTATTAACACTGCTGCCGGAGGGAAAGCTTCACTCCAGCCGAAGCGCACACCTGTCTCGGAAAGGGAAATAGATGCCATTCTGGTGAGTAACTTCTTTTTTTTGTACATTATGCACTTTTTCTAGCTGAGGTTGGATCAATTGAATCCAGTCTTAGAACACTGATCTTGTACATTGAGTTCTTGTAAAGTGTTCTAGCAAAAGTAAGTGTTTGATGATTGGCACAAATATGATAGAATCATGATGATGAAGTTTCATTACTAGTTTGAATCTTTATGCTTGACAATCTGGTTCTATAATCAGCAACCCAAGAATGTATTGGATATAAATAAATATTTTTGACCTAAAGGATCTGAAAATAGGTATTCAGGCATTGAGATACTCCATGCTACTTGTCAAAACTCCTCTACTTTTGTAGATTGGGACTTGTGATGTGAACATGACTGAGATAAAGCCGTTAATGCTTAGTCCCAAAAATATAGGAATTTTCTGATTAGATCTCTGAACTGTATTTTTTGCTTTGCCTTTTTGTTTAGGAACCTGCTATTGGCAACCCACTGGGTTGTTAATAGGTAAACAAAGTGTCCAATACATTTTCACACACTTTTATACACTTTTTTCACATTTCAATATACTTTTTCAATCTTAAGAACAGCCCAGTGGGCTTCTATCAGCACTTTCCTTTTGTTTATCCCTGCATCTGGCTTTTGCAGTTGGGCGGCTGCTCGTGACTTTCAGATGACATATCAGGAGGGAAGGCAGTGTTTCAACATTTCTTCTATAAATTTAATCCACTCATGTACGTACTGCAAGTTTGATGTACTGTTCTGTTTTAACCTTGCCTAGAAATTCATAAAGCTATGAATCTGTATTTATCATATGCTGCACAAAACTTGAGCTGGAATGGTGAAATGCAACTTCTTTTTAAAAGTTCCGTGACTTCCATCTCTCTTTCTTCCATTTTGGCAGCCACCTGAGCCATTTCATGGCCACCATTGTGCTGAGAAAATGTTTGAGCTTTTACCAGTGTACAAAACTTCTTGCAAATTCCATAAGCATGCAGTTTACATGTTTTGATGCTTGGGAGAAGTGAAGGGAAGCTGGATTTAGTTCCGCATTAGAAAGAGCTTTAAGCCCCTTCCCGGACCAATTATTTGATGCCCAAATGAGGCTTAGCATTAGACTGGCGTGATGGCCGGGAATTGCAGCTTACATTTCTAGTATACCCCTTCCAAGTATCGTAGTAAACAACAGGCCTAACATAAACTAGAATAACATGCATTGAGAATTGTGATTATTTGGTCATAACTTTGAGACCCAAAGATCTCCGGGTCTAAGTGCACATAAGTCAGCTCGGACAAACCAGTTATCAAAACAAAACTGAGCAGGATTACTGCAAGAAGCCTGTTGATCTGATAAACCATTGGGTTGGACGGAGTTTACATATCAAATTCTATAATCTGAATAACAAACCACCTGAATTGCTGCAAAATAATTACCATTTCCAGTAAATTTCAAAAGAACAAACTGTACAATATCCCTATCGACTGGCATGTGAGGCACCTTTCAAGCAACACATAAAGAGATTATAACAAGACAATAATACATAAATAACCATTTAAAAGATTAAAGAATACTACTGAGTACTGACCTATACACAATCACACTTGCAACTGTCCCTTTTTCTTGTAGTGCAGCCACCCTCTATAAGTTATCCAGTTCATTGCTCTATGTACTTACAATCTGTTTTGTGCTCTCTTGTTGCCTCTTGATGGAGTCGTCACCTGGTCTCTCTAGCCTGAGTGTGTGGTCTTTTTCTTCTCTCATGAGATAATTGTCAACCTGCGAAGCAGCTTGCCGACCTTCTGAGATGGCCCAAACCACCAGAGACTGGCCTCGCCGGCAATCCCCTGCAGCAAAGACACCTTCAACATTGGTTGTGAAGTGGCCATACTCTGCTTTGAAGTTTGATCTATTGTCTTGCTCCAAGCCCAGTTTTTCCGATATTGTCTGAAGGAAATATGGACCATAAACAGTCAGTAGGAAATAACTTAGCAACATATTTCCTCCCGAATTTCTATACATCAAATTTATAGGTAGATATTAACAAGGCAAATATTCACTTTCCAAGGGACACTTGGTCTCAGATAGATTGAAGTGTTACATTTTTGTTGCCAAAAATCTTCAAACTTGACCTTCAACCCTATTTATTGGACTAGACCGATAGTGAAGGGACTTAATCCCATAAGATAAACAATCTTACCGGCCTAGCAATGAGAGTATTGCTAATGCAGTATTCTCCATGATATTGTATATCCCATGTTTTGTGTCATTGGAGGGGTGTTTAGTTCTGACAGCAAAGTTCATACTAGATACAGGATATATGGCCATTTAAGTTTTAGTTCAACATGATGCTTCAATCCAGCTTCAAGTAATAGTCAATTTCAAGCTTCTATTTCTCAGCAATTTTAGTTAAAAGTCACACTTGACGGTTGACACAAAAGTGAAAAGAATGATACATTGGTAAGTGAAAAGAATGACAAAACTGCGGGTTTTTTCCTGTAATATATTGAACTCTGGTGTAAATGGGATGCATAACGCATTTGAATGGTGAAAGTAGGAAGACAAATTAGCCTAGCCATCCACATCACTCTCACTTCTTTTTTTCTGTCCTTTAAAAATTTGAGAGAGTAAAAAGTTAGGATACTAACCGATTCAGGACCAAGGAATCCCATAGCTAGTAGTACTAGGTCTGCCTCGATCATCTCCTCAGTGCCTTCGAGTTCCTTAAATTGAAACCTCCCGTTAGCATCCTTCTCCCACTTGACACGTACCACCTCAAGTCCTTTCACAACCCCATTCTCATCTCCCACAAACCGCTTAGTTAATACCTCGTACGACCTAGGGTCTTTCCCAAACTTGGTCGCGGCTTCTTGATGCCCATAGTCTACGCGGAATATGCGAGGCCACTGCAAACCAAAAAGAAAATAAAGGGACCAAATCATCAAATCTAAATGAGTAGAAAAAGGGGCATTTGATACTGCAAAATTTCCACTTCTCGCGAATTAGACATGAACTCTTCCATTCAGTCTGTGTAACCCAGTCCTTGCCATGTATACCAAAACATCCACCAGTTCTTACAACCTGCTTCACTAGAAATGCTCCATACTAGAAGGCACCAAGCTCTTACCAAAAAAAAAACTTTGCTTTTATAGACCAATCAAAACATAGTTGAATTTTCCATTTAGTTACCATATCATGCAAGTCGTCCAAACTAAGAAATGGAGATGATGCCATGTAGTAAGACCAACCAGGGATTAACTAGGCTATGTTCCGATCATAGATTACTCCTTGCATTTGTGAAGGGAAAAGAAAAGATAAAGGATCCATAATCAAGCTATGTTACCTTTCCTACCAAGTTAACCACCAAAAAAAAAAGATGTGCATGTCTATGACAATTTTTTCCTTCAGATTTTGAGATTGTAGATTTTGCACTATGTATCATTATATGAATCCAAGCTCCAAAGAGCCTCAGGGAAGGAAACTGATAGGTAAAACGAAGAAAGAATTCAGCTTCCTGCATCATCTTTTTTTCCGTATCTTCTATATCTTCCCTTTCCCTCCATAAATCCCTCGACCAATCTATGGTCTAAACACAGCACCATATAACTGACATCCTTAGGAATTGTCTTATGCGTACAAATGTACAAACCTGTGGCCAAGGGTTGCCTGGAGCCCTGGTTCGAGGAGGCTCAGGAAGGAGCTCTAGATTTACCATGCTGCTACAGCCGTGCCGGATGGATGTTCCTATGCAATCTGTTCCGGTGTCTCCTCCACCAATTACCACTACCTTCTTTCCCTTAGCTGAGATGTAGTTACCATCCTCTAGGTTGCTATCAAGCAAACTTTTAGTATTTGCACGAAGAAAATCCATCGCAAAATGGACCCCACATAGCTCCCGTCCGGGTACAGGTAGGTCCCTGTCCCAATTGTTCACTTTCGTTAGCATGTTCAAAAGAAATTTGGAGAGAATTAAAATAATAAAAAGGACATTTTGATGACGTATTTTGTTTCATGTAAGATCAAAGCAGAAATATATACCTTGGTTTTGTGGACCCTACAGCTAGAACAATTGCATCATTGTCCTTGCGAAGCCGATCCAGGGAGTACGAAGGATCTTTTCCAACATTAGCATTCACCACAAAATTAACGCCCTCCTTTGCCATGAGGTCAACCCTTCTTTGAACTACATCAACTTTATCAGCTTTCATGTTAGGAACTCCATACATCATAAGGCCCCCAACTCGGTCAGCACGCTCAAACACCGTTACGGTGTGACCCATTCTATTCAACTGATCAGCAGCTGCCATACCAGCAGGCCCACTCCCAACAATAGCAACTCTTTTCCTGTAAGAGCAAAGACGTTTAGAATCCAGTTTTCAGATATTTGAAAAGTACCATTCTGCTAATAGGTTATGGATGTAACTACAAAATCCAAGAACCATGACGATATCACCTAATTAACTCTTAGGGGACGACAGGAAATACATGTAGTTATGCAAGGGGTAAAAAGCTTACCCAGTTCTTCTGAGGGGAGGTCGTGGAACCATCCATCCTTCCTCAAAAGCCTTATCAATGATAGAGCATTCAATGCTTTTGATAGATACTGGGTTCTCAATAATACCAAGGACGCAAGAACCCTCACAAGGAGCAGGGCACACCCGACCGGTAAACTCTGGGAAGTTATTGGTCTCCAGCAGGCGATCTAATGCTTCACGCCACCTGTTTTGGTACACTAACTCATTGAACTCAGGTATTTTATTCCCAAGAGGACATCCCGAATTCTCCTACATTATCAAAAACATAATCAAGGTACAGAACTGAAAAAAGGCAACAGTTTAGGAGATTTTGAATCATAAGCAAAAAATAAAAATAAGACGACCAAGTGGTTCCCTCTTTTAACCTTGGAATTATTCTTACTCACCTGATGGCAGAAGGGAGTACCGCAATCCATACAACGAGCGGATTGCGTCTTTAGAAGTGGGCCGGGCTTGCCTTCTACCATGACCTCTTTCCAGTCATTCATTCTAACATTAGGATCCCTGTACAAGATGCCCTCGCGTTCATAGGCAATGAATCCCCCATTTTTTACAGCATCAGGAACTCGTGTTGGCCTCTTTAATTGATCAACCTCTGCAACTTTCTGCAAATTCCCAAACTCTTATCAGAATAGCTAAGGCCCTTTTATGGGTTACAAGTCATAAACAAACAAGTTCTATTCCCCCCCCCCCCCAAAAAAAAAGTCATAAACAAGCCACATAGTACATTACTACCCGATAAAGGGGGAAGTGTTGGTGAGGCTGAGAGGGAATCCAGGGTGTAAAAGTTTTGTTCAGAAATACAAATTTGGAGAGAGTGAGGACAAAATATCTGGACTTGTAACAAATGTAGAGTAATGGCATTTTGCTTTTATCAGAAAATCAAACGTGGGATTACATAATAACAGTCACAAAGAGAGTGACGTAAAATGTTCTTATAATCTGGAGAAAAAATAAGTTCTAGTCAGAAACATATGCCCAATTGAAGCAAGGGTGGAGCTATGTTGGGGCCGGGCCTCAGCTCCCCGAGCGTCCGAGTTTTAAAATTTTTATTTTGCATATACCTGATTTTGAATATTATTCATAATTATTCGTATATAGCTACTTATAATCTCAATAATTTTGGTTCGATTTGATAAAAAAAAACCCAGTTATTTTATGTTCTCATTTCTCAATTTCTTTCATAAATAAAAAATTAAGCACATGATAGTTGATGTAGCCTAAAGAATCATTTTAATGTACAAATGTAATGAATTGAAAAGCAAAAACCTTATGATATAATAGGTATACGTTCCGATGAAAAATATATGTCTACTAAGCGTCTAAGCCGCCCCCCGGGGTTAACCTTATGAACTGAAGTGTACTTAATCGAAGGAATTATACGATAACTCTTTAACATATTATTTGATCAGTATGACGGAAATCTCATAATCTTATAAGGAATCTTAGATGAATAAGAGAATTCACCTGTATGACTTTGCCATTTGTGGAGACAGCAGCCAACTTCTTAAGCTCTTCAAATGCATCTTTCTCCATTATCTCCACCTCTTCATGCTCATCAACTTCTTTACTAATCCTTTCTGCACCCTCTTTAGCACTTTCCTCTACTTTCATGCTTGAAAGAACCCGCTTATAATCTCTAGGAATGACCTTAACAAATTTGGGTAAAAGGCCTTCAAAATCAAAAAGAACTTCTCTGGCTAGTTGGCTGTTTGTGTGACGCTGATGTTGCTGGATCATCATTTTGAGTGTCCTAACATCTTCTTCTTCTTCGATTCTATCAAGATCTACCAACTCAAGGTTGCATCGAGTTTCAAACTTGGAGTCAACATCAAGAACATAGGCGATTCCCCCACTCATGCCCGCAGCAAAATTCCTCCCAGTTTTCCCAAGCACAACAACAGTTCCACCGGTCATGTACTCGCATCCATGATCACCAACACCTTCTACAACTGCTCTAGCCCCAGAATTGCGGACACAAAACCTTTCTGCCGCCATACCGTTAAAATATGCCTCCCCATTTGTTGCCCCATAGAGAGCAACATTACCAATCACAATGTTATCCTTTGGATCAAATCCACTTCCTTTTGGAGGATAGACGACAATTTTGCCACCTGATAGCCCTTTCCCAACATAGTCGTTGCTATCACCTTCAAGCTCAAGCGTGATTCCAGGGCAAAGAAAAGCTCCAAGGCTTTGGCCTGCACTTCCATGGAGTTTGATATGTATGGTATCACCCGAAAGCCCCTCTAAGTGATAGCGCTTTGTCACTTCATGGCTAAGCATGGTTCCAACAGCACGATTCACATTGCAAATTTCAGTTTCAATGTATACAGGAAGACCTCTTTCTATTGCAGTTTTGGACAGAGTTATGAGTTTTTGATCCAAAGCCATTTCTAAACCATGATCTTGTTTCTGTACACAATACTGGGCGGCCTCTGGGCGGATGTCAGCAGCCGGCCTAAGTAATAGAGAGAGATCAATATTCTTAAGCTTTTCATTGTTTTTTGTCACTTCTCTATCCACTTCAAGCATATCGGAACGACCAATCATTTCATTGATTGTTCGAAATCCAAGCTGAGACATGATTTGTCTCACCTCCTCTGCTAGCATGAAAAAGAAGTTTATAACATGTTCAGGTTCTCCGGCAAATTTCGCTCTTAGTACTGGATCTTGTGTAGCAATGCCAACTGGACAAGTGTTTTTGTGGCACTTCCGCATCATGATGCATCCAAGTGTAATGAGGGGAGCAGTGCTGAAGCCATACTCCTCCGCACCAAGAAGTGCAGCAATGGCCACATCTCTTCCAGTTTTGAGTTGGCCATCTGTTTGGAGGACTGTTCGGCCGCGAAGGTCATTGGCAACAAGTGTTTGGTGAGTTTCAGCAAGACCAAGTTCCCAAGGGAGGCCGGCACTCTTGATGCCAGTCCATCGGGAAGCACCTGTGCCTCCATCGTGACCTGAGATCAATACATGATCTGCATGCCCCTTCACTACCCCGCTAGCTATGACTCCCACACCAGCTTCGGATACCAACTTCACACTGATTCGAGCCCCTGGATTGGCGTTCTACATTATTATGGATAAATAAGTCAGGTATACAGTATACTAGACCAAAAATCTATGCTCAGTTAGTATCCATCAATGGGGTTTCAATGCAACCGTAGCTAACGGTGTCATCGCCTTAACAATCTACCATGTGTGCATAGTGAACCCCATTATGCAGATGTACCAGTTAGTGGGATCAGGGAAATTAGTTGATTGTGTTTATATGATGGGTGCAATGCACACATGGTAGTTTATTATAGGTTTGTTACACCACTTTAGCATCAGAATGTGATGGGTGCAATGCACACATGGTAGTTTATTATAGGTTTGTTACACCACTTTAGCATCAGAATGTGATGCATTGGTTGCATCAAAAATTTAAAGGGTGTCTGGGAATGGTATATTGGTTACAGACCTAAATTTTGGTATTATGTGCCAAAAAATGATGTACTAAGACAAAACCCCACAACATAGAAGTTAGTATGCTGCGTTTTTTACCACTGAACCAGTTGACGGACATGGATATATATACACACAGAAGCAGCTTATAAGGCTTGTAATGAGATCGACATGATAGTGCCGCAATATAGTACTCAATAAAAATTTGAAGAAGAGGAAGCAGTACAGGCACTTGCAACTTACCTTAAGATCGTGAATCAACTGAGCAAGGTCTTCAATTGAGTAGATATCGTGATGGGGAGGTGGGCTGATTAATCCCACCCCAGGAGTGGAATTCCTAGTGGCAGCAATGTCTCCAATAACCTTGTGGCCAGGAAGTTCACCACCTTCACCAGGCTTGGCCCCCTATGCAAATTTTAAGACAAACGTTAGATACAAATCCAATGCACATAAAGAAACAATTTCAGTTAATATTTGACCTCACCAAATGCCAAAGGTAGGTATCAGTTAGAGATGCAAAGGCACCCAGAGGTGCTTTGCAGACACAGCATCATCTGTCCATGAACATAAATTCATAACCATGAAGAAGAGCTGGTCCAATTGGAATAGACTGACTAATGGGGATATATGAGCAGTTACAAAAGAAACATTAACCTAGAAGACACGATGGAGTTCGAGAAATGATTCGAAATATACCTGTGCCATTTTTATCTGTAGCTCATCGGCATTTGTAAGGTAATAACTTGAAACCCCGAATCTTCCGCTTGCAACCTGCTTAATAGCACTCCGCTTCGGATTCATTGTACCATCTGGAAGAGGCACCATACGAGTTGGGTTCTCACCTCCCTCACCTAGAAATAAGTTACAAGAAAATAAGTGCAAGGAAAAAAGAACACGGCAACAAATCCATACCCTTGACAAGCAAATGACATTCCAGAAACAGCTACTGGAAGGCTATGAAATTTGTGGAGAAGCAAAGTACACAAAATTGGCCTACCAGTATAAATAAAACCACCACTATATAAATGAATCTTGAAGGAGAGCACTGGAGTAGGAAAAATCCAAAGAAAGAATGAACTATTTAGTTCAAAACCACATTCCACAATGCTTGAGTGATATTTTGGACATTAAAAGGAAGAGAAAAAGGAGTCATTATAGAAGAAGAATGGTAATTCGGCGACATAAAAAAACCTGAGTTTTTTTTATATTAACGGCATGCCGCATACCTGTATTTGACTTTCCCCCAATCCTGTTCATAGCAATGGCGAGGGTGGTATGTGCCTCCAAGGATATGGATCCGTAACTCATGGCTCCAGTACAAAACCGCTTCACAATCTCACTTGCTGGTTCCACTTCATCTAAAGGAACTCTCACATCTGCCTTTTTAAATATCAAAAGCCCCCTCAAATTGCAAGTTTTATTCAATTCTTGTATGCGCTTGGAGTATTCTTCATAGGCCGCCACGCTATTACCCCTGGCAGCCTCTTGCAACTTGGCTATAGCAAGGGGGTCATTTAGGTGAGCCTCACCACCTTTCCGCCAATGGTAATCCCCAGGATTAGGCAACGAGACAGCCTCAGCACTTCCAGGAGGAAAGGCCCGCATAGGAAATCCCTGCTCATGTAAATGAAGAGCGTCAAGGGCTAGCGCTTCAAATGTTGCTCCCTCAACTCGGCTAGGAGTTCCAGCAAAGCACCTATCCGTCACTTCTGATGAAAGACCAACTGCCTCAAAAATCTGGGCACCTTTGTATGATGCCAAAGTTGATATACCCATTTTGGCAAGAACTTTCATCATTCCATAGTTGCTTGCTTTGAAGTACTTCTTGACCAGCTCATCCTTTGAGTGGAACTCACCAGTTGGTTTGGGTGGAATCTTTCCATCAACCTGCAGTCTCCAAATTGCTTCTATGGCCAAATAAGGGCATATAGCATCTGCACCAAATCCAACCAGTGTACAAAAATGGTGCACTTCACGGGGCTCAGCGGATTCAACAAGTAACCCAATTCGAGTTCGTTCAAGCTTTTTAACCAGATGTTGATGGACAGCACCAACAGCCAAAAGGGAGCTTACAGCAACTCGTTTCGACGAGAAGGCTACACAGTTGAACAAAGTACAACTTAGTTATGTGTTACACCAATAATGTTTACCTAAAATTCTACTCCCTACGTCGGTGCATCCCATTTTAGTAGACAACGTTCATTTGATGATTTTGAAAACTTCGTCTATTGACTGGTGGGAAAATATTTTAGTATCTCTTTCTGAAAATATACTTGTTGACCTGATTAGAGGGCACGACTGCCCAAAAAGAATAACTAAGTGAGACAGAGGGAGAATAAAAGAGTGAAGGATAACGGATAAAAGAGTGAAGGATAACGGGACATAGTGTTCCATAATTTTCAGGGGAATCCTAGTCCAGGATATATTACCTCTGTCAGAAAGCACCAGCGTCTTATAACCCTCTTTAATTGCATCATGAGCTTCGGAACAGATCCTACGCAGGGTCTCCTCCAACCCCTTTGTACCACGGTCTTTGGAATACGTTATATCAATGACTTTGCTACGCCAGCCTCTATAGTTCATCTTTTTAATTGCTTCCATTTGTTCAGTGGTTACAAGGGGACCTTTTAGCGAGAGGCGATGACATTGGTCTTCAGTAGTCTCAGTAAGATCACCTTCTGGACCAATCATGCACTCCATGGAGGTGACTATCTTCTCCCGAATAGGATCGATAGGGGGATTGGTAACTTGAGCAAACATCTGCTTGAAATACTCAAATGTGAGTTTTTCTCTGTCTGACATCACCGCCAAGGGAGCATCATTCCCCATTGAACCAAGGGCCTCAATTCCATCCTTTGCCATAGGAAGTAGTAGCATCTCCAAGGATTCAATAGTGTACCTGCATAAGAAGGCTAGCAATTAAATTCATTTCCCCATAAGCTTGCACGTGAAAAATAATCCATGAAGCAACAGCAGTGCAAAAGAGAAAATTACCCAAAAGCCTTTAACGGAGCCAACAAACCATGAATACCCATGTTTTCCATGTCGTCATCGTTAGATGCCTGGTTACATACCACAAAACATTAGGACTAATGAGAAATTCCCACAAAAAAAAGGGTAAGAAAGACAAACTACACTCACTTGAACAACTCCTGCAATGGCCTGAGGAAGCATCTCGGATTCTCTAACTGATTCTACAATGTCTTTCAACTCTATCTTTTGCCTTTTAAGCCACTCTCCATATGGTCTTGCAAGTGAATACTGCTGTTTCAGTGCTTCATCATCTACAACAACATGGTTCTCAAAATCCACCAGAAGCATCATGCCAGGGTTAAGTCTTCCCTTCCTGGACACATCTTCAGGTGGAATATCAACTACTCCAACTTCACTTGCCATTATAACTCGTCCACTGTGAGTAACATAAAATCGACCGGGACGCAGTCCATTGCGATCCAGTGTAGCTCCAAGATAGCGGCCATCAGTAACTGCATACTGTTTCCATGAGCACAAACCACAGGTTGCAGGGGAACCAACTCAATGTGAAAATCAAAAGGTCTTTTTGGAACTCTTACATGATATCAAAGCGGGGCCATCCCATGGTTCCATAAGTGCTGAAAAGTACTCATACAAGGCTTTCCGATGAGGATCCATGTTCTTGTCATTTTGCCAGGCTTCCGGGATCATCATCATGATAGCTTCTGGAATACTTCTACCAGCTCGAACCAAAAGTTCAAGGACGCCATCAAAAGCCCCTAGAAAAAGAGGGAAACTCAGAAACAAGATAATCAGAATAATTCAAACAACCGCCAAAAGTGAGTGCCTGAGTGGCTATATCTCTTCTCCTTGAATCGGCAAACATGGATCATGTTGGACGCATGTGTATATGGGTCTATGAAAGAACAAAAAAAAATTCGAATCCAAACCTGAATCAGACGAGCTGGTGTCTACAATAGGTAAAAGCTTCTTCATCTCATCCTTTGACAAGCCAAGCTCCTTGCACTTAAGAAGACCCTCGCGTGCCTTCATCCTAAATCGTTATCATAATAATCAATCAATTGCTTCAGACTAAGTGGGTCTTTCCTTAGGTTATCAAATGGTTACTTCTGGTTATACTCAAGTCCGTTGGGGAACACATTGCATGTATTGACCTCCTGTCCTCTTTTTAATCAGTAAGGTCAAACTAAGCGGCAAATTTGGCTCTTTGATGCTGCCGCCTGCATCACTTCCCATGCATATAATAGTCGAGCAATTATTTGATTGTCTGCATTACTTTTGGAGACAAGTAAATTGGGCATTATCATAATCAATTTCACTGGTTTGGCCCCAGGGAATCCAACAAAGAACCAAGGGTAACATAATTCCATTAGTCAAATCAGGACATTAGTACATCCCTCGGCAATCAAATCAAAACCACCACGCTTCATCCACGACAAGGAAATGGGATCATAAGAACATACATGATTAACTAGTTCTCAAGAACTTACCAGTTCACGTTTCCCCGAAGTGTGTTAATTTCACCATTATGACCTAAGACACGCATGGGCTGAGCACGGTCCCAGCTAGGAAATGTGTTTGTTGAGAATCGAGAGTGTATCTGCACCAAAAAAGGTCCATAATTTTCAGTCTCAATCCCATCAACATTCCAGACAATATGGAACCTAACTTTACACATGCAAACATGGTAACATAGTGTGACACCAAACCATGGAAACCCTAAATACTTTCGACTCAACGCCACCACTTTTGTGTACGTTTATCCTCAAGAACTGCTCACATGGAACACTTGACGAAGTTTTCGCAGGCACAATATACTTGGTAATGAGGCTCCTTACCAACTCGAGCATAGAGTCCAATAGACATCCAAATTCTATTAGATAAGGGAGCAGAAGAACTTAAGAGATCATTCCTCAACCCCGCATCTCTTCAGTTAACCTGTAGTCCCATGCTGCTTGTTGAAGTGTAGAGCCAGTGGACAAAGAAGAAAAGCAACAAGAAAATATATTTACCAAGGCCATGTAGCTCGTAAACCTTTCATTGCCAAGATCTGCATAATAGTATTCCATCAACTGGTCGGGCTTCAACTGGCCTTTATATACAACGGTCCTGAAAAAGAAAAACACAAGTAGAAAGGCTATTATTTTTGTCTGGGGATATGGAGATTCTTACTGCTACAATGTACTCTGGCTGCAGAGCAGTGGCCAACTAAGATTTTAAAATTCCACAGAAACAATGAGGCTTTCTGAAAGGGAAAACAAAAACCTTGAGGAAAGTGAGCATATATAGAAGTCCCTCACGCCACCATGTTGGAGGTTTAATGCAGCTCGGATAGCTACCATTGAAATTCTCCTTAATTTGTACAACTATCATAATAAAAAGAAAAAGCAAAATGTTTATTAGGCTGCAGAAGTTTAAGCAATTACATCAAAAAGATGACACAATAATTAGAGTAACATGCAAGTTCTGCTCCTTGAATCAATTGAAGTGCTTAAACTACTGCAGTGATGCTTCTTGATCAAGGGAAACTTTTTCTTTTTTCATGTGATTAACCCCGAAAAAATCTTTATTCGTGTCCGACAACCATGACTTATATACTATAACAACTATATAGACATCCAAAAGCTGAAAAAACCTCAGACTTTTCTTTATAGATCACTCACTACCTGTTGCTCAAAATCGGCTTTTGACTTGGGAGTGGGCGTTAGAAACACTTGCTCAATAACAGGTTCGGTTTGCAAAGCAGAATTTCCCAATCCTGAATTATTTGTGGGGACAGAGCGCCAGCCAAGGACAGTGTGTCCTAGTGACTCTGCAACCTAGAAATACAATGACGGATTTCTTAGGAGACAAAACTCAAAAAACCAAAACATGCTTGTATAGGAAACACAAAGTAAGAATGTATTCGAGCTAATCTCAGCTATGCAATTACACATCTGTTCCATGTACACTTGCAAGTGTGAGAGAGAATACAAGCTGAACATAAATTGATGCTCAAATTACCTTAGCAAATACAATCTTGCTTTGCTCCCTTCGCTTTTCAGACGTAGGCAAGAAGAACATGCCCACGGCGTATTCCCCTGCCGGTGGTAGCTCAAAGCCCACATCTTTGGCAACCTATTGCATGGTGACCCAACAACAAATCAAAACAATAGTTGCATAAATCAGTTAGAGGGATTTTGGGACGCATTTAACAAAATCAAGCAAAACCAATAGAATTCAGCCTTACAGAGTTCGACAGTCCAAATAAATATGTAATAGTTCCCTGAGACAACCTTAATTATGGTAATTGTCTTTCTCTATCGTATGGTCATTCTCTTTGTTTCCTTCTTCATGGTTTCAATCATGATAAAATAAAGCCATAATGAACACATCCATCAGATATAAAAGTACCAGAAACCAGAAAAACTGGTATCAGATTAATGTACCTGTCTTCAAATGATAATTTTTTTTCTTTTCAAACTAACAGTCCTCTCTTTATTCCTTTTTTTGGTGTTCATTCATTATAAAATAAATACATAACTAACCCTTCCTATAGATTTCGAAGAACAACAAAATCTTCTTAAATGCCCTTAGTCATTTCAGTTACCTTGTTTACTTTTCTGGTGTGCATTAATGATAGAATGAAAAAACAACTATCCCAAATCAAATACTGTAATGGACTACCAAACACCACCCAAATGAGATAGTATTAAATTGATGTACCTCCTTGTAGAAATCGTGAGGAAGAGCGACTAGAATACCAGCCCCATCACCAGTATTGGTCTCGCAACCACAAGCACCTCTGTGGGACATCCGTACCAACATCTCCACCGCATCTGTCACCTTCCAAATCACAAGAAAAACAAGTGAACATTGGTCCGGCTAAATTTCATGCGGCTAAAAATGTGCATACTGTACAATAGCACACAAACTCCAAACAACTTTCATAGCTTCTCTCACCACAGAAGTCGAAAAATTCAAAAAGAAAACAGAAAAAAGAACATAGAAAAGAGAGTAACAATGTGAAGTTTTATTTAATCAGCACAAACTTTCCTAAGAATTCTCTCACAGCAAATCTTACAGCGCACCCCTTTGCACCTAACATTCACTCCAAAATCTCATAATTTCTTACTATACTTACGTATTTATTTCTTTGGTTTAATATTGGATCCCTCCAAGAAATCTCACGTGATATATATATATAAAGCTGGGTCTCACTTTACCTGGTCAAAGACTAGTTTCCGTCTCAAGTCAATTCATCACCTCCTCAATCCATATCTCCATGTGCTATCTGACTATAGGTGGAGTATCCCACTTTCCACTTGGATTACCTAAACCGCTCAAACTCGGTAATATAATCTACAACCCCAAACTCGATTAATATGAAAATGCTAAAAACAGCCCACTAGCTTGAAAAAATGTACTACGTATTAGAATGTGTGAAAAATATACGGAATTGAGTGAGTTTTTTGAAAAAGTGTATTGGGGTACGGTTTTTTTTTTTTCCCATACAATTTTTTAGCTTATTGCATGCACCCTAATTAATATTTAATACTCTATAGAGGCAACCCACCACCAACTGCCAGCTTTGAAGGAATTCTATATACCAACTTACCTAGGCAATTAAATCTGAGTAACAAAAAATAAAGATGAATATGAAATATGTTTTGCGTTGCGTACCGTTTTCCGGCTGCTTTCTCCGGATAACTCAGCGACGAATCCAACCCCACACGAATCCTTATCAAACGAAGGATCGTACAGACCGAGAGGCTTCTCCGGCACCAGCGACAATGCCGACCGCACCGTCACCACTCTCAGCTTCGGATCCCGTCCCGGACCCTCCGATTTCCATACATGTAACAGTCTCTCGCCACCCGACGCTCGCAGCCGTGTTCCGTACAATCTGCTCTCCGAAACATTAGTAGCCCGATTTTTTACAACAGAAACACGACGCGAGCCCCTCAGAGGCACCACGTTCAATTGGCAATTCGCAAACGGGTTGCTTCGCGTTTGATGGACAGAACTCGAAGCCGCCGACATTATTTATAGAAATCAGTCTCAAAGCGCGATCATAGAAATTTTAAACCTTTATCCCGAAAATAATTCGCGAAGCTCCAAGCTTTCCCGGCAAATTAACGATTTTGCTTGATGGGAATGTAAATGGCAAAGAAGGATCAGTGAAAACAGAGGAAAAGAGCGGAGTAAGGAAGGTAAACGTCGTGGAATGGGCGATTTGGAGCTGTGAAATCCGGAATTTTGTAATTATTATGAGATGGGTACCCAATATGATAGTATGACTTATCTATTTGCGGCCAGTCCTTATCCGTTTGCGGAGCTCTACGAAACTTGAGTTACGGGGAAGAACGCAACCGAACAAACCGAAATAGAGAGAGAGAGAGAGAGAGCGAGATACGCGATTGGAGAAGGAGAGAGAGAGGAGGGGGGGTTGAAAGAAACTGATGATGGGCGGAGAGAGGGGAGGGTAGGTGGTTTCGGTTTTATAGAGGGAGAGAAAGAGAGTGGTGTGTTTGTTGGGGGTGTGACTTGTGAGGTGACGAGGCGGGAGGGGTGGGTGAAAAATTTACAAAAAGTCTAGGACAACAGCCAGGCACGTAGGCTGCAGCATGTTGTGTGGGTCCACTCCGTACTCAAAAATATTAAAATAATAATAATAAATTTTAAAATATTTATTTATGGAATTCCGTAAAAAAATCAGCAGAGAGAAACCGTAAAACTGAACACACAGATTGGGAAAAAATATTAGGGGAGATTTCCTTTGTCAGTTCAAAAATGACGTGACAACTCGAAACTCTCGGTTGAGTGACACGTGTATTCCGTATTCCGTCTGCCACGCGACAGCCAAGCTCATGGTGGGTCCCGAAATTCTCTGCCATGCTGGCTGCGACGGACTGGGGGGCATTATGGCCAAACTGCAACTTTGTTCGATTCCGCCTCTCGTAGAGACACCCGAATCAACTCAAACTCAAAATTAATTAATATACTCCCTTATCGTTTTCGTTTAATAATCCGACTAAAAATGGTGTGATTTGTAAAAGGACGAGATTAGAATGGAATTGACAGACAACAAGGGATTGTCATTACCTCCTCTAAAATCACATCTAAGAAATTCCGAAGTAGGGTATAGAAAGTAGGAACACACAAGTCGGTCATGACGTCTCGCCTTTAGGAGTTTCAGGTAGTGATCGACAGGTCTGAAGGCTTGGGACTCGTGCAGGGGTTGTCTGATCGATGACCAGAGTGGTCAATTGGGGGTGGTCCCACATCGCTTTGGTAAAGTGTAAGTCTGTGCGCTATAAAAAATAATAAATCATTATCCTACTTTGTAAAAAACCTTTTAAAGCTATGAGGGCGTCAAAACCCATTGAAACTTCATAGTTAAATATACTCGTCTTATCAATGTTGGTACTGGACGGGAGCGAGTCGTTACATTGGTAGTACCTTTTTTGTTTGTTATTTTCATAATTTGCATTTGCTTTTGGATCTTAGTCCGGACAAGAATCGAGGAGAAAGTACTGGTAACATCGTGGCGTTGTTAGTAAGCTCCGCCTCCGCGAGAGTTATTCTATTCTATTTCATGGGCATCCCTCGATCGATCATAGTCAAATGAACAAACAATCAACAACGAGAATATATAAAGCTAATTGCTTAAAATAGATTATAATATTAATAATAAGTACTACTACTACTACGAAAAAGGCAATTAAGGCTCCGTTCCAGAAATCTTCTTAAAAAATAAGCAGTTTATTTCACATTTTAAAACTCAAAAATAATGTAAATAAAAAATTATTTTTTTTGCACCGTATTAAAGATCTCGATAAGATCTATGAAACAAGATCCATAGAGGTAGGAAAATTATTTGCATAAGCGCATGATTTTTGAGCTTGAAATTGTCTTCTTAAAAAATAAGTACTTATTTTCATTTCCGGAACGGGGCCTAACTGACGTTTGGAATCCGATTACTTTAATGGCTATAGCCATCTATGTGGATTCTCTTCGTTTCTTTTTTTTCTTTTTTGGTTTTGCCGTGCAAGCGATAGGAGAATACAATCATAAGAATCATGTGAAATCGAAAACAATTCCACAACCATTACATATAAGTTCAAACTAATTATTAATTCTATTAGGGGAAGAAATAATCTCCAAAAAATACTAACGGAATAACAACCGCACACAGGTGGAAAAATTCAAACTCCTAAACCTTCTAGCTAATGACATGTAAGAGTCATATGAACAATTGAACTAATTCCAATTAATTTCTCTTCATTTCTTCATTCGCAAGGAAATATGAAATTCCATTCCAGCCATACATGGAGCAGTGGTAGATGAATAAAATGTCATGTATGTGACCCCAAAGAGTTTAGTTCGGTTTTGGTTGGTGGGTTTGTACTCTGCATAGTTGATCAGGGTTAGATTCTTGCGGTTAAGCCTCAAAAAAATAGTTTCTTGCAAATTACCTAGTTCCGATACGAATGACTTTTTTTTTTTGACTGGACTGCTAAGGAGATTAGTTGAGGTGCGCGTGATCTGACTCGTATTGGCTGACCGTTAAATAATAAAAAAAAAATTGTCATGCGGGGCAGATCTAGGCTGGGCATATATATTGACAGCTAAAAGAACAGTTGTAAGATATTGAAATAGAATGTTCTAGTACAGTTGATGGGAGTCTGGCACCTTTTGCTCTTCTTCTTTTACTGTTTTTATTTTTATAAAGATTTGCGCTTAATAATCCACTAATTATGTTTGTGTGTGAAAAAGAAAATAAACCTTGTGCATTAGACAATTAATTACGTAAAAAATATGACACAGAATTAGTCGATAAATAATCTTATTTGGTATGGATTGGTCGGATCAAAAGCCATGGAAAACGGAATTGAAATTCCGACGTACCAGAAGAACAAAATGGTAGGAGTATTAGAATCAATTATTATATAAAATAAAAGATATGGGCATTGGCCATTGGATTGGGAGGACATACTGTAACGATCCGGATTTTTGCCATATTTTTTTTATACAAATTTATAATATTAAATTCTTAATTCAACTACTTATTAGATTGAATAATTAAAATGCATGATTACGTATATAATTGATATTACCTATTTAAATGTATATGAGATGTACACTTTAGATATACATCCGTCCATACTCACTTATCATTCCTATCTAAATTCTAACTAGAACTCTATTCGAACTAACTCTTCACTTATCCTTCCACACTCTACCACCTCCAAACTTATCCTCTTACACTCCCACTATCTCTAAACTTGCACGTTCTCTCTGTCTCACTTCTCTATACATAAACGTGTCCACATACGTTCTTACCTTATACATAAATGTGTCCACATACATTCTCACCTTACATATACACGTGTGCACATACATTATCACCTTATATATATACGCGTCAACGTACATTAGAATTAAAGAAAATCCCACCAAATGTGGCACTTGTCCCTTATCCCTCTTATCATTATCAGTATCCCTCTCCTTCACTCTCAATCCCCATTCCACCACTTCCACACTTATCCTCTCACTTTCTCACTACCTTATTTTCTCTCATTGTACATACCCACATAAATCTAAAAATTAAATACCAGTATATTATACCTTATTTTCGCTCTCAATTCTACTGTTGAGTCTAAAGAGAGAGAGGGAAATGGGTTTCTACATAACACCCCATCCGTACATCATATTCAGGTTCTCAATCAATCACTACATCACCAAGCATTCAAAAACCACCTTCCAATCATTTCGAGTCAGCCCGAGTCCCCTACTGCCGCTGCCGTCTTTTTCATGCCAAAATCGTACGCAAACTAGTACTCGCTTTTTTCGGCCAGATTTCAGGTAGATTAATCTATATCCTACCATTTCCTAAGTATATTATGTGAATACGTATTGATTTTTATGTTCCAGATTGAAAAGAAATCGATTTCGGTGTTGCGTGGCCGGAACTAGTTTTCCTTTTTGTTTTCTCTGCAAGAACAGTTATTTTGTTAGAATAACACTTAAATACTCTTAATTATCTATCCCTAATTAGTTTAAACAAGTAATAATAGAGGTGGAGCGGATTTCCGGCGAGCCTTGCCGATCGAGAATTAGAAATGCGTGACTGGGTTTTAAAGATAATGAAGTAATTACAGTCAGCCCCCTGAGTTATTGAAATATATGATTTCTGCCAATTTGTTAATAACATGTTATTAATAAATTACAATTAGCACATCTAGATTTATTAAGTTTATGGTACAACCCTAATATGATGTTCGTCCTCAAGATTAATGCACTTGATGTAATATATTGTTATAGATAAAATTTTATAATAGATAATAAATATTAAATTTGATAAATTTTTATAGTAGATAATAAATATTAAACTTGACTAGTAAGAATGAAACAAAAGATAGGCATTTTTATAACCTAAACATTAAGTATAATATTTTTTTTTTATGCACAACAAGAAGGCCAGTAGATATGAAAGAACAAAAGAAAAATAGTGTTAACTAGTAAAAGAACAGGCATTCCTACAAACTGATAAAATCGCGCTATGGACAAATGAATTAGTAGCTGTAGGTTTCACCAACTACAAGGTCATCGTAGAAATTATTAAAGTACAATTGGACCCTGAGAAAAATTGTGCATACTACCTAAGTCCTAAAATATTTTCATTTCTGATAACATCTTAAGAACTACCTAAATACTTAATGAGAAATAATAGTTTACTAAGTTACCAAATTATCTTAAGGTGTACGAAATTGCTACTGGACAATCTAAGTTAATAAAATTACTAAAGAACATATTTGTTCGATATAACAAAAAATTTGAACAATTCAAAAGGCATCGGCTCAATCCAAATCTCTTATGTGTTTAATTATTTGCACATATCAATTGTTATATTGTTGTCTCATTGAAATGTATCATGTTTGAGCTGTTGTTGATTGTATCATATTGTACGTGCTAGTTTGGACTTAGATTCACTGGGTGGTGACGAGTAGTGAATTATGTAGACTATGATAAGTAAATGAAAAATGGTAAAGTGTTGAAAGTGTGAGTGTGTGGATTGTGATTTGAGCCATGGTGATGGCAAGGGTGACCTGCGGGGCTCTGTGTTGAGATTTGTTGTGACGCTAACGTATGAATACGTAATGGAAAGTTTCTCCCGAGGAAGAGAATGGGTTCCATGAGACGATTATAGTTAGTGAGACGTTAATGTATGATACGTCATGGGAAGTTTCTCCCGAGGACGAGAATGGGTCCCATGAGACGGTTATAGTTAGCGTGGGGTAGTGGATGTCCGACCCTAATGTACGATACGTCATGGGATGACTCGATCCTCCTGTTATGGTCTTAAGTGAGAACATACTCGGTACATAACTTAGATGCGCTCACCTAGGATCCTGGTGCAGGATAAGCAAGAGGAAGGGTGGACCCATGAGACGATTGTAGTTAGTGGATGTGGGAGGAAAGGATCTCGTGGAGATGATCCTTAGATTTCATGTAAGACGATGGATAGTAAAGAAAAAGACGATGTGCTATTATTTTTCTCTCGTGTATTATCAATTGTGATATTTTTGTTATTATTGAATGCTAATTGTAGAGTAAAAGGTTGGTAGGATTGAGATTATTCTACTGGGTGAATTATCACTCACGGATACGTTTGTATCCTGGTAAATCGATTGCTTTGGCGATCAATTTGCCAGAGGGTGCAGGGTACAACGGTGGAGCTGTTTGACACAGGAGGAATACCAAGGGCAGAGACCGTCGATGCTCAACACTAGAGTCGCTCTGAAGATATTTAAATAAAATGTTAGATTCTTTTTTTTTTTGTATTTTCTTCTAATGTAGATTTTTGTATAACGACAAATAGGGGTCTAGTAGTTTGTAAAATTTAGTGTATTTTAGGGTTAATACTTTCGAAATTTCTTGAAAAATTGGGGCGTTACACATACCAACATCAACATGCATGCACTCTGTAGCCTGTAGTCTTCACTTCACTCCTTTTTCTTGATTCGAAAGGTTTCATAAGAAATTTTCTTAAGCAATTAAATGCAAACTTTATTTCTCGTTCTTTTATTAATTTATTTAAGATCGAACTACTCCATTTAATTACTCCTAGTCAATAGCAAATTAAAGTCAAGCCTCATAATTAAATAAATGTTTGCTTCAATTAGAACTATTCCAATTAGTTGAATATAGAGGTATAACTTTGCCAACTTGCATTTTGGTGGGTGGGACAAAGGGAAGATTCTTGCACTAACCAGATTTCAATGATTGTACAGGATTCCACTTAGTATTTAAGTACTATCTAATTAAAGAACTCGTCCTCAAAAAAAGGGGAAAAAAATATATAAAAGAATTAAAGTACCTCTTCTATTTTACTCATTAAACAGGGGGACAAGAATTCTTGGCTAACCTCATTTGATCTAATTTCTCTCGGGGTGTGTGTGTAGGACCCATTCGATAGTTTTTTTTTTTTTTTTTTGTTGGTAAATACCCATTTGATAGTTTTATGTATCTTGCAAGCTACTACTTGAAAAGTATATATATATATATATATATATAGTAAGAACATGCATTGTGCTTACAAATATTTCGTGATTCAAAAGTCGCCCTCTTCACCTACCTAAAGAAGATTTATAAACTTCCATCACCCACCAAAAAGCATGCATTTACAAGGGGCTTCCTTCAAATAGTCGTGCATTTTTATCATTGGCGAAAAGTAAAATGTCAATTGTACATTTTCACGATTTCGGAAGCTGAACTGTTGTTTTTAAACCCATTGTCTTGATCATGTTTGGATCTTGAACCTACTGTATTTGGAAACTGTGGAAACTGAAAAATAGTTTTGACTAAATAGTTTTTTATTATTATGAAAAAATAGTACTCCATTTAACTAAATGCATTTCCTATGCCCATTCTCAATCGCAGTTTAGAATAGATACTCCGTAAGATAGTTAAAGTTGACTTCTTTTTCCTTATTAATTTGTTTTTTATTGTCTTTTCACTCACATACCCCTCTCGATTTGAGACATTTTTCAGAGGACTACTGAATAATTTTACTTTCTATTTAGGACCTCCAACCACCACTTTTAGTGAAGTTGGTTGCTCATCTCCCTTTTCCAATGGTGACCAGGGTTCGAGTCCCACGGGAGGCGGGGCTTTGGGGGCCAAGGCAATGGATAGTCTCTGGACCGACATGTACTAACTCTAACACCCCTGCTAACCCCCGCTGATATATTCTGTATACAATGTTTAAAAAAAAAAAAACCCATGGTTTTTCTTCTGACCTACAAGCCCTTATCTTTCTGAGAGTTGGTTTTCATGGCCCACCAGGCACCAGTGGTAGTAGGTTGATGCACCTTCTTCTACTTTGGTGGCAAAAAAGGGGTAGCTGGAAATGTTGATGGGGAAAAGCACAGGTATCTAGCTAGCTACCATGTGCCTTTTGATTTTGGTTTAAGGTATATTTCGTTAGCTACTAATCATCATGAGGTAACTTGTCTCCACCAACCCCATCATCACAGTATTCTTTCAAACCATGATATGTCTGATTAGTCAAACCAAAATGTTAGGTCCAGCAAAAAATGAGTATCCCTAGGGAAAAATGCACAAATATATGTGACTTTTTCCAATGACTATTCAGTTGTTCTCGACTTCTTAAAAGGGATTTTGGGTAGTTTCTTGCTTTAACCGGAATCCTAAACCATTAACCATCCAAGATAGCAAACCTTGAACCAAACCTAAGACAAGGAAAACTAAACCAAACCAGAACGCACGTATGTATCGATCTCGTTTCACCAGCTTGTAAATTTTAGTCATTTAAAAAGTCTGGTCGTGCTCACTTACTTTTTATAAGCAAGGGACTGCTTTGATCTTTGTCAGGGTTAGGTTTCGTGGGGGCATGTTCCTTTTAAAAGGAGAGATGACAGCAACTCTATAGTTCGGTAGAGTACAATAATTCAGTGTGTTGGCTGAAGAGAAAGGCTAAGGAAAAAAAACTCACAGTTTGTGGTGAGTAGACAGCATTAAGGTGGTTGAACATGAAAATCACGTGTCTCTCGTTCTCTCTTTTTTTTTTTTTTTGTTAATGCGGTGTCCCGGGTCAACTTGCGCGCACCTCAGTCCTCAGACTAATGTTTCCTTGCCTTCTTGGTCTTCAAATTCACTATTTCGACGGGCTTTCCCGATCTAGCTAAAAAGCAACAGAGTAAGGATCGTCTAGAGGCCTGAAAATCGGCCCAAGCGCACAGCCTAGACGGCCCGCGGTAATCCCAATAATACTTGAGCTGGGCCTAGATTTTAAACAGAAGGAGAGACTTTATATACATCCAAGGAGCATTTACAGCGTCCTGGTGTCCCCATCTTGTCTAGAAGACAAAAATGCGCAACATTAATCATAAGGAGACATAATAAAAGATTACAAAAGGCGTCCCAAATTAATACCACAAATGACATAACATTCACCATGAAATGGCGTTGCATAGTTCTCCACCTAATGCTTGATATTTTCAAAATCTCCTATTTTCATAGTGCCCCCATCACAACACTTCCTGGCAAGATGCATAACATTAACTATAGGAAGGCGTAACAAAAAACTCAAAAGCCAAAACATAACCAACGGAGGGCATAACATTTACTAAGTTCGACTTATGAGCCCGTTCTGACCCAAAAACAAAAAAGGCTTACGAGCCCAGCCTGTACCTCAATAAGCCCAGCCCGTACCTCAATAAAATCCAACCTTGATGAAAAGAATAACACTCTTGTGTGCTCTAATTTGTGTGTCTGAGAAAGAAACTGATCAATTGACAGCTTCAACTGCATTAGTACTGCTTGCAGTTATGAAAGCCTCCTCAATTCTTCCATGCATTATCTTCATAGTACATAGGAGTGATACATATATTGCTACCAGGATTTCATTACATAAAATATGAACAAGTACAACTATCAGACTTACTTTACAACCCCAGTTGGATATCTTATAATCTACAGAGAATATTACATTACGTCGATGTAAGAGACCTACTCGTTTGCAGATGTTGGGGTTTCGTCTTATTGAGCGTAACCAGTTTTAAGCTGCTAATGAGTCCATGCCAAGGCTTACAAATTACTACTTCTAATCTCCTTCATTACTTGCATTTGTTCTTCTTCATCTATAGCTACTTCCTTTCTACATTTCCTCATTTTTTTACTCGTAGAGTCAGGAAGTCATTCCTTCTTCGGAATATCAGAATCTTCTGTCTTTGCAAATCTTCCGCGAATCCTTGGTTGACTGTCCGCCAAAGCCTTCCTGCAAGCATACTGAAAGTAACACCCAAAATTAGCATGTAGGACAGGAATTGACAGAATTACTAACAAATAACAAAGGATGTGTAAATAGTTAAGCAAGATTGACGTAATTCATTATTATGTAATTCATACACCTTCTTAATTGTTACAGTAGTGGACACCTTAAGGAAGTTAGGTAATGGAGAAAATATAACCGAATTCCAGAATGTGATTTTGAAGGGATTCACAGCCAAAGTAGTTGGACAACGTCTGACTTAATCGACATCCCAAGGTTCCATTTCATGTTCGATTGTTCAATGCTGCCGGGAATCATCTAACAACCCTAAAGCACTTATGCAGACTTTGGGAAGAGGGTGCAAAATGATTTCTGATAGAGCTGTCAAAAGATAGAGGTGTCAACATGATGATGTCGTAGATGAGGGGCAAAATATGCATGTAATGAAACCATGGGGAAAGAAAAGAAAACTCGTTATAAGAACTACCTTGATTTTCCGGCCAAAGTTCCTCTTTGTCTTCTTGTTCCTATATCTGGAAAGCTTTTGCCTGCGGTCTTCAGTGGTCGAATTTCCAATAAGTGGAGGTAGCCCATGGGAAGAATGGATGAGGCTCACATTGCCATTACCAAGAGTCTGTCATAAAAACTCAGTATCAATGACCCAGCCCCATCCTGTCGAAATAGCCAGAAACATCTAAACATTTCTTAGTTTGTAGACTTTGTCACAAAACCAATACATGCTCAGGGTTCAATAAACAAAATAAATTCACGCGGCTGGTGGGACACACCAGATGCAAAGGGAGACAAGTGAAACCAAGAAAAAAATAAAAGTGATTTTAAGTTAAAAGCAATATTCTCTTTGACTTTCATGATCCATAGGTTTGACACATTGTAAACAATTTATTCCTCAACTTTATATCTAGGATTTTTTTTCCCGGACCAGCTGACTAAATATCTCGAATAACTCCTAAACGTTTGCAAACTATCTTATGTAGACTTGGTTTTGAGTATTAGCTGCTAGGGTGTCTGAGTGTTAAGAGATTCCCTGAAATCTTAGGACATTGAGATATGTGTCCAAAAGTTAGGAATCAATACAGGATGGTAATGATGGATACAGGGACACCTCATGAACGCCAATTTGTATCATATAATTACATTATTCTCAGCTAAATATGGTACTTAATATTTAGAAAGGTACTTGAAATCTAATGGGAGTGGAGCAAACTAAAGAATTACAATGTACATGTGAAAAGTTAAATTTCTTTTTCCAGTTAATTAATGTATAACGTCTTTTTCCTTGAAATATCATGAAAAATAAATGGATCCTAGCGTCTAAATTGCGTAGAATGTCGGCCACATCCCCACAACCTCACCCATCAAGTGTCCAACATGTTTACTATTAGTCCATGTAAAATCATCTGCAACAATCATAGATGTGTTTAAATTTCCCGTCTTCCAAGTCCAAAAAAAAGAATGAACGAGATGTGCTTAAATTTCTAAGAAAACCTTATAAAGGGCTCCAATTAACGATAAATTGGAACGAAAAATAACACGAGGAATGGAAAGAGATAGGAACCACTGCAATAAAACTAAACTGGACCTTTATGTCGCCTTCACTAAATGCCCTTCGCATCCCAGAAACAGCATCCAGGTCCATTCCAGGAAAATCCAGAAAATTTGGCCTCATTGGAGCCCCATGCATCCAATCCATTGAGCTTAAACATTCCAAACTAATACTCTTTTGGAAAGACTCTTCAGTATAAAATTTGCCATCTGAAATCAAGTTGTCCTCTGTCCCTACAACAGGAATCTTTATATCCATTATATCGGATAGCTTTGATTCAATAGCTTCTTTTGCCAATATATCCTTCTTGCATTCATAGAAAACCTCGCTCATAAGTTGCTCAGTTTGAATTGATTCAGTGTCCGCAACTTTGAGTGTTTGCGGGGTTATGACATCTTCCCCACAAGAGATCATTGAAATGGCAGCTGTCATGGGATCAAGACCCACAGCTGGTTCTTCAATTATCGGTTCCGGAGCCTTGAATAGATCTCCTTCTCCCCCCAAGTCATACTCTGATATGGTGGATGTCTGAACTAGGTTGCCCTGCATCGGAAGAGGATTAAAAACAATGAAATCCCAAGATAAGGGCCAGGGCCTATAAGATTTGCAATAGTATTACTGTGTAGAAAAATTCACCGTTGGATGCCGAAATGAAACAGAATTCATTGAGTATATAGTTGAAGCAGCTTGATCATAATACTGACAATAGCTCAAAGCTGATTTGTATGAGAAATATTACGTAGAGCCACTCTTAAGCAGTATATCAATTCTGGATAACCAACTTGCTTTTAAAGACCAAATTTCTTATGTCAACAACTGCTTGTCGTCAAATTTCATAGAGTAAAAAATAACATGAAAAACAAGTGGACTGCTTTAACTAGTCTCATTGATTGGATACTTTCTTGATCAAATTGTCCACAAGTTCAAAAATTAGCATAGAATCAAATGACTTGAACCATAATCATCCTGGTGTTCTACCAAAGAACAAATTTTTAGGTTGGAACCACAGACTATATTTTCTTTCGTTAGTTGCGAGAAACATGCATAATGCATCAATAAGGTGCTAAAATAGTTTGACGAAGAGTCCATTAACAAATTGCGGTAAATCTGGACTTTGCAAATCAGAAACATGGACCAGCTGGAGAAATTTCTAGGTGTAATCGTTGGGAAGTTATACACAACTCCCAAGCAAGAATATTCTCAAGGTTGGGACATATTATAAAAACATCACAGTTACTGGGATTTCAGCATAGGACCGGGGAAAGTTAGTTGGGTAGAAAAATTAGATATGTTCCAACAAGTTCAGAACAAAATTTACAATGAAGTACAAAAAAAATGGCCATTGAATATTCCCCGTTGATGAAGCTAAATATTGGTGAGGTTTGACTGAGTAACAAATTATCCAATTCGGGCCAGTAAACCGGAGAAACAAATTCAAACAGAAGAATTTCTGTACAAGAATTTACAAACAACTGGAAAAGTCCATGTTTCATGTCCTCAGAATTTGCTCACTAATAAAAAGACAATTCAGCTGATAATTTAAACAGAATATCTAATAATTTAGTCAGAAGATGCCTGAAAGAACCACCCATTTTCACCATAGAAAGACCATGAGACCAACCGAAAAAGTTCTCAGAAGAGTACTCACCTATTTCTGAACTAATTTATTTGGCACCAATGCACAACACATAAAACAACAAAAAAAAAGATGAGGGTAAGTTGGCTTTTTGCTTTTCTATAGCCTTTTGTCTCCTTTAATTAGTGCGGTGCAAAGCGAACCCTTTTGAACAAGTTGACATCAAACATTGAAAAAGGAGAATCAGAGTTGAAAATGGAAAAACTAACCGACTATTTAACAAGAATAATAGGGAGGATATCGGACCAAAATATCTGGGTGTTTTTTTGGGAAGTAAAAAAAAAAAAAAAAAAGAGGCAAAATATCTGGTGATCTTTTTCTCCTCATTGTTGACCCCAATTATATGGACAACGAAGGTGTTTGTTGCGCCTTTTGAGCAGTAGTAGTTCATGGTATTTTTTAAAGGTTGACAGTTGCGTCAAATTGTTTTACACGGATTAATTTTGGTTTGTGAGCCAAAAATAACTTTAAAAGCTGATTTTTTTTTTTCAAAAGCTTCATTGTACTTTATTTTGTTTGCCTTTTTCTTTTCAATAAATTGGGAATAAAATCATCAAAGTATTATAAGCTGTTGGGGATTTTCTTAAATCAAGTTCCAAATTTTCCTTTTTTGTTCCTGATTTTTCTCAGTAACCAAACAGGTACCCGCAAAGATTATAGTCAAAACCTTCAAAAGATTGAATTTTTCTACCAATAGTCATCAATTCATAATCCGAAACCCTAACACTACAGCAAATTACACTGAAATCGAAACTCAAACGCTGGAATTAAAACTCATCAAACAAACGTCAGCCAACCAAATCAACAGAAACAGACGGAACAGCAGACTTAGAGAGAGATAGGAGAGAGGGAAGAGTTATCTGACCATAGGAATTACATTGGATTTGTGAGAGCGACAGAAGTCTTCAAGTTGCTGTATTTCTTGAGAGAAGTTCTGGAAGTACGGGAACACTAGGTCGGTTTCAGGATACATTCCTCTTCTTTGATCCTTCTCTTCTCTCCCTCTATCTAAAAAAAGTACACTAAGTTGAAGCAGGAGAGCTTCAGTGGATGGAGGAGAAGCCCCTTTTAAAGCTAGAGGAACAGAGCAAGAGACTGAACTGGAGTACAGTCAAGCGTAAATGGAGAGGAGAGAGTGAGGGAGAAGAAGTAGTGGAGAGAGAGAAGAATCTACTCCTACTTTGAGTGGTTCCTGGTGGTTTGCATTCCATTTTTATACAGAGTATGAGATTAAATTCTTTAACCGTCGTTGAAAATTTTCACTTTTTCACAATCATCTTTTCCGGTTTTACTGTGTGTTTATTGTTTATTTTGTAGATTTCACATAATAGTGTGTCCATGTAAAAAATAAACTTGATCGGACATCGATAGAAATATCAAAAATTGATTTTTGATTTGTAAAATAAATAGTTTATCTTTATTATTATTGACTGTCACATAAATTAGATTGTTCATTTTATAAATCAAATTTCAAATTTTGATATATCTATCGATTTTCGATCAAGTTGATGTTTTGCATAGCAATACTACTATATTACGTGTCTTAAAATATGAACGATTTAGATCACAACACTAAATATTCAATGGGACCCATAATTGATAGTGGTAAAAAAATAAAGTTTTACACCCACGATAAATAAAATTTATTCTCTTTCAGATATTCTTGTAAATTTACACACAACCCGCGTGGTGGTTGAAAAGGAAAGACTCCTAATAATGGCATTTCCTACTCTCTTTAAATTTATATTGTACTAAAACAAGTTTGGTACCAGGTGAGTTTCCACTTCTTCTTTTTTTAATACAGCGTGTTTCGGGACAGCTTACGCGCAATTTAGACCAATCATTACTGGCCTTTACATAACCGTTTTATACCATAACATGTGGGGGTGAGCTGGTCCCAAAAATTGCTAGTAAGAAAAATCGAACTTAATACCTTAAGCAATATATAAATTATTTTCACGAAATAGTATTTCAGTTAATACATGTGAGTCAAAACGACTTGCATTAAAATCCTTGTAATTCATTTATATTAGCCAATAAGAGAAACCACCCAGTTTTTTTGGGCTAACAAAATCTTTTTGTGGTAAAGTGAACAAACTTAGCCTAACAAAGACAAAGAAAGAGCAATTCTCAAAGATTTTAGATTAGACTAAGAAATCTGGTTAGCTATACACGCTCGTCGGGAAGAAGACAAAATTAAATTATCAAATTATGGGACAATTTAGGCAAATTAGGCGGTGGCTTCCAACCTCACTCACATCATTTCCCATCTGTTAAATTTTTCTTTTTATCAAAAGAAAATCCGAATCTATACTACCATATCATATGGGGATCAGGGAAGCAAAACCGGGGTTTGAACCTTCCCTACCAAATGAAGCGTCTCTTATCTGCTCAACCAGCTAATAAGTTATGAAAAAACTTTCTTGAACTAGAATTGAAAGCGGGATTTCAACCCTCACCATCAAATGAAGTGTCCTCCATCTGCTTTACAGTCAGGAAAAAACTTCCCTTAAAGTCGGTGAGTATAGATTTTTTTGCACTGTAAAAAAAAAAAAAAAAATCATACAAATTAAGCCTTTGCTATGAAATTAAAATATGCAAGAGAGAAAGCTACAGATCGACTCTCTTACAATGTAAACGATTTAAATATAAGAATATCTGCATAATAATGACAAAGTGGAAAAAAGAAATCTTTCATTTTTCTACTGTTTTATGCAATGGCCCCCCCATGTCACTTTGGAGTATCATGATAATCTTTCTTCCACAATATTCTATTGTAGTTTGTGTATGATTATTTATGAACAGATGAGTGCACCAAAACTAAAACACACACACACACAAAAGTACAGTACTAACACTTGAATAGTTGCTCATTCGGTGGCTAGGGTTTTTTTTGGGTGTGTGGGACACTACATTCCAGTGCATATATGTGGACAGGCAAAGGGCAATCAGATTGTTGGCTGCCTGCCAACAATTTCCAGAACAACTTAGACCTTGAAGGATTTGATTTTTTTAGTTTGGGATCTTGGATTTTATTGATGAAGGAAAAGGAAAATAATCTCCAGAAGAAAACAAAGTAAGCCTATCAGTATCACCACGCATTCACGTGGAGTTCATGCACTCAACAAACTTTAACAGATAGGATCGATATGCCCATCAGTTAATAAAATTCCATCGCTTTTAGCAAAATTTAACATCCACTTATAAGCTTATTAAAAACTGCTAATTAAACTATATTAGTATCTCATGAACCCCGCTAATCTTACCCTAAATCATTGTCGTTTGAAATGGAGCTCATCAAGAGAGTTTGTTTTCAAGATAATTGATAGCTAGCTAATTAAGTTCAATCGATTGGCGTTGTTGCATTCAATCAAGGATGATATAATAACACGTTGAAAATGAGAAACTAGAATATTGTCATGCATTTGGCGTATTTTTCGCTAGTGAAAACACTGTATATTATACACACCCTTTAAAGGATATCCTTAATTATGCACCCAGATTTCCACCTCTTAATTAAGTTCATAAGCGAAATCATCACGAATCACGATCAATTTGGATTATTCCGCACTAAAACTTTTAACAACGTGCACAAATGTTCATAACTCGATGTATTTGATCATAACGCCATTGGAAAGGAAAAGAAGACATTTGACATGTTGCATTGTTGGTGCAAAAGTCGTCATAGCCGGTGAAAGTGGATAAACAGAGATTCTTCAAGTCACGTTACTATGTCGCTGTCCTTAAGACGATATTCGCCCCCACCAATTCGAGAGAATTCGGCGTGCAACGAAGCTGCCTCCAAGATAAAATGAAGCCCAGTCTCCAACTGTTATCTAACTGCGTTATGCACAAACGAAGAGAGACCCGAATACCTTCGGATTTTGCAAGCCCACCAAGAATAATCGTAGGAGATAAGTCTAGAGAGAAATAACAATTAGAGTTGATCTAATTTTCCGTCTCTTCAATTGGTAGAACCCCTTGCCCTTATATAGGCATATAGGTCATGACTATTAGCCAAAGATCGCATCGATCTCTTGATTTAATCCCAATAGTCATGTCTATTCATAATAGCCATGTCTATTCATGCAATCCTAATAGTCATACCTTTTGATTAGATCATGTCTATTCATTTAACCTGAATAGATACATCTTTTGCCTTCAAATTCAACAACCATGTCTATTCATATAACTTGAATAGACACACCTTTTGGATTAAAACCATTCACCAATATTCACATTTAATATTTTGGAAATGTTCCAACAATTCTCACTAGTCCTTAATTTTACATGGTTTTCAGGATTATTTGCGGTATTTTGAGCATTCACAAATATTGAGCACAAAGCGCAGAGTCCAAATCAGAGGAGTCAGCTCTTTCACAAGTTGAAACAAAGACGGTAAGAATTCCCATATCAGTTGTACATTACTGTACTAGACTTGCTTTAAGAAAGAGTCTTGTGCATTCACTTAGAATTTGATCAATTACGATGGTTTACCGTTGTCATTTTCGGTTTTTAAAAAAAATAAAAATTTGTTCGTCATTTTTGTCTAATAGAAGTGGACGTTTGCCAGAAAGCATGCAGCTGATGGGAAGATGACTTCTCTAATTAAACTTCTGGCCTAAAATTTTGATCATATAATTCAGTACCAGATTGTGTTATGTACTAGCTAGCTGGAAGCAATTAGCCAATTAATTACGTATGGTAGTCTATATTGTGACTGTGACAAAAGAAATGTACCTTGTTTCAAGAGGGCATATTCTAATATATATATA
This sequence comes from Rhododendron molle, assembly GCA_025413875.1. Lineage (NCBI taxonomy): Eukaryota > Viridiplantae > Streptophyta > Magnoliopsida > Ericales > Ericaceae > Rhododendron > Rhododendron molle. The sequence continues at coordinate 44,123,317 of CM046396.1, forward strand.
TATTGAGATAGAAATGAAAGGTTCTCATTTTATTTGGTGCCCCTACTGCTAAGGCTGATAAATTACTTCAAACTTTTTTGAGTTCGAACTTGTGAAGCTCATTGATGTTTCACACTAATTAAGCTCGAGTGATCTACTGTTTGGTTCGCTTGACTTATGATGTTTACGAAATTCAAACTACTTGTACCAAGTTCGATTAAAGCTCACTTGAGTTCGGCTCACCTCATACACAAACCAAACTTGCGAGCATAAAATACGAGAATCAAATTGCGCAGCTCGTCTCCTGTGGGATCCACCCAATCATGACGAGAATCTCAGGCTCCTCCCTTCTCAAACGGCAAAAGGTTTGTGGGGTAAATGGCTGAACTAGTGGAAGATTTATCAAAAATTGACCATTCGACAACTCTTTTATTTCTCGAAGGGCTATTTTTTCAAATTCTAAGCGTGGAAATTCATGTTTGGTTCTATTTAACTGGGAAGACAGTACAACAATTTGAAGAAAAATAGTACATTTACAATTGAACTGCGCGCTCTAATATCTTTTTTGAAAGGCGAAAAATTTATTAATCTTTGGAACAAATTAATTACGAAGATTAAAAGGAACCCAGACAGCTTCAAGTTGGAGCAAGAGAAAACCCACAAGGGAAAACAACAACTCCTACAATCACAAGCCAACAAGGACCCGGAGAGAAAACGATAACACACCAAGGTTGGCAAGAAACGAACAAAGAAAACACCTAAAACCCAAAGCTAAACCCAAAAGGGGCAAACCCAAGCCTAAACATCAAGACAACACCCGAAACGACACCTAAGAGTTAATCGTTATGTTGGAGATCATGCGCCTTAGCTCTTTCCTCATCTTTAGCTTCCACAATCGCTAATCGTCGAGTGAGATCCTTCTCGTCCCCTGAATAGATAAGGCCCATAATCTTGTTAAGGGACCAAAATTCGTCCCCCGAACTGCTCTAATATTTAGTATGAACAACAAGCTAAAATATCAAAATTCGTTGATTAGTATGAACAAAATGATAAATCAACCTATATTTTTCCACCAAAAACCTGTGAAAATGCCCATAGGTGATGGTCTTTTTGTAAAAGTGTAGGAATAATGTAACAAGGTGTCCTCGATGTACCCTTTGTAGAGTTCAATAAAATATAACAAGTTTTCATTGCATCTAGAGTTTGGCCTCCCCGATATACCATTTGTTGAGTTCAATAAAGTCTTGTTGCCGATCAAAAATATACGGAGTATATAACAAGGTGTCAACCCAACTTTTGTCCTTTTCGAAAGCTCAAATCAGAAAGCAGCGAACATGTGCTAAGTGAAATGTATTGCAAACAGTGCATTAAAGATGGAGTAGGACTTGTGATGTGAAAAGCTAGACTATTTTAAAGGGACATCAAAAAATCAAACCTCAACCAAGAAGAAAATAGTATGACAATATGTAGGAATTGTGTTGAATTTATCTTAATTACTTTAGGAATATATCAAGAGATCTATAGTTCTTCCACACTTGGGTCTCTCAACAAGGATGGAATAAGGGAGTCTAGTGGCGGCGGTCGCCACAACAACAATTTTAGAAAATATAATTATTATATATAAAAAAATAAAAATTATCCCCACCTTATATAGTCTCGCCACTGCTAGATTTGTTTTCTTATTTTTTGTCATATACTAGTCCTAAATCTTCTTCTTCTTCTTTTTTTCAACAAAGGAGACCCAAAAATAAAAAAATATTAAGGATGAGGTGTAATTAAAGAAAAAAGAACTCCACACTTTAACTGTAAAACAACTTAACCTAAAAAATTAAAGTTAGTTTTTTTTGTAATCCATGTGCAAATGATAAACATTATTTACTGTAATTTTTGTTATGTTATTTTAATTTTTTCTAGAGTCATGACTATTAATATTGTAATGCATCTTTTTATTTTTTTAGTATATATTTTGCTATTTCTAAGATAAAATTCTGGTTCCATCCCTGTCTGTCAATAAACAAGAATGACAGCGTGATACTAAATTAGAAAAATAATTTATAACAAACTCATACATATTATATATATATATATATATATATGTATGTATATAGTAAAATCCCACTTATACAAGGTCAAATAGTTTTCAAGTCTGAAAGTAATATATACTCCTATATGCGTAAAGATCGAATATCAATGATGTAGTTGGGCTTTGAAGCTAGCTAGCTAGTAAAAGAAGTAAGAAGAAATTTCATGCGTGTTGAGCTAGCCCTCAATTATAACCAAAAAAGTGGAGTATATGCCCACTTTTAGTAATACTCCTATATATATTGAACAAGGAATGTACATGCACTAGAGATTTGAGGTGGCTTGTGGCACAAACTACAAATACACAAAACCTTAAATTCCTCCATTAATTAGGAAATTAATTAATTAAACACGGAATTATAAAGGAGGAATCTCTTTGCGCCCTCCATGACCACTTTAGATATATACGTGCAGGCTAGGGGCCACAAACAAGTTAAGCCGAGCATGTTGCTGATCAAGTTTGATTTGAAAACTTAACGAGTTTCGAATATGTGTTTAAGCTTAGCTTTTTTATTAGACAATCGAGCCGATCTCAAATGAGTTTCAATCAAGCCAAACACGAGTTGATCTATTCATACAAACTGAATGAGTCGAGTAATAGCTTGTTCAAACTAGTTTGGTTTAGAAACTTAACGAGTTTCAAGAAAAATATTTAAGCTTGATTTGTTTAGGTACCAAACCCATATAGAATACTTAATTACGTGAGTATTTAATGAATTAACACGCGCTCAAACTCAAGTAGCATGAAATTCGGTTAGCAACGCTAGATAAGTGAGTTGATCATCAATCATGCTGTCCTCCATTCAATTAAAAAAAATAACGTTGTACCTTATACAGAATTCACGTGGCACTTTGTTGTTGCCACACTTGTTGGCTGTAAAACCCAGTTGACATTTCGCAAAGGGAAAAAACAAAAAACCCAAGATGAATGGAATCCAGACACTTTGTAAGCTCTGTCCGCACTTGTTGGCTGTAAAACTCAGTTGACAAAATCCCGTAAGTACCTATTTCTCTTCCAAAGACTCTTAGAATAAAGTAGATTGGATTAACGAATGACAAAAAAAATACTACTCTTCCGTTCAATGGCGGAACCAAGATTTACTCATAGGGGTGCCAACTAAAAATTCAGAAATATGCAAATAATTTCATAAAAGTACTATATACACCTTCCATCCCAATTTTAATTGTTTTTCCAATTTCGACAAACATGACGCTTACAAAAATCGTTAGTACTTAACTGGTTTGGGTTTTGAGCTTTTCTTTCCACAGTACGTGTTTTATGTAGTTTTTTTTTTTTTTAACTGTGCAACAAGTTTGTCCTATTTCCCGTTTTGGCCGTACGTGATCGTCTTTCGGGGGATTGAAGTTAATTTATTAGAAGCGTTTTGAAAGAGACGTAAATAGATTTTATAGAAGAGAAGATCGTGGAAACGGAAATAATGAAAAACAGAAGGAGTGGATTGTCTCAATAGCCGGCCAGTGCTATCGTCTTCCTTCCTTCACGAATTGTTATTGGAATTGCATATGATATGGGTCCCCATGTTGCCCTTAATTTGGCTCCAAAATTCATGGCCCTTGGTTGTACTCTTTTTGGATGCAAGCTTACAAATGGTATGAGAGAGAGAGAGGCATCTAACTAGCTAGAGAGAGAGAGAGAGAGAGAGAGAGAGGTATCTAACTGGCTAGTAGTGGTTGACTTGACAAAAGTTTTCGTGCCGATTGTTATAGTGACATGGGTTTCAATAGGGAAGATATTGGATAGTTGTTCCACTAAACTTTTTTTAAAAGTTTCTTTTTTTTTTTTTGATCATCAACTTTTAAAAGTTATTCTTATAGTTTTGTCCTTTATTCGAATTGTTTTGACGTTTATTAGTTTTGCGCCGAATTTTTGTGACTTATTGATTCGTCTTGACGAAACGAATCGGAAAATCAAATAGTGAGGCACAAAACTAACAAACGTATAAAAAAAAATTTAAATAAGGACAAAACCAAAAAAATTGGAAAAAAATTGTTAGTGGAATGGGATAAGGTCGTTGGATGGAAGATTTGCGTGCCTTATGCATGTCTATATTCTGATCTGTGGCTTTAACACTGCTTGTTTTGACAACCTAGTTTAAGGCCACTTTGACTTCCCGAAACGGAAACACGAACTTTGGACATTATCAATCTCATCCTTCAAAACTTGTGTTGGGAATCAAACGCCCCAAAAGAGGGTACGTACTTTTGCCTGTGAGCATGCAATACTAATAGAAAGTGCGTAATTTGCATATATGAGAGGTTAGAAGAAAACTAGAAATTTCCTCATTGCATCCAACTTAGGCTTTTGATCATTTACCATAACCAAATCAAATAGAGTCTTAAATCCTAATTAACTTGGGGAATTCTTTATCATCCTTTGCTAGAATATACTATATATTAGGTTAATTTGTGGTGTATTGATCATATCAATCTTCTTTATTGTTTTTGGAGCCTTAGTGTTATAAATGTAGGTTTAGGTGAAGTTAAAAGGAGGGGGGGAAGGATTAACGTATCCGGATTATGATGATTTTCTTTTCTTTATTGGACCATTAAGACGATGATTTTATTAGTACTCGAAATCTTAATGACGGCATTATAGTAGTATATATATATTATGAGGGGCAAGGGTCTTTCAATGGACTTTAGGATTTTCGAATATCCGGATCAATGAGTTAGGTGGTTTGACCTGCCTCATGTGGGCTTCTAGCCAATGGTCATGCATCACCAAGTAATTAATGTTTGGAGGTTTTGGGTTCGAGCAGATAGACGAGCATCGACACCATTTGTAACATTCTACTTCACGATCGTGTGAAAACCATGATGGTTTCAAAAGTTGAAAACATATAGGAGTTATTGATTGCATAACATGAAGAATGTCGAAAAGGCATTAAGGAATGAGTTATTGATTGCAATTTTATATATGTAGCTAATTTGAATCGCAATTGATTGAGGATTAAGACTCGGATAGGTTTGGGACCAGCCACATCACACCGGAATGCTCTCCTTGGCATGTAGTTGTTGATATAATTGGAGATGATGTACTACATGATCTTGTACACGAACTCACAGACTCGATCACAGTGGAGAAACAGCTGTAGTGGGAGCATAATTATACATATTATCTATTTATTATTTAACTATACAAACTTTTGTAGTTCCCGGAAACATACAAACAACACATACCGGTCAATATGGAACGAGATTCAAACTCCTGAAACAAAGGCTCTCTGGAATTTTCCTAGCAAGAGCCCAAATTGCTTTAATTATCATACCATCGTCGTCATGTGTACATAAATGGCAGGAGAGGTGTAGGACCAAACTTTAAATATGCCATCATTCTGGACTTGTCTTGATCTGTGACAAATTGTCTTGTTGTGTGAGTGTGTCCACTAGTTTAAGCTATTAGTTCATATTCTACTTGATGTTTGCGTTGTATGTTTGTGGAAATTATTTTTAATCAAATAAAAATAAAAAGATTTTTTTGTCTCTTTTTTACGAAGGAGAAGGTTTGGGACACCCCACGACCAGTGCTATGGACCACCTAATAAATTTTCACCAACTCTTGACTAGTCTACGCATTTTTAGTTATTACAAGCGGTAGGCAAAATACAAGTATCACAATTACACTAAACTTGAAATTAAACAAGCTCACGATCAATATAAGGAAGCTTCCAAATAAAAGATTATGCCTCAAGACATAAATTTGTTGCGCGTACAGTAATTAAAAACAATTTATCCACTTAATATCATCCTTAATCTAGCTAGCTAGCTAGCTAGGTTCTGGAAAGAGCTTAAAAGCACACAGTGTGACCCTGACATCTCCACATCCCAGGAGCTTGATCCTAATCTTACAGACAGAATACTAGTGGTGCTGGTGCCCTTAAGAGGATCCCTCACCTTTTAGTGGAAAAGGGCAGCAACGTGAGAAAGGAAGAAAGAAAGACAGACCCATGCTCCTGTGATAAGGCACGTGTCGAAGACCAGTTGAGCTTCAAAACCTGTGAAGTGAAGGGTGTGCTTTGTCATTACTTGTTGGTGATTTGTCCTCCGTCTTCTCTCATTATCGGGTTTTGTTGGATTCCCACAAAGGAAAAACTTGAGTCACGTCATTTGAGCACGTGGGCGCAGGGGCGGCTGCAGAATTTTAGTAATAGTTTAACGGTAACATAAATGTATGAATAAAACTTTGTATATAGAAAACATTATGGAACATAAAATACATTTATTTTTTGTTTTGTTGAAATTTATCAGACCCTAATTTACTTTGATTTATTGAGCTATATGATCTATTTTCTTTGCAAATTTAAGTGAATTTACATTTACTCTAGACTTTGACTAATGATCTAGTGTAGACAATATTAAGAAAAAAATATATAAAATTATATGCAAGAATACATAAAATTTATTGCATCTTTTTAACCCAGGGATTTGCTTAACCCTATCAAAGGCTAGTGGAGCCGCTCGTGAACGAGCAGAAATTCGAGCACATGAAAATATCTATGAAATGCATTCCAAACTAATAAATTCGCAAGAGTAAAGATTGAAAGCGCGAACGCAGTACGAGAATTGAAATAACGAGCCCATGACATTTTTTGAAAGTAAGGGGCATACCCATCCAGCAGAACATATAATGTTCGTTAATTTGGGTCAGAAGAGGGGCAATTTCTTTCTTTCAAGCTCAGACGAAAATTGATCTCAGTTGGGACTGACAGTACTTGAACTTCAATTCTTCTTTCCTTTTTCCTTTTTCTGTTTTGAAAAGGGACTCTTGAATTCAAATGTAGTCTTAAGAAGAAACACCACCCCATCCCAAAAAAACAGAAAAAAAAAAAAAGAAAGAAAGAAAGAAAGAAAGAAGCAAATCAAGCTGGAAGCTAGAACGACAAAAAATAAAAATTTTGAACTCAGGAAAAATTTGTAAAGTTTAATAAATAGATTCATTTGTTTTTTCCAAAATAAAGTTTCGTAAGTAACACTTCTCAGCTCAATAAACGCAGTATTGAAGTAAAATAAGCAACTCGGAGCTGGACCCGAGAATCCTTCCAATTTGCCCACAACTGGGCTACTGGGCCAAACCCAATTAATTCACAATTTCCTTCGGATCCGACTTGTTGCTTCTTTAATGGACCTTACTGCCAAGAATCAGTTTGATGCAATGCAAGGAGATAGGGAAAATGCAATAAAGCTATGGGTACATATGAAATGTACATATTATGTACATATAAGTTTTGTGGGGGTCCACTTCGGGTCCTACAAAGATTATTCGAATTGTCCATTATTTTAAATATTTTATATGGAGCCCTGTAAAAAATCAGCTCAACTCGATATAGATAAGAGTTCTCCCCTACAAATTCAAAAAAAATCCTTACTTATATCGGGTTGAGCTAATTTTTTACAGGGCTTCATAAAAAAATGTTTTAAAAATAATGGGAATTCGAATCATCTTTGTGGTACCCGAGGTGGGCCCCACAAAATCCGTATGTACATGGTATGTACATTTCATATGTACACATAGCAACAATCGGGAAATGGAACAAGAATTAAAGGCACAACTGATCTGTTCAAATTTGCTTCATAGAAACTACTCCTAGGAGAAAAGCGGGAAAAGGAGTGAGCTTCAATACATTCTCCGATTACAAGCACAGGGTCATCTAGGAAACTTTCATTAACCTAACCTACAGTAAATATATACTATATATTAGCATTAATGATAATCTATTAATTTCATTAAAAATAGCATTTAACATAAACAACTTGACTATTATCATTAACCTACAGTATAAAAATAAAAATAAAAAGTAACGAAAACTACCCTTTTAAAGTGTGACCGAAGGTTTGTTATCGAAGGGACGAAGCCGGACGTGAATTAGCTGCCAGAACTCGAGTTCGAATTGAGCCCATTTATTCAAGTTCGAGTTCAATCTCATGAAGGAAAACATTTATTACCTTCTCACGCCCATTCGGCCAAATCCGGTGGTTGTAGAACACTCATCAGCAATCAGCATCTACATGTGTATTTCCGCTTGACAAAAAAATAAAATAATATTCAGCATCTATTTTTTTTTTCTCTCTCTCAGCTTTTCTTGGAACCACATACCGACCTATAAATGAGTCCGGTCTCCTATCAGCGTCACTATTATTACATAAACGACTAGAGGGCAAGGAATAATGCTTTGTATATATGTCCCATCCCCATTATTAGTGGGCTTAGACCCCAGTCACCATGGCCCTGCGGCCTGCACTACACTTACGATCGTGAATGGTAGTCATGGAGGTCGGGTTTTCGGTCGTAGCTGAGAGCAATTTTGATGGATAATCTAGCAGCTCATTGATGCAAAACTAAAGTAGATTTTTTCCATTGAGTTTTTCCTCTCAAGTACATGAACAGGATGGAAGGTTTAATTTGCAGCCTTTTTATTAGTCGGCCGAGGCCTATTCTGTTCATCTCTTCATTAAAAAGACAGCAAACACTACTATAGGTCTATACCCTCATTGGTAGAGATGGCGTATCCCCTATGATTCGATTCAAAATGGACCCTCCGTTAGTGAACGTTGGAATTGATCTCTGGAAAATCAATCGACCTAAACACGCACCTTGAGATAGAAAAAAGATTGCTCCACTTCTTAGTGGGGTGTAGTTAATTTTAGTAATAGCCTGGCCCTCTGCAGTACGAGAGTGTGAACAAAATCTTATGTATATCTCTTTATGAGTAGTCCAACGACTCGGACCCTAGTGTATTAAAACATGACTAGCTACGTACAGGCCTCTTATTCCCTCTTTTTCTTTCTGATTGTACTAATAAAAAATGGAAGACCAGAAAAGAATTTGTACCGGAGAGGGGTGTCTTGGTTGACGAAGACCAAGAAAGCAAGTATATATGTACGTAGTAGTATATGACAAAGACCCTGGGGAAGGGACATAACAGTACTTTTGTCGTGGATTATGATCATACGTTGTTCCTATATATATAATAGAGGAGTTTTTGAATTCTTGCATATAGATCTGGAAGCCATTCAATTATTTTTGTATGTGCCGTAACGCCAAAGCACATATCAATATCGAATATTAATTACATGATAACAATATTTTTTAAAATGGTTAAAA